>OV884022.1:2607226-3807226 GCA_930367235.1 Sarcophaga rosellei | reverse complement strand
TTTCCATATAATTCTACACCTTTTTGATTTGTCATTTGAATCACAATATTTTTTATATTTGGTGATATAAACAAATCGAACAAAGACTTTATAACTGTTACCATAGATGTTGCTCTTTTGGTAGGTCCAGGCTTATTCAATAAAATTTGCTTTTTCGGTAACCTGCCTGTTTGAAGTAGTGGTATTTCTTTCTAAACTATACTTTTGTCCTCTGATAAATATGTAAGTGAAGTGCTGTAATCTATTTCTACCGCATCTTCCACCTCCACACTTTCAACGCTATTATTTGATGATGAATATGGTTCGTCGTCTGCATCGCTATCGGGTGAAAAAATTTCGTCTTCATCACTATCATCAAAAATATCATCATCATATCAATATTTGTTGCAACTGAAGATCACTAAGAACCTGAAGCAATTTCATTATGGAACAATCAAGTATTGGAAATTTTATTTTGCAATATGTACTTACTTTTCTTCTTTGTGACATTATGTAAAAATATTCAATTATGATGAATTACAAAAAAAAAATATATGTGTGCACTCTGATCACCAAAAATTAAGCTGAACTCATTGAAAGAAAATGTTCTAATGAAGCAAAAGTTTCGAGCATCAGCGAAATATTTTTATTTCATATACTAAACAGGGAATCATCAAACTGCAATTTGAATGAACTCTTTTGTGTACACAGTTCAAGTGTCAATGCGTTGGCATATAATCATAAAACAAATTTCTTTTACCTTTGCGAGTTTCTCCAAATCCTCACTTTGAGTATAATAAAATTTTGAATGAAAAAATATTAGTTGAAAGCGATTTTATTGATTATTTGCCTGAAAAAATTATTTATCGAAGATTCTGAATTTTAAACTTGTAATATCGCATGTTGGGTCATATTGACCCAAGGGATATTAAATGTGTGTAAATCGTGTTTTGAAATGTGGAGGGGGAAGGAAAAATTTAAATTTTATTGTTTTCTTTTAAAATCATAGTTTTTGTGCCTGTGATGGATAAATTAAAGTTTCACGATCATATCTTATAATTAAAGGCAAAAATTTTGCGTTTGAAAATCAAAATTGGGTCAAATTGACCCAAGGAGTGCAGAAGGGATATGTATATACGTACATATATGTATATATACACTTTTAATTTACAAATACGATATTTAATTAGAGTTTTTGGTATTTGTTTTTCAATTAATTAATTAACGTGAATCTGAAACAAAAACTTCGTGTATTCGAATAAAAAAGACAAAAATATTCATATTTCATTTGTTGCGATTCTATTTACAGAAAGGGTAGACATTGGTACCAGAAATTAAATTTCTACTATGTAAACCGATTTTGTTTGAATTTATTATAGAGTGTTCGAAATAAACTCAAATGAACTCAAATGACGTATAAAATATGTAATTAACTAAACAACAAACTTTCTTTTGTTACGATTTTAATTAATACCATTTATGGAAAAACTTTATAACATAAAAGAGGAAAATAAACAAGCATTTCTTGTCACATAATAAAAGATCATATAATGAATTCAATGCAGCAGGTTGATTTAATCAACAAGTTTTAATAGTCAACTACAAATGTTGAGACTGAAAATTAAACTAGATCAATAAAAAAAACCTAAAGCAACTACAATAACAAGACATTATTCCCTATATATATGTAGTTTGAGTAGATACAGTCGACAGCGAAAGTCCTAGTACGGCAAAATATTTTCACAAAAAAAAAGTCCTCACAGGCTTAATGCTCTTGCATAAAGTACCGATATGACTCCAAGAGAGTATTTAGGAGATCATTTGGAAGAACGGTCAACGGTCATTTGGAAAAAGTCAACCGAGAAACTTGCTCAAGCTGCCACCAGAAAACACTAAACAAAACTTGTACATTCAATTTCAAATGGGTTAAATGACGTGCTTGACCTTAGGGGATATTCTACTAAATACAAGGGATAACATTTTCATATATTAGGCCTTTGAATTTTAAATTTACACAGGGTTCTCCTTGGGGGTACCTATGGAGTCATCTGGGACTTTTCCTTATTTTTCTCTGCCTGTAAAATGCTTAAGCATGGAAGAATGGATGTACTATAGTACTGCAATACAAATGCCGTTATCAAGCAATTATTTGCTTGCAACAAGTATCAACTTTTTTTTTTAAATAAATGAAACAGTACATGTACCTCAATCCCATAATTGCAACTGGTTTTCTTACTAATTGTGCTATACACAAAAACAACAGCGATTACAATTTCCTTTCTATTAAAAATAGCTGATTATTTAAGTGAAATACGATTAATTACGAGGCCATTTAGCGCAAATAATAGTGCACTAATAGTTATATACATCGGAATTGAATTAATTCAAATTCTAAACGTTTATAAATTATTTAAGAAATTTATATTGAAATGTACACATTTCAACATTTAAAATTACATATCAATTGTGTGAATTATTATTCAAGAATACTAAATAAAATATAAAAATAGTTTTGATTAAACTATATTACAAACATAATTAATTAATTGCGGACAATTTAGTTTTACAGTACTTTGAAGTCCCGTAGTCAAGTTGGCAGTCTGTTGACTTATTAGACGAGAAGTCACGGTTCAAACCCCAGGTCAGACATCAAGAAGGAAATATGAAAAAAAATATTTCTTCGGCGACTTCCTTTCAGCAGATTTCTGGCAATAACTCTGAGAGCAAACAAACCTGCCATGAAAAAGTTTTTAAAAAATCTTTCGTTTGGAGTCGACGTTAAACTGTAGGTCGTTCCACTCAAGTATAGAATTAAAGCACACAACATGAGTGGTGTGAGAATCTAGGCCGTAATGCTGACTGAAGGGTTGCAATGGCCAATTACGTATGTATGTATGTACTACAGATGTTTTTAAGCGATGACCTTTATATTAATACGCCCGCATAAATTCGGAATTTTAATCCTATCGAGTTTGATTGAAACCCTTTGTTAGTGATAAAGGATTCTTAATGAAATTATTTGATTTTGTCATAATTTTTTACAATGTCGATTTGGAGTTAGTGTATTGAACCTTTGGTATGTTAATGATCTATGATAATTTCAATTAAAAAAACAAAACTACACTAATATAATACACTTGTCTCCTGTTTCAGACCAAATTTAAATTTCTTTTTAGGAAACATAGTGTATCATATTTTCATTTAGTAGGTACTAACAATTTGAAATATGTTCGATGTTACAAGCTAGCAAGTGTTCGATGTTACAAGCTACTGTTAAAAAGTAATTTTTATTCAAAATTACAATCATAGATGTCAATTATTGTTCATATTCAAAGTTGACAGGAAAGATAAGATAAGAATTAGTTTTCAATACGTTTCAAATTTGAATTAAATCCAAGTATCATGACGACATAGTTTTCAAGTTTTTGTTTGTTTTTTTTTATGTATAAATTAGCTTTAATATTTAAAAAAAATGAATAAAAGTTTTTCGTGCCAAGGTTTTTAACATTTACCATTCATTGTTTCGACATGCATGTGAGTCAAAGCAATTTGAACAGTCAAGTACCATAAAAATTCATTATTTCAAAATTGTTTATTGAATTGAACATTTGAACGTTTTTTCAAACTTAATTCAGCCAACTGTAACGATCGACCTCAATTGCATGTTTTTTGTTTTTCTTTTTGTTTTACACTTACCTCTTAGCACATCAGCTGGTATGAGTCGCTTGTAAATCTTGAGTTCACCTTCAGCTGGGGCAGCGGCTTTATCCTTTTCGCCCGCAGCCGAAACCGTGGATACGGCCATGATTAGAGCAAAAGCGGCAATAGCGTAAACTTTCATTTTTTCTATTGTAATGTTTAACTAAATTTTTAATAAATTTTTAATTATATTGGATTTTTTTCACTTTTATTTATTTAATGTTGTTTTAATTTTTTCGAGAAAATTTTTATTGTTTAATTTTTTTTTTTTTTTTTTTTTTTGAATTACAGATACACCCTTTGAACTATGAAACGGAAACGTTCTATTTTTTTTGTATATATATGTATTTATGTAAGTATATATTTTTTTGAGGTATTAATAAAATAAAACTTAAGAAAAAGACAAATTTTAAAAGATAAAAATAAAAAGAAAAAATCACACGAACCGTTGCAAGCGAAAGTGAGCACTGAATTAAATTGGAAAATTGCTCAAATACCGGTATTTATACGTATTAGCCCAAAAACAAACGCTAACAATTCACAAAGCAAGCTTTTGTTTTGTTTTTTTTTTGCCGTTATTGTTGTTTGTATCGTTGTGGTTAAACAAAATAAACTATAGTTTTACTTTTGGTTTTTTCCTTCAAACAGCCCGCTAACCAAACTCGAAAGCTATTGGTAAAACAAAAAAAAAACACACACACACAAACAAGCCATAGTTTGTTCAACTGACTAAGTGATTGACTCACTGTCTGACTGATTTACTAAATGACACAAAATCTGTCAGTCAGATCAACGAAAGGTATTGTGTAGTGTCTTTCACTACTGCTGTCGTCAGTCTCTGATCCCATTTTAGTCATTTAAACTTGTGAACGTCACATAAAAGTTAATCTCGCTCAGCCTGCAGCTTAAAATAATTTAAGCTGAGCGTAGCCAGATTAGGGGATTGTTTCATTTGGGCTTGTGTTGGAATTAACAAGACTCTGTGATTCCTAACATTTAGAAAAATTACAAACAAACTTCACTTAAATAAAGATTACGTCAGCTTCATTTCAAATTGAGAATGTAGTAGAAAAAAAAATGGTTTTAGTTTCCTTGTCAGTAGTATCAGGAAGAATGTATAAAAGCATACAAACATTGGAAAAAATTACATCCTCTCACAAAACAAATGAACCACTCTTCGCGGCTGACCAAAACATAGAATCATTGATTGATATCATGATCTTCAAAAAGATTTTGATACTGTTGATCATAACATGCTTTGCAATAACTTTTAAAAATCTGCTGTAAATTGGGTATGAAGTAACATTAGTTTCCAGTGAATTACTGTCTCAAACTATGCACTGCATAACTCAAATGTATGCAGATCAGATTAAACTTTTATTTATTTTATTATTTTATTTATTTAATATTGATCATAGCACAAGAAGATATTAATCCTATAAATGAAAGTGCTATGGGAGTTTAACAAAGAAAAAAATTAATAAAAGAAATCATTTATAAAATAATTAATAAAATATAAGCAATAATTTTATTATTATTATTCTTTATTAGTATTTGAAATACTTTAATTTACAATTCATACATATTATTCACGATACTAAATTATTCTTAACAAAGTTAACTGTATGTTTCCTAAATAAATTCCAATTCGTCTCCACTTTTACATCATCCGGCAATGAGTTGTATAGCTGAAGACCCTTATAGAACAGTGACCGTTGTCCTGCACTTGTTGATACCCTTTCAATCCTGAAGTGTTCAGCATTACGCAGCTGATATGGTTGAACCTCTCTTACATAGTTTATTTGCTCGGTCAAATATTCAGGCGCCGCTCCCATTTTAATTTTCTGTACAAAATTTATAGTGTTTAACCGAAGTCTTTGTTTTACATTAAGCCACCTTAGTGTTTGTAACATATAGTTTATTGGTGTATATCTGTTACATTTTAATATTGTGCGCATTGCTTTATTTTGAAGTTTTTGAAGTCGTTCGATCTGGTTTGTCGTGCAACATGAGTATAAAATGCGGTTTTATTATAGTGTTATAAATATTAACTGCAGTTATTATTGTTATTTGTTTTCTAATTCGTTTAAAGAAACTTACTTTTTTGCCGATTTTTTTTACATATATAGTCTATGTGGTTGTTAAACTTTAGATCTTTATCTATAACTACACCTAAATATTTTATCTGGTCCACTTTCTGTATTACTTCGTTGTTAATTTTAAAGATTTTGTCGCTATTCGCATTAATTTCCATGATTTTTGTTTTACTTTCGTTCAACTTAAGTTTATTCATATCCAGCCATGTTATCAATATGTTCATGTCCCGGTTCAGGTTATGATAGCATTGTTCAACTGTATCATCTTCCGTAAAAATAAGCGTATCATCAGCATACAGAGTCATTTCACATTTATCTATTATGTTTGGCATGTCATTAATGTATATAATAAATAACAGCGAACCTAATATCGATCCCTGTGGAACTCCATTATCATTACACAATATATCTGACATTGTGCCATTTACTTTCGTTATTTGATTTCTATTAGCCAAGTATGATGCAAACCATTTTAGTTCATTATTTCTGATGCCATATTTATATAATTTCCGAAGAAGGACATCCCTGTCAATAGTTTCAAAAGCCCGTTTAAAATCTAAGAATATTGCAACAATTTTTCTGTTTTTTCAATTTTCTTCCACCTGTTCAGAATTGCAGTCTCACATGAGAATTTTTTTCTAAAACCAGATTGATGTCTATTCAGAAGTTTATTCGTTTCAATATATTCTTCGAGTTGCTCCTTTGCAACTTTTTCCAGTATTTTCTCACAAGTTTTCAACGTACTAATTGGGCGAAATTCTTCACATTTTTTTGTCTTTGAGATTTTTTCAATTGGCGTTATTATTGATATTTTCCAATTTTCAGGAAATATTCCATTCATTAACGATTCATTTGTTATGTCGAGAAGTGTCTTTCCAACTATATTCCAACTACTTAGTATCATTTTACACGAAATTTTACTATGATCATATTTGTCTTTTAAATCCTTACATATATTTTTCAGTTTATCTAAATTTATTGCATGAAATGAGAATCGAGTGCCTATCTCAGAAATATTACTTTCATATTGCACAACATTAATTGTATCTCTAATACTTACTATGCTGTCAATGAAGTACTTATTAAATTTATTAGCTATATCACAGTTTTCCTTATAACGTAGAATTAGAAATGAATTAGAACATGAAAATATATAGCAATCGATACAAAAAATAAGACAAAGAAGAAATGAATAAATGTAAAAAATAAAGTTGGAAAAATACTAATAACAGTATATAAAGGGCTATCCAATTGGTGGTTTCAAAAGTATGGGACTGGAATTCGACATCTCTCAAACTAAGTTGTGAAGCCAATTTTTTTCTTTTCAGTTGAAAGTCTGACATTGACGAAAATGGATCGCATTAAAATTATCAAAACCTACTACAAAAATTGTGATTCTGCCACAGCCACGTATCGTGCTTTAAGAGGAGATTATGGTTTACACAATCGTCCAACTAAGCAAGCAATTGGCAAAATTGTGAAGAAATTTGAAGAGACTGGAGTGGTTACAAATATTGAAAGGCCTGTGCATCATCGTTTCGCTGAACATATCGCTATTGTAGGTGAAAGTGTTGCCGAAGACCCGAATGTGTCGATTCCTCGTCGTTCTCAGGAATGAGGACTGTCTTACGGCACATTTTGCATTTAGATCTACACCTACATCCATATAAAGTCCAGCTCACGCAACAACTGAAGTCAGCTGACCATTCACAACGTCGTATATACGTGGAATGGGTGCTTGAACAACAGGCGGTGGACGGCAATTTTTCGAACAAAATTTTCTTCAGCGATGAATCACATTTCACACCCGGTGGGTATGTTAATAAACAAAATTGTCGTATTTGGGGTTCTGAGAATCCTCAAGTAATTGATTTACATCCAGAAAAAGTCACTGTTTGGTCATATGATAACCGACTTTTTTTTTGCCGGCTATTGAAGAATATGACTTGGAGAATATGTGGTTTCAACAAGACGGTGCCACATGCCACACAACTCGAACGAATATGGCTTTATTGCAAGAGACATTTCCTGGCCGCGTAATTTCTCGTCGTGGCGATGTCAACTGGCCACCAAGATCATGCGATTTGACACCATTATACTTTTTTTTTTGTGGGGCTACGCGAAAGACCGTGTTAATGTAGATAAACCTTCAACTCTTGAGCACTTAAAAACCAACATTCGTCAAATTATGGCTGAGATACCGCCCAATATGTGTCAAAAAGTGGTCGAAAATTACCTCAAAAGAATCAATGCTTGCAACACTTCGCGTGGAGGTCATTTAAATGACTTTACAATAAAATAGAAATATCATGAAAAAAATATTTTATATGTGTTTTATTTACGTTTACTTTTGAAACCACGAAATGGATAACCCGATACAAATACATATCAAGAAATATACACAAACAAAGAAAAATATATATGTATGTATATAAAGAATCAATATAAAGAAAAAAAGCACTAATAAAAATAAGAGGTAAACATGTATAAATAATCAAAATATGCTAAATTATATTGTATAACTCCTTTTTGAACTTAATTGCATTGCCAATATTCTGAATATAATTAGGTAAAGTATTCCAACGACTGATGGTATATGTATATAAAAAACTGGCGTTGTGACATAAGAGTCCTATATATATCTATGTTAGATAATTTTCATACCGCGGTTGGATCTTGCAAATCTAATCCTTTTAAATAAGTATAAAGCCTGTTTTAAAGTAATAAAACATTTATGAGATTATCAAAATTAATTCCAAATATCTGGTAAGAAAATTGTGATATATTATCTCGACGTCCCTTAATAAATATATATCTGGCTATATTATTGTAAGCCAAGTTGAGTTTCTGGCTATCATCAGCGTCGCAGTTAATGAAAATTTCCGACCCGTATAAAAGAACAGGAATAAATACCTTTTAGCCAGTTGCATACGTATGGCAAAGGGAGTCGAATCTATAACAGCCCATAAGTTCCTAAGCATACCGTAAACTTTGCCAACGATGACATTAATGTGGTTAGACCACGTTAGACGACCATTAAATATAATACCCAGATTATATGCTGTTTCAACAAAATCAATTATATTCCCCCTGATAATTATGTATGTATGGCACAACAAATTTGCTCTTTGTTCTAGAAAGCAACAAACATTTCGATTTTAAGGGATTTATACAAAGTCCATTAGCCTTGGCCCAGTTGTCAAAGATTAATACTCTCAATATGCTGAACGTCATCAGCGTACATGTGTACGTTACAA
Organism: Sarcophaga rosellei; assembly: GCA_930367235.1. Classification (NCBI taxonomy): domain Eukaryota; kingdom Metazoa; phylum Arthropoda; class Insecta; order Diptera; family Sarcophagidae; genus Sarcophaga; species Sarcophaga rosellei. The sequence goes on along the minus strand of OV884022.1, from coordinate 3,798,195 downwards.
TTTTCCCAGACATCAGGTAGGTAGTTAATGTATATACAGAACAAAAGAGGCCCTAATATAGATCCCTGAGTAATACCTCTTTCAAAGTCTAGCGAGTTTGGGATGTTTCCCTTTAGGTAAACTCGTTGTGATCTATTCGCAAGATAAGAACGTATAAGACTACAAGCTGAATTAGAAAAATTAAAGAGGGTCTGTAGGTTTTTCAATAATATCCTGTGATCAACCGTATCGAAAGCCTTAGTGTGATCCAAAAAACTAAAAACGATATGTAATTTTCATCTAGTTTCAACCTAAGATCATAAACTACATTGACTAAGGCAGTTGTGCAGCTCCTAGCTTTCATAAATCGCGTCCTTACATCAGTCATCATCCAACTGACTTTAATAATTGCATTCGTAAACTAATCGATGATGCAAATTCTCTTAAATGCCAACAGTTTTCATTTTAAGCCGTGGAAGAAGATCATCCATAAAAGTAGTTAAAAATGCCAAGAATTTTGACGTCGCCTCCAATGGCTAGTAACGCTATGTTCGCACAAGCCTTCGAATTACTTCACTCTCTGTTTTCAATTACATATTTGAATTATCATGTTCACACGCCAGTTTTTTAATTCTTTTTGACAGTTCTTCTTTCTTCTTCTTTTTATTACTAAATTATTATTAATATTTTTAAATTATAAAGTTCATACAGCTTTTCCAAAAGCTGCAAATACTTTTGCTGTCGATTCAACAGTTTTTCTACACACATAGTGGCTTCCTCCGCTAATTTCGCGAAATAATACTTTTTTAAAATATTATTTTTGGATTCCACTATTGTTTATTGTTTACAATATTTTTTGTGCTTTGACAGCTGGTGATGGCAAAAATACGATAAAATTTATAGATTACATTGGTTTTTAAGTAATTCACAGGGTAATAGAAATTGAATTACATACAATTTGTGTAATGCGCTCACAAAATTTTGTATGGCGAATTACGTAATTCAGCACATAATTGGATGTTGAATTACGAATGAGAGAGCGAATTACGAAAAAGTGTTGCCGTGCGAACATAGCATAAGTAGCTCGTCTGGTTAAACTACAGAACTATATCCGAAAGTTAAGTTTTTTTAGATTTACAAATGCTTTAAAGTGTTAGCGAAATTATATATGAGTATACTTAATTAATAGTCGACGTAGTCTAGTAGGTAGTGTGTTCCCTTATTAGTTTGAGCCCCAGGCCACACATCAAAATGAAATATGAAAAAAAACATATTTCTTCGGCGACTTCCTCCCAGCAGATTTCTGGCAAAAACTCTGAGAGTAAATAAACCTGCCATGAAAAAGTTTCTCAAAAATCTATCGTTCGGAATCGACGTTAAACTGTAGGTCCCGTCACCCCTTGTTATTACTAACCTAAATTTCCAATAGTAACAATTGTAAAGTAAATACAAAGCTTAAAGTGGCTTTTAATGTACTAAAGTAAAGAATATGATTTAATTTTTTAATTTTTAAAAATCGTGAAAATAAGAGCATAAATCATCAAATCGTCAATACTCGTATGATATTTTTGAAGCTCAAAATCGTCAAAATGACGATAAATCACCAAATCTGGCAGCTATGAAGGTAGTTGAAAAATTCTAGTAAATTTAATATATTTTCTTCAATTCAAAATTCTTAACAGAAGAGAAAGAATGTAATCGAATCCATTCGTAATGCTTCTGGATGGTTTACAATAAAACCTCTTAAGTCCTTACTGAGTCTTATAAAACCTCAGAACGACGGATGATACTGTTGTTGGAACGTTAGCTTAGTATAGACTGTTTTAAAAGAGCAGCATACAGTGCATTTATAAACGAATATTTAAAATTGGGACATATTTCGGAGGTTGAAGAAGATGGTATGAATAAAATAAAATACTTTGCTCCACACTAATCGTGCGTTTAGACTGATAAGTTAATCACAAAAAAGTCGTCTTATCTACTTTAATCAACTTTAAATGAACAGATTAAAACCCATTTTAATCTAGTTGTTTAAGAGTTAATCTAACTTTTTTTCAAAAATATTTTTATACGACCCTGAAAATGTTCACCACTCATCCAAAAATTACCAAATTTGGTTGAATGTTTTTATTTAGGGCCATTATTACAACTTCGCCGTAGGCTAGCAGGTAGTGTGTTCGCTTATTAGACGTAAAGCCCAGGTTCGAGCCCCAGGCACCAAACCACCAAAAAAAATATTTCTGCGGCGATTTCCTCTCAGCACCTGCCATGAAAAAGTTTCTCAAAATCTGTCGTTCGGAGTCCGCCACTCAAGTATAAAATTAAGGCACACAACATGAGTGGTGTGAGAAGCTAGGCCGTAATCCTGACTGAAGGGTTGTAATGGCCAATTATGTATGTATGTATGTTGATATCTAAATGCCACTTATAAGTTTTTATATAAAATTTATTTTTGAAAATTATTTACGAAGTTATTAAAGAAAAACTATGATTGGGGGGGATCTAAGGTCCCCCACTCCGTATTCTAAGGGTTAAAAAAAAAGACGTGTGTTTTTTGATATTCGTTTTGTTTTTTTAGTTAATTTTAATACAGTGGTGTAACTTTATTTAATGCTGTAACTAATTCAATTTCAAGTTATTTTCAATTAATTCGATTGATATTGCATTTTTAATTTTTTCCTCTTTGGGGTTGTAAGCATTTTCGACCACTTTGCGGCTTTCAGAAAGTGAATACTTTAACTTTTCTTGCCCGATGGGAGCCTCAAGGATACGGTTTCATTAAACATTCCGACACTCGAAATCCAGAGTCTTGTATTAACATTACAGGTTTCTTAACATCGTTTAAAATCATAGCATATCCTCTAAGTATTGGATTTTCGAACTTCTTTCTTAATTGAGGCGACTCGAAAATGACTGAATCATTGCAGTTTCTTGGGCATCCAACATTAATATATAAGAATCTGTGTCTATAGTCCACCGCAACTAATATACATATATACTATAACTCCTAAGCTCGGAGGCAACGCAATTTTTTTAAAACCTTCCACGTATTCTTTAATTTTGGCTTCATAAAATTTGTTGGTAAGTACTCGGAAGAAAGTGCAAAGCCTTAATGAAGAAATCTTTTAAGATTACGCAATGACTTGAATTAGAAATTCCAAACATGTTAGGTTTAGATGCATATTCTGAGGATGGTTCTATAAAGTTTGCACTTGTGGAGTGCAAAATCAAGACTAGCGTCATTAAAGGCTCAATTGTTACCTTTAAAACAACAACGCATGGTCCTAAAGGAAAAGCCAACAGCACTATTTCGAAGTCCGATTTTTTAGATTGGATCGAAACTTTTAGTGATTTAGTGTGTTAAATATCAAATTTAGCTGTCAAATAATTCGGCTATTGTTCTTAATTTTTTACGATTTCTTAATTTAAAATATTTCCATGCTGGCATACAAGCGTTAATGGCCATAGTCCGACGCCGGTTCTGAATCCCCTATGCTGGAAAACTAAAATGTATAATGTTACCGGTAGTTGTCTATAATGCTTTAGATTGAGCCCAGAATTGTGTAACCAGATAGTGGTAATTTACCGCATACGAGAGTATGCGCAGCGAAACCATTTTGTGGCTATATAGCGGTGTTTATTTGTTTATGAAAGCTATGCACATGCATAAAGTTTCCGATTTGACCTTAAGGATATTCATAGTTGTATTATAGCTCGGCAGGGACTACAAGTATCGCTATCCACTTTGGGGATTCCCGTAGAGAGCTAAACGAGATGAGAGAGAGGTTTTTTGAGTTTAGAATAACGTGTACATATTTCATATTTGATTAAGACAATTAATTCAATTTAATTTAAATAACCTTCTGAAAACTGTGGAATGATATAGCATTTCAAAGGGCAACACTTGGGATTAATGCCAAGTACTAGCCAGACTGTTTCTTTGCAATGCATAGATGTTTGTTTTTAATATCCATAACTAATTATCGTATGTATTCAACGAATTTCAGTGCCCTTGATTGCGTACCAGTGTTGCAAATCTTAAAATTTGAAATGCAACTGAACTATAACTGAAAGAGTACTTTTTTGCAACAAATGGTACTTTTGTAAAAAAATTCATACATATGTACATATTGGTCAATATAACTCTTCTCACAGCAGTCATGTTGTGTGTGTTAATTTTATACATTAGTGGCGGAATCTACTGCTTAAAGACGACTCCGAACGACAGGTTCTTGAGAAACTTTATCATGGCAATTTTATTTGCTCTCAGATTTTTTGCCAAAGGGAAGTCGAACAGAAAAACTAACGACTTATTCGTGTTTCTGACATGCAAGACAAGAACGGCTGATTCGGAACGTTATAAAACGTAAAAGCCTCGTTTAGTCAAACGTCTATGGAACGTAATGTAACATACGTTCGTTTTTAACATACGAAAAGCAATGCAAATGCTTACCGAAATTTCCTGTTCTAAAAATGTACGTTCCATGGACGTTTGCGTAACCGGGGCTAAAGCCTACTTTTACCTTTAGCATTACGTTGAACATATTGCTAATGCTTTAATAATGTAATAATAAAAAGTACTGAAAGCGTCGAGGGGGTTCTGCGGTATTTTTGAAATGAAAAAGTACTGAAAAAAGTACAAAAGTATTGAATTTTTCAACACTGTTGCATACTGTGGTGTGTACAATTACATTCAACAAACTAAAGTGCTTACATCAGGTTCCAAATTCTCGAATATTTCCTGCATGATAAAATTAAGATGCATGAATATGTTAATTCAATAATAATTCTAACAGAAGTTCGAAAGCTATCGAATAACAAATATAATAGGAAACCTAATGTGGCTCAAACTGACGGAAGAATTCTTTTATTATTATTATTATAATTAAAATGGCAAGAGCAGAGATTAATGCAATATATTTATTTGGATAGTTTTGTTCAGGTTATATTCTTCTTTTCTGTGCAATTTACTTCCGTTTATATGTATAAAGAGCCTTGAAATTATTGCATTATTATAATTTAGCTAAAACAATATATAATTTCGAATGTGCTTCATTTCTAATTGGATATATAATTCGCAGCACATTATCAGTTGTTTTTTTTTTGTTGTATGTATTGTGATGCAAATAAGTTAAAAATAACAAACAAATCAAACATTCAATAAATTTGAATTTAGATGTCCAATTGAGTTGAATCAATAAAAATTGAATTTGAACGATGAAGATTTCTTTTTTTTTATATTAAATTTATAGAAATCTTTCATGACCAAAAATATCTGTGGAGTATGACGAAAAACTAAATGTATGAAATGATTGACAAAATCTCAAAAACGTTTAAACATTTTTTGAGCTCCATTTCCATTTATGAGAGTTGGCTAGGGATATAATATTTTATGAAGATGTAATAAATTTTAAGGTTTCACAGCCAGCTATTTATTTGGTCGCAGTTTAACAACGACGAAAGTTGTTTATAGTTTCGACTGAAGAGACTGCAAAAAAAGAATGTAAAAAGCGTTTATAAAGTTCAAAAACTTTATTGCTATGATAGCAGCTATTAATTATGTAGGTTGCACATTAACTTAACAAGATGATGATTTCTTCAATTGCTCTAATAAAAAGTAAAATGCAATCAAGTTTTGACTTTAATGTGTAGTAAATTTAACAAAAAAAAAAAAAAAAAAAAAAAAAAAAAGAGATAATCCTAGGTATGCTTCGAAACTTATGGTCTGTAATACATAGATTCGACTTCCTTTGCCATACGTATTCAACTGGCTAAAAGGTATTTGATTCGTATTATTTTATACGGATCTGAAATTTTCGCAAACTGTGATACCGATGATAGGCGTAAACTCAGCTTGACTTACAATATGCTGTATGCACGATACAGTATTCAAAAGGTTTAAGCTGTCGGTCGTATTTATGGAACAAAAAATGGGGTCCTGAATTTTTTTCTAAAATTATGAGTAGGCATGACAGAAATTTTACGTTTCATTCGTTTCGATAAAAGAAATGAAAGGAGTCAACGTTTGCAAACTGATAAATATATGTTAGTGTCAACAAGACTGTTTCAAACCAGGAACAATTATTACAGTAGATGAACAATTGTTCCCCAACGGAAGCTAGATGTAGGTTTACACAGTATATGCCAAACAAATCCGACAAGTTTTGAATAAAATTCTGTCTCTTCTGACGTTGAAACGAAGTACGTCGTAAATGGCTTTCCTTATCTAGGAAAAGATGAACACGAAATTTGGCAACACCTCTTAGAGAATTTGTAGTAATGAGACTACGACTGAAACAACCGACAACTTTTTACCAGTGTTTCTTTAGCTTCTAAATTATTAGCCAGGTTGGTACCATACGCTCGAACAAACGAGACCTTCCAAAAATTTGCAAGGAAAAGAAGGATAGTATGGCTCGTTTTTCAACATTACTAAATGCAACAAATGAATATATGCACACTTACAGTTTATGGGAGTAAACCCAAAAAAAAAAATTGTTTTATTGAGTACTATAGACAAATTGATACCGACAGCAAGAAACATCCTGAAACTGTGTCTTTTTATAATAAAACTAAATTTGGTGTCGATGTCATTGATCAAATGGCACGATATGGCTAATGGCATATACATAGTGTGAAATCAGGATCTAGAAGATGGCCATTTTGATTTTGTCGGAATAAATTCCGGGATTTTGTATAACAATACAACCGGAAAGAATTTTTTGTCTGAACTGTCTGTCCAACAACTCCAATACCAATACTGTTCATTAATTCTATAAAACATTATAGCACATACAAAATTTACACACTCAGAACGTTATTTTTGAATACCAGTCATTTTCACAGGTGTTGGTATAAATATTTCTTGGTAAATCTAGTGTTAATTTTATCCATGAGTGGCGGAAGCTACAGTTTAACTGTGTAAACAATTAAGACATACGGCTAACTAATTCTATATACATATATCTATCTATATATATATATATTTGAGTTTTCGCCCATATCAGAATGTGCAAAAAATGTGTATTTCATTGATTCACAGTTTTTGAAAACGGACATGTAATCGTTTTTTTTTTTTTGTGTTATGTAGAAACATATTAGTTAAAACGACGAACACTGCTCATGTTTACGTTAAAAGCCTTTGTAATACAAACTTAGGCTGATAGAGCTCAACTGGTTAATAAATTTCCAAGTGGAAAGTGTATAACAATGACTTCTTTATGTTCGTTGTACATAATCTACCCTAATAATCGATAATGAATAAATAAAAAACGTCTTCTTGGACCAGAAATAATAGTTTTAAACTGTACATACAGCCTAATGATCAGTACTTTTCATGATTATTATATGCTTTGATCAAAAAAAAAAAAACAGAAATAAAAAGTTTTTCAGTTTTTGAAAAAGAAGTTTTATGTGAAGGGCATTTTTGCAATGGATCTTTGAAACAAAGCGACATTTGTTGTTGCATTGTAATAATAAAATAAATTAAAACCTTGATAGGAATACATGATACCCTAACAGCTTGAGTTTCGTACACTATGTTTTTTTTTCGTATTTTCCATGTAATGGGCCCGATTGAAACAAATGTATACATTTTTTAAACAAAAAATAATTCTTTATTCAAACCACAAATTTAAAGTTGAATTCAATCATTTAACTATTTAAAAGCTGTAAAAATATTGACCAGTATAGTTTCGTACTATGTTAAAAGTTGGGATCGATATTGAGTAACATCACCTTCGGCATTGATAACTGCAACGACCCGACTGTGCATGGAGTCTATTATTCTATCTAGGCATTCTTGAGGAGTAATGGAATCCCATATTTCCTGTATCTTTCTTTTAAGACCAGACATGGTTGTTTGGGGATCACCTCTAAGCCGTCTTTTCATAATAGCCCAGACAGACTACGAGTATTATTATTATTGTGAAGGCGCATGTTATTACTGCAATCTATTGTACTTCCCTCCAACTTTATAGGGTATTCTTATAATTTCTCTTTCAGGCCTATTGTCCTGCCAAATTTCAGGATACTGCCCGATGTCAACAATGGCAATTCCCTACTTAGCACTTGATATGTAACCAAATGCATCTTCTTGGGATGTATTTATGTAACACAGGCTCCATGAATGTGTTACGACGGCTGATTCTCACACAGCCACAGAATCTGCTGGTTGAGCTCGAGAAAACATAGATTTTATATCAGTGTACTCTAAATCAATAGTGCCCTGTCAAAAGACCGGTTACCAACCTCAGGTTATTACAGTCAACTCTCCTATAACGCGGTGAGTGCGTACCGCGTTATATGAAAACCGCGCTATAAGAAACTTGGATTTCACCGTACAAACCAGGCTAATTCGTAGCGCGTTCTATGGAAACCGCCTACCGCGTTGTATGGAAACCGCGCTATAAGAAACTCAGAGTTAGTACAAATCCCATCATTCGTACCGCGTTATATGGAGACCAAGAAATACAAAAGGCAAGATAAATTATAAATTATTTTTATTGAATTCAAGAGTTCATAAACTAAAAGACTGCAAGGAACTTATGGGATGTTATTGAACGGAAACAGTGCAGTAAGAGTACCGCGTTATAGGAGGGCTCCGCGTTATATGAGACCGCGTTTTGAAAGTACCGCATTATATGAGGGCTGTCGCAATTTCAGCCCCGCGTTATATGGAAACCGCGTTCTGAGAGTACCGCGTTACAGGAGGGATTACTGTACTGGATTATATGACTCAGATATCCTCTTATTGTAATTTCCCTAACAAAAGTTTTGAGAAGCGTCTTTGCCTCTCTTTATCTTCCCTTTCCTTACGTATAATTTTTGTTTTCACTTCACAGAAGGATTATGTATCCATCAGCGGCGTGGAAGTTCTGCTTGCTCATTGCCGAGGATTCCCACATAACCCACATGATATACTACCTTCGATTTAACCTCGTAAGAGCTGAGCCCTTGTTTCAAGATAAGTTCTTGACCCATCTGTATACTCAAACAGTTTCTCTTTTAAAACAGCATGCCGCCAGATTACTCTTTTCATTGTTGTTACTAGGTCGATTATTGAGGCCGCGAAATCCCCTAATGAATTTAATGTTACATCTCTTCATTACCATGTGCAGCGGTCTTAAATTCAACATAGCAGCACAGGTTCTCATTGCCCCTGTTATGCCTTGTCCAAATGCATGGCTTCAAATTGGTACTCACGTATGGTGATGTGGCCAATGGTATGCTTTGCATATCATCTGGTAGACGCATTGTTTCCACCCGAACTTCGAGCACCGCGGAGTATGCCGTCGTGGCGAAACTTACGTTAAACCCTGGACTAATGCCTCTGTTATGCCAATATACGGCAGTCCAAATCTACAAATGTACTTAAGAATATATATGTATAAATATGTAATGGGGTTAAATATAAAACAAATCTTCAAAGCTTAATAATCAAATTAGTTCGAAGTAAATTTATCCACCTCCTGAAGAATTTTATTTTCCAGACATTAGATCTACGATCAATTATTTTTCTGTATATTTTGGATATTTTGTACATATTTAGGAAATCATTATATCTGGCAGCGCTTTGTATTTTTTTTTTGTTTTTGTTTTTTCTTATAGTTTTTACCATAATAATGGTTTGTTTTGTTAATATATGTTATGTGATTGGCCTGTACATATTAGTCATCCGCAATGGTAATATTTGATTAAATCTTTAAAACACGCCAACAATACAGATATTAATACACAAACAAAAGCAAAAATGAATTGAGTTGTATATTACGTTTTACCTGCTGACAAAAAATATCAGTGGCGTGGCGTAATATACATACATACCTAGTTAAACAATATACAGTTTGAATATAAATTTCAGTTACTCTACGACAATGTCTCATCTCGTTCCGAGTAAAATAGCGGGTGTACTGTATAAAACCCAATGATTTCATTCATATACCGAATTCACACAATCTATAGAATATTTACACACATACATACATACATAGCTATTAATTGCACATTAAACATTCAATATTATCTCGATATAAATAAAGGTATTTCCCAGAAATTTAATTGTTGAGGCATCACTTTAATTAATTTAATTAAATAAAAATCACAATGATTGTATTACACAGCAAATAAATTAACAATATATTTATCTATTAATGTATATAACATTATAATACATATATACATATATGGTATATATATTTTTTTTAAATTCACAGTTTAAGATTGATGTTAAGATGAAATTGGAGAACTTACTGTCTATAGGACTACAGTAGTAAAGATGGAAATATAACACGGTTGGTATGAACCCTATTTATAAGGACTGATCATTCTAATCAAATATTCAACAGCAAGAGCAATGGTGTACCGAAAGATCTAGGTTGCTAGTTTTATTTTTCGAAAAAGCGGGAAAAACTTCAAAAATATATGAAAAAAAATTTTAAACTATTGGGAGACGAGTACATATGTATATTTTATTTCATTTTATACAACTGTTTCCATTCAAAACTGTTTACAGACGGCACTGTTTTTATGCCAGGAACAGATTGATATGCCTCAGTTGACCAGCCATCCAGTTAGCAGAAAAGAAACGAGATTAAATAAAATAAAACAAAGTAATACGGTGTTCAGATATGCACCTTTATTTAAATCGCAATAAACGCCATTATTTGCTCAATATTTCATATAAAGTTTCAATTAATTATTGAGCAAATTGTTATAATATTATTCAGTACGCATATTATCATTATCCGAACACTTTCTGTTGATATTTGACAACTTAAATGTTTGACAACTTTGAAGTCGCCGTGGTCTAGTAGGTAGTGTGTTGGCTTATTAGACGAAAGACCCTAGTTCAAATCGCAGGTCAGACATCAAAACGAAAATATGAAAATATTTCTTCATCGACTTCCTCTCAGCAGATTTCTGGCAAAAACTCTGAGAGTAAAAATTGCCATGAAAAGCTTCTCAAAAATCTGTCGTTGGGAGTCGACTTTAAACTGTAGGTCCCGCTACTCATGTATAAAATTAAACACAACACGAGTGGTGTGAGAAGCTAGGACGTTGTACAATGGGTCAATTCGACCTCCGGGTACTGTACTTGTTACAGTTGACAAGTACACGTCCTCTAACCTAACCTAACCTAACCTAAATGTCAACAACGACAAAAAAGAAAAAAAAGCAATGTTGAAATAACCACCTGTTTTGCTTACCAGCTGTCAAATGAATATTGAATAAGCAGCTGAACTGCGTATATTGTTATGTCTGAACACTTAAAATATTGTACTCAATAAACCGAATGTTATCTCAATAAAAGTGCATACCTGAACATAGTATAAAGAAGCTAGAAAAAAGGAAAAGAGATATGCTGTGTCGACCCTGCGCTGAGACGAATAGGAATAAATTTTTAAATGCTATGAGTTTTGGATGTTGCGTCATCCTTTAAAAATGCTAATTTTTTTTTAAATGTTTCCATCAAGACGAAAAGTGTAAACATTTTTGCATAACTCGTTACATTTATTTACTGTTAGAAAATAAAAAAATTAATATGTTCGTATTTGATATGAAAAATACACACATACATTATTGGCCCTAAAAACCAGCCTTATGTCCGCATTGCGACTTGGCTTTTACACCATCCATGTTGGGCGGAGCAGCGGCCATAAAAGTGACATAAAATCCTTAAAACGGAGAAAAAAGGACTGGAAGTAAGTATGTAAATCAACAACTTTGAAGTGATGATAAAACTTGGAACATTGAAGATTCTGATAAATAAACCCACAAATAGATGGTAATGAGGATGTCCGGGTATCCTAGTCAGTAGTGTACAAGACTTTTAGCGTAAAGGTCTAGGTTTGATTTTCACCTTTGTCTCTAGTTTGTTACACCACACCGAGCAGAAGGTGATATATGTGATATTGTATTGTATTGTAATTGATAACGTTTCTATAAATTTAGGGAGGTTGTCCTGAGGATTTTTAAGTGGAAAATGCGTATTCGAACAAGAAACATTGCATTATTTTTTTCTTTTTTTGCATTTAGTGTTTGTATTATATGTATATGCATTATGCATGATTTCAAAAATGCATACATACATACATAATTGGCCATTGCAACCCTTCAGTCAGGATTACGGCCTAGCTTCTCACACCATTCATGTTATGTGCTTTAATTTTATACGTGAGTGGCTGGACGTACAGTTTAACTTGGATTCCGAACGACATATTTTTGAGAAACTTTTTCATGTCGGGTTTATTTACTCTCAGAGTTTTTGCCAGAAATCTGCTGAGAGGAAGTCGCCGAAGAAATATCTTTTTCATATTTCGTTTTGATGGCTGGCCTGTTGCTCGAACCCCGGCTTTACGTCTAATAAGCAAACACACTACCTACTAGATAACGGCAACTTATCAAACACATATAACGTACATGATTAGTCATTACTTACTCTGAGTTTTTGCAAGAAATCTGCTAAGAAGAAATATTTTTTTATATTTCGTTTTCTTCTTGAAGTCTGATACGGGATTTGAAGCATGGCTTCACGTCTTAAATGGCAACACACTACCTACTACACTACGGCGACTTCGGTAATCTCTTGCAGGAGTCTAAATTCTCATCTGATTTGACATATTGATGAACCGTTAATCAAATTGCGCTCTCGAAATTTTACCACCTTTATTCTTGCCAATATTAACGTAGATGATAATTTTCATCTTCGGCGAACTATCTTGATCTAGTAGATTTACTTAAAGTGATACTTTCTATAACAAGAGCTTAGGTACATCATTCAAAACTCATTCCAGTATTCTGTTGATTATTGATTTGTAATTGTATTGTGTCGCCGTAGTCTAGTAGGTAGTGTGTTGGCTTATTAGACGTAAAGCCCGGGTTCAAATCTCAGGTCAGATATCAAAACGGAATATGAAAAAAAAATGTTTCTTCAGCGACTTCCTCTGAGTAGATTTCTGGCAAAAACTCTGAGAGTAAATAAACCTGCCATGAAAAAGTTTCTCAAAAATCTGTCGTTCGGAGTCGACGTTAGACTGTAGTTTCCGTCACTCACGTATAAAATTAACGCACACAACTAGCTAGGCCGTAATCCTGACTGAAGGGTTGTAATTAGGGGTGTCAAAATATCGATGGCACTATCGATAGTATCGATAGTTAATATTTTTCGTTACTATCGATGTTTTTTTTTACAAAATATAAACATTTAACTATTATCGATAGTTTTTTCCACTATCGATAGTAAATGTTCCACCACTAATTTTTTGTTTGCATTTCCAGACACGTTCAAGTGATATGAAAGAGATTTGCAAGTATTTACAGCATTTGTGTATTTGTATATGTGTATCCCAGCTACCTCGACTGAGTCGAAAGGAATGTTAAGTAAAGCTGGTCAAATAGTTTCGAATAGGCGTACAGAATTAAAAGAAAATATCGTAGATATGCTTCCATTTACAAACAAAAATAATTGGTTGACTGACCCTTCATCTTAAATACTTCGTGTTTAATTTTTTTGATTTTTGAACTAAGAAATAAAGTTCGGTTTTGTTTATTTTTGTTTATACAAAATGCGTTATTTAATATTTTAACCTATCAAATTCAAATAAGTATATACATGTATTATTTGAGAGACTCCGATAGTTTTAGTTTTTGCCGATATATCGATATTTTGTATAAGAACTGATAGTTTAGATTCGATATATCGATATATTTTTATGAACTATCAAAAACTATCGATAGTAGCACTATCGATAGTTTGACACCTCTAGTTGTAATGGCCAATTATGTATGTATGTATGTATGTATGTAATTGTATCGTGTTTAACAGAGAAATATCTCTCCAAAGTCCCAAATTCGAAAAGCTTTAAGTCGGGAATTCGATTAATTGTTTCCTCTTGTAGTATGAGTTCTTGCAGAAGTACTTGTTTTAAGTTGAAACTCAAATTTAATAAACCTCAAAAAAATTGTAATAATTTTAAATTATCCTATAAAATGTAACAATATATGTACATACATTTCATACACTTTATTATTTCGATGACAAATACTGGAAAATTACTTACTGAGTGGATTATATATACAATGTTATTGCTATTGAAAATTTCGCAATCATTAAAGTGAATGCCTCTATAACATTTATGCATGCATGACAAATTACTGATTTCTTTAAAAACAAATGTGAACCCGTCTCTGGTTGTAGTCGTTATAGTTTTTGTTTAACTGGTAATAAAAGTGGTATAATATGCATGGCCGAATATTATATACCCTCCGCACTAAACAAAAAGTGTTTCAAAGTCTTTATATAATCATCTGCAACCATAAAATATTGTTATAATAATAATACTCCTATACGCATGCATATGAACACACATATGTACATGCAAACATATGTATGTATGTATGTATATATTATGCATATGTAGCTATGTATAAACATAACGTTCATTAATTTCACTTCCGATCAATGGCATTATTAGTAAAAGGAGAAAAATACTTATAATTAAAATAATCTGCCATAAAACATATGTATGTATGTATATAATTTATAATGAATATAATATTGTGTTGAATGATACAATATTTTCACCTTTTTTCATAATGCGTATGTATGTTTATTGAGCAAAATTAAATTTAGCAATGAAATATTGTATAATATATGTATGTATTAATTATAAAATAACTTTTTAAAATATGATTTGATGAGTTAAACTCCGACATAATTTGTCACCTTTTACCAATAAAGTGATTATAATAACCTTTATTTCAGTTTTTTAACAATTCTTTTTTTTTTGTAATAAATTGAACAATTCATAATAATTTATAAACGATTTTAAACTTTCAATATGAATTGTTTGCAATAATTCATTGTTAAAATGTTTCCAAAAATCTCTTATTATGATTTGAATTTAAAATAAACGAATAAAAAAATGTTCCTTGGAAGGATTTTGTGACAAAACAATAAATGCATATACAGTGAGCGTAAAAAAAACTCTACATTAAAGGAAATATATACAATGTATACAGTATTGAAAAATTCAGTACTTTTGTCCTTTTTTTATTTCAAAAATACCTCAGTACCCCGCGACGCTTTCAGTACTTGTTTATTATTACATATTTTATGTCTTGCGCTTTTCAACTATTATGCAATATGTTCAACGTAATGCTAAAGGTAGAATTAGTCTTTAGCCCCGGTTAGCCAAACGTCCGCGGAACGTATGTGCGTTTTTAGCCCATTTACGGTCACTGTGCCAATTTGGGAACACTTAATTATTAAGGCTGTATAAAAAAAACTGTTTACTCTAGTTTATTTACTTTTGCATTATTGAATAGAGGAAAGTGCTCTGAATAAATATTAAATGAAGCATTTTACCTACATTTATTGTTATCGTTGTAATAATCTATTAAACTTCATTAACAATACACATGCAGAGGTAGGTCAATGGTAACCAAAGTTATATTTTCTACCTAAAGCTTTTAGTCGTAATTTGTATTATAATATAAAATTCAATAAACAGTGACACATTGAAAAGCATTTGTAGTTTCATACAACAAATGTATAAGATCTTAGAAAACATATAATAATGCTGTTCCAATTTGGATACAATGGCCACAAGTATACTAAAATAAATTTTAAACTAAATTTCTTTTTACACAAAATATGTCAGTTATTAATTTGAAAAATACCTCACTTGTTCCAAACTTACAACAAAAGCATGGGCGAAGTTGTTGAAATGGATCAATTTATGTCTTTATACCGAATTACCATACATAGCAAACAATGGTGGTAGTGTTTATTTACGTATGTACATGGTTAATATGGCTATATCAAATGCGTGGCGAGTACACACATTTTGTGAAGAAAATGCTATGGATCAATTACAATTTCGTCGATCCATAGCTAGGTTTTGTCTAAAACAGTCGTCCAAAAGACATTCTGCTCGGCCTTCTTCATTAAATATTGAGGGTTTACATCTAGATGGCGCTGATCATGTTCCAGAAAAGCTTCCTAAGCGTTTGCGTTGTGTCATCTGCCACAATAGAAGCCGCTGGAGTTGCAAAAAATGCAAAAAACACTCTGCGTTGAAAAAAATTGTTTTGCAAAATATCACCCATAAGTGGCCATTGTACCAATTTGGGTACACCCTTCTAATGTCCTGAATTTTGCTTTTTTTCACTTTTTTTTACGTTTCTATTTTTTTGCATTGTTAAAAATAAATATACATTGAAATTTTAAAAATTGAACTTGTAGTTTTTGTTTGGCTGTAAATGGGTTAGAATACGAAAAGCAATTAAAACGCTTGCTGAATCGTAATGTAATTTCGGTAAGCATTTGCATTGCTCTTCATATGCTAAAAAACGAACGTATGTTACATTACGTTCCATCGACGTTTGGCTAAACGGGGCTTTTACCGTTTGTTGCGTTCCAAATAAGCTGTTTCTGTCCTGTATGTGTATGAAATATAAATAAATAAATAGTCTAGTATGTAGTGTGATGGCTTATTCAACGTGAGCCAACGGTTCAAAATCCATGGCAGACATCTCCATCAAAACGAAATATGAAAAAATATTTGTCCGGCGACTTCCTTCTGGCAAAAACTCTGAGAAGAAATAAAATTGCCACGATAAAGTTTCTCAAAAATCAGTATGTCCCGCCACTAATGTATAAAGTTAACATACAAAAAATAAATGGTGAAAGGATGGATAGGTCATAATTCTGATTGAAGGATTATAGTGACCAATTACGTATCTTTTACAAAAGTACTATTTGATACAAACAACTACTTTTTCAGTTATAATTCAGTACCATTTCAAATTTTGAATTTTGCAACACTGATGTACTTGATAAATTACAGTTATTTTTATTTTAAAATTGTTTCATTGCCGGTTTTTAAAATTAAAACAAACAAAAAATTATTACAAAGAATTTCGAAATACATATTGTCAAATTTTTCGGGCACTCTCCTTAAGTGGTAAAAGTTGAGTTTAGTGATTGTTAGCATTTTATGCATAATATACAGTTTCTTTTGACGCTCACTGTATGTACATATATATATATATGTGTATACTGGGAATGTCAGATACAATAAGAAAAAAAAAATTAAAATTGTTGGAAAAAATTCGGGCAAAATAAATTAAATGAAACGTATTTCACATGCAGTCATAGCCATAAGTCTAAATACCCCTAACATTTCTTCTACATTAAGAGTTACAAGGCCTTGTTGAAAAAAGTAATGATACATGTTCTATTCAAATTCGTTTGAATTAATAAGAAAACGAAACATTAATTACTAAAAGAAAAAAAAACTAAAAGAGAAATAAACAGAAAACAAAAAGAAGACAGTGACAAAAATGTACATAAAATAAGTATTGATGACGGTAATAGACCCATATCCAAATTATACGCTTGTAAAATATTGCTTAAACACATTCATTATTAAACATAAAGTATCAGTTAAAGTTTTAAGCGCAAAAAGGTAAAAAATAATATTAATAATGGGTTCAGTAAGAGAAATATCGTGCCGGGTTCAAAATTTGGTTGTTAAATTAAGAAATCAATTAAAATTCGAGATTTAAATCGGTCGACAGTGTAAACTAGTAGAAGAAATTAAAATAATAATCGTGCAGACGAATACAAATCTCGTAGTGAAGGCCAAAGAAAGCTTGGTAGTAGAAACGTCAGATTTATTTTTTAGATTTTTTTTTCAGAAAAACCCAAGAACAGACACCTCAAAGTTATCTGAAGCCATTGCAGAAAGAAGAGAAAGATCTGACACCCGCGAGCAGTACGAAGATTATTAAATGAAAGATCATGCAAAAAACCGCTTGTTGGTTTCATAAGCTGTCACCAAATTTTGTTGGTTTTTTTTATAATATTTCTTACTTTTCTCTCTCGTGATTCTTTAATGATTTTCTTTAACAAAAATGAATTTAAATAATTTTTTTATTAAAAATTTTTGGCTTTCCAGACTTAAAATGAATGTAAGGGTACGTAGAGTTCTGTCCACGACTGTACATGTTTAGAGCTCTATGAAAAATAAAAAAACAATAATACTCAGAGGAATTGCTATTGTGATTCTTTTTTATGGGGAATACTCAATTTCTGCAGCCAGTAATCGATCCCGGAATTGTTTACAGTAATCTAAAGCCACTCTATTTGCTTTCATTAAATCATATATGATGGAATGCCTTTGTAATTGCACATACAGTGGTGGCCACGAATTTAAGACACGACATATGACTGACTTATTTGTGATAATTGAGAAATCTCAAGAAACCCATGATATATTGGAAAAATATATCGAGTTGAAGTTTTGCCACTTCGGCTCTGATGGAAAGCAGTACGTATGGCGCCCTCCAAACCTGGAGCATAATCCAAAGTACACCCTAAAAACGGTCAGACATGGTGGTGATGGTGTGGGCATCATTTTCCTGGCATGGTGTAGGTCCCATTTACAAGATAAATTCTAAAATGGACCAGCATGTCTACAAAAATATTATAACAGACACTATGATACCATTCGCTGAAGATAACATGCCTCTAATATTGAAATTTATGCATGATAATGACCCTAATAATAAGTTCACGTATACAACTTAATTGAGAACAATAGTCGTTTAATTGATAACAATATTTTACCCGTTTAGGTATAATAAATATACGCAATATTCATTAAACAGCTGATAAACAACAACATTGCTTTTATTTTGGTCGCGTGTTTTTGTAATTTTTGTTTGTGTTTGTTTGCAAGTTGCCATTTTTTTTTGTAGTTGTTGACATTTGAGTTGTCAAATATCAACAGGAAGTGTTCGGTTACTTATAATGTGCTCACAAAACAGACTTATGACAGTGCTGTATTTAAAGTTTTAATCAATATTATAACAATTAGCATTTAATTGATCAATAATTAATTGAGATTTTATATGAAGTATTGAGATCAATATTGGCGTTAATTGCGATTTACGCAATAAAGGTGCATACGTGAACATAGTATAAGCACACTTCACGTCTATTGAAGAGTTGCTTAGAGGAAAACGATATTATTGTTCTTAAGTGGCCAGCTCAATCCCCGGACCTCAATCCAATTGAGAACTTGTGGAATGATATTGAGGAACATGTACGAACAGTTAAACCAAAAAAATCAAGCGATTTGTGGGAAGAAATCCAAAAGGCTTGGTATACAATTCCAAAGCAACGTTGTGTGGCATTAGTCGAAAGTTTACCCAGGAGATGTGCTGCTGTGATCAAAAATAAAGGATTTCTCACTAAATACTAGAATTTTTTTATGAAGCTGAGCTTAATTTAGGGAATAGTCTATGTCTTAAATTCATCATCAGGACAAAATTTGTGTTTATGTATATAATATGTAAATAAAAATTCTTAACCGAATATAGGTAACAAAATATTATTAATTTTTCTTCATAACATTACTAAAATCCTAAGAAAAATATCATGGACACAAAATTTTTTCGATAAAATGTAAAAATTATCACAAATAAGTCAGTCATATGTCGTGTCTTAAATTCGTGACCACCACTGTATGTACGATTACGTTTAAATTGAACGATTGAGGAGGCGTGTTTAAACGTTTTGGGCAGTTTAATATTATCAGTTTGTGGACTTCTTGCGGCCAGATATTAAGGATATGGAACTGGACGATATATGGTTCCAAAGCGTTTTTTTTTTGCGCTAGGAATAGTCATGTTATCTCACGTCGTGATGATGACACCGCTGGATTTCTTTCTTTGAGGATTTTTAAAACAAAATGTGTACGCCCATCAACCAAGAACAATTCAAAAGCTAAGGGATGAGATAATTAGATACATATGTATATGAGCAACAATGAACCTCAATTATGTCTCAGAATCATTGAAAATATCCACTATATCATAGATCCTTCTACCATAATAAAAAAAATATTAAAATAATTCTCTGAAAAATACGTAATCCTACACACAGATTGGGAATAAGATAAGTTTGTACGATTTTTGCCCGCATACACTGTATATGTATGTAGTATATACAATGGCATTTAGACCCTTTCATTTCATTATTATTCTTAGACACGTTTGTACAATCTAATGAAAATGCATGAATTATTTTAATGAGTTAATAGCTACATACATACGTACATACATATATAGACAACTATTTCTACGATTCACTTTTTAAATTGAATTAAGTTAATCAATCAATAATTCTAATTATTAAATACACAAACGATCTGTTTGTTCATATTAATATATTTATACATACATATGTACGTATGTAAGTACAATAAATTAAATAAATAAGTTTCAATTGTTGAGTAAAATTTTTAAAAAAAAAGTAATTTTGTTTTTGTCAGCAAAACAATGTATCTGGACACAACTTGGTGATATACATACATACATAACAATGGCGATGATGGTCGCGATGAAAATACAAATGATGGTTTTCAAAGTTAAACTACAAAAAATTATTGAAAACAATGAGTACGTGTGTACTCGATGGTTTATTTCATTAAAAAAAAGTCCATGTATGGATTTGATTTATTTAAATAATAAATACATGTAAATTTAAAATAACAAAAGAGTCAGAGTTTATATGTTTATTCAAGGCAAATTCATATAAGGTAGCCTTAACTTACCAGCTGTTGAGTATCGTCGTTGTCAAAAAAAAAAATTTTTTTGTTTTTGTGTATTTTGTTTCGATATTCAATTTCGTATGTAGCGTATGTATCCTTAACGATACGCACTCTAGAAATTCTTCAGGATTACTATTTTAAAGCCAATTATATTAAAATTTTTGCAAGATGATTAACAATATTTAAGCCTTTAACACTAAGAACATATATCTTTTAAGCTACAACCTAGATTTACTATATTTATATTTATAATTAGACGAGAGTGATGAATTGCAAAAAAAAAAGAATTCAGTCTCTCCAGCTAGGTGCTTAAACTATGGCAAATAAGAAATAATGTTTGCAGCTGATGGCCATATAAAAACATGTTTCTTACGTAAAGTGGAAATGTTATTGACTGCATGAACTAATTATGTAATTTAGCATGATATAAACATCATAAGAGTTTTCAATATATAAAATTTATTTAGCTTTTTTTTAATTGCCTTAATTAATTTCCTATGGAGGCTTGAGGGTTAATTATTTTTGACAAGATTATTACTCTTTAACAAAAACAAAATGCCTGTTGTTTTTGCATTGTTGTATTTATTGTAAAGATAAGGTCACCTCCGAGAATGAATTCGCCTACTGATTAGCTCAGGAATAATATAAAATTAAAATTACTCTAATTGTGTTAGTACTCGTATAGCATTGGGTCAATTTGTAAAAACTAAAAGCTACTTTTTTTTTAATGGAATGTGTACAGTTGTAGCATAAACAATAGAAACGTTAACACTTTTGTAGCAGTCGTAAAGCTATAAAACAAAACAATTAAAACACACACACACACATGCATTTATAGTATATGTACATTGTTCTGACAAATTTGTTCATTTATGATTAATGTGTAGTCGCCGTAGTCTAGTAGGTAGTGTGTTCGCTTATTAGACGTAAAGCCCGGGTACAAACCCCAGGTCATACATCAAAACGAAATTTGAAAAAAAAAATATTTCCTCGGCAAACACCCTGAGAGTAAATAAACCTGCCATAAAAAAGTCTCTCAAAAAATCTGTCGTGCGGAGTCGACGTTAAACTGTAGGTCCCACCACTCACCTATAAAATTAAGGTCCACAACATAAACGTCGTGAGAAGCTAGGCCGTAGTCCTGACTGAAGGGTTGTAATGGTCAAATATGTTGTATGATGTGTGATTAATGTATGTACATATTTTGATAGAAAGGAAAATCTTCTGTTTCCTTACAAAAAAAAAAAAAAAAAAGACTTGTAACACAAATTTATCATTTTCACTTTTTTTTACTGGAAGAAATGTACTTTTTAAGAAAACGATCTTTTTGGGTCTTATTTTTTCAATTTTCTTTTTTATTTTCTTGTGAGAACGACTTTTAACAAAATTGCTGTCTACATATTGAATGCAATAAATAATAGTATAAGAGTACATTATTAAGAGTACAGTATTAAATTTTGTTATTGCAACTTACAAGTTGTTTCACAAAAAATAGAAAAAAATACTATCAGCTAATAAACCGTACCAATAACTTTTCCTCCTAATCCATTATTTTCTTATGAAAAGTTTTCTTTGCCAAATAAATGATTTTGGTTGTGAGCGATTTTTATTATAGTACACCCTTTCCAAACGGTTTTCCAATAAAGTTTTTCTTAAAAAGTACCATTAAAAGTTTTTTATTTTTTGTTCTTAAAAATATACATATATGTATTGTTTTATTTTTATTTTAGAATAAAAATTGTATATTTTAAGTACAACACATTTCGATAAGAGTTTTATTAATTTAGCATCTATTCCTATATGTATTATGATCTTCAAAGCAAAGAAGGTTTCTAAGTTGGTATGACATATTTCCGACAGTTGGCGCCACTGAAAATTCCTAAAAATGATTTAAATCGTAAACTGTGCATTTAATCATGATATGATCTTTAGAAAAGTTGTTGCGCATAAGTCGACGGAGGTTTCTAAGTTGGTGCGATTATTTTCCGATATATGGCACCACTGTGAATTATTCAAAATGAATTAAATCATAAACTATGCATTTGATCATGCGTTGATCGGACAGATTCCAGACATTTTAGGTTTCATCATTTATGATTTTAATAACATTTAGGGCCATTATTATAACTTGTCGTTAAACTTGGGGTTAGTTAAAGTACCTTTAGCTAAAGGTGACAGGAAAGTTATCTTTAACTTATTTTACAGATAAAATGTTTCAAAAATATGACAGTGCCGGAGCAATGTCGATAAAACTGCTCAATTACACAAGTTTTTTTTAACGCAGTGGCAACCGCGGACTTCCTTTTTTTTTGTTGTATATGTTCATTTTGTTTAAATTTGAAGTTGCCATAATGAAAATAAAATATAATATGGCAAGTTCAAACATAAACTTAACTTTAAAAGTTAAAGGTACGATGATAGTCCCTTTAGCTTAACGCTCAATTCTATCTTATTGGGTACTCATAATAACGAAAAAAAATATATCTGCCCGTTAAAGTCCTCTCTTTAGTCAACGGCAAGTTGTAATAAGGCCTTTAGTATTATAACTCATTCCCGTAAAATGTCAATCACAAATTTGAAACATTTTAATTTTGGAAAATTTAAAAAAATGCTTTTGGGCTCAATTAGATTGGATACATTGTGAGATTCTAATGAATTTAAACGCATCGACCTACACCTCAAGCACGGAAGAAAAGAGCATTACGAGCCTCAGAATCAAATCTTCAAGTACATGCCACTGACACCCGTTGGCATGAATCACTTGAACAACGAGAAGTGAGATTAGAAACTGATTGAATGCGTATAACTCAGGCCTGTTCGTCTGAATGATCGTTCGTCTTTCCTTAAAATTTATTTTAGTTGGTGGCTCAGCCATGCGCGCTGGCTACAGCTAGTTTAATACATAAAATGCATATCCTTTAAAACTGTAATTTATATAATTTTTTTGCTTTTACACTTAAATTAAATGCAATTAATCATTCATGAGCGTGCTGTTCAAAATTTATATAAATTATATTAGTAATTTGAATCTAACTGGACATTTGTATATGTTTGCTGATGATGTGTGCCTCTTTTATCCGTACAAATATGACTTATCGTTGAAAGCAAATATGGAACGGAATATATCTTTGATTTTTGAGTTTACTCGCCTATACAAATTGGTACTAAATGCAGATAAAACTAAACTAGTGAGATTTAGACCAAATGCTGTTAATAACAATTTTAATATTTATGTTGATGGTAATATCATTTATGAATCAGATTCTGTAAAGTATTTAGGAATAACGCTAGAAGGTAATCTTGCATGGGATTTGTGCATACGCGAATTGGAATCAAAAATAGCTCTAGGTTTGGTATATGATATAAAATGAAGTGCAAACTTAATGAAAGTACTAAACTTTTTTTTATACATACATACATAATTGGCCATTATAACCCTTCAGTCAGGATTACGGTCTAGCTTCTCACACCACTCATGTAGTGTGCTTCAATTTTTATAGTTGAGTGGCGGGACCTACAGTTTAATGTCGACTCCGAACGACAGAATTTGAGAAACTTTTTCATGGCAGGTTTATTTACTCTCAGAGTTTTTGCCAGAAATCTGAAATATTTTCGAATCCGGGCTTTACGTCTAATAATAGTCTACCTACTAGACTACGGCGACTACAAAACTTTTGTTATACCATGCTTTAATTCAAAGTCACCTAAATTATATGGCTATAATTTATGGCTTCAAAAGTACTACAACGTTAAAAACTCTGCAATGCATGCAAAATACATAAATCGTTAAAAGCAGTATACAATTTGCCCATTCGATTCCAAACTTTATCCCTATATCGTAACATCTGTAAAACAATTTTGCCTATTCATGGGTTGTATAAGTATCATTATCATATCGGTTCGATTTCGTCAGAACAAAACAATTTTCAATACTCGGTATCAGCAAAACTTATGGACATCAAGGTGCAGGTTAGAGACTACTTAGCAACGTATTCAATACATGGGTGTTGCTGAATACAATAACCTTCCTGTAATTTTAAAAACATGTAATTGAATTTCGATTTTTAAAAATTGTCTTAAAGAACACTTAGCAGAAAATCTTGAAACATCCTTATTGTAAAACTTTATAATCTAAAAATATTTTTTTATTTATTTAAACATTTTTATAATTTTAATAATAAATTGTACATCAAATTGTTTGCCAACTTGTCTCAATAATGCCTTAATGGCGCTGATATCATTAGAATTTCGATTTAATTTGTACATGAAATATTAATAATATTGATCAGGTCATAGTTGTATTATTGGTCTGGTGGATGTTAGTGAGAATGTCAGACAGGCCTTGGAGGATGGCGATGTAAACTTTTTAGTTCTTTTGGATCATTTCGGTCGATCATAACATGCTTATTTGGAAACTTAAATTCTTCTTCGGATTTTCTAATACATCTGCCAGTCTTATACACTCATATCTTGCCCAACGCGCACAATCTGTTTTTTTGAATGGCAAATGGTCTGATTCTCTACCTTTAGACAAAGGTGTGCCTCAGGGCTCTATCCTTGGACCAGTTTTTTTCTCGCTATATGTCAATGATTTACCTGAATATCTTTTGAATTGCAAAATCCACTTGTATGCAGATGACGTGCAACTTTGCTTGAATAGCCCGGTGGATGATATTTCACGCGCCGTTGATTGTTTGAATGGGGAACTTGCACGGATATTTTTATGGGCAACTGCTAATGGTCTCTGTTTGAACCCCGGGAAATCTAAATGTATTTTATTGCATAGGAGAAGTGTCGTACCCACAATTACTAGGGATGTTGTGATGAACGGTGAGCAAATTGAGGTAGTTCATGGCACGAAGAACTTAGGAATAATTTTTAACTCCAATTTGTCGTGGGATAATCACATAAATTCACTGGTGAGGCAGACGTATATTAAGTTACGCGCACTTTGGTCTACGCAACTTTATATACCTTTGAGAACTAGAATTTTAATTGCGAAAACTTATTTGATTCCCTGCTTACTGTGTGGATGCGATCTGTTTGGTAATTGCGATTCTAGCAGCAAACATAAACTGAACGTTCTGTTCAATAATATTGCTAGATATGTTTATAATTTGAGAAGATATGATCATATCTCTGTGGCTGCTAAGAGTCTTTACGGTGTGACCTTTGATAATCTTCTGAATATTCGTGTACTTTTATTTTTGCATCGAATTGTAAACAAGCGGATACCGAGTAGGAATATTATAGTTCCTCGGCATCGCTACTTATTTTCCGAATGGCAGTTTTATTTACATGCTATTCGACTCTGGAACATTCTTCCACAACATCAGCAATGCAACACCAACGCTAATAGCTTCCGGAAATTTTTGTTTCAATATTTTCGTTAATTTTTATTTTTTCTATTTATTTGCAAATTTGTTTTTTTTCTCCTTTTTCTATCGTTTTTATTCCCCTAATTGCTTCTATCTACATATCTTGTTATTATTAAGTCGATTATTCATTACTAATTTAAGCTAATTATTATGTACATACTACGTTCTTGTACTTTAAATATAAGATTTTCATCTTGTTGTACAGGATTACGAAAAATTTAATTTATTAATAAAATAAATAAATAAAAAAAAAATACGGCTTATATTTCCTCATAACAAAAATCCTCTGTAAGATTTGTGAAATTTATAAAACGTTTTCGACGTTTTTTCTTGTTTCACAGAATAGTTTTTTTTTAATCGAATAGACTTCGATTT
Source organism: Sarcophaga rosellei (assembly GCA_930367235.1). Taxonomy (NCBI): domain Eukaryota; kingdom Metazoa; phylum Arthropoda; class Insecta; order Diptera; family Sarcophagidae; genus Sarcophaga; species Sarcophaga rosellei. The sequence continues at coordinate 3,771,842 of OV884022.1, read as the reverse complement.
TTCTTCACAAGGAAGCATTTTTCATTTCTGCTCGATCTTTTCCTGGGGAAATTAAAAGTGAACCCGTACATATGGAACTAATGATCTTGGTCTAATATTGCCAGTATTTTCCCACAAACTTTTGTCATCATTACGCATTTTTCAATTAACTCTTTGACGTTAATACAATTTTTTTTTTGTGATTTTAGTTAATTACACCAACTTTAATGTTAATTTTTTAATTTATGTTCCATCAAACAGTATAACTAAGCTGTACGGAAGCTGTTTGAGGTAGAATTTTGGATTGGTTTTGTAGTTGTTACATAAAAAATATATGAAACTTATTAAACAAAATTTTTGTATTTAATTATTATAAGAACAAATTGATCTTTTAAAACAATTTTACTGGCAAGTAGTTTTTGAAATATTGTGTAAATTGTCTTCATCTGCTTAGTGTACGGAGACTTATTTGAGCCAGTGTATATATGAAATTAGTAATTAAAATTCAATGCACGAAAAAAAGAAGGAACGAAATGTCGATTATAAACGAAATAGAAGTATAGAGCAATTCCATACATATGTATGTATGTGTGTACATAGGTTTATATGTATTTATAAATACATGCTTGATGTAAGAAACACTGCACGAATTGTACAAGGCCATGAAAAATATTTTGAATTGCTGTCGCCGATCATATGTATTTCGAGCGTTATATAGTTGCATCTCTATTGCACTGCTGGATAAATTAAGGCACTTTACTAAAGTGATTGAGTGCAAATCATAATTTAGAATTGTCTATTTAATGTTTTATTTAAAAACAGAACCTTTTGCTTTTGCTAAGTGTAATTGCAACGAACAAAAACGATGGCGGTCCAGAAATCAATATCCGCTCAGATTTTTTAGAGAACAATGTCATGGAGTTTAAAAATAAAGTAAAAAAAACAAAATTGATATAAAAAAAGTTCTTAAAACTGTTTCAAATCTGGCGTTCTCTCCAAAAGGGATACATATTTTATTAAGAACTTTCTATTAATAATTTGTCTTTATTCCGCCAGAAAGCAATTTATGACACAAATGTTTTACGGTGGCGTATCATCCTCTAGTTACCTTGATATTTCGAATATGTTTGCGGACTTTTTTCAGTCTACTTATAGGCAGTTGGACTTGGGCCATGATCAGGGCAGCGGCTTTTCGTATCCTTATTCAGTGGGAAGTGTCTCTATTTCTAATATATATTCATTTGATGAGGAGTCTGTTCTTGAGTCTTTGTCTGGACTGAAACTTACATACTTGCCTGGCCCTGACGGGGTACCGGCCTGTATTTTGAGAAAGTGCGCTGTTGTCTTGAGTGGTCCTTTGACCTTTATATTCAATGGGCTTCTGAGGGCTGGTCATTTTCCATCTATTTGGCAGAGTTCGTTTATAATTCCTTTGCATAAATCGGGTAATAAATCCCATATTTCCAATTACAGGGGTATTGCCAAACTCAGTGCTATTCCCAAGTTGATGGAGAAACTGGTGACGGATTATCTCTTTTTTTATACGAAATCTTTAATATCCCCTTTCCAGCATGGGTTTTTAAAAGGTAGGTCGACTGTCACTAATCTTCTTGAATTTACTACACGTCTTTTCAGGGGTTTCTTGCAGGCGCTCGGACTTTTGGTAGGGTTGACCATAGAAGTTTGCTTCTTAAACTGTCATTAATCGGTATTCCTGATATTATTCATCGTTGGCTAGACTGCTAGCTCTCCCTTAGGACTCAGAGGGTATTGTTTAGGAATGTATTGTCTAAGACTGTATATGTTACTTCTGGTGTTCCGCAGGGTAGCCATTTGGGTCCTTCACTGTTTTTATTGTTTCTTAATGATCTTCCTTGTGCTATTTCTGATTGTAATATTCTAACGTATGTATGCTGATGACGTTAACTTATGTTATACTTTTGATGATGATCATGGTCAGGCTGTTCTTCAGCGGAATATTGATTTGTTTGTAACTTGGTGCAGAGTTAATTTAATGGATCTTAACTTGAAAAAATGTAAATGCATGGTTTTCTCTCGCGGGGGCGTGATTTCGCCCACTTATGTGATTAATTCTTGCCCTTTGGAAACTGTGGCTACATTTCTTGATTTGGGAGTATTATTGAATATGAAACTGTCTTTTGTTGATCATATTAGTATGATGATTGGCAAGGCTAGGGCTGTTCTTGGTTTTGTGAAAAGATGGGCTAGGGAATTCATTGATCCTTATATAACTAGATTGCTATACATTTCCCTTGTTAGACCTATTTTGGAGTATGCGTCTATTATTTGGAATCCATACTATCGTTGTCATCGTGATTCAATAGAGTCTGGGCAGAGGCCGTTTTTATTATTTTGTTTTTATTATTCTGTGGCTTAGGATAGGATTATGCCAATGGATTTCTGTCATATGAGGCTAGATTAGGTTTGATAAAACTTCCAACTTTGGAACGTAGAAGGGCTGTTTTAGGTGTTTGTTTTGTTTTTAATCTGGTTAAAGGTGATATCGATTCTGAATTTTTGCTTCGTAACCTGAATTTCAGTATTCCAGCAAGATTTTCACGGTTCTATCGTCCTCTTTCTTTAGATTTCTATAGAACGAACTATGGATGTAATTTTCCTTTTCGTAGATTATATAATGATTTTAATTTATATTATGATTTTATTGATTTTAATTGCAGTGTTTGTAATATATGTAAAACGTAGCTTATATGCTGGCATTAATTTGTAAATTATTATATAAAAATGTATTTTCGTTCTAGTTATACATAGGTAGTTCCTGTTTATTGTTAGTTTATTCAGCTTGTGATTAAGTTCTGTAGCTGATTTATGTTCTTGTTGCCATTACTTTCCTTACCCGCTACAGTCCGGACTGTAGTGTGTACGTGTCCCTACGTAATGGGGACGAGCAATCCGCGGTCGGGTGAGGGTGGGTTAGTGTGAGGCCGGGGACGTTTAACAAATTGGTAAAATTTTCTTTCCTGTTTGAATAAATTCCTTTTCTATTAAGAAGACCCAACTATTTTATGATTTTAATATTCTAAAATTGATTCAAATTTATACAAAAACATTTTCTATCGGCTTAATGTTTAAAAACGATTTAAATATAAAAAAAATTAATAATGATAAAAAATGTTGTCTGAATATTCTCCAATGTGTTGAATATTATTAAAATTGAAGCCGCCGTAATCTAGCAGGTAGTGTGTTGGCTTATTAGACGTGAGGCCGCGGTTCAAACCTAAGGTCAGACATCAAAACGAAAATATGAAAATATTTCTTCGGCGACTTCCTCTCAGCAGATTTCTGGCAAAAACTCAGAGAGCAAATAAAATTGCCATGAAAAGTTTCTCAAAAATCTGAAGTTCGGAGTTGACTTTAAAGTGTAGGTTCCGACACTCATGTATAAAATTAAGGCACACAACATAAGTGGTGCAAGAAACTAGGTCCATAATCCTGACTGAAGGGTTGTAATGACCAATTATTTATGTATGTGTTTAATATTATGTGCCAGTAACTTTTAAAGTTAAGTTTTTGTTTGAACTTGTCATATCATTCATTATGACAACTTTAAATATGAACAAAATGAGGAAACACAAAAACAAAACAAAAGTGGCCCTTCATTGCCACTGCGTTAAAAAAAAAACATGTTTAATTGAGCAGTTTTATCGACATTGCTCCGGCAGTGCCATATTTTTGAAAGCAGTTAACTTTATTTTATCTGTAAGTTGTAATAATGAAAATAAGTTAAAGGTAACTTTCCAGTTCGCTTTATCTAAATGTACCTTTAACTAAGCCCAAGTTTAACGACAAGTTGTAATAATGGCCCTTAATATTTATATTTTTTTGTCTTTATAGAATCTCGAAATTATTCAAAATGTTTTTATTTCGTTCTGACGTTTATGCTCGTCATAAACAGTTACATCATAATGCTTATTGTTCCCATTTTATTTTTCTCTATAAATTTTTTTTAATGTTTCAATTTCATCGAATCTTTCTAATGAAATATTAAAATCACAAAACAAATTTTCAAATCCTTTCCTAGTAAATTACACGGTGCGACAGTCAAAATACACCAAGCTAATGACATAGTGTAGGTTGTGAGTTTTGTTGAGCAGAGCTCAAAAATATTTTTTTTTTTATATTTCTCGAACCCTCCAAACTTGTTTTATTTGACAAAAGCAGTTTTTACTCACAAATTTATTGCTCACAGAAAAATTTCTAAGGGAATTAAAGACGTAAGGAAAACAGATTACATCTGGTACAGCTCAAGGATCAATTCTTGGCCCTGACCTATGGAACATAACCTATGATGATATCTTTCGCATTGAGATGCCAAACGGTACACATCTTGTCGGATATGCCGATAACGTTGCGGCCATATTTATGGCTCGAAATGTCGAAAAGGCTAGAAGAAAGATCAACCAGGTGATAAGAACGAAGTCATGGCTCGAGGAAAGAGGACTTAAACTCGCAACGGAGAAAACGGAGTTGATTCTTCTTACGAGGAAGCGTATACCGCTGAAAATTGGCATTACGATATGCGACACCACTTCAACGACGCAGAAAGTAGTCAATTATTTTGGCATTCGACTGGACCCGAAACTGACGTGCTAGGCTCAGATCCAACACGCTGCAACCAAAGCCGCTAAGGTTACCTCCTTGCTTAGTAAGCTTATGGCCAATATTGGTGGTCCTGTACAGAGCACACGCAGATTGATGATGGCAATTAACGGACTCCATTCTGCTTTACGACAGTGAGATCTGGGCAGAAGCATTAAATTCCGATTGTAGAATGGAAATTTTATCATCGGTACAACGAACCGCTGCACTTAGAGTGGCATGGGCATATATGACTGTAACTAAGTCAGCAGTTCTGGTAATCAGTGTTGTAATACCTATAGGCCTACAGGCAAGCGAGCGGAGAGGGTGCGGGAGACTAAAAACGTGCACGGAGAGACAGTAAATGTCGACGACGACAGAAAGCGAACCATACAACACTGGCAAGGAAATTTGGTGAGGTTAACACAGTTTATTTAACACAGTTGTTATCCGGGCACGATTATTTTTGTAAATATCTGTTTAAAACGGGGAAGATGACAGGACCAAATTGCATCTATGACGATGCATCGATACTGTTGAAAACTTCTGCGATATACTTTTGAACAGCGAAAAAAATTGGAATAGCATAGTCAGATACACTGAAGCCTTGCAGAAATCTAAGAAACTGGACTTCGAAGTAATATTACAGTGGTTCCGGAGTGGGCACAAAGAGTCCAAAAGAGGAGGGAGAGATTTAGTGGGTGAGGGCCCTACACACGGGGGATAGTGACGACTTCTCCTATGGTGCGGTTAGGTACATTTAACGCCCTCATAGGAAAAAAAGTTAAAACGCATTGATTGAGAGTCGATTTATCTCGTCTTATTTTTCCTTAAAAATATCTCTTATTTACATACATACATACATAATTGGCCATTACAACCCTTCAGTCAGGATTACGGCCTAGCTTCTCACACCACTCAAGTTGTGTGCGTTTATTTTTTTACTTGAGTGGCGGGACCTACAGTTTAACGTCGACTCCGAACGACAGTAAATCTCTTATTTACTGATTCTAATAAAGGCCTGTATATTTTTTGGCAGTTTTTTTTTCTCTTTTTTTATTTAAAAATATGTTATGTTACATACAAATCTACATATGTATATATGTATATCAAATCTATATATGTACACATATACATATACAGTGGTCAGCAAAACAGGCACACAGGCTTAATACTCTTGCACAAAGTCCCGAAATGAATTCAAGAGAGTATTTAGGAGATCATTTAAAAGAACGATTGCGTAATCGCTAAACCTCAAACAAAAGTCAACCGAGAAACTTGATCATGATGTCACCGGAAAACACTAAACAAAACTTGTACATTCAATTTCAAATGGGTTACATGAAGTGCTTGACCTTAAGGGATATTCTACTAAATACAAGGGATAAAATTTTCATATATTAGCACTTTGAATTTTAAATTTACTCAGGCTTCTCCTTGGGGGTACCTATGGAGGCATCTGAAACTTTTTCTTATATTTCTCTTGTTTTATGAAAAACATTAAAAAATTTGGTTGTTTTATAATAAAATAGAAATAAATTAATAAAATAAATATAAAAACCTTCATTGTTTATACAAACTTTTGGCTAAAATTAATGAAATTTCTAAAATATATTGCCGTACTAAGACTTTTGCTGTCCACTGTATATTTCATTTTATTCTTTTTATAGTATTTAAATGCATCTATAGGATTTTATTAGTGTAGCGCAATAAGACGTTCGCAAGTACTATTTTGTTACTTGTTTTAAACCAGAAAACGTAATTCAAAGAACAAAATATTGGCTAATAAAACGCGCGCTTACTCAGTTACTCTCGTTTTGAATCGCACATTGTTCATATGTATGGTGTGTATGTACTTATGTATGTAAAGTTTCTGCCAACACAGTACGTGTTATAAGCTAAGCTTATTTATTTCTTTGTTTGTTTATTTGTTTGTATTATGATACGATTGCGGTCAAACCAGTTTATTTCTTCTGTTTACGGTTTGTATTTCGATTTGAAGTTTTTTTTTCTACCGTCTTGTCTTTAAGTTTAGGTTTGAGTTTGCTTAGCAAGTTTTATTCATTTATTTGTTTTGTCATGCTTTCGATTTTATTATTGTATACGCTTGCAAATATGTATGAACAAAAGATTCATTGTTGAATGTATGCAAGCAAAGTTTTGCTTTCACTATTTATCTGTTTCTAAGCTTTTAGAGAAAGATTACGTTCAAATTACTTCATTTTGGGCTTGTGGTAAAAAAAAAGTCGTCTGATCTCCACACATACAAACGAACATACATACATATGTATATAGGTTTGTAAAATATTTCTATTCTCACTTTCATTTAAAAATTCATAAATCTTATGGACAATCTGTCTAATTAAAATATTACATACATACATACATGCATATGTATATGGGCCTCGTCTCTTTATACAATGACTTTTTGAAATTTGAAAATCAATGATGGGTAGTCAAGATTTCCTCTTTCATCAAGATTTCATATTTACAGATTAAAATGAATGATTTTACCATTCACAGCATCTATTTACCTAGTATGCATAGAAGGACTCTAAATGTTCTAGGAAATAATGTCCAAACTGACGTCTACCTAGTTATGAAGATATTCTGGAAAATTCGAACAAGATTGCAACATACATACATATGCGCTTATGATTATATAGGCAGCTTAGGTGGAAAATTTTTATCGACGCTGGGGGAACTGATGGAGTTTGCTCTTGGAATTTTATCGTCTTGGGCTAAGAACTGTGGTCTGGGTATAAATCCAAATAAGACAGACCATGTTTTGTTCTCGCGTAAGTACAAAATTGAAACAGGTTGCCGTGGTTAGGTGGTAGGGAACTTCCGTTGTCTTCTGAGGTCAAGTACTTGGGTGTTATCCTGGACAGGAAACTTCCTGTTCAGAAACACCGAGGAAAGAAAGCTCTCTATCAGAGTAGGAATGCCATAGGTAAGAGCTGAAGTCTTCCGCTTAGGGCCATTCGGTGGATATATCTGGCGATTGTTAGACCGGTTATTACTTATGGTCGCGTTGTTTGGCCTTAGATAAGAGTTTTCAATGGAAAATATTAGATAAAGTTCAGCGGATTGCCTCCTTGGGTATCACTGGAGTGAGAAAGACTTGTCCGCAGGCTGCTCTTGACACTACGTTCTGCCTGACTCCGCTTGATTTGTATGTCAAGCGGTGTATGGCGCAAAGTGCCATACGTCTGGGGGAATCGGGCTGCTGGAAACAGTGCTCGATAGGTCACTCCAAAGTTCTGAATGTCGTCTTTCCTGATGGGAGGTATGGACTTTCGGAAAAAGCCACTGATTATATTGTGCCTGAGGCTATGTTCATGCCTGGTTTAAGAATACTTTTACCGCGATACTCCAGGGGCAAAGAGGTATACCCATCTTCACAGATGGGTCTAAGTTAGGTGGAAGTACAGGTGCTGGGGTTTTCTGTAGGTAACTCGGTTTTGAACTTCACTTCAGGTTAAAAGATGACTGCAGAGTGTTTCAGGCGGAGATTTGCGCCATCTTGAAGGCTATTGAGGCCATAGCTGGGGGCCCAGCTTCCGATTCGGAATCTTACATTATCTTCGTTGACAGTCAGGCTGCCCTAAGTGCCAATGCGTCGGCTCGCGGTTCGCGAGTGCATGAAGGCGTTAAGGACATTTGGACCAGACCGTATCCGTCGATGCTGGGTTCCAGGTCATATCAGAATACTGGGCAATGAGACGGTAGATGCTCTCGGTATGTTAGGTTCCCTTTCTGAGGGCGATTTAATAGTTGGCCCTGACCCGCAATCTGCCACCTATATATTCCTATATTCCTAGGAATACCCTGTAGTATTCCCACTTTTCATGTTGCCGATTTTTTGCCACACTGTAGAGTCTGTGTGACTCTTTTGGTTCCACCAGGCTCTTCGCATTGCGGTTGACCCGTTTTGAACGTGTCTAGTCATGGCGCTAGTAAATCTGGTTGTTTTAGCTTCAAGTCTTGACATACAATTAATTCTACTATCAGTAAGAGCGTCCACTTCCAGATATCCCATACCCCATAGTATTTCTAATCACCTTTCTTCGTTATCCACCTATCAATCTATGAATCTATGTTCAGAAAAACAGTGTGCCTCTAAGTCTGATGTTATCATTTTTTTCGAGAGAAGGTTATTTGTGCTAACAGAGAGAGAATTTCTACTGGCAATGAGAGAATTAGTGCTGTAATACAATAACATACACAAAATATAGGTTTTAAAAATGCGATGTTTGAGGTGTAACACGAAAAAATGTTTTAGTGCCACCATTGATAAAGAATTATTTTATTATTATTATTTATTTGTTTTATTTTATTTTTTATTTATTTTATTTGTTTTGCCTACGTTATGGCAGTTGCTACCTCTATTATAATTAATGCTCATGCAGCTTAATTGCAAAATTTTTTTCTCATAGCCGAGATGTTTCTTAGGGCTTAATCCTTGGTCCTCCCTCTATTGTCTTTCGATTTACATATATGATCTGCCAAGTAAACTCCTACATTGCAAAATTAGAATGTATGCTGACGATGTGCAGCTCTATACAAGTTGTTCCATTACACCCGTTGACCGATGTGTAAGAATATCAAATAAAGAATTGCATCGTATTTTCGAATGAGCTACCGCCAATGGTCTAAACCGAAACCTATTAAGAAAACAAATTATTGAAGTTTGATTATCACTCTGTTTTGTTTTTTAATAGTCAATCCATTGGATTTATAAACGTCGCAAAAATCTGGATATAGACTTCAACAACACCGTCACATGGTCTAACCATAAGCTAAGAAATTTTTAGCAAAGTCATCATTATACGTGGATATATAAACTGATTCCAGAGTTGCAAGTGTGGAAAAACAGAAAAAACGGAGAACTGGCACACGTGCCAGAAAAGGGGTCCACCTCGAAGTAATACAACCCTGGATCCGAGGTGGAATATACCCTGGTGAGGAGACAAGTTGGGGTTTTAGTCGGTATACCCAATGGGAGAGTCCGACATATCATGTATGGTGACGGCCTTTATGAATGCATAAAGCATTTCCCCTCCTTCCCGCAAAAAAAATCATTATACGCCTATGAACATTTGAATTCTTATATATAAAATAATATACACGTGTTAATATCGTCATCTTTTCACGCGACTGAAATTGTCTACTCCTAATAGAAGTAAGTAATTAATTTGTTTTGGATATAGTTTTCAGATATAGATATGTCAGATATCTAAATACCAATTCTGTGTACATACGATAAACCTCTGGAATAGGGTTGCCAGCCCGGCTGGATTGTCCAGCTTTTTTGACTGGACAAGCAGTTTCAAGTTAAAATTTAATTTGTCCGGCTAAATAGAAATTTTTTTAGTACACTGCAATAATGCATATGCAAATATGCATGTGACGGTTTAGTCAAATATTGTTTAGGAATGTATTGTCTAAGACTGTATATGTTACTTCTGGTGTTCCGCAGGGTAGCCATTTGGGTCCTTTACTGTTTTTATTGTTTCTTAATGATCTTCCTTGTGCTATTTCTGATTGTAATATTCCAATGTATGCTGATGACGTGACGTCATATTTTATACTTTTGATGATGATCATGGTCAGGCTGTTCTTCAGCGGAATATTGATTTGTTTGTAGTTTGGTGCAGAGTTAATTTAATGGATCTTAACTTGAAAAAATGTAAATGCATGGTTTTCTCTCGCGGGGGCGTGATTTTGTCCACTTATGTAATTAATTCTTGCCCTTTGGAAACTGTGACCACCTTTCTTGATTTGGGAGTATTATTGAATATGAAACTGTCTTTTATTGATCATATTAGTATGATGATTGGTAAGGCTAGGGCTGTTCTTGGTTTTGTGAAAAGATGGGCTAGGGAATTCATTGATCCTTAAATAACTAGACTGCTATACATTTCACTTGTTAGACCTATTTTGGAGTATGCGTCTATTATTTGGAATCCATTCTATCGTTGTCATAGTGATTTAATAGTGTCTGTGCAGAGGCAGTTTTTATTATTCTGTTTACGTGGCTTAGGATGGGATTATGCCAATGGATTTCCGTCATATGAGACTAGATTAGGTTTGATAAAACTTCCAACTCTGGAACGTAGAAGGGCTGTTTTAGGTGTTTGTTTTGTTTTTAATGTGGTTAAAGGTGATATCGATTCTGAGTTTTTGCTTTGTAACCTGAATTTCAGTATTCCTGCAAGATTTTCACGGCACTATCGTCCTCTTTCTTTAGATTTCTATAGAACGAACTATGGATGTAATTTTGCTTTTCGTATATTATATAATGATTTTAACTTATATTATGATTTTATTGATTTTAATGGTAGTGTTTGCAATATACAGTGGTGGCCTTATAATTAGAAACGACTTGGCAAGATGTATGTTTGTTAATTTATCCGCGTTTCTGGAATAAAGTTCTTTGGAGTGACCAATCCAATATTAATTTGTTCCAATCTAATGGAAAAACTTATGCAAGACGTCTTCCAAACAAAGCCTTTGATCCCATCTACACAGTGAAACCGGTGGCGGCTCTATTATAGTCTGGAGTGCTTTTTCCTGGCGTGGTGTGGGTCCAATTGTAAAAGTTTAAGCAATAATGGACCAATATCAATATAAAAGCATATTGGAAAATGTAATGGAACCGCATTCAATTAAATTTTTCAGCATGACAATGACCCAAAGCACTCTTCAAGGTTAGTGAAGTGTTGGCTTTCGGGTCAAAATATTGACGTTCTGGACTGGCCACTCCAAAACCCTCATCTAAACACAATTGAAAATGTAGGGGCAATTATTAGTAGAGATCTTAAGGACAAAAACCTTCGAAATAACGATAAATGCTTTCAGCTGGTGCAACAAATTTGGCAAAACATATCAGTACAAACATGCCAACGTTTGATACAAAGTTTGCCGAAAAGACTTGCAGATGTTGTTCAAAACAAGGTCTATCCGACAAAATATTAAAGAATATGCCCATTAAATGTGAATATATTAAGATATTTTTAAGCTGTTTGTAGAAATAATTTTTGTTTCTAATTATATGATCAACCTGAAATTGGCATTTTTTGTTTTTAGCTAATTTTTTTAAAAAGGATAATGATGCTGTGAATTTTTTTATTATAAACATAAAGCTAATTTGTTTAATTGCTTTTTTAGCTATTAATTATAAAGTGAGTAACAAAAGTTTTGAAAATAAATTAACAAGCATACATGTTTCCAAGTCGTTTCTAATTATAAGGCCACCACTGTATGTAAAACGTAGCTTATATGCTGGCATTAATTTGTAAATTATTATATAAAAATGTATTTTCGTTCTTGTCATAGGTAGTTCCTGTTTATTGTTAGTTTATTCAGCGTGTGATTAAGTTCTGTAGCTGATTTATGTTCTTGTTGCCATTACTTTCCTTACCCGCTACAGTCCGGACTGTAGTGTGTACGTGTCCCTACGTAAAGGGGACGAAACCTCCGCGGTCGGGTGAGGGTGGGTTAGTGTGAGGGCGGGGACAATGAATTTATTTAATTGTAATATTTTAAAATAATATAACATATGTATATATGTTGATGACAATGGATATTTTAATAAAAATTATTTACACAAAACCAAAATAAACATTTTCTCAGTATTTTTTTATGTCCAGCTTTTTTTTTTCGTTTTGTCCAGCTTTTAGCGAATCGGAATCTGGAACCATATTCCTCAGAGTAACTCAATTCGAATCAAAAGGAATACTATTTGTCATTTCTTAAACTTGATAACTAACCATATTAATAATTTTATTTTGATTAGTTTTAGGGCCATTATTACAATTTGCCGTTAACTAAAGGGAGGATTTTAACGGGCAGATAAATTGTTTTTCATTATTATGAGTACCCAATAAGATAGAAGTGAGCGTTAAGCTAAAGAGAGGATCATCCTACCTTTAACTTTAACTTTAACTTTTAAAGTTAAGTTTATGTTAGAACTTGCCATATTATATATTATTTTCAATATGGCAACTTCTAATAAAAATAAAATGAGCATATACTACAAAAAAAAAAAAACGAAACCCCTCGTTGCCACTGCGTTAAAAAAAATTGTTTCACAGTTTTACCGACATTGAGCCGGCACTGCCATATTTTTGAAAACAGTTAACTTTACTTTATCTGTGAGTTGTAATAACGAAAATAAGTTAAAGGTAACTTTACAGTTCCCTTTAGCTAAAGGTACCTTTAACTAAACCCAAGTTTAACGGCAAGTTGTAATAATGGCCCTTTAATGTGAGAAGCTAGGCCATAATCCTGACTGAACGGTTTTAATGGCCATTTATGTATGTATGTAATCTTTAATATTATAAAACTAAAGTTCCAAATTACTAAAAACAAATTCTAAAATATTTATTTTATTTTCCGGGGTCAGTGGGTGAGAACTTCATACAGAATAAATATTTGTCTGTAAATATTCCTTTATAGTATGGTCATCAATTCCGAAAAATGTTATTTAATTCGAAAGATATTCAATTTTAAATGTGTGCCACATGCTTCAAATGGTTAATCTTTGCATATATACTTGTTGTTATTTATATCAATTTAATATTAAAGTGATTGAATAAATAACAAAACTTGTTTCCTAAATTATTTGCTATTGAAAGAATATTTACTAATTAAATAGCTTTTTTCATTCTTTTCAAGACAAAACTCAACGGATTCGAGTTTAATTTGTAGCCAGACAAAATATTATTTGAATAAATTATAAATTAATAATACGTTGTCTTTCTCATAAAGTAGACGAAAATCCGTAAAGGTAATGTATCTTCTCTATTCCCATTTAATTGACAGTCATTAATTTCATTTACAAATCTCAAGACTCATGTCGTGTAAAACGTCAAAAAAGGCCTTTCCAGTCATTTAGTTTAAACTAAAGGCACACTAATTATTATCCGCCATAAGGATATATTAAAGTCAGTGTTTATGTCTAACGGTCGATGCTTCCAATCCCTAGTAGCATAAACGGAATTGTTTGAACAATGACAAGTAATCAACTGTTGCATGTTAACAAGTATTTTTCATGTAATTTTAGGTCGTTTGCATTCATAATTTTATCTTCTAATCAGTGTTGCAAAACTGAAATTTTTAAATGGTACTGAACTGTAACTGAAAGAGTACTTTTTTTTTTGAAGAAACGGTACTTTTGTAAAAAAAAATACATACATACGAGAAATACAGATCTGCTGTATAAAGTCGACTCCGAACAACAGATTTTTGAGAAACTTTATCGTGGCAATTTTATTTACTCTCAGAGTTTTCCAACTATTAATGCATTACCAACATGGTCAACGCAATGCTAAAGGTAGAATTAGGCCTTTGCCCCGTTCGTTTTTAGAACACGAAAAGTAATGAAAACGCTTGCCGAACCGTAATGTAATTTCGGTAAGAATTTGTATTGCTTTTCATATGCTAAAAACGAACGTATGACTAAACGGGGCTTTTACCTTTCATTACGTTCCGAATCAGCTGTTTTTGTCTTGTATGTGAGGAATACGAATAAGTCATTAGTTTTTCTGTTCCTTGCCGTATGTGTACTAAATATAAATAAATAAATAGTCTAGTAGGTGGTGTGCGGGCTTACTAGACGTGAGCCCTTGGTTCAAACCCCATGTCAGACATCACCATCAAAACGAAATAGACCTTCTGGCAAAAATTCTGAGAGTAAATAAAATTGCCATGATAACGTTTCTCACAGATATGTCGTCCACTCATGTATAATTAACACACACAAAATAAGTGGGTTGAGAAGTTATCCTGATTGAAGGGTTATAATGATTAATATGTATGTATTTATGTATTTTTTACCAAAGTACCATTTATGCAAAAAAGTACTCTTTCAGTTATAGTTCAGTACCATTGCTAAATATCAGTTTTGCAACACTGTTGTCTGGTCTACAAAAGCACTTTGCCCGCATAAAATATAAGAGTGTTTATATTTTGCCATAAAGACCTGTTGTTATAATTTCAATAGCACAGAAATACTTTATTAATGTATCAAATATTGAAACCAAAGTTGTTTTACACCACAGAATACACACAGAATACTTACCTTTGACGTTTAATAACGCTCAAAGCAGTAGCTTAACCTGCCAATTAGAGGGAGAAAAAAAATATTAAAATGTATTGCGAAACAAATGTGTTAGAAGCAACAGATATACAGACTGAAAACTGGCGGTTAAAGTAGAAAAACTAAATGTAAATAAACATTTATTTTGTGTTAAAAAAGGGAAAATTTGGAATATTTTTTAATTTCTTCAATGAAAATTTTAAAGATTCTTAAATATTTAAATATTAATCGAAATGTGGGTAATTTTCGGTCATAATGAATATAGTTTCTTGTGCAAGAGGTAATTAAGAAGCTAAATATTACAAGATCAAAATAAGACGTACTGCTCATAAAAAATGTTTCTTGTTGAAAGATGCCAATATTTTTTAATTTCTTGAAAGGAAAAGTTAAAAAGGTTATTGTTATTAATTGTTTTTATTATTTATTGATAGTTTTAGACAAAAATTACAATTTTTTATTAACTCTCGCCAATATAAAAAACCAACCCCGAAAACTAAAAAAAACGTAAATAAACAAAAAAGAGTTGTATTTAGAGAGGGACAGAAATACTTTTTCGTAATATTTTCTGTACCTTTCGCAATGCTAGGTTAAATGTCAAAATCTCGTTTCGATTCTGTGTGTATTCTGTGTTTTACACTGTTATCAGCGTTGCCAGGTGCCAAGTTTCCCTTTTTTAAGTTTTTTGATATCGAATAAGATTTCTGGCAAAAACTCTGAGAGTAAAAATTGCCATGAAAAGCTTCTCAAAAAATCTGTCGTTCGGAGTCGACGTTAAACTGTAGGTCCCGCCACTCATGTATAAAATTAACGCATACAACATGAGTGGTGTTGAGAAGCTAGGCCGTAATCCTGACTGAAGGGTTGTAATGGCCAATTATGTGAATGTGAGATCGAATAAAGTCTTCAATAAATTCGTTTTCTAACAAAACAAGTTTTTTTTATAAAATTTCAATTTCCACTTTTTTCAATAAATTTAATAATAATTCGAAATATTTACTCCAGGGCAAGATATCAAAGAAGCACCAACAGGGAAAGTAACAGAGTCAACGGACTCCGGTACTTTCTTTTTAAAATGTTGGGACTTTAGTACTAGAAAAAAAGTTTTTCTTGCTAAAAACAGAAATAAATAAATTCAGAAATAAAGTTTTTTAAAAAAATTACTGGCAACGCTGACTGTTATACAAATTTGTCCTTAATTATAACAATATCAATTCGACCATAAAAGATCAATTAATCGTGAAAATGTTACAATTGATTATCAAATTCAACAACCCAAAATGAAAAGCGCTATAATTTTTACATTATTTCTAGCAGAGTCTATTTCCTGTTATACATTGGTTAGGCATTGTTCCAAATCTACAAAACGAGGTTTCCATAATTAAGTGCATTATTTTTATTTGCATTAATAACATGGCAAACTTAAAATGAAATTTAGTTCCATTATTACAACTTGCCGTTAAAGTTGGGATTAGTTAAAGGTAACTTTAGCTAAAGTGAACTTTAGAGTTATCTTAAACTTCTTTGCGTTATTACAACTTACAGATCAAATAAAGTCAACTGTTTTTAAAAATACGACAGTGACGATGCAATGTCGATAGCACTGCTCAATTAAACAAGTTTTTTAAACGCAGTGGCAACGACGGGCTGCGTATTTTGTTGATATGTTTATTCATTTTGTTTATGTGTTTGTGCGTTATGCGTTATGTTAGCTTTTTTATTTTAAAATAAATATAATGAATACGCCAATATCCATTTTGATTTGAAAAACTATTAATATATTAACGTTTATTTTTCATGTTTATAATTGTTTTAGCTGTCATATTGAAAATAATATATAATATTGCAAGTTCAGAATTAAAGTGAACTTTAAGTCACACGGCCACGCATCAAATAATAGTTCAAACTCGCTTTTTTGATAACTGGTCAATTCACACGACTTTGTATCGTGTATGTTGTATTGAATACACTTGCTTGTTTGTGAACGCTCAATGCTATGCTGTATTGTGTATTTCGTATTCCAAATGTCTTCTTCTTATTCTTCTTCATAATTTTTGGCATTCAAGCAATTTGATAGCACGGAACCAACACAACTTTTTAAAAACATATGAGAACATATGCACATTTTTTTCATTCACACTATTTGATAGCACGAAACCAATACAACTTTTTAAAGCACATGGGCAATTCACACAACTTTGTATCGTGTATGTTGTATTGAATACATTTGTTTGTTTGTGAACGTTCAATGCTATGCTGTATTGTGTATTTCGTGGCATTCAAACAATTTGATAGCCCGATACCAACACAACATATGAAAACATGTACACATTTTTTTCATTTACACAATTTGATAGCACTAAACCAATACAACTTTTAAAAACATATGTGGGCAATTCACACCACTTTGTATGCTGTATGTTGTATTGACTACATTTGTTTGTTTGTGAACGCTGAATGCTATGCCGTATTGTGTATTTCGTGGCATTCAAACAATTTGATAGCCCGAAACCAACACAACATATGGAAACATATACACATTTTTTTCATTCACACAATTTGATAGCACGAAACCAATACAACTTCCTACAAACATAGGAAAAAAATGTGTATGAGTGTATCGGATTTTTATATGAAAATTATCAACAACAATCATACACTGTTGTATGTTCTTCCAACAATACAATGAATACAACGATACAAAGGCTTGTGTGAATTGACCAATGGAAAAAATGTGTATAAGTGTATCGGATTTCTATATGAAAATTATCAACAACAATCATACACTGTCGTAAAGGGCTATCCATTTCGTGGTTTCAAAGGTATGGGACTGGAATTCGACATTTGTCAAACTAAGTTGTGAAACCAATTTTTTTCTTTTCAGTTGAAAGTCTGACATTGACGAAAATGGATCGCTTAACTATCACACAACACATTAAAATTATCAAAACCTACTACAAAAATGGTGATTCTGCCACAGCCACGTATCGTGCTTTAAGAGGAGATTATGGTTTACATAATCGTCCAACTAAGCAAGCAATTGGCAAAATTATTTATTTTTTATTTATTTATTTATTTATTTTAGTCTATGGATTATATCCTTGCAGACATTTAAAAATATATAATACATTTAAGAAAAAATTTACATTTACACAATTAATTAGAAATTATGGGTCAAAAATTTTAAAAATATTTTTTAATTATGAATTATTTAAAAGAGAAAATAAAAAAAAATTGTAGACAAATGTGTGCACATAAAGTAGTATAAGAATTAATACATCAGGAGTTCAAAGAAATAATTAATAATTTTTTCACTGCATTCGTATTTAATGAATAATCAACAAGTCCAAAAAATTGGTTGAATTCGCTACACATCCTTCTAAGCGGGTCAGCATCAGGATAATTGGCTCTAAACATTGGAATAGACAGTGGTAAAAAATTTCGCGATAAACGTCGAGGTATATTAAATGAAATTTCGTTTATCAAGAATCCAGCGCATATATCTCCTTTTATAACATTTAGTATAAATGAAACATTTAACATAATTCTACGGCTTTTCAATGTTGGCAATTTAATAAGAGCTAATCGGGCAGAGTAAGATGGCAAATTACGGAGGTCAAAATGTAGTCCACGTAGGCAAAATAGGAGAAATTGTTTTTGCACAGATTCAATTGTATTGGAATGTGTTTGGTAAATGGGATCCCAAATTATAGAACCATATTCTAGAATTGGACGAACAAGCGACACATATAGTGCCTTTGTGATGTATGGATCCTTAAATTCCTTCGACCATCGCTTTATATAACCCAGTGCAGCCCTGGCCTTATTTACAGTACACGTTATATGAGAAATGAAGCTTAATTTCTGATCGAATAAAATACCCAAATCCAGAAAACGGTCAACCACTTCAATCTCATAACCACCAATAAAATAATTCACAATAATTGGACTGGTTCTCGAAAAGCGCATTAATTTACATTTCCTGAAGTTAAGCTGCATTAAATTGGCGTTACACCATTCATAGAACGAATTTATATCAAATTGTAAATGCTGTTGATCCAAAAGATTGTCATAAGTTTTAAAAAGCTTTACATCATCCGCATACATCAAAATGTTCGAATACTTTATAACTTGAGGCAAATCATTTATAACTAAAGAAAAAAGGAGAGGTCCAAGATGACTTCCCTGTGGTACTCCAGAACGTGCATGTATTTTTTTTGATATAACGTTGTTGAAACAAACCGATTGAGTTCTATCCGATAAATATGATTTTAACCACTTAATAGCAGGATCCGTAAAGCCTATCAAATGTAATTTTTTTAATAGGAGCTTATGATTTACTTTATCAAAGGCCTTTGAAAAGTCGGTATATATAACATCTGTTTGCCTTCTATTAAAAAATCCACGATTTATGACAGTTGTTAGATGAAGTAAATTTGTTGTTGTTGAACATCCTTTTTGAAATCCATGCTGATATGGAGATATGAGATTACAAACTTGGTAATACAATGTATCAGTAATCAATTTTTCAAAAAATTTGAAGAAATTTGAAGAGACTGGAGTGGTTACGAATATTGAAAGGCCTGTGCATCATCGTTTCGCTGAAAATATCGCTATTGTCGCCGTGTTGCCGAAGTCCCGAATGTGTCGATTCCTCGTCGTTCTCAGGAATTAGGACTGTCTTACGGCACATTATGGCGTATTTTGCATTTAGATCTACACCTACATCCATATAAAAATTCCAGCTCACGCAACAACTGAAGTCAGCTGACCATTCACAACGTCGTATATACGTGGAATGGGTGCTTGAACAACAGGCGGTGGACGGCAATTTTTCGCACAAAATTTTCTTCAGCGATGAATCACATTTCACACTCGGTGGGTATGTTAATAAACAAAATTGTCATATTTGGGGTTCTGAGAATCCTCAAGTAATTGAAGAGAGGCCATAACATCCAGAAAAAGTCACTGTTTGGTGCGCTCTTTGGTCCGAAGGTGTGATAGGACGACGATGGAACGCTGTCACCGTCAATTCGGATTTTTATGGTCATATGATAACCGACTTTTTTTTGCTTGCTATTGAAGAATACGACTTGGAGAATATGTGGTTTCAACAAGACGGTGCCACATGCCACACAACTCGAGCGAATATGGCTTTATTGCAAGAGACATTTCTTGGCCGCTTAATTTCTCGTCGTGGCGATATCAACTGGCCACCAAGATCATGCGATTTGACACCATTAGACTTTTTTTTGTGGGGCTACGCGAAAGACCGTGTTTATGTAGATAAACCTTCAACTCTTGTGCACTTAAAAACCAACATTCGTCAAGTTATGGCTGAGATACCGCCCAATATGTGTCAAAAAGTGGTCAAAAATTACCTCAAAAGAATCAATGCTTGCAACACTTCGCGTGGAGGTCATTTAAATGATGTAGTGTTTCACACATAATGTCAACGTTCAAACTTTACAATAAAAAAGAAATATCATGAAAAAAATATTTTATATGTGTTTTATTTACGTTTACTTTTGAAACCACGAAATGGATAACCCGATATATTCGTCCAACAATACACTCAATACAATGCAGTTTCCAGAAGGTTCAATTTTGATGTGTTGCTGTGCTAAACAAAGCAAATATTACCAACACATATGCAAATTTGATCAGTTAAATTTGATATATTATCTTCCCTGTAGCTTAACGCTCACTTTTATCTTATTGTTTACCCATAATAATGAAAATCAAGGGCCGTTATTACAACTTGCCGTTAACTAAAGGGAGGACTTTACCGGGTAAATAACTTGATTTTCATTATTATGGGGTAGCTGTTGAAGTGTTGATTTTTGGAGCCTTTACTTTTGTATGGAGTTTCCTTCGCTGCAAATTGTAAAGTAAGTATCATTTTGTTTTATTTTACGTAGTAAAGGGACACTATTTAGCCTGCATTAGTGTTCGGCACTAAAATAATAAGTTACTTACATTACGGAATTGTTGTTAATTTACTGAATAATTTTCCGTTTGAACGCCATCGGAGCATATAATATAATATCTGGTAGCAGATTCAGAGCAAGTTTGGTATCGATCTGATAAATTTACCGTCATACTTGATATTAATTGTGAATTCTGGTGTTCTAGTATCAAAATTTGGTTGGGATATCTAGATCCAAAGAACTTATGGTTTTTGAACAACTTTCTCAAATGTTTTTAGATTAGAGAAAGAATTTAATGTGATTAGTTAAGTAGGTAATGCAGCTTTCTTAATAAAGATTCAAAGAGAGGAAGGCAAACTTTTGTCTCTAGTAATAAGGCGGACTTAGAAGATGACTGCAAATAGACCCGAGAACTCTTTTGCAACTGTCGTGTGGTGATCTGCGGCTCTGATGAGTGATCTCTTACAAAGATTTGTGAACAGTCCCATTGTCCAAATGGTCAAGGTAACGAGAATTGATTCGGAGTCCCATACAGATACCACCTTGTCCCACACAGATACGCCTGGCCCTCTTTTCAGAACAAGTTCACAGCGGTGTATGTGAATGCGTTTAATACAATTATTTTATTTACAGCTGTTCACACGAGGTAAAGCAGTTGAGATCGTAAAAATATCATCTTTCACGGCCCGTGGATTTCAGGAGACCTGGCAGATATGAGAATAAGATAATTCTAGTGGCGCTTGTATCAGAATCCGAAAAAATATCTCAATAACTCGATATCTATACTTCGACTGCATGATATTGATATCTTTAGTTAGGATCCAATTGTTATTTACCTTTGTGCTACAAAATTTCTGGTCCTTACTTTGTTTCTATGGCAATAAACTATGCGCAACAATACGGAAATTCCCAAGTGAAAAGCCTTATCTGACATTCGAAACTTTGAACCAACAATAGTAATACTAAGTCAGTACCTGATATTCCATCTAGTTAGAGTAAGAGTATTCGATCTTTTCCTACTCGGTCATCAACCGAAACTTATTGTTGTAGCTCTGGGAATCATTAGGTAAAGATTTACCCGAAATTCTTAAACTTGAGCAAAAATGTTTGACCGTAAAGCAGAATAATCTGTATATTAAATATTTCGCGGCTAGTTATAGGTTGAATAAATACAGGCAGAATTTTTGTTGTTCAACCTATAATCTGACCCATCACATTTTGCCGCATGGAGAGGTGTCTGGATCCTCTTAGAAACTTGAAGTTTTGGATGCGACAAGTTCTAGTCGTGCGATTACAAACTTGAATGATATATGTCATCAAGTACATTTAGAGCTAGGGCTCTATTAGATTTTGGATCACAGCAGAGAAAATTTAGTCGCCTTAGTCTAGTAGGTAGTGTATTGGCTTATTAGACATGAGGCCACGGTTTAAACCCCAGGCAGATTTCTGGCAAAAACTCTGAGAGTAAATACCAATTGACATGAAATGTTTCTCAAAAAATCTGTCGTTCGGAGTCGACTTTAAACTTTAGGTCCCAACTCTTATGGATAAAATTAAGGCACACAACATAAGTGGTGTTGAGAAGCTAGGCCGTAATCCTGGCTGAAGGGTTGTAATGGCCAGTTATGTATGAATTCCAACAGAAAAATCTCAGTACACAAGTTCTTGTTATTGAGATAAAAAGGTAATTGTCGCTATTATTTACCCAACTGTGTATGCACTTTAGAACTTCTGACATTCTTATACTAAAAATAAAAGATGACTGAATAATTATCTCATTTACAACTCATTTCTTTAATTGAGAGTGTACGAACGAACCACTGTTGAAATCTCAAGGCTGTCAATTTACGTGTAAAAAAATCAGCAAGACATATTTCATTTTTTTCATAATTATTTATAATATTTAATAAAGTTAATGTAATATTTTTATAATTTTTCTTTTTTTATTATTGATATTATTATTACCGTTCTTTCTCTTTCTGCTCATATCAAAAAAAAAAAAAAAAATTTATTAAATTTGTTTATTTTCATATATTATAGTACAACAAAATTTCAATAATATGTTTAATTTTTGTTTTTGTTATAACGGTCTTACGGCGTTTTTATACAATTAACATAAAGTATATGAAATTTACTTTGAAATTAAAAAGAATACATTAATTAGTAGATTTTATTGTGTTTTTATAATAATAAATTTTTTTAAATTATATATATATATGTAATAGTAATAGGGACTTGTTAATTACCGGTTCCTGTGTATGTACAATGTTGTTAATTTAATATAATCAAGGCTTATATGTATATATATATATATATATATATATATATGTATATATATTGTATGTATAATTAAGCAAAATCGAATTTTAGGTTCTTTCCAAATTAATTTGATAGAATAAGAATTTTGTAAATTTTTGTTATTATCAATATTATTATAATATTTTCATTTAATTATATTATATATATATATATATATATAGATATATTGTATATATATCTATGTATGTATATATAGATATATATATTTATATATAGATATATATATGTATATATATATATAATATTATATATATATAAATATATATATATGTATATACATATTCATATGCATTTAGGTATGTTAGGTATGCTTGTATGTGGATTACTTTTAGTTAATTAATTTATTTATTTTTATTTGATTTATTTATATTTTTTATGTTTTTTTCTTTTCATTTTTTTATGGATCTATATGTATAAACGTATGAAAGTCTTTAAGTTTGCATGTAACTATATGTTTTAGTCATATATATGTATATAAGGTCGTATGTTGGCGTGTGTGTCTTTGTGTGTGTTTGTGTTAGAATCGGTGTGTGTGTGTGCGTAGAATGAATTTATAAAAAGTCATCAAAACTGTTTACGTGCCGGCTGTTGGTTCCTGACGGATTTCTGATTTGAGTTTAACAAACTCTTTAGCGACTTCATCATTACTGCGTTGCGATAGAATGCGTAAAATAGTCCAACCGGTTTCGTCCATGTGAATTCTTCTCTGTAATGGCAGCCAACGCGCAACCGAGCCCTTAAAAACAATAGAAAAGCAAAATTGTTTGTAGTATGATGCAATATTCTAACGTAATCGAGTTACATGATCAAACAAATTTAGTAAAACATACCTTCTCTAGTACATCATTTAGGGGTATAACAGCTACACCTACTAACCGATCATCACGAGCAAAACAATAGTCCTTGACACAGATGTGCAATTCAAAAAAGTCCAATTGTTCCTCTGTACCAATGGTACTGTTGTAATACACGTGTAAAATGATCGGGTAAAATTTTTTAAATAGTTAATAATACAATAATAATAATAACAATAAATTATAAAATTTTTACGTGACCGTATCAACAATATACTCACAAGTTGAACGATTCGTTGTATTTTGGCGACCAATTGTTTGATTTGGATTTTGTAGCGAATTTACGTTTCTTCTCTTGTAAATGGGGTCCAATGAGATTGATCTCAACGAAAGGTCGAAACATGCCCGATGGTATTTGCCATTTCAAATCATTTGCAGCAACAACTATAGATAATAACAAAAACAAATGATTGATACATAACATACATACATGATTTATGTGCACTGACAATAATTGTACAAAAATAAAAAATTAAGAAATACCCATTCAAATAGGGTAGTGGAAGAAGAAGTATAGAACCGAAAGAACCGAAAATGTCGACTTCGAATTGTATGCGCATAGTTCACATTTGTTATTACATAAAATCGGTGGAAATGGTGTAACATCGTTTAACATTAAAATGATAAACAAAATCTACAAAAAAACAAAAATCATATACCAACACCAGCAGTATGAAAGAAAAGGGTGACAACAGGAGTAAGAATTCAGTCAGTCTTGTGTGAAGACGCGTTGCATGTGAAGAGAACAGTCGTGGTTTGACGATCTCCGTTGTCAAGATATGCGTTGAAAGCAAAGAAGAATAGCGAACAAGCAATTATTGTTATATAATTTATAAACAGTGGCACACAAATAGGGCGAACAATAAAGATATAACAATATGTATATATTGAAAGTTACTCTTGGTTATTGAACACAAGAATAGTTTGTGACTTTTCTCAATTTCTGACTTGGTCGCAAATCACATGTATGTATGTATGTAAGTATATCTTCGATTTGAAAGTATTACCTTTTACATTGACTTTGTATTCGCCAGTACCAGGATGGGAATATAAATCAATTTGAACAGATATTTCGCCAACACTATCCTCTTGATTTTCAGGATCTGCTATAGATTTAATGAAAATTGAAAATTGTTGAGGTAATGAAATAATTATTTGTATTTTTTAAGTTTGAAATATAGTATTCAGGTACCTTCTAATACTTGGCTGGAGATAAACGTTTTAATTAACGTATCAGTCATTTGTGTATAAAGGCTCAAGGCATAACGTAAACTTTGAAGTTCTGGTGATTTTTCAAGGAACGTCTTCTTAAGTCCATTACCACCAGCATGAAAGTACTGCTTAATTGTATCTAAGGCCACATCGAGAACAGCACATTGTTTAGGAGATAAATTCTTTTCAACTTCTTTGGAAATATCCATTACACCGCTTAAAGCACTCTTTACGTCTTGCTTCCCAGCCATATGTGATTTAAATAGGCGACCCATGTCTTCAATTTTGGCATTTGAGGCGAGGTTTTTAGCATTGTCAGTGAGATGTTTAAACATCATCTGCAAGATATATAACAATTTTAGTTTGAAAGTTTCATTTCATTTGAAAGCATACCGTTTTATCTGTCATTGGAGGCAATACAATAGTCTTTTCTAGAGTACGCATCACAATTTTCCAAAGCTCCTTTAGCAGACGCTTCAGTACAGTCTTTTCGCAAGATTGAGCGTACAGGGTCAAAGAACCATCTAGGAGATCCATCAATGGTCTTAATACTTCATCAGCTTCTACAGCGACAGCATTTCGTTGGGCAACTTGATTTTGAGTATTTACATTACCGCTTCCACTACCACCCTTAATAGCAAGCAGCAAATCTCCCAATTCTCGAACTGATTGCGTAATTCGCGGTTCCAAGCTAATTTGACAATTACAAATTACATATATAAATGAAAATGATGATTTGAAATTTGTACCATAACATAACATAACATAACATTTACCTGATGGCGAAGAGACAAGCCAAATCATCTAAGGCAGAGTTTAGATTTTGTTGCAATTCCTTGAGTATATTCGCTGCATCCTCTTCTAGTTTATCACCGCCCATCGATTCGAACATTTTCTCCAACTGTACGCGAAGTTGTTGAATATTATTCATCAATATACACGCCTGCAAAATATAGGACAATGAGTGAGTGAATACACATTTCCCACATAATATGCATCCCACATTTATAAGGTCATTTGATAAGATATCTCCTAAATATTGGCTTTAGTCGATTAGGTCCTTATATTATTATATCTCTTGAAAACATTCGTTCTCGGTTTGCCGCCTTCGTGTGCTTGTAGGTCTTCAAAGACTCTTGGAACGATGGGGATTATATTAGACAACCTGTCAGCTTATATCGTTCTTGTTTCTACGAACTACTGTTGAAATACGATAGCACTTGATTAGCTTGAAATGGATGAAAATCATTTCCCTTTCACGTTGCCAAGTTTGCTGTGTGTGGTTTCCGTCACGGTTTTAAGGGACACTCCCCTAATTTTGTTTTATTGATTTCGATTACCAAAACCAAATTTAGTTACAAGAAATGCAAGTAATTGAATCGCAATCATGTACTACCCATGGAGATCCCATGCTGACTTAACATTGAGTGGATCAATCACTATATTAAAGGATACTGGGAACAGGACACAGTTTAATGGTATTGCTTGAGTGACCATAATGAGAAATTTAGTTCATTGACGAGATTAATTATATTTTTAAAAATTTCGAAACACCGTGTGGGGGTGTCATTTTGGAAATGATTCATAAACGTATTTTATGACAGGAATAAAGTTTTTTTTTTAAATATAAGTATGTATATAAGTATACGTGAGTATCTATTTGCTCGCTCTGAAAGCGAGAATATGAACTAATTATATTGAAATCAGAATTTAAATGTTCAACTTGAGGATCCATGAATGGAAACTGTTTCAGCTGTATTCAAGGAAATGTGTGAGGTATACGATATTAAGAAGACTCGAACGTCGCCGCTTCATCCACAGTCTGATGGAATGGTAGAATGGTTTAGTCGAACCCTGAAGGAATACTTGCGAAAAGTAGTGAGCGAGCAACAGAAGGACGGGGGCGAACACATTCCTAGCTTTCTACTGGCGTACCGATCTGCGGTCCATGATTCAACATCTGGATCAGCCACTAAGCTTATTTTTGGGACTGAGATAAAACTGCCCAGTGATTTAGAGTTTGGTGTTAAGCCAGACACAGAGAGGGATGCCACTTACGCTGGAAAACATGAAAGCCTAAATGAACTTCATGAATTTGTGCGCACACATATAAAAATGGTCAAACACGGAGGGATTTCATGAGGACAACTGTTTCTACTATACAACCCAAAAGCGGAAGAAGCGATTATCCCACAAGCTACAAACCAGCTGGGATGGACCTTATACAATAATTAAACGGTTAAACGATGTTGTGTACAGGATACAACTAGCAGTCTCCGAACAAAAATGAAGATCGCACACATAGAGCGACTGGCAATATATGGGTGAAGAGATAAACAGCCTATTCGGGAACGAACAGGCTTAAGTGGTCGGCAGTAATAAATTGAAATAGAAGTCATTGTTCAGCACAATAGATTGTACGCTGCTGATGTAGTACTCAGAACTAAGCTTGCTAACTATTTGCAAAAACTTTTCAAGAACGAAATAAATAAATATTAATAACAGTACATTAGCGAGTAGGGATGAAGCGGAAACTGCTGCACGAATAAATGATACAAGACAGTTGCTCTTATAATTCGTTTGACAGACACAAACATGCATCATGTATTAGCAAAGTGTACTTTGTTCAAAGGAGGTTATTTTGTTCGTCCTTAGGTGTTACAAGTGTGTAATCATAATTTCTAAATAATTTGCCTGATAATTTGGAATTATTTTATTTATTAATATGTATGTATATAATATATGTATATACAAATATAAATGTTTTACTATTACTATAATATGTACTTACAATACGCTCGTCCTTCATGTGTTCAGGGAATTCCTTTTTCACGATGTCAGCATAAGCTATTAACACCTTTACGATTGTTTTAGCAAAACGTCTCATGTAACGTTTCCATATTTCAGGATCTGGACACTCGAGTTTGCTAACAACATCGAAACATTGTGTCAGTTGAGTGAAAACATCAACCACAGAGTTTGAAAATAGCGCATGTTCGCTACTCTTTTGAAACTGTGTCCGAAATCATTAAAATTAGAAAAAAAGATTTACAATACCATAAAATGTATATTTCTTAATCTTGGTACATATCGATTTATTAATGTAAAATATTGATTTTAAATTAATAATAAATAAATATGTTAAGCTTAAGTTCTTAAGCTTAAAATAATTATTTCAAATTAAATTAATAAAGTTGGCCACTAAAAATTG
Source organism: Sarcophaga rosellei (assembly GCA_930367235.1). Taxonomy (NCBI): domain Eukaryota; kingdom Metazoa; phylum Arthropoda; class Insecta; order Diptera; family Sarcophagidae; genus Sarcophaga; species Sarcophaga rosellei. The sequence continues at coordinate 3,743,618 of OV884022.1, read as the reverse complement.
TATTTGATCTTTGGATCTTACCCCATCTTTTTTGTCACGATTAAAGGCACCGTGAAGATATTCCAAGGACACATCGTCGTTTTCGTTAAGCCATTGCATAACAAAAGGTTCAAACCAAGCCGGGTATTCAGGCACACTACCCTTGAGTGGTGGCACTTCTTTCACATAATTGCTGTACAGCCATTTAACGCGAAAGTGTAGATTCATGTACTCTGAAGATTTGCATAAGCGATGCTGTTCGTGTTCCTCTAATGCATATTTCATATCAACTGCAAATAAGCCCCACATGGTAAGGGCCGACAACTGCAAAGTACATAATATTTATTGGTTATACAATATCGATTTCGATAAATAATTAAAACACGACTAAATTCTCGCTCAACTACTTACAAAACATACATACTTATGTATGTCTGAATATGTGCAACTAAAATTATATTCGAAAAAAAAGTTCAAATAACAACAATCTATTACTGTTTCTGAGAGTATTCTACTTCAAGAGTTTTTATTTCACTTTATGTACAGTGAATGAAATAAGTTTAGGCACCAGTGTTGCAAAATTAAAATTTCAAACAAGTAAACCAACAACATCGGTATGGGAGAAAAGAAGACAGACAAGTCAGAAAGAAAGCAACAACAAACAACGTAAGCAAAGTACACAAACAACAATGAAGTAGCAATAGAGTTCTCGAAAAAGCGAAACCCCGAACATTCCTCTTCAAGAACATTCATTAGACTGTTTGCGTGGGCATATAAAACGGCAAGACAAAGCAGGCAACGAGAAAGTAAGACGCGTTGCGTGCAAAGAGAACAGTCGTGGTTTGAAGATCGCCTTTGAAAAGATTTGCGTTGTAAGCAAAGAAGAATAACGAACAAGTGTGAACAGTGACACAAAATTAGTACGAAGAATAAAGACTTTAATTGAAACTAAACACATTTGTTATTATTTTATTTGCAATCAACGAACTAATATTCTAAACGTTTTTAAAAAGGTAAAAACGTAACAATATGAAAACTAAATTAGATTAGATATGTTATACATGAATTTTTTGTTGCTTGCTAAGCATAGATTTGAAAATGTTCGGCCTTTGAGTGAGTGTTGAATGCGCAGGGCGCCGTACGTAAAAATGCTTTATTATAACAAGTCGACTTTAAACTGTAGGTTCCACCACTGATAGATAAAATTGACACACACAACATGGATCCGGTGTGAGAAACTGGGTCGTAATCGTGACCAATTAAGGAAGTAAGTAATATTGTGCAAGTAAATTTTAGTGATTAAATTAAGCAGGATGTTATATGCTTTAAGTGGAGTTTCAATATATTGTTAAATTCCTTTTTTTATAATTTAAAAGTGAAAAATTGCCAAAACTTTTTCATTCACTGTACTTAAAATGTAACATAATTTTTTTTTACAAGTTCTGTACAACGCAATACAATTTAAAATTGATTATATAAAGTTGCGTAAGTCAAAAAGTGTAAAATATTTGAAATATCGGGAAAAGTAAATTAAGCTTCATTATCCCAATCTAGTATAAATTGGGATGCTATTATTACTTAAATTACATTTATTTAGAGGTAAACGACCAAAAAAGTCTGTGTTATCAAATTTAAAAGAGAATTTTTCTAGTATACATAGTTAAACTGGGTGCCCCGAAGGTCCAGTTGGTAATGTGCTAAACTTGAGGCACTGGGTTTGATTCCTACCAGTGATTCAGGGTACTTGTGATTATCTGATTGTTTGTCTGACATTGTACATGATTACTGACAATAGAAAAAAGAAAGTGTGAATTACTACTCAAAAGCAATTATCGAAAAAAGTAACGAACGTACACTGGCTCAAATAAGTCGCCGTATACAAAGCAGGCGAAGACAATTTACACAATATCTTAAAAATTATTTGCCAGTTTTGAACAAAATAAATTGTTTTAGAAGCTCAATTTGTGCTTACAACAAAAAGATTCATTTATATTTTATATGAAAACTCAAAAAATAATTCAAAATGCTAACTCAAAAAGTCTACGTACAGCTTGGATAGAGACAAATGTACCTCTCTTTAACATAACGATCTTGCGAGAAAAACTAAGAATTATACGGTATTAATTATTCGCTTTCATGAGATGCAAAAATTAACTTCATCTTTTCTTTTCCATCTTTTGAGAAAGTGCGCTGTTGTCTTGAGTGGTCCTTTGACCTTTATATTCAATGGGCTTCTGAGGGCTGGTCATTTTCCATCTATTTGGAAGAGTTCGTTTATAATTCCTTTGCATAAGTCGGGTAATAAATCCAATATTTCCAATTACAGGGGTATTGCCAAACTCAGTGCTATTCCCAAGTTGATGGAGAAACTCGTGAAGGATTATCTCTTTTTTAATACGAAATCTTTAATATCCCCTTTCCAGCATGGTTTTTTAAATGGTAGGTCGACTGTCACTAATCTTCTTGAATTTACTACACGTCTTTTCAGGGGTTTTCTTGCTGGCGCTCGGACTGATGTGATTTATACTGATTTCAGTAAGGCTTTTGATAGGGTTGACCATAGAATTTTGCTTCTTAAACTGTCATTAATCGGTATTCCTGATATTATTCATCGTTGGCTAGACTGCTACCTCTCCCTTAGGACTCAGAGGGTATTGTTTAGGAATGTATTGTCTAAGACTGTATATGTTACTTCTGGTGTTCCGCTGGGTAGCCATTTGGGTCCTTTACTGTTTTTATTGTTTCTTAATGATCTTCCTTGTGCTATTTCTGATTGTAATATTCCAATGTATGCTGATGACGTGACGTCATATTTTATACTTTTGATGATGATCATGGTCAGGCTGTTCTTCAGCGGAATATTGATTTGTTTGTAACTTGGTGCAGAGTTAATTTAATGGATCTTAACTTGAAAAAATGTAAATGCATGGTTTTCTCTCGCGGGGGCGTGATTTTGTCCACTTATGTGATTAATTCTTGCCCTTTGGAAACTGTGACCACCTTTCTTGATTTCGGAGTATTATTGAATATGAAACTGTCTTTTGTTGATCATATTAGTATGATGAGTGGTAAGGCTAGGGCTGTTCTTGGTTTTGTGAAAAGATGGGCTAGGGAATTCATTGATCCTTAAATAACTAGACTGCTATACATTTCACTGGTTAGACCTATTTTGAAGTATGCGTCTATTGTTTGGAATCCATACTATCGTTGTCATAGTGATTTAATAGTGTCTGTGCAGAGGCAGTTTTTATTATTCTGTTTACGTGGCTTAGGATAGGATTATGCCAATGGATTTCTGTCATATGAGGCTAGATTAGGTTTGATAAAACTTCCAACTTTGGAACATAGAAGGGCTGTTATAGGTGTTTGTTTTGTTTTGAATCTGGTTAAAGGTGATATCGATTCTGAGTTTTTGCTTTGTAACCTGAATTTCAGTATTCCATCAAGATTTTCACGGCACTATCGTCCTCTTTCCTTAGATTTCTATAGAACGAACTACGGATGTAATTTTCCTTTTCGTATATTATGTAATGATTTTAACTTATGATTTTAATTGTAGTGTTTGTAATATAAAACGTAGCTTATATGCTGGCATTAATTTGTAAATTATTATATAAAAATTTATTTTCGCTCTTGTCATAGGTAGTTCCTGTTTATTGTGAGTTTAGTTTTCAGCTTGTGATTAAGTTCTGTAGCTGATTTATGTTCTTGTTGCCATTACTTTCCTTACCCGCTACAGTCCGGACTGTAGTGTGTACGTGTCCCTACGTAATGGGGACGAGCCCTCCGCGGTCGGGTGAGGGTGGGTTAGTGTGAGGCCGGGGACGTTCGGAAAAAGTGAGCGCAAATGACAAATAAATTCGTATTGACGTCTAAGAGTTGATTATAAAAATATAATGCCAATAGTTTACCGGAAAATGCTGGCAACATTAGATCATTAGTTCAATATGTGACAGAAACTTAAAACAAAAGTACGCTTTTGCTGTTAATTTCTTCAAGAAGAGGTTGCGCAGAAATGGAAGAGGCAACTTTGTGAAGGAAAATCGAACGGATAGTTTGATTTAAAAATAAAACCAATTCTGTGAAACAACAAAGAAACTATGAAAACTTTTTATTATATGCACAAATTTTTCAAAAAAAAAAAAAAAAATGGAATAAACAAAGTAAACAAACAGGCAACAACAACACTGTAAGGTCAAACGTAAACAATATACACAAACAAAAATAACGAAAACAACATGTTTACATTTATAGATATTTCGCGAAAGGCAATGCATTCGAGGCATTCGAGAGCATTCCTCAGACTATTTATCCAGCGATGTAAAAGGCAAGACAAAGCAGGCAACAGATCAGAAGGAATTCACTCAGTCTTGTATGAAGACACGTTGCGTGTGAAGAGAATAATTATGGTTTGAAGATCTCTGTTATACAGATCTATTAAACAATTGTTATTGTGTACGCGGAAGAGTGCAAACAATGACAATTAAAGCAAATTGTTGTTATCGTGAAAGGTGGCACACGGAATTGTGCGAACAATAAAGAATTAATTTAAAACTAAACACAAATTTTTATTTTATTTGCAATCTACGAACTCATATTTTTTACGTTTTTAAAAGTGTAAAAACGTAACAATATTTACTGACAAGAGACTATTTAATATTTTTGGATCAGATGGCAGACAATTTGTATAATGCAGCAAAGATGCTACAGTGAAAGAACTTACTCCGTCGGGTGTAGCGGGTGTGGGTTGATGCCCAATTTGGAGGATATCATTACCAGAGACAAGGTCAAATGGGCGATAAATAGTTTTGAGCCCTTTAAGTCGCCTGGTCCGGATGGTATCTTTCCGGCTCTGCTTCAGCATGCTGGTGATATATTACACGAATGTCTGATGGACGTGTATAGAGACTGTCTCCGGCGGTGTGATATACCTGATGGTTGGAAAGATGTGCTCGTGGTGTTTATACCAAAGGCTGGTAAACCCAGTCACATCGGCCCGAAGGATTATAGACCGATATCGCTCTTATCCTTTCTTTTGAAAGCCTTGGAGAGACTTATCGATCTGTATTTGAGATCAAACATGGACCGGTCTCTGTTGAGTGGGTCGCAACATGCTTACATTGAGGGTAAGTTGGTTGAGAGCGCTCTTCATGATGTGACAGGTTTTGTTGAGGCGAATCTGTCTAGGGGTGAGTACACACTGTCGGCTTTCCTTGATATAGAAGGGGCCTTCAATAATGGCTCCACTTCTTCTATTGGGAATTCACTAAGGGATATACATGCCCCAGATTTTCTGGTGCGGTTTGTCATCCACATGTTGGGTAATAGACTAATCCGATCGAATCTGGGTGGATGTTCTATAGTAAAGCGTGCGACCAGGGGTACACCGCAGGGGAGTGTCCTATCCCCTCTCTTGTGGCTCCTGGTTGCTAATGTTGGTCTGAGGCTTTAGGGTTGTGGCATATGCCGATGATGTTTTTGTATATAATTATTACATGCATAAATTGAGCTTTTAAAACAATTTTACTTTCTATTCAAATCTGGTAAGTGGTTATGTAAATTGTCTCCACCTGTTTATTGTACACAGATTTATTTGAGCCAATATACTTATATATTTACACACACACACATTAAATACTAAAAAGCAAAGAAATCAAAGTGCGAGTTTTGGAAAGCTGCCGAGTTCCATAAGCAAACCTATAGGCAAACATTAATATATTTTACATACTTGTCCTATATTGAGCTCTTGGGGAAATTGATTAAGTACAGTGCCATAACTATTTTTATCCTCATCGATAACTGACACGATCAATGCTATTAACTTATGCCAAAAATCCACACTTTCCAACTTTGGTCCATGGTCGTCAGATTCGCGTTTCGCTTCGTTTGGATCCACCTTTAAAAATACATTACATTTATTTATATACAAAGAGAGAGGGAGAGAGAGAGAGATATTGATGATAAATGAGAGTAAATGAGATTAATTAATTAAGTAAATTATTGTGCTTATTTCCAGAGGCTCTCTTAAATATATAATAATTCTTGTAATTTATGTATGTTTATTTATATGTTCATGTCGTCAACACAATTTAGCCTCGAAGGTATAACTTACCTGAAATTCCCTGTTGTACAGTTCATAACAATTCTCGAAAAGGAATTGGTAAGTGGATCTAAGACAAGCTTTGACGCAATCTTTAACGACAGTACTTGCTCTTGGTGGACTTGATAGCTCTTGCACCTAAAATTTATACAAATCGAATTTATCAAACACTATTGTTGAATAAAGATACATTATTCATAATTTATTTAAAACGCAATTTACTACTAACCTTCATACGGAAAAATGTAATACTGGTCAAAAGATCCACAGTCGACTTCAAATCCATAAGCTTTTCTTGGCTAGATGCTGGAAAATTGTTCCGATACATGGATAAATCAATTCGTAGTGAATTGTGTAATTGGTCCAATAATTTAACGAACTTTTCTTTCTTTAAGTACGATATTTTATTAACAAAAATTTGTTTAGAGATATGAATTATAGATATTCTATACAGAGTGTATAATGTAAGATTCTAAGTTTCCCAGTAAAAGATTCTGATACAGTGAGTGTCACCTGAAATCATTCAGCTCAATTTTACAAAGGTCATACGGATGGCATTTTTATACCAACATAATACAACATAATATTGACCTTCTTCAAAGGTAAACAAAAGAAACATGAAACGAGGAAAAACCAAAAATTTAAGCAGTCGCAGTTTAGTAGGTAGAGTGTTGGTTTATTGGACGAGAGCCCAAACATCTCAAACAGAACAAAATGTGAAATGTGAAAAAATATCGTATATCTCTGGGTGACTTCTTCTTCTCAGCCGCAGTCTTCTGGCAAAAACTCTGAGAGTAAATTCAGACATGCTATGGAAAGTTTCTGAAATCTGTCTTTAAGATTAATAACCACCACTTAAGTAAGTAATTTAAAATTGTTCACGTGTACTAAAGTTAAAATAACATTTAATATGAATCAATTGGGCAATTCACACAAGCCCTTGTATCGTTTTATTGTATTGGACGAATATACAACAATGTATGCTTGTTGTTAATAATTTTCATGTAAAAATCCGATACACTCGTACACATTTATTTCATATGTTTTTGGAACAGTAATCAAGAAGAAGAATAATAAAAAATAAAAACATTCCGAAATTATAATTGCTCGCACATATTATTAATTAATTTGCTTTTTTCCGTAATATTTTTCATTTTGTTGCATGAAAATCAAATTATGAATACTGGTCTTCTTCTTCTTATCGTTTTTTGACATTTGGAATACGAAATACACGATAAAGCATAGCATTGAGCGTTCACAAACAAAAAGTGTATTCAATACAACATACACGATACAAATACAACATACACGATAATTGTTTCATTTTGCCAGAACAGCATTCGATAAAATAGTTTTGCTCTACGTAGAATATCTTTTTTTAGTTTTTTGTGTAGCATTTTCCCAATAAATTTAATAAAATTAATGACAGTGCGATATGCATATGCATGTTTTCAGACGATATTAGCACAAATATGTATAACTAAAAAGAAATCGATCTATCTTATTTTTTACCTCTGTCTCTTATCCCTTTCTTCTCCTTTTCCAATTTCCCTATCTCCTACACTATCCTCTCTCTCTTTGTTCTAGGACGAATTTACATACATACATACACCATTACAATCCTTCAGTCAGGATTACGGCGTAGCTTCTCACACCACTTATGTTGTGTGTGTTAATTAGTTATATGAGTGGCGGGACCTACAGGTTAACGTCGACTCCGAACGACAAATTTTTGATGCAGTTTTATTTATTCTCAGAGTTTTTGCCAAAAAGTCTGCTGAGAGGAAGTCGCCAAAGAAATAGTTTTTTTTCATATTTCGTTTTGATGTCAGACCTGGCATACAAACACGGGCTTTACGTCTAATAAGCAAACACACTACCTACTAGACTACGGCGACTTCTCTAGCTCAAATTTACAATGGGTATTGCACTTGTCCCAATGACAAGTACACGTCCTTAAACTCACCTAATCTAAAATGAGACCGAAGTAGCAATTTCTGAGTATACTACATATAATAGATTCGTAATTCTTATTTTCGTATAAGAGAACTCAAAAACATTGCTCTTTACAAATACTAGTAGCTAACATGCATAATGTATGGAACTGAATCAACTATTTTCAACATAAATGATTTAAAGAAAGCGCTATAAGTAGAAGTGTCAACTGTATTTGCAATTTTTTTAAATTCTTCACGAACGTATTTGCAAAAAATCATGTAATCGAAGATCTGAGCACATTCTTTTGAACCTGTGAGACATTAATACATCCCAGGAAGAAACACCTGGGTGTATGTCAAGTGCTAGACAGGAAAATGGTATTGATGGCACAGAGCAGCATTCAGAATATTTTTAGCACGTTGACTGCCACGGCAATTTTCAGAAAACTGGACACGTAAGCCAACACTGACTTTTTGTTCTTTTCCCAGAAGCCATTTATCGATATTAGCACTGATATATTTAATACGATTTTATTCGTAGCTACACAAAAATGTCAGGTTTAGTGAGTACGAGATAACTCGTAGTTGGCACCCAGGAAGGGAACGCAATCTAGGAGTTATCTCGTAGTTGGCAGTCAAAGTGTTAAGTTGAACGATAGTGTAATAGGTCAATAGATCTTCAAGACAATTACCCAATTCACAAAATGTTATATCGTTGTAGATTATAGTTAAATGGCATTTCATTTTGTGAACACCTTGTCGTAAATATTGTTGTAGATGTTATCCAGTGTTATCAAATTTTTTGAATAAAATTGATACGACATTTCGGAAACATAGGAAAAATTGTAGTAGTAGTTTTTGACATGTAGTAGTTTTTGACATGGAAATTACCAACAACATTATGTACAATAGTTGTAGTTTGTCATAGTTTTTACCGATCTACTACAACTATAACATTTTGTGAATTGGGTAAATAACAACAAATGTATCATGTACTACAATTTAAAATATCGACTTTAGTCTGGGCATATCCGATTTTCGTTGACATTCACTGTATATATAGTATATCTAATTGGATAAATTAATATATGAACAGATTAAATAATAGTATAGTATTAAAGGAGAAGATTACATTAGTTTTTACAAAAGTTTTGAATTGAATTTAGTAGAATAGATTGATATCGACGTAGTCGTTATCTGTTTCTATGTTTTTTGTGTTGTAATAATTAACTTACTCCAAAGTTGCTTGCGGCAAAACGATCACTTGCCGAAACAGCTGATGATGCAGTTGTGTGAGCATAATAAGCGTTTATGTTAGCCAGTAAGGTACTCATAACCGCAGGAACACCGGGACATAAATATTTAGCTGAAAGGCAGTGAAAATGTGTCATGGCCTGATAAATATTCTCAATGCCGTAGCGCATGGCAAACTCATCAACAATTTCTTCTGGTATTTCATCAAAATATAACTTCCAAGCATCATCTCCCTTTTGTTGTGGCAATTTTACCTAAATTTTTAAAATAAATAAAATTACTCTATTTAGTTGTAACTTCATAATTTCATTCACATTACAATTGAAATTACAATCTTAACTGAAATAGAAAAAAGGAAATCAAATAATTTCAAAGAGAAACATTCCTCCTCAAGAACATTCATTAGACTGTTGTGTGTCTTGTGTGAAGAGAACAGTCGTAGTTTGAAGATCTCCGCTATACAGATCTAACGTACAAGTGTTGTCGCTCACGAAAAGGGTGTGAGCAGAGAAGAATAACGAACAAGCAAGTTGTTCCTGTATCGTAAAGTTGTGAACAGTGGCACACAAAAGTAGTGAGAACAATAAGCGGATAAACACCAATTTATTTTTATTTTGTCTGCAATCAACGAACTCATATTCTGAAGGTTTTTAAAAAGGTAAAAACGTAACAGTATATATTTATTAATTGTTTATTTTTGTTGTTCTTTCAACTTTATATTGAATTAATCAAATCTTAAAAACTTTTAAAATGAACTTCACGAAAATCTGGAAGCTTTAGGGCGGTAGTGTTATGGCGTGGAGATGTATAATGGTCGGTGGAGTTGTAACTATACAGTGAATAGTTGGTAAGATAATATTTACAACAACATTTTGCTAAGGAACCTAACTGTCACTAATCAAAAACTGCGTGAGTGGTCTACAGATATTGTGTTTCAGCATAGGCGTGGGCAATTTTTGAATTTATTGAGAACAAAATTAATTAGAGAGACTATTTAAACATTCTAAAGAACAAATTCATCAAAAGTTCGAAAGAATTAAGATCTTCTAATGGTTATTACTTCCAGCATGTCAATGAACCCAATCATACGGCTGCTAACGTGAACATGTGATTTGCCTACCAAAGTCCCCACAGGCTTAATACTCTTGCACAAAGTTCCGATATGACTCCAAGAGACTATTTAGGAGATCATTTGAAAGAACTGTTATATAGTCGATAAACCTCAAACGAAAGCTAACTGAAAAACTTGCTCATGAGTACATGGCGGCAAATATCACCAGAAAACTTTGAACAAAACTGTTACATATATGCAATGCCAAATAGGGTAAATTGTGTTCTTGACCTTTAAGGACATCCTACTAAATATAAAGGAAATATTGTTCTCAAATAACCGAATATTGACTCAATAAAATTGCATGTCTGAACATAGTATAAGACGGCGTATTTGATTTGAGTATACAGGAAGTGATCTCAATTATGTTGCGGTAGTAGTCTAAGTAAAACACTAGGAAGATTTAAAACATACATATCTATATATTCAAGCTGCGTCATTAAGGTCATATGGATCGAAATAATAAACCAAAAACAAAAAGATAAAAGATTTAAATTATAGTGGGAGTGATACACACTTTTCAAGTCCATAAAATATGTATGTAAACATAATGATTGAAGATCCAATGAATTTTAAAATGTAAATACATTGTCAAGACTGATACCCAATATAGGAGGACCTAAACAGGTTAAAAATTGTTTACTGTCAGGGACATTTAACCTGATGTTACCATTATCCAAGAGGAACATGAAGTCTTCTTTTAAAACAAGCTTCAAAGGTATGTAATAAAATCGTACCACCAATGTAGATACACAATTTCATGAGAATAGAAGAAAGAAATTTGTATCAGAGCAAATGCGAAAGAAGATGGAATAATGATAATAAACTAATCCCATATATGTTTATAAAAATGCACAAATAGAAATTACAACTGAAACCATTTACATATATAAATTAACTGTATTATTTTAAGCATAATATATTACCAATTCCGGCAATACCGAAATTCGTTCAGAATCCCCAATCTCGAACATATCAACGGCTATTTTATAGAACAACATGGTAAAGTTAAGTAGAAGTGGAACATAGGCAACAAATGCTCAATTGGCATTATGTGAACGAACACCTTCCTTTGGCACAAGTCATTAATTTGTTGTTTTAAGTGGAAACATTCAGGACAAAATGAAACATTCATGGGACGTTCGGTTTTCAAAATTATACCAATGAACAACGGCAGACTTCTTTGTTTCATTTTAAAAAGCCAGTGATAGATATGTAACAACTTTGTAAACCCAGCCATTTGTAGAATTAAAAGTTTTGTAAATAAAATAGTAATACAATAAAATACACTTACCGTTCCTCCATTTTCTTCGCACAAATAATGGAATAAATTCTCGTGCAAGCAAGTGTATTGAACGTGATAGGGTGCTACTTTTTCTTCGCCTTTTATTTCCACCGATATGTGAAGACGTATCGCACCAGATACTGCCGATTTGTCTGTACGTTTCTCCAAATTGTACCACACATCCATTTCACCAGACAGGGTACGTACTTCAATTATTGTTTGGCCCAGAAAATCATCCGATTCGCGTGTCAATTTCTGTCGTAACTTCGATTTCAGATCATTGTCTTCATCCCAGACACGCACTTTTATACGATCTGACGAATTGTGACACTCGCTACATATCCAATCCAATGAAAACAGGCGATCGAAAACATTTTTGTTTTTGTTTTATTTTACCGTAAAAAGGTCAATCATAAAAGATAAATGAAATAAATACATATGTGTATACATATTTAAATGTTAAAAAATTGTTACAAATCAAATCAATTGAATAAACCGCATTCAATGTGTGTTATTGTGTATTTTACTCAGAAATATTTGAAAAATAGTTTAAATTATTACATATTGTCTCTCTGTTTCAGATAATTGTTTTTCTTTTTGTTTTTCTTTCTGTTTTGCTTAAGGTAATACAAGTGAATAATAAAATAATACTTTTTCAAAAAAAAAATATAAAATAATTTGTAAATTATTATCTGTTATCTGCAGTATGTATATCAAATTAATAACTGAAAATATTTGAAAACATAAGAGACGACACGATAGATTAATTGTTTCTTTACGTAAGAGAAACAATCGCCAAATGAAGTCCGGCTTAAAGTTTAGAAGAGAGTGCAAGAATTAGTAAATAGATAATGAATAGATTTTTATTATATATGTATATACAATAATTAATTCTTATTATATATAGTAGTAGTTTATTTATTATTTCTTTTCCTTGTTGTTTTTTTTATAACTAAAAATAAAATAATAATCATAATAAAATAAAACGAAAAATTTATAATTGTACAATTGTATATGTTTCTACTCATAAAAACAAATGTATAAGGAATAAAAATCAATATAGTTATACTGAAATTGTAAATAATTTGATTGATTTGATGGTACATAAAGTACATTATTTCTTTAAACCCCCCACACGATCGAAAACAAGAAGACAAAAATCGCAATTAGTTGAACTTTTAGTTTTAGTATTAACAGTTCAAATTTTATATTATCTCCATACAAAGGAAGCAAGTTATTTACGTAGAAAACGATGAAGGCATATACGATGATATATCATATATGTACATATCAGAGATCAGTAATGAGTTTTCAAAAAGATGAGTATATACTCATAATTTCTGATATTTATACGCATTCATATTTATTTTAATATCATACTTATATTCAAAGTTTGAAGTACTCATCGTACTCATTACTTAACAATATGCATGATGATGTTGGTTTCGATTCTACTCAACATTTACAAGAATCAGAAAATAATGATGATTCGCATACGAACACTACAATACTCACTAGAAGGTTGGGTGTTTGTTTTTCTTTCTTTTTTTTTAATTTTGATGAATGATTCGACTCACTCGAATCATTTGTGAGTATTATAAGTATTTTTCTAAATTTATGAATCTGAATGAGTAGACGTATGAATCAAACATAATTCGAATATTATGAGTTTGATGTCAACATTGTACTCATACTCATTGCAACCTGTACTTATAAATCAATGTTGTACGAATGAATCAGAATAGTTGCATTTCAATACTGTTAACTCACTCATACTCAAAATTTCATAAGTACTTATGAGTAGTGAAAAACGCTTCATTGCTGATCTCTGATACATATACGTCAGTCAATTGGTAATTTCTGGCTTTCATTTGTTCCTCAATTTCTTTGGCATCAGCTCAAGTCAGAACTGCTTTGTTCAAAGGCCCAAAAGTTAATCGTTGCAAATTAACGGTACTCAACGTATTTAAGAGTCAAACCATAGACTTTGAATTTCGAATATTTACGCTACACAAACAAAAAATTCCAGAAAGTTTAATTACAGTAGCTCTTAGCCTAATTTGCTTACTACATACTCAACTAATTCGATTTATGTATTAAGAAATAATAAAAAAAAATCTTATTTCAATTTTATCTACTCGTGGAAATAAATCTAAAAAGCAAAGAAAAAAAACCTTGTTTAAGTGCGACCAGAGGATGGAAATGGTACTAATTTGATCTGACATTTGGTATTAATTTACTTACTCGGATACATGTTAATTTGCATATTAGTCTTCAGTTACGGTCCTTCCAATTTCTCTAATATCCCACCCTTATTTCGCTGAAATTTGCTCATTATCATGTACTAGAGGGACCTTTTGTTATTGATAAAATATCGCACATTTCTTATATGAGACACAATATACCAAGTATGGCAGAGTAAGTGCTGGTAAAATGTATTGCATACATATGAGCTTTTCTTGGTAAACCAACAATATAATTTTCGCCTCTCGCAAAATTGTTGTAAATATTCTTGGGAGTCAATAGAAAAAATTCGAATTTGCGAAAAATTTGTTTATAGCCTTCAAGTTAAAGACATTTGGGTACATAATTGGTCATTACAACGCTTCAGTCAGGATTACGACCTAGTTTCTCACACCACTCATGTTGTGTGCGTTAATTTTATGCATAAGTGGCGGGACCTACAGTTTAACGTCGACTCCGAACGACAGATTTTTGGAAAACTATTCATGGCAATTTTATTTGCTCTTAGAAAGTCGCCGGAGAATTTTTTTTTCTTTTTTCAAATTTCGTTTTGATGTCTGACCTGGGGTTTGAACTCGGGCCTTACTTCTAATTAGCCAACACACTACCTATTAGACTACGGCGACTTAAATACAGCATATGCTCACTAATTTTTTATTCAAAACTAGCTAAACTCAGAGAGGAAAGACATTATACAAATATCCAATTAATTTTGAATAATTTTTATTGATTTTGTTTCCCGTTGTCCAGATGATTCAGACGAACAGGCTTGACTAGTACGCAGTTGATCAGTTTCTAATCTCACATCTCGTTGTTCAAGTGATTCATACCAACGGTTTCAATGCTCGTTGCCCGTTTGATACTGAGGCTCGTAATGCTTTTTTCTTCCGTGCTTGAGGTGTAGGTCGACTAATTGCTTGTCGCTTTGGAGGCATGATTGCACGTGAACGGCGTGAAAAATGCGCTTATACTTATAAGAATCTCCCAATGTGCCCAATCCAATTGAACGCAACAGCATTTTTAAAAATTTTCCAAAATTAAAATGTTTCAAATATGTGATTGACATTTTACGGGAATGAGTTATATTAAATGTTATCAAGATCATAAATGATGAATCCTAAAATGTCTGGTATTTGTCCGATTAACACATGATCAAATGCATAGTTAACGATTCAATTCATTTTGAATAATTCTCAGTGGCGCCATCTATCGGAAATTAATCACACTAACTTGGAAACCTACGTCGACTAATGCGCAACAACTTTGCTAAAGATCATATCATGATCATATGCGTAGTTTGTAATTTAATTCATTTTGACTAATTTTCAGTGGTGCCACCTGTCTTAAATTGGTCATACCAACTTAGAAACCTTCGTCGGCTCATGCGCAATAGTTTACGATTTAATTCATATTTAGTAATTTTCAGTGGCACCTGTCGGAAATTGGTCATACCAACTTTAGATACCTTCCCCGGCTCATGCGCAACATAGTTTACGATTTAATTCATGTTTAGTAATTTTCAGTGGCGCCATCTGTCGGAAATTGGTCATACCAACTTAGGAACCTTCCCCGGCTCATGCGCAACGTCGTTGCTAAAGGTCATAACATGAACAAATGCATAGTTTACGATTCTATAAGTTACATACAAACAAACATACATTTTTATATACATACATATATAGATACAAACACATTGCATTAAACACTGTGCTGTTACTGTGGTATAACTTGACTCAGCTAATTTGATATATTGTACCACAATAGCTTACAAAAAAAAAACAGACATCCGAAATATGATGAAATATGGAAATGGGTTGGAGAGGATATGAGGAAAGCTATACAGGCTGTTTGATAAGGCTAAATAAGTATTCTATTGGCATTAAAAACACATTCATATTTGATCTACCTTATACAACTTTACAACGAAGTGCAAGAACAGATAAGGCTATTGAAGAAATGTTGGAAAATGAAACTGATAGAAGAACTTCAACATTAAGTGCGAATATGGAAAAAAGAAGGCGGTCAGACACGAATTGAAAGGGTCATGATTAGGGTTGCCAGATTCTGATTCGCAAAAAGCTGGACAAAACAAAAAAAAGCTGGACATAAAAAAATACTGAGAAAATGTTAATTTTGGTTTTGTGTAAATAATTTTTATTAAAATATCAATTGTATGTATGTATTATTACAGACATCAGCTGTTCAAGTGTTGAGACATGTTCTCAGTGATGATAGAAGAAGGAAATCATAACTTAGTTGTATAACAAATATACAATCAATGCTGGCTAACATGATTTGACAAAGATAACATCAAAATTATTGCCAATGTTATTGCAGTGTACTAAAAAATTTCTATTTAGCTGGACAAATTAAATTTTAGCTTGAAACTGGACAAGCATCAAAAAAACTGGACAATCCAGCCAAGTCCAGCCAGGCTGGCAACCCTAGTCATGATAAATATAATTTCCAACAAGTTTTCTGTATTGAAAGAATGGACGGATAAATGAGAGATGTTTTAAGTCTCTGACAGTTCGAAACGGTACCGTTGTTTCTCTACGAAAATTATCGTTCTGTTTTCTTAATTGACACGAAGAAGAGAAAGTGTGCCAATGTGGCAAAACTGAAATTTGAAATTGCAGAGCGGTAAAAAATTCTTCCGCGAGTGTTTGAATTTGGCTCTGAGCCACTGTATTTATGTACAAAATAAAAGACAGAAGAATATTCGGTAAAATAGTTGAAGAAACTAAAATAAAAACAAACTCTTAAATGAAGATAAAAATTAAGTTTTTACATATAAAACTCCAAAAATATACTTTAAATATTAACACAATTCATACAAATTTTTTCGTTTTTATTTCCTCATCGTTAATCGTTATGAAGAGCCTAAAAACTATTTGTGGACATGAAATTTGTGCATATAAATCATATCGTCCATCCCATCTACTATTTGGCAGAATATTTCGTAGAAAAACAAACTTATGTTCGAGTACGTTATACAATGTTCAGATATGCGCTTTTATTAAGTCAATATTTAGTTTATTGAGTACAATATTTCAAGTGTTCAGATGCAACAATTCACGCAGTTCAGCTGCTTATTCAATATTCATTTGACAGCTGGTAAACAAAACAGCTGGTTGTTTAAACAATATTGTTTTTATTTTTTTTTTTTTTGTTTGTCTTTGTTGACATTTGAGTTGTCAAATATCAACAGAAAGTGTTCGGATAATGATAATATGCCTACTGAACATACTTAAGACAGTGTTGTATTTTAAGTTTTACTCAATATTATAAAAATTTCCGTATTTATTGCGCAATACTTAATTGAAACTTAATATGAAATATTGAGCTCAATAATGGCGTTTATTGCAATTTACGCAATAAAGGTGCATATCTGAACACAGTATGTATTATGTTTATATGCTTGTATGTTTGCTGGATTTTTTGAATTCTTATTAGCCAGAACATTAAAGAAAAGAGTTATAAAACAAGAATATTGTTTGTTTATAAACAATCGATATAAATAAATACCGAAAACAATACTTTACATTTGTGGTAATGTTAGGTGCTTCAATAGGCCTAAAAAATGTATGCTGGTACATTTAAAAAATTCAGCACACTATCATATTATAAATCATCCTCGAGATATCTTTTAAAATTTACAAAAATAATAGCATTGGTATTTTGTATAACAGTTTTGTTTTCAGTCATATTTTAATTTTAGTCAATATTTTATCATACATACATACATATGTATGTAAATACTCGCATGTAGTATATACTTGTTTGATCTATAATTATACTGAAATTTGCTGTCAGTAGCTTGTATCTTTTTGTTCTATTTAGCTTCTTATGAAACAATTGGAAATATGTAATTCTGTTTGCTCATAAAAAATAATAATAATAATAATTATTTCTAAAATAAAGGTTGTATTCCTAAACATTTTGAACACACTATTAAAGACATTTAGCTTAGAGATCTGAAAAACTTATTGTTTTTTTGTTACGATAAATGTAACGTCGTTAAGTATAGAACTGTGTTTGCCGAACAAATACAACATTTTTGTGTTGTTGGTGAGTGAGCAATTTGTAACACATACATATGTATGTTGCACTCTAGGAATTCTTTTTTTATTTAAGTCTCTATAATAAAATAAAGATTTTGAGTTAATTTATTTTGTAGATTCGTTTCTTCTATTATCATATTTCAATATATAAATACGTGTATGTATACACTGCTGTTCAATAAAATAGATTCACAATGATCAACATCTTGCAATTAATTAAAGAAGAGTCACGCTTCAAATTTTTGAAATGTATCGGAATTATATTCATAAGAGGCCAGTAAACAAAGTGCAGTTAGTTTTTTACAAATACTCCTTTGCATAAGAGATGTCTAGTAAACTTTTCGGAGAGCAGGTGAATCTATTTTTTTGAACAGCAGTGTATATACAACTAACTCCCGCACTATCATAAGCACGGCCTCACTCAGTGTTTGATTGTATGCTGATGCCGTGCTAACAAATAAGTTACGACCCGAAGCGATACTACTTCTTAGTGCTAACAATAGAGCTCTATTTTTTTTTCTTTTTAAACCCAAAAAATGTTGATTTTTCCAAAAGTACAGATCATTACATATTGCAAACATAAAATTCTTTATTGTTATGTTGAAAAGAAGACTAAATAAATTAAAAAAAAAAATTATAATTATTTTTGACATTTGCAAAATGCTTAAATATTTATTCCTAATTGTCTACAACCGAGCTAAACTATAACATGGAAATACAGAAGCTATGATCATGCAAATGGTACTTTGTTGAGGTACTATTAATTTGTAAATTTAGGCTGACTACAAGTACATTCAGAGAGATCATATTTTGATAGCGGACAAAAATTCACTGATGTATCATAATCAGTTTAGGTTGTCTCTTATGCTATGTTCGCACGAGCCTTCGAATTACCTCGCTCTCTGTTTGAATTACTTATTTGAATTATCATGTTCACACGGTAGTTTTGTAATTCTTTTTTACAGTTCTTCTTCTCTTTATTACTAAATTATTATTAATATTTTTCATACAGCTTCTTTAAAAGCTGCGAATACTTTTCAAAAGGTTTTCTACACACATAGTGGCTTCCTCCGCTAATTTCGCGAATAACTTTCTTATAAAAAATATTTTTTTAAAATATTACTTACGGATTCCATTATTGTTTATTGTTTACAATATTTTTTGTGCTTTGACAGCTGGTGATGGCAAAAATACGATAAAATTTATAAATTACATTGGTTTTTAAGTAATTCACAGGGTAATAGAAATTGGATTACACACAATTTGGGTAATTCGCTCACAAAATTTTGTATGGCGAATGACGTAATTTAGCACATAATTGGATGTTGAATTACGAATGAGAGAGCGAATTACGGAAAATTGCTGCCGTGCGAACATAGCATTAGACTACCTAATCTATTTAGCATAATTCAGGCCGAAATAGTGGTCCTAAACACAGCCACAAAACAAATTCAGTATCGAGGTATATTGGGTAGGGGTATACATATGTATAATCACTGATGAAAAAGCGGCCATTATGCCATGTTCGCACGGCAGCAATTTTTCGTAATTCGCTCTCTCATTCGCAATTCAACACCCAATTATGTGCTAAATTACGTCATTCGCCATACAAAATTTTGTGAGCGAATTACCCAAATTGTGTGTAATCCAATTTCTATTACCCTGTGGATTACTTAAAAATCAATGTAATCTCTAAATTTTATCGCATTTTTGCCATCACCAACTGCCAAAGCACAAAAAATATAAACAAAAAATATTGTAAACAATAATGGAATCCGAAAATAATATTTTAAAAAAGTATTATTTATAAGAAAGTTATTCTCGAAATTAGCGGAGGAAGCCACTATGTGTGTAGAAAACCTTTTGAAAAGTATTTGCAGCTTTTGAAGAAGCTGTATGAAAAATATTAATAATAATTTAGTAATAAAAAGAAGAAGAACTGTAAAAAAGAATTACAAAACTACCGTGTGAACATGATAATTCAAATAAGTAATTCAAACAGAGAGCGAAGTAATTCGAAGACTCGTGCGAACATAGCATTAGACTGTGTGTAAATCATATTAAAGATTGCCCAGGAGTGAGAATACGAAGTGGTGTACATGAAAAATCTGATACAAATACTAATTCACTCGAATTAAAAAATGGTATTGAACAGAGATCAGCAATGAGTATTCAAAAAGATGAGTAGATTCGAATAATTCTCATAATTTCTTACACTTATACGCATTCTTATTTATTTTAATATCATACTCATACTACTCACATTCAAAGTTTGAAGTACTCATCGTACTCATT
Organism: Sarcophaga rosellei; assembly: GCA_930367235.1. NCBI lineage: Eukaryota > Metazoa > Arthropoda > Insecta > Diptera > Sarcophagidae > Sarcophaga > Sarcophaga rosellei. Next base: position 3,723,349 of record OV884022.1, on the reverse strand, counting down.
ACTTAACAATACGCATGATGTTGTTGATTTCGACTCTACTCAACATTTACAAGAATCACAAAATAAGTATGATTCGCGTACGAACACTACAATACTCACTAGAAGGTTGTTTCTTTGTTTTGCTTGCTGTTTTTGGCTTTTTCTTTCTTTGTAAATGCATATAAATTTTGATGAATGATTCGAATCACTCGAATCATTTGTGAGTATTATAAGTATTTTTCTAAATTTATGAATCTGAATGAGTAGGCGTATAAATCAAGCATACATATTTCAAATGTTTAGAGTTTGATGTCAACGTTGTACTCATATTCTTTGCAACCTGTAATTATAAATCAATGTTGTTTGAGTACGAATGACTCAGAATAGTTGAATTTCAATACTCAAAATTTTATAAGTACTTATGAGTAGTGAAAAAACGATTCATTGTTGATCTCTGGTATTGAAAATACTCTCCTATGGGAGAACCAAACGATCTCGCACAGATTTGTAGAGCGACAATGTACATCTGATTCTTATTTCACATTTCGCACTAAATCAATGGCTCAAAGGCTGGACATACCCTTGGACAACTTCTGCAAAAGTAAAGACAAGAAAGAAGAGAATCCCACTGAACATTGACTATGACATTGTCCGCTTTTGTGATATCCCTCAAATAACAAAATACTCGGCAGAAATTGTCCAGCCAAAAAGGAATTTGAGTAAAATCCATACCTTCATAAAATTATAAGGATGGTCAGCCAGAAAGTAAACATACAGTCACAAATAAAATAAATAATAAGAAGCAAGCACCTATAAGAATTTACAAAATGGGCATAATTTACATACATATGTATGTATGCGAGCAAAACTGTGCCTATGTTCAGAATATTTTTACTTAAAGTGTTAAAAAATGATCGAAGAGGGAAAGTTTATAAAACTTACGACAATTCTTAGATATGTTAGCAAACTATTTTGCAAACACTAACTCATTTTGGCAGGTTGGGCTGGAATAACTAACTATTAAGTATTTATTTAAGTACGTTAACCACAATACATTGGTTTTAAAAATGTTTATCATAGACCCGGATATATCTTCCACCAAGTTCTTATTTCAATTCACTTCAAAACCTTTTCCATAGTAATTAGCCACTGAGCATGGTGTAAGTTGTACATTTCGTTGAGTAAAGATAAAAATATTTTTTTTTTATATATTTTAAAACCTAAAACTGGTTTTATTCGAAAAAAATACTTCTTTTTTGAAGTTTTCACACAAATTTATTGATTATTTTTGAACTGCTTTTCAAAATTCAGCTTTGAAGTTTTATGAAAAGGGCAGAGATAGAACTTAAACAATATACATACATATGAATACATATTGTTTCTTTTTTTCTCTAAAACTTTTTCAAGTTTGACATCGAATCGAGTCTTTATTAGAGCGATATTTTATTTATTTATTTATTATTAGTTATAGCCCAACAAGATAATAATCTGATAAATGAAAGTGCTATAGGAGTACAGCAAAGAAAAAAAGTATTAAAAAATCATTGATAATATAAGTAATAAAATATTTGAAATAAAAATGATTAAGAACATGTTATAATCTCAGAAAATTGCAATCGATTCCAAAAATTAGGAAAAAAACAAAAATTTTTTGTCTGTTTATTCGCTGAACTAAGGAAATTTGAATAGAGTGATTTCCGGTTTTGTTTATTTAACAAATAGGTAAATATGTTAACATTTAAGAAAAAAAGTGACAAATTTCAGCGAGGAAAAAAATGCAACGCTGTGAATTATTGGTGAAAGTAAGTACAGGGTCCGCCAAATAACTTTTTTTTTGAAAATGCTTTAAAAAAACTACTGAATATTTTCTCAAATTTCTTTTTTTATTTGAAAGTACAATCCTTCCGGTTAATAATGGAAAATAACTTTATTCAAATGGCTGCCTCGGCTGACCATGCAGTAGCCTACTCGATCGGTCCAATTTTTAAGCACATTATCGATTGTGTGCAGCTTTATTTCACCAATGGCTTCACGAATATTGCCCTTTAAAGCGTCAATTGTATCTGGCTTGTCGGCGCAACACTTATCTTTGACGGCACCCCACAAATAATAGTCCAACGGTGTCAAATTGCAGCTCCGAGGTGGCCAAATGACATCAGCTCTGCGGCTAATAATGCGAGCTTCAAAAACAGGGCGCAAAACATCGAGTGTAGCTTCGGCTGTGAGGCATGTAGCGCCGTCCTGTTGAAACCAAATGTTGCCAATATCCTCTTCAATTTTTGTGAACAAAAATTCGTTCAACGGCCAATGGCCCAATAATGCCTCTGGACCAAAATCCGCACCAAACAGTGACTCGTTTTGGGTGCGTCGGCTTTTGCGACGGGTTTTCTGTATGCGTGCGGGTTTTCTGTGCCCCAAATGCGACAATTTTGCTTGTTTACATACCCGCCAAGATCAAAATGAGCTTCATCTGAAAAGATGATTTTTTTGCCAAAATCGGCATCTTCTGTAAGTCGATCGCATTGGATGGTCAATTGGCTTCAACTCCTGAACCAATTGGACTTTGTATGGCGTCATACCAAGGTCTTTATGCAAAATTCGTCTCAATGATGTCTCCGAAATGTTCAATTGTTGAGAACGATGGTGATGGCGCTTCACGCACACTTTCTGCCACAGCAGCAATTTTCTCGGCTGTACGCACTGTTTTTGGCTTTTCACGCTTTGGTTTATCGATGAGGATGCCAGTTTCTTTCACTTTTTCACAAGATAACGAATATACGGAGCTGACGGTGCTTCTCTTCTTCCAAAATCCGTACGCAATTTTCGCACACATTCTGCAACATTACCATGATTTTCAAAGTAATGTCGCAATATTTCCCAGCGTTGTTCAAGCGTATACACAACTATATTCGTTCAGCGGAAGTATAAAACTAATTATCTGTCAAATCTGACATGAGCTAAGTGTTACCATTCACGAAACAATCACTAGTTGAATAAAAAAACGTTAGATGGCGGACCCAATAGATAAAATATATTTATAAAAAATTTTCTTTAATAACTTTTACAGTAATTATTAACCATTAGAAACAGTTATCAATTGATAGCAAGGTAGCCATTAATAAGGCTCTGGAAGAGGGTAAAAACATGAGAGAAACTGGGCAAATATTCGATGTAAACAAATCAACGCTGTGGCGAATTACGTCTAAATTCCGAACAACAAATAACGGGGAATGGAATATCTACCCAGCACAAAGATCGCCAAATGATTACACTGGTTTAAGCTGATCCACGAATGACGGCTGTGGACGTTACTAAATTTGCTAATGAGCAAATGGGTATTTCCATTGGAGTGCATACTGTTTGCCGCAGATTGAATGATGTCAATTTAGTTGCTAGACGTCCCGCAAAGAACCCGCTAATAACTAAGGCCAATAAAATCAAGCGCCTTGATTTTGAGAAGCGGTATCAAAATTGTTCAAGTGAAGAGTGGACAAAAATGCTATGGAGTGATGATAGTAAATTTAATCTTTTTGATTCTGATGGGATAAAATATATTCGAGGACCACCTAAGCAGATATATTATCCCAGATATCAGCTACCAACAGAAAGAGGCGTACATAAAGTTCAATCGGATTAGCGTTGCATTTTTTTTTGCTCGGTACTGTTTATATATAGAGATACAGTTAAATTTAAAGACTAAATTAGAAAAATAAAAATTAATAATCACTAATAAAAACAAAAAAGTAAAAATGTATAAATAATCAAAATATAGTAAAAACTACTTCAACAGATTTTATAACTCCTTTTTGTACTTCATTGCATTCCCTATGTTCTGAGTATAATTAGATAAAGTATTCCAAATACTGATGATATATGAGCCGTTTATTTTGAAAGTGACTTAAGTCCATTTTCATCTTTTATCAAGTTGGCACTTGTAACATTTATAATTTATGCTGAACTGTCAAAAAAATAAATTGGTATTGAAATATCCTTAGTACATTTGAACATTTTATATCACGTACATTTTCAAAATAATATAAATACTGAAAATCCTAATTTTGAAAGTGACCTAAGTCCACGTTTTGTTGACGATGTCAAAAAGTGCGGCCCAAAATGTTGAAAGCAGTGATGAAGGTAATTTAAATTGCGTTTTGATATTAAATTGAAATTCAAAAAATTATATTTAATTTAAAGAAATTATTAAACCCATGGGAAAGGGTAAAATAACAAGATTTCTTGATTCTGAAAGTGAGGAGGAATTAAATTCACACAAGAGAGTTAAAAAAGGAAGGAGAATTTTAGAAGTTCATTCTTCAACAGAGGAAGAGGAAGTAATTGAGAAGGAGAATTTACAAAACAGCACCATTAAAGAAGGATTCAGAGACCGCAGAAGTGGTACTTATATTCAGAAAATTCGTAAAATTAAACGGAATTCAGGCAAAAGATACGATACACAATCGGGAAAAATTATTCCTGCCAAAGTTTTTCAAAATCAAGATTGCCAATGCCGAAAAGACTGCTTGAAAAATTTAAATGAAACAGAAAGAAAACGTATTTTCGAAATGTTTTGGAATTTAGGAGACTTTAATAAGCAAAATATATTACTATACGAAGCGACCGGACGCAATGTTATAAAAAGAAGACGTCAGAGAAACGGAAAAGGTTCATGTAGAAATGAGAGTTTTACGTATTGGTTAAATTCTAAAACAGGCAAAGTTGCTGTTTGTAAAAAATTCTTTTTAGATACTTTTCAAATAAGCGAAGGACGATTGAAACGTGTATTAAAATCTAATAACGTTGGCAGCGATTTACGTGGGCGTTTGCCTGGATCGTCGAGAAAAATATGTGATGAAGCAAATATGATTGTTCACAACCATATTACCAGTTTTCCGAAATTTGACTCTCATTATACTAGGGACCATAATCCCGACAGAAAATATAATAGAAATCCTGAACTGACTATAAAAAAAATGTTTAGTTTGTATGAGATTCACTGTGAAGAAAATAATTTAAAAGCAGTTAATGAATGGACTTATAGAAAAATATTCAAAAAGGATTTTAATCTACATTTCCACCAACCACGCAAAGACACATGTCAAAGATGTGATCTATTAAACATTAAAGTCAAAGCATCAGAAAACCATGAAGAACAGAAAAAACTTATGGAAGAACATGATATTCATTTGAAGCTAGCAGAATCGGCTAGAAATGCGTTAAAACTAGATCAAGAGCGAGTATCAAGTAATCCATCTCATTATTTTGGCTTTTCATTCGATTTGCAGAAAGCGTTACCATTCCCAAAGTTAACTACTTCAGTAGCTTATTATAAATGTAACATGTATATTTTAAATTTAGGCATACACAATTTCCACAACGATAATGTATACATGTACGTTTGGGATGAAACAAAAGCTTCTAGAGGTTCCCAAGAAGTGGCTTCATGCCTCTTGAGACACCTAAAAACCCTGAAAGGTGAAAAACACATCATTGCGTACAGTGACATGTGTGGAGGACAGAACAGAAACATCAAAATATCTTTAATGTGGTTAAAAATTCTATCGATGGGAAATGATGTGGAAATCATAGACCACAAATTTTTAATATCAGGGCATTCATTTTTACCTAATGACAGAGATTTTGGCGTTATAGAAATGTCGTTAAAAAGAAATCAGTTATTGTATGTGCCAGAATATTATTATAATATAATTAAGAAATGTAGAAAAGGTAATACTTTCATACTAAATGAAATGAAACAAGAGGATTTTCTATCAACAAGACTCTTGGAAGAAGCTGTTTACAAAAGATCCAAAAATACCAACGGAGAAAAAATAAACTGGCTTCAAATATGCTGGATGCGATTTTTAAGAAATGAACCATATAAAATTTTATACAAAACAACCATGGATGAGGACGCAGAATTTAAAATTCTTGATTTATTGCCACGACGGGGTAGACCTAAGAAATTTGGGAATATTGTATTACCATCGTTATATAAAAGTATAAGAAGCATCACATCACTAAAATACCGACACATGATGGAATTATTGCGGTATATACCTCCGGAACACCATAACTACTTCAAATCACTCCCGCATACTGAGAATGTTAACGAATAACTTGTTACTAAATTTCTTTCTATTATCGAAAAATATAATTTAAATGTTATTTTTCCTATTTTTTAACCTATATGTAACGGACTTAAGCTCTTTCACTTTTTGTAACAAAACAAATTTTTATTTTGAAAGTGACCTAAGTCCTTTTAAGGTAAGCAAGGTCATATTATACACTTAATAATAGCGACTTTTTAATAGGATGTATAAAATTAAATCCCTTAAATGCGATTTAACATTGCAAGTCAACCATATATCTTACGTATATTTTTAATTTTGTAAAAACGCAAAACCTTAAGTATTTCAAATTAAAGATAAATGGACTTAAGTCACTTTCAAAATGAACGGCTCATATATAAAAAACTGGCGTTGTGGCAAAAGAGCCTTCTATCTATGTTGGATAATTTTCCTATCGCGATTGGATCTTATAAATTTAATCCTGCTAAATAAGTATATCTTATGGAGGAGTAAAGGCATTTAATATTTAATAGATTATCAAAATTAAGAAGATTGTGATATAAGGCCTCTTGCTATATTATTGTATGCCAAGTTGAGTTGGCGTTTATCATCGGTATTACAGAAAATTTCATATCCGTATAAAAGAATAAGAATCAAATACCTTTTAGCCAGTTGAATATGTATGGCAAAGGGAGTCGAATCTATAACAGCCCATAAGTTACTAAGCATACCGTGAAGTTAATCAACGATGACATTAATGTGGTTAGACCACGTTAGACGACCATTAAAGATTATACCCAGATTGGATGCTGATTCAACAAAATCTATTTTATTCCACCTGATAATTATATTCGGCATAACAAATGCTTAAGTACACTCATTCCTTAAGCTTTTAAGAGGGGATAATGCAAACAATTTTAATTGATTATTTCAATTTCCACATTTGGAATAGAATAACCTACATCAGACGGACCCTCTCATAGCCGGACCCGGACAGGCCTAATATTATTTTTAAATACATTCCGTAGCCGGACAAACATCCAAAAAAAAAAAAATTAAAATATGAACCAAATATGTATTGTGTAATACGCAGATTTTCTTATTGATTTTAGTGGTAATCCTTCTTGTTTTTTAATAAAGCTGGCTTAAGTGTATTCTTGTTTTTACTGTATGCAAAACAGAAATCATCAACATTAGCGTATGTAAGTAGCTAGAGGATTCCAATCTTTCTTGCCTTTGTAATAGCGTAACAATGTTTACCGGCGTATGCATATTTTTTAAAGTTTTTGGCAAATTCAATTGTTGAGTAGCTACTAGGTTCAGCATAATTTTATTATTTATGTACATAATAAAAATTTACAGGAGTTTAAAAAAATTGAAACAGTAGTCGTTATCTCAAACATTGAAGGGTTTAATAACAAATATTTAACTACACTAGAGCCCCGATTTGCGTCGATCCGATTTGCGTCGCTTTTTAAATTGACAGTTTGCTTTGTTGCAATTTCAACTTGCGTCGATTTAATTTGCCTCGTTTCGGCCCCGATTTACGTCATTTGGGTCCTAACTTGCGTCGTTTAAATTTCGATTTGCGACGCTACATCCGTTTAATTTTTTCTTGCAGCGTTGAGTGTTAACATTTTACTTTACGCCAAGCGTTAAGAAGTTTTTAACTTGCGTGTAAAATATTTAAGTGCCGCTTAGAATAGCTGCGTGTTTATGGTAAGAAGTTAGCGTTAGTAAAACATACGCACAATATCTTACATAACATACATAATTGGCCATTACAACCCCTCAGTCAGGATTACGGATTCTCACACCACTCATGTTGTGTGCCATAATTTTATACTTGAGTGTCGGGACCTACAGTTTAACGTCGACTCCGAACGACAGACTTTTGAGAAACTTTTTACACGGCAGGTTTATTTACTCTCAGAGTTTTTGCCAAAAAGTCTGCTGAGAGGAAGTCGCCGAAGAAATATTTTTTTCATATTTCGTTTTGATGTCTGGCCTGGGGCTCAAACCCGGGCTTTACGTCTAATAAGCGAACACACTACCTACTAGACTACGACGACTACACGTATATACCTTTAATAACTATCTGCAAGTCTTTAGTACTTTTTAGTTGATAGGTGTAAAAGTATAATTTACTTTTTTCAAATTTAGTAGTCATTTTGAGGTACTCGTTTTCGTTATAGACTTGGTCTTTTATTTCGTCTATATTCCCACCTTTTATTGAGCCGACATAAAACGATTTTTCTCCCATAGCTGAAAAATTTTATTACTTAGACATTCGGGATTTTTTTTTTCTGAGATGAATTGGTGGTGGTTTAACAGTTCTGATGGACATGGGAATTTCATGGCCGATATCCTGGAGTAACAAAAATCTATTTTTAAAAGCTGGATTTTTACTATTGTTAAGGTGATAATGAAAACCTCGAAGAGGATGCTTATTCAATATTTTTTACACTCATTATGCAGACTTGTACTTTGTTTAAGTTGCGCGCTGTCACTTGAGTTTACTATTAGTTTTAATGTCAAATAATTTTTATTAAATTCTTGATCCGGGGAACCCAACACGATATAAGTATTGCTGTCATTGAACCCGTACCCATTGTTATAGGTAATGTTAGAAATCGTCCGCTTAAAACAGATATTACTTGTTGTCTTAAACTTGTTAAAATTTCTAATTCTTTTAATTATTTAGTTGGTCCTATATGCTTTATTTTTCTGTATCACTTATTTCTTTCCCGTTACAAGCACATCCCGAACCCTTTGAGAGACAAATAATGAATCATGTATGGTGCAAAATGACGTAATAATATTCAGTGATCTGGAGCATCGTAAACTCCCCGTCATACATAAGGAATGTAGATTGGGAACGTGGAACCAACAAATCAAGGGTTCACGTTAAGTATGAACCATCATCTCTCACTGATACAATAGGTATAGACTGAGAGGACTTCTGATCTTTTAATTTTAAAAATTAAAAAAAAAAAATAAATAAAATATATAATAATAAATGAATGTTTAGTTATAAATACTAAGAATTAATTATATAAAATAAAACTAGAGAAAGCATATTGAAAGAGACAACAAAATTTGTCGAAATGGCCTTCAACGCCATGCCATTGCGTTGTATTTAATTAACAAGCTGTTGACGTATGTTAGAATTAAACTTTACAATTACCCTGGGATTAACACAAACACATCATTCATTCAAATGAAATGGTTCAAAAATTAATTAAATTTAAATATTGCGTAAATCGAAATAAACGCATTATTGAGCTCAATATTTCATATAAAGTTTCAATTAATTATTGAGCAATAAATACGAAATTTGTTATAATATTGAGTAAAACTTAAAATGCAGCACTGTCATAAGTCCGAACACTTTCTGTTGATATTTGACAACTCAAATTTTACCAACAACAAAAAAAAAATACAAAATAAAGACAGTGTTGTTTTATTTACCAGCTGTCAAATGAATATTGAATAAGCAGCTGAACTGTGCATATTGTTATGTCTGAACACTTAAAATATTGTACTCAATAAATCGAATATTGACTCAATAAAAGTACATATCTGAACATAGTATATGACAGAGTCATATATATTAAAAATTATATCATAAACTGTAACTTATAACCCCACATATTCAAAAGTTTGCAAAGTTAAAATAATATTTTCTAAAGAGAAAACGAAATGATTAAAGCACCCATACACAACATGTTTTTGAATGTATTTTTTTATGTCAAACATTCACATGTCTTTCTTTGTGTCTGTCAAAATTAGTTAATTTACAAAGGCTTATAATTTTTACTCACAAACATATAAACTCAATTACATCTGTAATAAATACCAACAGCTTTAATTTGTAACACAGATTAAAGCTGCCGCGAATTTTTAAAGTTTTATCTTTTCTAAAATACAAGCTAAGCTTAAAATTTTTATTATTACTATTATAAATACAAAACTAAATATAAACAATAATTTGTTTCATCCGAACACATAATTTAACGATGACGAATATTAGTGCTTGACATTCTTTAGGGCATGTTCTAATTGAAATTTGGTCAAAGCGTTTTGTTTGCATTTTTTTTTTTTTTTGCACAAGCACTGTTTTAATACTATGTTCAGATATGCACTTTTATTGAGTCAATATTCGGTTATTTGAGTACAATATTTTAAGTGTTCAGATATAATATAAGCAATATTCATTTGACAGCTGGTAAACAAAACAGCTGGTTGTTTCAACAATATTGTTTTTATTTTTTTTATTTTATTTTTTTTTTTTTTTTGTTGCCGTTGTTGACATTTGAGTTGTCAAATATCAACAGAAACTGTTCGGAAAATTTTAATATGTTCACTGAACGTGACAATGCTGTATTTTAAGATTTACTCAATATTATAACAGTTTGCGCATTTATTGCGCAATAATTAATTGAAACTTTATATGAAATATTAAGCTCAATAATGGCGTTTATTGCGATTTACGCAATAAAAGTGCATGTCTGAACATAGTATAATGGCCACATGCGACATGTAGCTGCTAACTTATGAAAAATTGGATATTTACAGTGTAAAAAAACATGTCGTGTAAGGGTGGCTGTACAAATCATAAATCAAATGGCAATACTATGGAACCGAGAATCGCTATGTATGAGCAAGTAAATAGCCGCAAAAAAAATCGATTTCATTTTATTTCTGCCCAACGGTGATCTGTATTTTTCATGCTGAAACCTAAACTGAACTTTTCTTCAGGGTCCATAAGATATGTTAACAAGATACCTAATGTCTTCCCCAAAAAGCATGCTTGAACTGGTGAGATGCTATCTAAAAGTACATATCATCCTTATTTATTATTATTCATTTATTTCACATAATATTCTAATGTTTTCATTAAACGTACTAATAATATAAAATAATAAAGTACTGCATTTTTAACACGTTGACTGCCAACCACGAGATAACTCGTAGATTGCGTTCCCCTCTAGGGCGCCAACTACGATTTATCTCGTACTCACTAAACCTGAAATTTTTGTGTAGCTACGAGTAAAACCGTATTATATCAGTGTTAATATCGATAAATGGCTTCTGGGAAAAGAACAAAAAGTCAATATTGACTTGCGTGAGGAATTTTCTGAAAATTGCAGTGGCAGTCAACGTGTTAATTTGCAACACTTTATGAGGCGTTAATCCTTTGTGCAAGAATATTGTGATCATTGGAATGAACAAAATTTATATGTAAGGCCTCCCAAACTTGGACTTACAACATATTAAAAAAAAAAGAAGAAAATTAAATAAACAACAACAAAAGTCAAGTTTTAACAGAAATAAGTTATACAAGTAAATTCATTCGACTCTCCAAATGACTTACATACATATGTATGTGTTTTAAGTTTCCTAAATTATTTTTTTTAATTTAAGTTTCTGCTTAAAAACTGCACTGTCTACACAGATTCACTTGGTTTAACCTGCAGCTAACTCTATTTTTATTTGTTTGATTTTCAAATATTAATACTTCTACTTTTTTTTATTGTAATATAAACACAGTTTAGTTAAAAAAAAAAAACATATTTCTTAAAGCAAAACAATAATAATATGTATGTACTAATAATAATTATTTTGAATTATAATTATTTTAATAGTTACGTGGCAATAGCAAAGACATATATATAGTATATCGCTCATATACATACATATGTAAAATAGCTTCCTATAACAATTGTCTAATAAGAGGAAGTAGTAGTGGGTAGTAAAGAAGGGCGGAGGTGTTATGATTAGAAATTGTTTAATTTTGTGTTGATAATTTTAGTTTGTATTTTAATTTTGTTTTTTTTTTGTTTGTATTGAAGATTGCGTAGACAAAAAAATACTCACAAATGAAATTTTTCATTCCACACAGGATTTAATTCCTGGGGCATGGTACGAGTACGCTTTTTCACCTTGCTAACCTGCACCGTCACATATGGATCACTGGTACCGCTTTTATCCTTCGCTATCAGGCCTTGAGCACATATCACTGCGCAGGTTTTAATTAATGATTTAATTTGATTTTAATTTTGATCATGATTAGTTTTTTTTGTTTTTGTTTTTATTTTGATTTTGTTTCAATTAATTTTTTGTTTTTTTTTTGTTTGATAAGTAATTTGTATGTTTGTATGTTTTTTTTATTTAATTTTTTTATTTTTTTTGTAGTGATGAATTGCATTTTTTTTGTAATGAATTTTGATCAGCGCCAGCGTTGGTTCATCGATGTTCGTTTCAATATTATCAAAAGGTTTGCATGGTTATGCATAAGAGTACGTTATATAATTACGAAAAGTAAGGTAAAAAAAAGAGAACATTCACATAATAATTTAGATCATAATTAAATTTGTTTAATTAATAATAAGTGTTATTAGTAGGGAAACATTTATAACATTAATTTATAATTTTGGTTAGTAATGTATGTAATGTGTATACATAGTATGTATGTTAGTTAATTATGAGTTTTTTTTTTAATGTGCAAGCAAGAAGGAGTTTGAAGGAGAATTATATCGTGTGTGGGTGTGGGTGTGTGTGAATTAGAACCAAAAAGTGTAATTGTAAAATGATAGTTAATTGTCAAGTGGTGGTGGATATTGTTTGTTATTGTATTTGTTTCGTGTACACATGTTTGTTTGTTTGTTTCGTGTAGAAGTAATGGAGAACGGATTAAAATATAATGTTAAGGATTTGAAATAATGTAAAAGAAGAAGAAAAAGCAGTGATTAGTAAATAATAGGCAAAATGAAATAAAAAAAAAAGAGTTTAAAAAATTTTACAAATGAATATATATTGCCGTGAAATCGATTGTTGCGTATTGTGTATGAAACCAAGCATCATAATAAACATTAATTATGTGCAATTAAATGTTTATTATTATTATTATTTGTTTTTAATTAACATATACACACACATTCATATACGTATATATGTGTGTATATATGCGCGCGTAAACACACAACAACGATACAAGTATAGTTTGTTAAGTTGTTGAATAATATGAAACGAACAGAACCATATAGTTTTATTGTTAAATTACACATTTTTGTTTCAAGGAAGAAAGAAGAAGAGAAAAAAACGGAATATATATTTTTTTTTAATTAAATGCATTTTTTTAATTTTTGTTAGTTTTATTAAACACATATATACAGATAACAACACAAATAGTTGCGAACATTTAGTATTAAAAAAAAAGAAGTTTTAGAAATATGAAAGTAACATTAACAAAAAAAAAACATTAAAAACAAATGATTTAAGAGAAGAAATTAAATTTTTAACGCAAAAGTAAATATAATTCAATAAACACTCTCCAACATTTATATTTTACACGCATATCATTCGTAATTTCATTACTTTGAAAGCACTTTAGCATTGTTGCAATGCATTTAACTTAACTTGACTTGACTTTAATTTAATAGAAATTTAATTTTTATTTTTTTTTAATTTCAGTCAGCGTTATCAACTTTCCTGACAGGCCTTTAAATCTTGCTTTCGAATAAGAATTTATTGCTCATGAATAGTTAATATTTATATGTAAGTATGTATACAAACATGTATACATTATGGTTAAACATAATTAGCAAAATTTAAGGAGCTGATAACACTGACTGTTTAAGGGCCATTATTACAACTTGCCGTTAACTGATTAAAGCAGGATTTTAACGGTCAGATAAATTGTTTTTCATTATTATAAGTGGACAGTAAGGTAGAGGTGAGCGTTAAGCTAAAAAGAGGATCATCCTACTGATAACTTTTAAAGTTAAGTTTATGTTTGAACTTGCCATATTATCTATTATTTTCAATCTGGTAACTTCAAATATAAACAAAATGGGAAACACCACAACAAAAAATACGCCCTTCGTTTATCGACATTGCTCCGGCACTGCCATATTTTTGAAAACAGTCAACTTTATTTTATCTGTAAGTTGTAATAACGAAAATAAGTTAAAGGTAACTTTACAGTTCCCTTTAGCTAAAGTTATCTTTAACTAAACCCAAGTTTAACGGCAAGTTATAATAATGGCCCTAAAAAGAACAATTTATTGAACTTTAAAAGCGTCTTTGAACTGAACTTAATTGGCAATACGTATGTATGTATGTATATCCATACATACTATACGTTGTATTTTTTCTGTTGACTTGATCAGTTCTGTGATTAGTAAAAAATATTTTGTAACACATTAAATGTACAATTTTGATGTTTGCCAGCTCAGATCAGCATTAAGATAAATTAATAAAAAGAAGGTATAGTTTTAAAGAAAAAATACAAATTTGCTATTCGTTATGCTAGTTGCCATATGTACGTATGTACATATACAATAAATTTTTTTTGTGAAACAAAATATAATTATAATGAAAATATATGTTGATAAATAAGGATCTTGTTGGACAGCGTGTTAGACAAAATGAAAAAAACGCGATTTTTTGATAAAAAAAATTTTAAAAAATTAAAAAAATTCAGAAAATTTTAATAATAGAAAGTAACAATAATTTTGTGCACTGGTACAGTCAAGAAGAAATTGAACTGAATTTAACTAAACTAAACGGAACTGAACACTGATATTAAAAGAATAAAGAAAAACTTAGGAATTATTGTAAATTATTTTTCACATTTCTCACAACTTACAAAGAAGAAAAGAAAAATGTATAACTAATAACAAATCACTAAGAAATTTGCATACTAATTAATTTAATTTGATAGTTAATCATGTTTGTCATTTTAAAACCAATCCAAATTGAAAAGAAAAACCAAACGAACGAACAAACTCAAGTTGAACATCTAAATTAAGTTGAAATAATCATTTTAAACATAGAAATTAAAAGGTTTGCAAGTATTTGTTTTTTTTCCTTTTTTTTTTGTAAATTTATATACACACACGTAAATACATACATATATTCACATGTTAGCAAGAAACTGTAATAAGTGGGTGGGTACTGGTGGGTGGTTGGGAAGGTGTTTAAACATATAACAATTTTTCACAAGTATTTTTTTCTTTCTTTTGATGTTTATTTTGCTTTTTTGTTTTCAAATGCTTTAAAAAAAAAACTAAGTTTTGCAGCTAATAATCTGTTAATATTGTAATTGCAAATGAATTTTGCTTATTAGTTGTATAAAACAAATATAAATTTCTTGATCAAAACAACTACAAAGAAGTATTTATGTACTTGCATCCCTATTGAGAACGTTATTCTGGTTAAATATTGTTTTACGAAAAGTACTTAAATTGAGCAAAAAAAAAATAAAAAAATATTCTCGTTTAAAACCAAAATAAACTGTAAAAGTAATGTGCATTTGAATTACATACTATATTCTAATAATTGCAATATTTATGTATGTAGTTCGTTATGAAACAACAAATTATTAAACTAAATTTGCTTGTAAAAGATAAGCATGTGTTAAAAGTATGAGCACTTTTATAATCTCAGTTGTAATTTGAAAAATTTTCATTTGTATCGTCTAATGTATATTTTTTTTATATTAAAACCATCTAAACGTGTGCATTGTGCACACATACTATCTCATGTGCAGAAGATCTTTTAAGTAAATATAAACAATTAAATGTTTAATGGTTTGAGTTCATATGTACAGTACCGAGCAAAAAAAAAAATGCAACGCTGAACCATATGATCTTTGGTCAAAATAACAGTAACCAATTCGTTTCTCTTTTTGTCTGCTTATTCGCTGAACTAAGGAAATTTAAACACAGTGATTTCCGGTTTTGTTTATTTAACAAATAGGTAGATATTTAACATTTAAGAAAAGAGTGACAAATTTCAGCGAGCAAAAAAATGCAACGCTGTGAATTATTTGTTAATAACTTTTACAATACTTATTAACCATTAGAAACAGTTATCAATTGATAGCAAAGTAGCCGTTATTAAGGCTCTGGAAAAGGGTAAAAACATGCGAGAAATTGGGCAAATATTCGATGTAAACAAATCAACGCTGTGGCGAATTACGTCTAAATTCCGAACAACAAATAACGGGGAAAGAAAGTCTGGCAGCGGTTGCACAAGAAAATCTACCCAGCGCGAAAATCGCCAAATGATTGCACTAGTTAAAGCTGATCCACGAATGACGGCTGTGGATGTATCTAAAATTGCTAATGAGCAAATGGTTATTTCCATTGGAGTGCATACTCTTCGCCGCAGATTGAATGATGCCAATTTTTTTGCAAGACGTCTCGCAAAAGAAACCGTTAATAACTAGAACCAATAAAAGCGCCTTTATTTTGAGAAGCGGTATCAAAATTGTTCAAGTGAATAGTGGGCAAAAGTGCTGTGGAGTGATGAGAGTAAATCTAATCTTTTTGGTTTTGATGCGATAAAATATATTCGAAGACCAGAGATATTCTCCCAGATATCAGCATAAAAATAAGAAAGATATAGTCAATTCCCGCACTGTTTTTTTTGAAATAGGCGTACATAAAGATCAATCGGCTTAGCGTTGCATTTTTTTTGCTCGGTACTGTATATACAATATTCTGTGTCGCGCTTAATTATTGAATGGAAATATACATATTATTTGTTAATATTGTTGATAATCATGTCTTACAAATAAGTATGCTAGGCAACTAGTTTCAATTTAACCAAAAAAAAATTGCTTAGAATTATAGCAAGGGTCACCTTAATATATAATTTAAGCGAAATAACCGGGTGTGTACCTAGTCAAAAAATAAGGCTGCACGGCCTTGAGAGTATTGAACGAGGTGGATCATCTTCAATTAATCAACAGCAGATTTAAACCCAAGAAAAAGAATTTTTAAGTAGACTTATGAGCATTAGCTTCTGGGATCAAGCCGTTTACTTATTCACTCTGGTTTGGGGTCAAGAACTGAATATGGTTTATGAACAGCCAGACAAGGAAAAAGATGTGTTAGAGAATAGCGTTGTACATACATATGTATATAATAATATAAATATAAAGCATTTAGAAAACATTTTAAATTACTGCTTTAAACACTGCGCAACACAAAAACAGCCATCGTCATCTTAATAATTCAATAGAATAATTGTGGCGCACACAAAATTGCACTTTTAAAGTTTATTTTTTATTTTTTTTTTCAACGTGCCAGAGTTTTTGTGGAGAGAGAACTAATATTACTGTTACCAAGTATTAAGCTACTTGATTATTTCAAAGACGGCAGCGACATAATAAACAGCTGATCTGTAATTTTGACATTTGTGATTGCGTATATTGCGCCAACTAGCTGTCGTTTTCTCTAAAGAATTTAAATTAAACATTAAAAATGATACAATTAACAAATAAAATTCTTATAAATGGACTGTTGATCACTTCTTTATCCACTAAAACGTTTTTGCGTAGCCTGTAGCTATGAATGTGTTTATGGCATAAGACAAGTTAAAATATAGTCTTTCCTGCTACATATTTCCTTTACAGTTTTTGTGTGCATTTGTATAGAAAAAATTGCCATGGTCTTATTCTGTTTCTGCACTAAAGCAAGGATGAATAGATATTGAATTTACAACTTATTTATTATTTAATTAATAAGAAAATCTATATGAGACAAAATTATGACAATAATAAACATGTGCGCCGGCCATCAACAAATATTTAATGTTTCGCGAAACTAATCAAACACTTAGAACACGTGTTCTAATTAATATTTAACTATCTGGAACATCTAATGTAGTGACGGTAGCCCTAAATATGATTTTACTGTTTCACCTCTTAGCATTATTTGTTGCCAAATGAAAAGTGTAGAATTATTATTTCATATGATTTGCTTGGTTTTTAAAGAAGCACATCGGGAAAACTGTAAATTAGCAATGATCAATATTGTGGAATTAAACTTGATTTAAAGGGCTCAGAGTAACCCATATCGAACTATATTTTGAAAGATTTGCATAGGACGTCATAGTGCCACAGTAATATCACAATGAATGTTACCGAAATTGTGTGAAAAACAATTATCGTCGAATACATTCGTTCATTCATTAAAAGACTCAAGATTTAGAGCTGTGATACAAGGGAGCAATATATAAAACATAACCTTACATATTATATACACTAGTGATAAGCAAAGTTAGTTTTCATTAAACATTCTTAGACTACTATTAATTCGTACAGTAAATAATTTAATTCTGTAATTAATTTTTGTGCTACTTTTGCTAAATTATAGGTAAGTGAAATGTACCATTATAATATAAATAATGTGGTCAAATAATTTCGGTCTAAAAACAGTGAAATTTTGCTTCAGTTTGTGTATTCAATAAATTTATCCAAATACATACATATGTAAAACTTGCTTTATATAGAATTAAAGATAAAAAATTACCTTTCATTAAGGCGTTGTCATTATTATTTAAAAATATATGGAACCTTGCATATTGGCATATCAAACGAAAATGTGTGGTGTACGAATTAATAGTGGTTAGGGTAATATACGTATACCATAGGAGATAGCGTAATATTTTGCTCACCAAAATAGATTAAGTAATGATTTGCAATCATATCAGAAGAGATATACAGACAAGTACCTTTCAAAGTCTGGAGAAGGAAAAAACGAGTGGGGGTGGGTTCACACTTTAATGACTTAGCAAAGTTGCTTTATTTATCGTTCGTCCTTTACCGATGTATATGCAACAACCAAATATTAAAAGTAAGGTTTGAACGAGCGAAACAAAGTTTATAAGAAAATGTAAAATAATTTCTCAAAATACCTTCAAAGTTTTTAATTTTTTTGTTTTCAAGAGCAACACTCAGGAGATGAACTCCTACTCATGCAGAGCATTGTGTTGAAAGAACAGAAAGATAGTTATAGGAGAAAGGAAAGTGGTAGTGTGCAACAAACTTTATTTTGAAACATTTTTTTTATGACCTTCGTAATTTTTTTCTCCATCATTTCTCTATAATAATTCTCACTTTAGATTTCTATTTCGGTTAATCGCATAATGCCAACACTTTGATGAATCATAAAAAAATCAGGGTCTTTGGTGGGCATATCGAGCCTACGGCCTTGACATTTCAAGTTTAACACAATACTAATTAGACCATCAGGGCATCCCCCATATTAATAATGATGAAACAGCCATAAGTAATATTTCAAAGGTTACAAAAGATTACATTACTACTGACGCAAACCGAAAAACTATAACCAGAATGCAAAGAAAAGAAATAGAGGAGGAGGTTAGAAAAGAGGTTAAAGAATAAGGCTTTGAAATATATATATACAAAAAGAAAAGCTCATGTAGAAGAAGAAATTGAATGCTTTGTTTTGTTTTCTGTACAATTAATTCTGACATAAACTTTATTTGAAAGACATTTGTATACCATAGTTAGAGAGATGGGAATTATTCATAAATTTTTATGTTGCAATTATTGCACATTTTCGTCAACACAATGTTATTAATTTTGGCCTCATTTGCAAATATTGGGCAAATTATGGATATCCTATGAAAGGATTTTTAGGATGGCGGTTGAGATGAGGCGGATATACTTTCGCCGTCTCGAGAATCCAGGACAAACAGAAGCTATAAAAGCGGAGGAGCGAAGGACTTCCATGCACAAATGGCAGTCACGATGGGAGAACAGCTTAAAGGGAAGACGGACATTTCACCTTCTCCCTGATGTAACCCTTGGATGGAGAACAAACATTGCCAGCTGAATTACTACGTGATTCAGTTCCTAACTGGTCATGGATGCTTCAGGAAGTACCTGCACAGATTTGCTATATGCAAAACTGTGTAGATGAGGAGGAAGATGCGGAGCATATTCTAACAAGCTGCCCGAGATTTAGATGGCCCAAGGAAACGAGTTTTGGACCAAATTGACTTATAGAAGAGGTGTTGAATTCTAGGATTCTATGAAGCCAATGCAGCCAGAGAATGGCTGAAGTTATGCTAGAACTCCGAAGGTTGGAGGAACGAAGGCGAAATATGATTAGTGGGATAAAGCTTTAAAGCTAACCAGCCCTTCGCAAAGTAATACCTTACGCCAGTTTCGCGGGGGGAGAGTGGTTTAAGAATAATGGGTTTAGTACGTAGGCATCAGTGATGGTGAATCGTATACTCTTTTGTTGGAATAAAAGTGATTTCCGAAGATTCCCACCTCCGGCCCATAACAAAAAAAATGTTATATGAAATTAAAAATAAAATGAAGACAAAAACCAGCAATTATAGTGAAACTACCATTAAAACGGACACGATAAAGAGAAATACTCCCATGTTTGTATTATCATATTCTGGTTATATTCCGAAATTATTATTTGTGACGACTTTAATCATCTAAATTTACACTTAATAATTGTTATATTTCTTTTAAGTTATATTGTTTTGTATTACAATTAAAAAAATATTTATTTTCAGTTAGTTGCTTATGTATGTATTTGTGTTGTATATTTAAGTGTTTTTGATTAATTAAAAAACAAAATTAAAAAAAATCGCATTTTATGATCGTTATATGTGAGTGGTCTTATGTTGGTGTTGTGGAATTCAACATAGATAGTACTATAGTTATCCAAACGAACCATCATATCTGTTAACATGTATTACATGGACATGAAAATATGCATATACTTTTATATTATTAACTTTCATTTCCATTTCATTTTCCATTCCATTGAGTCACTTTCAGGAGGAAGGAATGAACCATATTTCTATAATAAATTGTGTAGAATGAGCTAAAAAAATCTAATCCATCTGAGAAAAAAACAGCGATTAAAATTAATAAGAATTGATTTAGTTTTTAAATTGCCGACTCTTAAATGCGTATTGTTCAAACTTAAACTAAAAAAAATTATATTAAAATTAAAATAAAGAAAAATGGAATATGTTACAGATGAAGGAGAGAAATGTTACTTTTTAACCTAACCTTTGACATACATATACAGTTAAATGCACATAAAAAGGATGAGGCAGAGACTTAATTTAACTTAAAACCATTATTACAACTTGCCGTTAACTAAAAGGAGGATTTTAACGGGCAGATAAATTGTTTTTTATTGCTCTGACTACCCAATAAGATAGAAGTGAGCGTTAAGCTAATGGGAGGATCATCCTGCCGGTAACTTCTAAAGTAAAGCTTGAACTTGCCATTATTATATATTATTTTCAATATGGCAACTTCAAATTTAAAAAAATGAGCATATACAACAAAAAAAGAATAACGAAGCCCGTCGTTGCCACTGCGTTGAAAAAAGCTTCTTTAATTGAGCAGTTTTATCGACATTACTCCGGCACTGCCATATTTTTGAAAACAGTTAACTTTATTTTATCTGTAGGTAGTAACAACGAAAATAAGTTAAAAGTAACTTTACAGTTCTCTTTAGCTAAAGGTACCTTTAACTAAACCCAAGTTTAACGGCAAGTAGTAATAATGGCCCTTAATGTATTTGAAATACATGTTCTCCTACTGGGTTCACATAAATCTTTTACCACTATGCTCCTTATTCCATTGGTTTGACATTTCGCCAAATTTTACACGAACAAAAATTACGTTCGAAAGAGCAAAAAAAATTTTTTTTTTTTAAGAATTTTTTTCTTTCGCTCTCTCCAAAATGAGATTTCAAATTTATACAACAAATGACTTGAAATACTTGCAGTAACGGTATAGGAGCATTTTACTACAAACTACTTTCTGCTTGGAGCATTTTTGGGGAGCTGCGTGAGGGAGACTTTAAAGTCAAGAAAATAAGTAAATTTAGTGCACAAGCCCTCAATAACTAAGAACAATATATAAAATTATAATTTATTTTCCACTTTTCTTCTGTGCCATTTCTTTGTTTCGATTTTATTTTGAATTCACGAACCAGATACAGCAACAAATCGAAAGCGTGGCAACGCATTCTTGTGAGTTTAAGAAATTGATATTCGACAGATTGTTTAATTTTAATAAAAACTTTTTAGTCCTTGTTTATTGTCTTAACACCATATCTCGTAATGTGCAGTTTAAGGAGTAAATTAGATTTGAGGACAATTAAAGCAGTAATTTCGTTGACTGTGGGAATTTTGATTGGATTTACATCACGATGTTTATCCAGTTAGTTGTAATCCCACAATAACTGTAGCACCATACTAATTGGAAATGAAAGTTAACTACGATAAATTAAAAAAAACAATAATAATAATAACAATAATAATAAGAAGAAATAAAAAGCGCTCGCTTCAATATTGATTGATAAATGTGCCCTTCCATAGTATATTAATATATTAAGAATAAGTTATTAAGCCAGAAATACCTATACATATATAAATAAAATATAGTAAATATCGTTTATTTTTATATTTGTTTTAAAGCAAATTGTTAAAAAAAAATATTGCTATAATCGTTAAAAAATTATTAAATTATCATAGGTGTTAACTATTTAAATTAACAATGAAAAGATAACGTATATATATTATTTATTAATTTTTATTGTTTTAGATTGAAAAACAAAAAGTGTTTGAAAAGAATTTGTAAAGAAAAAAAAATTGTTGTTGTTGCAATTGCTCACTCGAACAGCTATAAATGTAATTCGATTTTTTATACTGAATAGTATTCAGCCTTATTTGTTCCTCGTGAATATGAATTTGTATATTTAAAAGATTGAGGAACATTATTACAATTTGCCGTTAAAGTTGGGTTTAGTTAAAGGTAACTTTAGCTAAAGTGAACTTTAAAGTCACCTTTAACTTCTTTTCGTTATTAACTTTTTCAAAAATGTGGCATTGCCGGAGCAGCAGTGGCAACGTCGGGCTTCTTTTTTGTTATATCTCCTCATTTTGTTTATATTTAAGGTTGCCATATTGAAAATAATACATAATATGGCAAGTTCATACTTAAACTTTACTTTAAAAGTTAAAGGTTAAAGGGATCCTTCCTTTAGCTTAACGTCCTTATAATAATGATTTTTCTGCAATTTATCTGTACGTTAAAATCCTCCCGTTAGTTAACGGCAAGTTGTAATAATGGCTCCAACTGTCTTATATTTTTGTTGTGTTGATCACAGGTATTTTTAAATTACATTGTATTTAATATTTAGAGTAGAAACAAAAAAAATAGAAGTAACGGATGATACTGTTAAATTTGTCTTGGTCTTAATTCCAGTTTTGAACTAAAAAAGAATGTAAAAAAAAAAAAAGGAAAGAAGCCAGCCCCTAGTTGTATAAGAATAACCCGTTTAATTATGTTAACGAATCAGTTTGATTAATTTAATAAATTTATTACAATTATTGTTTTGTTTCGTCCTATACAGTTCAAGAAATAGTTATACATATGTATGCACATACATATATGTTGGGTTCAAGTGCTCTTCTTGTGAAAATATATTTAAAATACATTCCTAGAAATAGTGCCAGTGCAATTGTGCAACAAATTTGCTAAAAAAAAAATTATTTTAACATACAAAACATAAAAATTTTATTAAATAAAAAAATAGAACGTCTGACTACTTATCGATAACAATTTAAAAAAATAAAGATATTGTATGTTATAAACTGAAATAAAAGTAGAAAAGCTATAACCAAACAGAATTTCTATTTTGCATTTTCTTTCGTTTGCCAAACGTTTCTTGAAGTGCAAATATGAAACATCCACAATCCACACTCAAGATATACCCCCCCACCCCTAATTCTAAATGTTGCCAAAGAAATTTTATAAATTATAAATATTGATTGTGTATCAGACACTTGAATTAAATTGTTTATATATTTATTAACTGACTTAAATTCGTTTTACATACATACAATCACTATATAGTATTTATTATTACAAGCCGATTGACTACTAAACCCGCAGGTTTATGAAGAAGGACAAATTAATATCTTTCAATTTTATTTTATATATCGTCTTTTTTTTTTTTTTTTTTTGTAAATTACAGTCGGGCCTCGATTATCCGTGCTGGTCGATTTTCACGGTTAATCGATTAACAATTTTGATTATACAGTTTTTTAATATTTTTATTATTTAACAAGTGAACATTGGTGTACCTACATATTTACATTAAAAAAATTGAATTCAAGAAGTTAATGTACACTTTTAAATTAAATAACTATGTATACATTAAATTTTCTACTGAAAACATGAGGCAAGAACAGAATACAACTTCTTAAAAAAGCCGTGTAATGTTATTTGTCTAATATTTTTCAACTTATAATTTTCTTTTATAAGTTTTTCTTGGATGTGATAAATTTCAATTGAAAAATATTTGACACAAAACAAATATTTGAACAGAGTGTAGAAAAAAATACATGTATGTATGTATATGTATATTTTGAATTAAAGATGAATATTTACGCGTTTTATTTGTTGCGAATCTTCAGTGATATTTTGCGAAGAAAAAAAAGACGAAAGGCGACTATGGCTTCGAAAATGGGTTCAGCGCAGAAAAGAAGAAGAATGCACAGAAAAATTCTGTTTTTAATCACAATAAAATTAACATAAACAAATGTTTACATTTTTCATGTGTAGCCAATCGCTGTATTTGAAAATCGAATATATTGTTACGAAAATGAAAACATTGTTTAACATTAACATGATTAACAATAGCTACACTAACAAATACAACGAATTTGGTCCAAGTAAACCAACAACATCTTTCACACTGATGTAAAACGAGAACGCAACAACAAGCAATGTGAATCAAATACACAAACAGCAATGAAGTAGCGATAGAAGTTCATCAGACTGATTGCGTGGGCATATAAAAGGGCAAGACAAAGCAGGCAACAGGCAATGAGAATTCAGTCAGTCTTTTGTGAAGACTCGTTACGTGTGAAAAGAACAGTCGTGGTTTGAAGATCTCCGCTATACAGATCTAACGCAGAAATATTGTTGCTTACTCAAAGGGTTGTTGCATCGTCAAGTTGTATACGGTGGCACACAAAAGTAGTGTGAACAATAAAGAGTTTAATTGAAATCAAACACATATTAGTTTTTATTTTTGTTTGCAATCAACGAACTCATATTCTAAACGTTTTTAAAAAGGTAAATTGAACATTTATATAATTTATAGAGATTTTTGAGAAAGATTTTTATGACACTTTGGTTGGAAATTTATCCTTCAAAGTGATTGAACTATACTTGTTTAAAAGAAAAATTTGGAATTGGAATTGTTATGTAGCTGTGTTGAATTATAAATCTCCATTACAATCACTCGCACCGTCCGAGTCCACTTCAATTCCATTCATAAAATTTATCTGGAAATAACATTGTAATCTGAATATTTTCACCTGCTTATTTTCAGGAACAAAAAACATAAAATTTTCGGGATAATTTGCAAAACAAAAAAAAAACATTCCAAAATCATTGCATTAAAATTCAAAATTTTCTATGACAAAAACAACAACTTCTTATTTTTATGTACTGAAGAGTTGGTCGTTTGAGAGAAAGATAAAGATACAACGATTTTATCGAAAAAAAAAAAAAATAAAACACAACCCTTCAGTCAAGATTACTACGCAACTTCTCCCATCCCCCATATTGTGTATGTTAATTTTTATCCATGAATGGCGGGAACCTACAGCTTAAAGCCAATTCCGAACGACAGATTTTTGAGAAACTTTTTCATGGCAATTTTATTTGTTCTCAGAGTTTTTGCCAAAAATGTTATGTTTAAAGTAGCTCGGCCACGGATCAAATAATGGATCAAACTGGCATTTTTTGTTGGTAAAACTGTACTCACACATATAGACTGAAAAGAGTTTGAAGAATATCAAAATACTTTTGAGAAATAAATCATATGTTCTCTTCTTCCTCACAACAACAATACAATGCAATTTGAAGGTTTGATCTTAATGTGTTGCTGTGCTAAGCAAAACAAATATTACCAACACATATGCACAATTTGATCAGTTAAATTTGAACAGTGGCCACGCGACTTAAATAAAAGCATGAAAATAATTCACTTTACCACTGTTTTTCTGCGCAAACCAACTCACTAACGATCTGATTTCTACACCTGTATACATTTTTTATTTTATTTTATTTTTATTAATAATTTTCTTGTTGAATTATTTCCAATTATTGTTGTATCTTTAGTTGCTATATGCAAGTAAGTTTAAGCGATAACTTTATACACGTACATGTAGATTTTTATCAGTTGTTTGACATTTTGTTAGTATAAATCATCTAATACATACATTTAGATATTTTTGTTTTTAAATTTCTTCTTCCTTTTTAGGATCCATTCATTGTAGTTCAATATAAAATACAACACTTGATTGATTGCCATCTGTTATCGTAATGTTTCGATGATACAGAGGCAACAAATTATTGTATTTTGATTGCACTCTTTATCAGACTGAGCGGCAACATAGGCTGAGCTGATAGGTCTTTTATTAATAAATATCTGCCATTGGCTTAGCAGCTACTTCTACTTTCTTTTAAATATGTACTATGAAATACGAATATTTTACTAAATCAAATGAAATGGAACAATTTGAGTGTGTACAAATCATACATACACTGATTTATAAAGAAAATGCAACGAAAAAATCATGGCAAAAAATATTTGAAATTTGGAAAAAGAGATCTCTTGAAAATGACGCATGAATTTTCTACAATCCAAATTGTATTCTTCGTATACATACATACACAGTTTCAAATGTTTATTTCGATGTACGGTTAGCATTTCAATCCAACTGATGATTGATTCAAATGATTCTTCAATAAAGTAAATTTTTTTTGTTTTTGCTTAAAAACAATTACATGAATTATATGAATACTTTCGTGCTCTCGAGTTAATATATGTACCAATTTAAGCTCTTAATGTAAAAAAGTACTTTCATTGCAAATATCGTTTTTATTACAAAAAAAAGGGAAAAATTTAGAAATGAATCTAGTGTTTCTGTTTACACTAAGTATTTAAATTCTTACATTAAATTCAATATTTAATCAGATACACACGGACTGTATTTTAATTTTTTCATAGCAAACTGAAATCATCGAAAACTAAAAAAAAGTATTTCAAAAGTAATATGAAATCAAAACAGGCAATTTTCATTTACATGAGATGACACCACTTGCTTATGTATGTATTATTTTATATCAGGGTCACACATGCCATAGCACAATTGTACAGAGAGCATTGAAATTTTAAAATGGTACTGAACCATAACTGAAAGAGTACTTTTTCCCATCAAATGGAACTTTTATAAAAAAGTACATACATACATACATAAATGGTCATTACAACCCATCAATCAAGATTAGAATCTAGCTTTCACGCCTCTTATTTTATGTGTGTTAATTTTATATATGAATGGCGAGAGCTACAGTTTAAAGTCGACTCTGAACGACAGATTTTTTTTTTGAGAACCTTTTCATGGCAATATTTTATTTACTCTCAAAGTTTTTGACAGAATGGGGTTGCCGAAGGAATATTTTCTATATTTTTCGTTTTGTTGGAAATGTCTAACATGGGCTCACATGTGAACCGTGGGCTCACATCTAGTAAGCCAGCACCCGTGCACTTACGGAACTGAACAGAAAAACTAACGACTTATACGTGTTGCTCACATGCAAAACAAAAACTGCTGATTCTGAACGTAACAAAACGTAAAAGTCCCATTTAGTCAACCGTTGACGTTCGTTTGTGTATAGGATATGAAGAGCAATATAAATGCTTACTGAAAATTACATTACGGTTCGCCAAACGTTCTCATTGCTTTTCGCATTCTAAAAACGAACGTGGACGTTTGGCTAACCAGGGCTAAAGACTAATTCTATCTTTAGTATTACGTTGCTAATGCATTTATAGTTGAAAAGCGCAAGACATCAAATATTTAATAATAAAAAAGTACTGAAAGAGTCGCGGATGTACTGCGGTATCTCTGAAATGGAAAAGTACTGAAAAAAGTGCTAAAGTAGTGAATTACTGGTACTGGAGAGCATTCACATGTGCACTTGGGTCTTTTCATTTGGTCATCACATAGCCAGTGACGAATGTAAATGCATAGTGGGTGCATTTATATAAAGTCGAATCCGAACGACATATTTTTTTTGAGAACCTTTTCATGGCAATATTTTATTTACTCTGAGAGTTTTTGCCAGAAATCTGCTGAGAGGAAGTCGCCAAAGAAATATTTTTTTTCATATTTCGTTTTGATGTCTGAATGAGGATTTGAACCCTGGCTTCGCGTCTAATAAGTTAACACACTATCTACTAGACTATGACGACCTCAAGTTTAAGTTTATTATTCATTAAAATTATTGAAAATTATTTGTAAATATATTTTTGGTTATTGATCGAAAATTAGAAATTCTTTAAAAATGCCGAAAAACAATATTTTTTGGCCAGTTTTGTTGAGCCACTATTTTGCAAATAAAACTGCACGTGTGAGTTATCATTAGCTGAGCACGTTCTATCATAAACATAATGTATCGAGGGGTTTCCACATTTCAATGATGTTTTTGAGATCAAAGACAAAGAGCGTGCGGTACAGCCAAAAAAGTTTGAAGACCATAAATTGATCAAGATTCGTGGTGGACGCAAAGAGAGCAGCCATTTCCAAACATTTAAAAACTGTAGGACTCATTTAAAGCCAAGTAAATTGGGCGCCATATGAACTAAAATCGACAAGCTTCAAAAGATGTATTTTGCATGTCTGAAACTGCTGAAACCTGGCCAAACTATCATCAGAAACCATTACTGATAAGAATTAATTCGTTTGAAGTGAGAATTGTTATAAAAACACTTTGAATATACAACCAGATATGAGGCCGTAATTTTCCATCATAACCAATGCTCGGCAACATTCAAAAACTATATAGAATACAGAGGATGGAAAACCTTACCACATTCGCCATAAAGCTCCGTTTTGTGTTATCAGTTACTGCTATCGATGCAGAACAGCTGTCACTGGCTTCACTTCAGAGCAGTTGTATCACAATTTAAGCTATTATCACACGACATGTATTTTACATATGTACTGTCAAATTTTCCATATGCAAAAGTTGTACACATCGTCTGATACATATGAAACATTGCATATGTAAAATACACATGGAAATAAATACATATGTAATTTTTTCAATTAGAGCTTGCTCTATTTTTCTGTGACAAACATAAACAAAACAAGTGTTTGTTTTTTAGAAAATTTTTTCGAAAAAAATAATTGTGAACATATTTAAAGAAAATGAGTAAAGAACATGAAAAAGTAAGTATTGTTCCATATTTTAATGAATTAAATAATTCTTTTTTAATTTATTTTTTTCTTTTCTATTTTTAAATTTTATTGCTGATATTATTGTAATAATGCTGGACACTACAATTGTTTTATCAGCGGTTTTTACATCCATTTCACTTTTTTAATTATTTTTAACAATTTATTCACAATAAAAAGTCAGTCTATTGTTTACATTTTTAAGTTATGTCATACGGAAAACATACGCAGGTGTGATAGCGAAAATTATAATATGACAACTTTGACATACATACGGAATTACATATGGATAAAGAAAGTGACAGTACATATGTAAAATACATGTCGTGTGATACCCACTTTAGCTCGATTCAAAAGAGACGGAATCCATAATTTGTAACAAGATAGATAAGCCATGGCTTCAAATTCATAATAGTTTAAAGGATATGTTCTTATTAATTAAAATGATCGGTTTTAAAGTTACACTACCAAGATTGGACAAAAAGTAGTTAAAGGAAATCGTTTTAAAAGAAGCATAAAAACGTGTCAAAAGGTACTAAAAATTCTATAAAACTTTAAGTACTATTTTCTATAAATACTTAAAAATAGCAATTCTGCTTTATAGTTGTAAAAATTACTATCATTACATTAAATTTTCAAAATAGGAATTGTATGGTTTGCGAAGCTTAGCAGCTCGGAATATTAAATTTGTTTAAAATTTTAATTTTGTTTAAAAATTTAAATGCTCTTGGCAGAATTTATTATTTTTTATTGCAATAATTTTTTAATAAAATTGGCTTTAAATTGAGACGTTAATAAACACTTTATATCTTAATTAACTTTAAGGAAATTATGTTGTATTAAGAAATCGGAAAAGAATTTGCTACTTTTAGAATATAAAAAAATATATTTACTATTAATTAAATATTTTTAATCAGTTTACTATTTAAGATAATTAAAGAAGATTAAGATATTTTTGCAAATTAAAACTTTTACCTGATTCATATTACATTATAGACAATTTTTATTTTATAAAAACCGATGTTTTTTATGCATTTCGAATGAAAAGCAAAACCATAATAAAAGTTCTTTTACGAAATTTAGTTTTGAAATTGGTCTCGACTTCTTGATCTATTTGATGATAAATGTTGTAAAGTTATATTATAATTGGGCAATTCACACAACTTTGTATCGTGTATGTTGTATTGAATACATTTGTTTGTTTGTGAACGCTCAATGCTATGCTGTATTGTGTATTTCGTGGCATTCAAACAATTTGATAGCCCGAAACCAACACAACATATGAAAACATATACACATTTTTTTCATTCACACAATTTGATAGCACAAAACCAATACAACTTTTAAAAACATATGGAAAAAATGTGTATAAGTGTATCGGATTTTTATATGAAAATTATCAACAACAATCATACACTGTTGTATGTTCTTCCAACAATACAACGAATACAACGATACAAAGCCTTGTGTGAATTGACCAAATGATTTAAAATTTTTTAGCAATAAGACTTTAAAACATCAAGATGTTTACATTAATACAAATAGACTTGTTGTGTGAATGATGTTCACATTAACGCGCGTACACTCTTTACTATAGAAAATTATAGCTTTTAAATTAAACGAAGTAATTCCTATCCTATACAAAATTTTTTTATAAAATTGAAAGTAAATGTCATTAAATCTGAATAAAAATCGATAAAATATAACTCAATAAACCATTCGTCATTATTTTTAATTAAATGTATTGATTGATTATTGATTTAATACTATTAAGCTTAACTCAGTTTAGTAATTTTAGCATACATTTGTGTCATCCAGGCGCTGATGTACTATACATAAATAAATTTAATAGATTTGTCAATTTTTATATTTTTAAAGAACTAAAATTTGTAGTCAAACAGTTGAAAGAGTTGTAAATTTTTTACTATTATTTATAATAAAATTCTAAAGACTTAAAAATATAAGTTTTTCATCCTGTATACATATGTTGATTTATTACATTTTCTTGTTTTAAACAAAATCAATTATGAAATTAGTAAATAAGATTAAATGTGGTATATATAGTATATGGATTAAATTTTAATTATTAAAATAACAGGGGTTAAACTCACTCTATACATTTAAAACGAAAGAAAATTTAAATGGGGTTTGAAAGTCTCTCAAAATCTAAAATAGTAAATAGTTGATATATGTATATATATAGTATATATAATCGGTGTGTTTTATACAAATATATCAAATAGCACATGCGCAAAAAAAAAAATTAGGAGGGAATATATGTATAGTGGATACATAATTGACAGTACCGCAATAAAATTTAGTAGATAAATAGGAGAATATAACTCATATTGTATATATTTATGTTTATATAAATATTTAATTAAAATTAAATGCATTTTACTTGATGAAATTTTCGCCAAATACTTAAAAAATCTTTTGTTAAATTGTTCATAAATAAAATTTGTCAAATAATAAATGTTCCGTTTAGTATTCTTTGGAAATAATTTTAACTTAGAATCTCTTTTTTAACGCAATTGAAAACGATAGCCATCGCTGCTATGAACTGAATGTTTCGATTGGTTTTATTTTATTAAAAGGAATTAAACAATGAATATTAGTAACAATCGTACAGTAAGGATTAAGAAAAAATATTACAATTTTTTTTGTATACTTTTGATTTTGAAGAATGTAAAGACCGATTAAAAAAAAAAAATAATGCATCAATTTAATACGAGTAAAATTGCAAAAAAAATGTTTTCAGTTAGAATTACACGTTCCGAAAATATTGATACGTACACATGCGGTCATTAAAATAGGTACGACTAAAATTTTTTATGAACAAAAATTAAAAATTATTTCAAAAATATTAAATTCAGTATAAAAGAATGTAAAAACAACAAAATAAAATTAAAACTAAAATTATATATAAAATTTAACAACAAAAAAACAAAATTCATTTGGTCATAAAAATACATAGGTACGGTTAGGTTAGAGGACGTGTACTTGTCAAATGTGACAAGTACAGTACCTGGAGGTCGAATTGTACTGTACAACGTCCTAGCTTCTCATATCATTCGTGTTGTGTGCGTTAATTTTATACATGAGTAGCGGGACCTACAGTTTAAAGTCGACTCCGAACGACAGATTTTTTGAGAAGCTTTTCATGGCAATTTTTACTCTCAGAGTTTTTGCCAGAAATCTGCTGAGAGGAAGTACCCGAAGAAATATTTATCATATTTTCGTTTTAATGTCTGACCTGGGATTCGAACTCGGGCCTTTCGTCTAATAAGCCGACACACTACCTACAAGACCACGCCGACTTCGTACGGTTAAAGAAATACAGAAAAAAACAAAATACGAAATAGAAATTAATACCAAAAAATGTTAATATCCCCATGTTAATATCCACCATAATTTTTTAGTACATTATTGATTCTGTTGGGCATAGAATCGATAACTTTACGGCAAGTTTCAACTGGCATGTTATACCATATATCTTGAACTTTTTTCTTTGGTCATTGTTTCGGAAATAAGGTGAAAACCATCATGTTTCCGCCTCAGTGTTTAACTGCTTTTTTTGTGTAACATGGGTGAAATTCTGTCCTCTTAGGTCTTCTGACACTACGCCCTGCATCATTTCTAAATAAATTTATCTTGGTTTCATCGCTCCAGAGAATATTATGCAATTTTTTGATACCTTCTGATACACAACACGACTTGTGATTTCGTGCCAACTGTTTCCTCTTCTGCAAATTTTTTTTCTAAGCAATGGAACTTTGGCAGCTATTCTTCCTGGAAGTTTAATATAGACGACGCCGCATAGTTCTTGCCAATATTTGATTATCTATTTCAGCGCCGATCGCTTTTGAAGACTTAAAAGGATCTCGCTTATCTAGCATCGCTATGTAACCGTCCGTAATACAGAGTGTATCACGTTTTTCTACGACTTTTTAAGGCTTGAGAGCATTAAAAATGAAATTTTTAGATCGCCCAAGTGCATCAGCTATAAATTTATACGATTTTTTCTATTCTCGAAACTAATGAATGAGACTTCTCGCCTCCAATGTACAATGTTGCGCTCTACCCATCTATTGATAATATTAGTATAAAACGGAAGTCTAGTTACCTCAATATTCAATTTCTTTTTGATAACAAACCTTAAAATGTTAATTTTATGACAAAATTTGCAAAAATCTCCACGCATTCCTATTTCAATGGCCAGAAATATTTCTTAGTATTTATTTTCTTAGTATATTATTTATTTATTGAAAGTTAACGAAATTTGTTATGTCAAAAGAAAACAGTTTTGACAATTAAAAAAATAAAAAAAAATTTTGTTTTTAAAAAAATTAAATTCGCTTCAGTTAAAGGTCGTTCCTATTTTAATCGCCATATGTGTATGTCAGTAGTGGCGATACTTAAATAGAAAAATTTTAGAGTGTATTGTAATATTTTCAATATTTACAATTTATTAGAAAGTGAAAGGTAATAAATAGCTAAAATAACGCCTGATTATGGATGGCAAATTCTCGGAATCGGGGATTTCAGAGAAGTATATTCAAATTAAAGAATCGAACTTTGATATCATATCACTTATTATTATCATTAGCGGAGTTCACAATCTTGGGCAAATGGTCTGGCATCATGGCATTTGCAAATGTTGGGTATTTCTTTTACCATACACTAACAAAATACACAGAAATACCCTTGCCATGGTTTGGCAAATATCCCACACTCAAACCCTTAGTTTATATTTGCCATACTTGAGCAAATGAACAGCTGATCATAAAAATAAAAACATTGCAAAATAAAGTCACAAAAAATGGAAATGTACAACATAAAAAACGAATTAAAAGAGACGATTAAAAAATGGACAGAGGACGAAATAAATAAAATTATAAATAAAAATTATAAATATAAATAAATAAAAGAATAAATTATATGATAGTCAGATGTGTGTTGAGAAGTTTGCAATAAGTGTTGCAAAGTTAAACAAAAAGCCGTTCAGAATTAATGGCAAATATTTACAATGGTATAAATTTACCATCTAAATGCCCAAGATTGTGAACTAGGCTATTGTTTTAATTTATTATTATTTTTATCCAAGAAAATAAAATTACTCTTGAATTTATAATAGAATCTATTAAATTTTGTTTTTCAAATATTGATTGTTTTCTTAACAAATTAAAAATATTTTCTAAATAAAATATCATAAAATTTACTTTCAAAAATTCCAAATTTACACTGAAGAAAAATTTTATGCGCTTGTACTGTACTTAAATATAGTTTAATACCACTCATAATAGTACCATCAGTACATTTTATGAAAGAAAACCTAAAACGGAACACTTTTATAAATTATATGCAGTATTCCATATTGTATTTACGTAAACATGTTTTATACAATCATTGTGTTTTTACTGCAATATGTATTATATTTTTTTAAATTATTCAGCGATAAATCTCATCAAGCTTATTAACGATCTTAACGATAAAAGAAGAAACTATAAAGAGGTTACGCAATCAAGAAGCCTAGTACTATGTAAAACTTCAAATATGGAAGCAAAGTTTTTGTAAAATTTCTAGCATACTAAAATTAATTAACTGAAGAAGTATTTTATAATAGTATGTATTATTAGTACTTTGTAAATACAAGTCAACTAATTATTTATAGCAGGATATTATAAATATTAAATACATTTCGAGATAAATGTTATAGAGAAAGAAGAAAAGAATCATTTGATATATTCAGATGGAAATGGTTAGAGGAAAATGCGGAAATGCTTCGCAACTTTGGTAGCTTTGTTGAGTATTTTGAAAAAAAAAATAAATACATAATTGCAATGGTATTGTTAACAAATCCTTCTCTCATCCTCATGGCCAATTATTCACTTCAATTTAAAAATATACAAAATTTTTTACATTTTCGATTATTGATTATTTTATTTTTATTTTATTCTATTATTTAGCATTACAGCTTTATCTCAGTTAACTTTATAAAAAAAATTGCTTTCTTAAAATCAATTTAATAAAGAATAAAACTGAGTTGTAAGCGGAAATAATTTTAAAACTACAATTATTTAAAATAATGTGTTAAAAATGTACTTGAAACGCTCAATAAATGGAATAAGACTTGAATTTTACTTAATTTTATAAAATAAATAATTTGATGCTGCACGCTCTATGTTTTTTCTTTTTTTGTATACCGTATAATAAATGCTACCGTATAATAAATTTGCTCTCATCAACAGAAAATTGTGTTTTTCAAAGAAGCAAAAAAAAAACACAAAAAAATATTAACAATCAATCTTTATTTTTATATTTGGCCAATTCACACGACTTTGTATCGTGTATATTGTATTGAATACACTTGGTTATTTGTGAATGCTATGCTGTATTGTGTATTTCGTATTCCAGACGTCAAAAAATTGTAAGACGAAGAAGATCAGTATTCAAAATTTGATTTTCATTAATTTATTTATATTATAATTTTGGAATGTTTTTATTTTTTATTATTCTTCTTCTTGATTACTGGCATTTACATAAACTGATAGCATGAAACCAATACAACTTCCAAAAACATATGAAAAAATTGTGTATTAGTTTATCGGATTTTTATACGAAAATTATCAACAACAAGCATACACTGTTATATATTCGTCCAACAATACAACGATACAAGAGCTTGTGTGAATTGCCCAATTATTATGAAAAAAATTTTATAAAAATTTGATGGGTTTCGTGCATCTCTACTCTAATTTAAAGCAAATTTCATATTGATGTCACTTTTAGCCGTTAAAGTAAGTTTTGGCACTTTTTTATAACTCTTACACTGCTTGCAGTATTTTACTAATTTCGAGATACTAGGAATATTTCTATCAATTTTTCAGTTTTTTTTTGAAAATTCTTTCGTTTTAAATAATTAAAATATTTCTGTTGAAACTTAACTAACAGGATTTTTCGTTGAAATTTTAAATAACAAAATATTTCAATTTGTCTACAACGATATTATAGAATTGCAATTATTTACAGTATGAAAGTTATTGCCTGGCTTTGGGCTTTTAAGGCATTTTTCGGTATTGTTTTATTGCTGCAAAGAAATTTTCCATAGTTTTCGAGTTTAGCATGGGATCACTGCATACATTAGGGTCTAAGGGTCACTTGTATCAGTGTCCCAAATTGAAATGGTACTGAACTATAACTTAAATAGTACTTTTAAGCATCAAATAGTACTTTTTAAAAAAAATACATAATTGGCCATTACAACCCTTCAGACAAGATTACGGCCTAGCTTCTCACACCACTTATGTTGTGTGCCTTAATTTTATATGTGAGTAGCGGGACCTACAGTTTAACGTCTACTCCGAACGACAGACTTTGAGAAACTTTATCATGGCAATTTTTGTTTTTGCCAGCAATCTGCTCAGAGGAAGTCACCGAAGAAATAATTTTTTTTTTCATATTTCGTTTTTGATGTCTGGCCTGGGGCTCGAACCCGGGCTTTACGTCTAAAATGCCAACACACTAACTACTAGACCACGGCAACTTCTTACAGAAAATGAAAAAAATGTATATAAGTGTATCGGATTTTTATATGAAAATTATCAACAACAAGCATACACTGTAGTGTATTAGTCCAAAAATACACTCAATACAGCGATACAACGCCTTGTGTGAATTGACCAAGCATTTAACTAAACTTATTTTATTTTTTGGTCTATAATAAAATTTATAATTATACCTATCAACAATCAGAACTTATATAACAATTAAAAGAACAAAAAAAACATATTTTACGAGCCTGAAATTTTATGCGTGCAGATTGTGACCAGATGTGGATTTAAAACAAGAATTTATACTGGATCCGTCTACTCTTATTTCAATTCATAATGAAGACTAGATGACACTGATCCTTTTTCTCTAAATGTCAATCAATTTAAATACTAATGTAGATGGTTTTGAATGTACATACATAAATGTATATGTATATAGTAATTATTTTGTTAATTTATTTATGATTAATAAGCTGCGGTCCGAGCAATAAATAGGATGCGTTGTGCATGAAAAAGTCTAAAAATTGGATAGAGAGAGACGTGAACTAAAAGAATTAAAAATTATTTTGAATATTAAATATATTGCTTGCCTAGGCATTGATAACGGATCAAAGGATTTAAAGGTATTAAATGAATTTCAATGATAATATTTTGTATCTCATATAAAATAATTGGTCAATTCACATGACTTTGTATCGTGTCTGTTGTATTGAATGCACTTGGTTGTTTGTGAACGCTCAATGCTATGCTGTATTGTGTATTTCGTATTACAAATGTCTTTTTCTTCTTCATAATTTTTGGCATTCAAATAATTTTATAGCATGAAACCAATACAACTTTTAAAAACATATGAAAAAATGTGTATAAGTCTATCGGATATTTACATGAAAATTATTAACAACAAGCATACACTGTTGTATATTCTCCCAACAATACACTCAATCCAACGATACAACGGCTTGTGTGAATTGACCAAATATAATTAAAGTTGCTATTGTCATGAAACTAGTCAGAAAACTTTGATTTGTGCACATATATAAAAAGAAGTAAAATTAAGTCCTAAATAGCAATAGAACAGACCAATATACGAATAATGAAAAGAATTTATTTTGCAAATACATATTGTATGTATGTATAGTATATTTAGAAACAAGTGAATTTTTTTATTCAAAGCCCCAATGTAATAGATAGTTCTAAAATAAGAAATTGTTATAAAGACAAGTGTAGTTTTTTTTTTAGTTTATAACTTATTTGAAATAATTTCTATATATCGAAACTATTTTGTTTAAACTGCAATAATAATTTTGCTTGTAAATTTAAATTTTATTCAATTGTGCTTTTATAAGTGAGAAATTAGGTTTTTTTTTTTATTCTTTTGAGACTAAAATTGAATGTTATTTAGAAGAAAAGTATGTATATAAAAAATTATATATATATTGTCACCGTCATAAACAATTGACATTATGTCTTATTTGCTAATAGCTACAATAAGAAGAAGAAGTAGGTAGTATGAAGAATACATGAAGTATAATTGAATTAAGTGGATCGTCCTTCTTAAACGAAGGTGGTTAGAAGGGTAGTTGGTGTTAAGGAGAGAGAGAGAGACAGAGAGAATAGATAATAAAGAAAGAAATATTTAGCAAAGTATGGTCGTATAAAGTATAAGTAAAAGAGTATTATTATAAAGAACAATTAGTTTTATTTATTGAATTGATAATTAAATAGTTATGATGTTGCATATGGTTGTGACTTGATTTAGTGGTTAAATTATTAATTATTTTAAATGTTTTATTTATTTTTTTTATTTGGAACTGAGTATAAGGGCAATGGCATTTTTTTTATTTATTATGTTTGTTGTGTACCTGTAATTATTAATTTGCACGACCATTTTGAAGTCCCCTCAACAGTTGCGTGCTCAGCCTGTTCTAAGGAATCTATGTGTGTATCTGGATCCACACCAAATGTCATCCTTGAAAATTAAAGTTTAATTTTCTTTATAACTTTCAATAATCTTTATACATTACTTTCTATTTGTATATGTATATACATATATATAAACTAATTTCATATATATATATATGTATATACACATATGTACATATTCATTTACGAGGAGTTTTATTAGGATATAAGTATTTCAACTCAGTATATATTTTAATATATGTTGCAGGTGTTTAATTAAATTTTCAATTGATTTCATTTTATATTGTTATAAATTCAAATACATACAAACTATTATACATAATAAATACATACGGAAAATATTATATGTAATTCTATAATTTTTATTCAAACAATTCCAATTCAAATTGTAAAAAAACTGCATACTAACCTCATTGTCATAACTGCTTTTAGTGTATTCTATGTATTTAACCCAGGAATTCTTTCTTGCCTGTACTTTGAATCCAATAAAAATTTATAAAGCAAAGTATTCGTTTCTGTTCTAATCTCATTCTGCTTTTTTTTGTTTTTTTTTTTTTGCATTTCAACACAGTTGAAATTAATCAATAAAAGTTATTCGGAATAATATTCATACATTCAAAGATATTTCTTAGATATCTCAACACTTGTGTTCGCTAAAAAGCATCTTTTTTATTTGCTTATTTGAGGGTACTTGAGAATACAAAAATTCTAAAGAACCATGTCGGAATATGATGAAATTATGGAAAAGTATACATACATATGTGGATAAAAGGAAAATTTTGAATTATTTAACGGCAGTTTTGGTTTTCCACGGTTTGAAATTTAATAATAAAACTTTCTTTCAGATTTTAAATGCTAAGCACGGTTTAATAAGATATTGACATACACACACACCAATAACCATACACCCATTCATATATATGCAATATATACACAAGTTCACTCAACCGCCTAAAGGAAAACAAATGAATTCATTCAGGAGCCAATCAAACTCACGTACGCACACCCGCTCACGCTCAAGCACACGCACTTACATACATACTCACTGGCCACCACACAAACAAAATACATACAACGTATTTTGATTTTTATTATTATTAAAGCGTATAAAAAAAGGTACTATTAATGAAATTGTTTATAGTAAAAATTGGATAAAAAAAGAACACATAAAAATATAAATAATTAAAATTAAGAGACATTTAAGGAACTGAATATCCATATCCATTGAATTACAATACACGTTATTATTAGTAGTAGTGGTAGTATTAGTAGTAGTAGAGAAGAAGTAGTTTAGATTCAAACCTGTTATTGCTATTTTTGCAGACCATTTGCTGGTGCCATCCAGGACGCTCTGTTTTACAGCTTTCATGTGACCTGTATGACTTTTTTCCTCGACGTTGAATACCGTTCTAAATATGATTATCATGATTGTAATAAGTATGTATATATATATATACATATATATATATATATACATATACATATATATATATATATATATATGTATGTATGTATATGTATATATGTATCATATATAGATTTAGATTTATATATCCATATATACATATTTATATATATGTATGTATATATGTATATATATTATATTATTATATATATTATATGCACATACATAGATATATACATATATACAAGTAAAAATTAATTAATAAATACATAAACAAAATAAAAATAAAATCAATACCAACAGTAAAGTAAGTAATAAGGCTTTAAATATCTAATGCTTATAATGCTTATGTGTATAAAAACTCATATCGTTGCATTTCCAAAAACACCGTCATATCATAGTTCCGACTGGCTAGTCCTTGTCTACTATTAATACCCTACACCACATACATTGCATAAACATTGAGTTGCCGCCAAATTAAAGAAAAGTATGTAAATGTACATTGTTGAATGAACATTTTTTTTTTCTTTTGGATTATACATACTACAGTATATATATATACTGATGTACACTCATTCATTAATCGTATGCCTATAAATTAATATTTATAAATAAGATTCGTATATGTTTTTTGTATAACTTTTGTAAGGAATTCTTTTTTTAGCGACCTTTGTTATGAAAATCTATTTTTTTGGATCCTGTAGTAGGCAGGTTAATTCGCAATGCATGCTATGGTATAAGGTAGCAAGTGATATGATAGTATAGTATATAGTACAGTATATAGATAGAAAAAGAAGTATGACAAAGAAAGAGGAACTCCGTAAAATAAGTACGAAAAAATAAATTTAAAAAATTCCAGTATTTGTGTTCAAAGAAAATGGACTTGAGAGGCATATTGAAAAAAAAAACATTTTATTATCTATTTTTGTTTTTCCTTTTTCTTAATCAAGGCCATATTTATAAAGCATATACAATAAAAATGTTGTTCAGGGTTAAGTCAATAATAGTATAGAAATCAAGTGAAAACTCAATGTATAACCAATTTAAACGTCAATCTTTTTTTGACAAAATTAAATTGACTTATTTTTTTAATTGTTTCAAATGAACAGATTTGCTTTGGTTTTTTTATTTTTTATTTTTTTTTTGATTTAAGCATGGGTAAACGATAACCTTACCTTATAAGCTCAAATATTTCTGGCTTCTCCCTTTCGCGTTGTTTCATGCGGTCCTTCATGGCGGTAATAATTGAGTGTGCTTTGTCTTCGGCTCCATGTTTTGAGCTTTTTTCCGCAGCTCCTATACAAAACAAAACATTATTATATTTATATAAAACATTCATTGGCACAAAGTTCAAAATTATAATCACTTTGCAGGCAATCGGCATTCAGAAGGTCTTTGCACTTCTCATGACATTTAACACCACATTCGGTACAGCGTACACCTTGTCGTGCTATACCCCATAAAAGACCTTCGCACTCGTAACAATAGGTGGGTGAGGTTGCAGTCCATAAAACAAAGTTATGTGGTGTGGTCGATGAGATGGGATATATTAAGGCCTGTAATGCCTTCTTATACACATGCATTTTCTGTATAAGTTTAAAATCATACATTATTATTATTATTATTATTCATATTCACAATATATGTACATATGTATTTAAAATATCTGACTATAACTCCTCCTTGAAGATATTTATGTATTACTCCAGCAGTATTCGTTCGATTTTAGTCATATTTGACTAAAAACTTTAAAACAAGAAGTTTTGTTTTAATGTCAGAAATCTTTCATGGCACTTAATGTTTTTTTATTACTTATAATTA
Organism: Sarcophaga rosellei; assembly: GCA_930367235.1. Classification (NCBI taxonomy): domain Eukaryota; kingdom Metazoa; phylum Arthropoda; class Insecta; order Diptera; family Sarcophagidae; genus Sarcophaga; species Sarcophaga rosellei. The sequence continues at coordinate 3,681,470 of OV884022.1, read as the reverse complement.
CTTTTCATGTACAAAAATTATTTTAATTTATTTTAAATGCATACTAAATGCAGATTAAAGATACGTAGCTCTCCAATGATGATATTGGGGATAGTTTATGTTTAATTTCTTGTACAAACACTCAGTTTGAGGTAGTAAGTGTACAGGTTTTATTTTTTTTTATATATTTTTTAATCAGATTAGGACATATTAAGTTAAGCATCATCAATTAGAGTTATTTTTAATTAAAATGGAAGAAATAATTGTTTGCATTTGCTCAGCTCATACGTAAGGTGATCTCTATAAAACCCAAATTTATTTAATATCTTCATAAAGTGGTACAAAAAGGAGTCAAAATATCGTAAGCGTAAAATAATACTGCAAATGGTATGGGAGGATATGATGTATAGAAAAGTTCAGCGCGAGATCGATTCCAACCGTTACGAATTACTATCTTCCAGCAATCAAAAAAGTGTTAGAGCTGTACATAGAATAGGCGACTGCGACGCAGTACAAACAGTGGTGTTCGGTGAAAAAAGGCACAGAAATATAGTTTTTAAAAACCATATATAAATTTCAATGTCATAAAAGCATGTACACTACATACTTGACGAAAAGCAATTTTTTATTAGAAAAAATTTACATTTATTACCGTCAGACTTCGGCACAAAGAAAACATAATAAAAATGTGACAATATTTGTGAGAGGAATGTGTTAACTCAGAGAAAAAATTTTAGTAATATGTATTTTCAAGTCTACTTATTAACCCAGTAATATGTACATATATGTGAGCGAAAAATATAGAAAAATTGTACTGCGCTAAATCCCTAAAGACACCGTATTTAAGTTGGCAAGTATTCTTCCAGAAATAGTGAGTCCTACTGTAATATTTCTTTGGGTGTAAAATTTTAGTCTGAAAAAAGTGACATGAACTTCTTCTTTAGAAACTGACAAGCAACTGAATGCCTTTTTACGCTCTTTTTAACGAACATTGTTGATGTTCGTGTCCTGTGTGTGTGTAAAAAGCAGAAGATGTTCCTCTCCTGAGGGACATTGGTGCCGACCTCATAGATGTATATCTGCTCTAATTATTCTATTATTTAATTCAATATTTCTATAGAAATCCATCTAAGACATTAATAAAGTCAAGTTAAGCAGTTTAATATATGTTCATAGATTTTAATTATTTGTTTATGGATTCTTAATGGACTCTTAACACAAACCTTAATGCCACTGAACGTTAAAACCTTAATCCCACAAACCAAGATTGTCTCTTTTTTTTTATTGAAAACCACTGCATGTACATTAGGGTGGTTCGAAAAAAAAGTTGAGCCAGTCACCCCCTAGGATTAAAGGTATATTAATAACGTTCCCAAAAATATAAAAATTATTTTTTTGCCACGCCTAGAAATACCGCCCTTTTTGTTTTTTGGCAGATTCACTTACCACTCGTACAAAACGTTTTGTATTTTGAGAGTGACATGGAAATTCTAAAAGTATAATTTTTATAGTTATCAATTACATATAATTTATAATAATTAGAAAAATTAACCTGGTACTTCAAATATTTCGTATGTAGAATATTGGTATTGAACCAGTTGTTCATCTGTGTAGAAATGAAGAATCGGTGGCTCAGTAACCGCAATATCTTCCCAGTTTATTATTTCAGTATATGTGGTACAATTGAAATTAATATTTCCTTTAGAAACGTGGAATTCTCTAATTTTTGCTGCTGAATCTCTCCTAGCATTTCTTATTTTTCATAACCTTGATAATGAATATTTGAATCCGGGTCAGTTATCATTGCCAGTAAAATATTTTCGGGATGTAAATAATAACTGTTATGTTCAATTGTTGGACGAATTATCTTTTGACTATGGCCAGGCAATTCTCGGATCCAAGTTATGTATTGAAAAATATGTCGACTTCCATGAATGGCCTGTGGTTCGTTCTTAACCAGAACAAGTAGACAACTTTCTTGAAAATATGATAAAAAACATATTTTTTGAAAACAATGTTTCAAATAGTATAGTATAATAATACAGACAATTAATATAAATAATAAATGCTCCATTAAAACATTATTACTTAACAGAATTAAAATAAAATTTCTTAAATATGTGGCATTAAAAATATAAATAATTTTGGCGTAAATTTTTGAACGGTTGTAAAATAGCTGTTAATGCATAAAAGTGAGCATTTTAAAAGCGAATATTTTATATAATTAAATGCTCTTTATGCCTGCATAGCCACAATTACTAATTTTGGGGAAGGATCCGATATACCAGAAGTCGAGCATAGAATATGATGTCGAATTAAAAAATCGTCTTAGAGTGAAATGTAGCTGCCGTCAATCCACAAACACTGATATACGATATGTTATGATCGGACCTAAAATGGCGACGTAGTATATAAAAAACAAAAAGGGCGGTATTTCTAGGCGTGGCAAAAAAATAATTTTTATATTTTTGGAAACGTTATTAATATACCTTTAATCCTAGGGGGTGACTGACTCAACGTTTTTTTTGTCCATAGAGAGCGACCCGCTCTAATGTACATACTTACATATACATATTTATATATGTGTTTAAATGTTCTGTTCCAGTCTTAGCGGATATTTGTAAATGAATCGACAATTGCTTTTTAAGAGACCATAACAATTATTTCTTCTCTTAAGATCACCTTCTTACATACTTTACATACATACATATATGTATGCATAATTTTTTTATATGAAATACTTAAATATTTTGATGGACATTAATTATTGCCATTACTTTCGAATGAACCCTCCTGGATGGAATACATTTGCTATTTCCTGTATTTATTATTATTATTAAAACTTACCAGTTCTTCATCATTTAAGGTGGCTCGTGGTACTGCAGATGTAAGACCTGCATTCCGTTTAGTGGCGGCCATAGTCTAGAACATTATATTAAAATATACATTAAACCTTCTTGTTTTAAAATTCTCAATTGTGCTCAAGTTTTTCCAAATAATCTACAAAATCCTTTCAAATTACAAAAGGTTTTTAAGTAACTAGCAATGAAAAATACATATGAAAAAAGTGTTTTAGCAAGCTCTAATAAAATCAAGTAATAAAAACTAATAAAAGTGCATAAATTCTTAAATACATATTAAAGTATTTGAAAGATAACTGAACAAGCTTAAGAATTTTCTCAAAAAATATCAACAAATTATATATGTATGTGCTGACATTTTATACTATGATAATAGTCTAATAATTAAATTAAAAAATGTTAAATAATTAAAATATAAATACATTTACAAATAAATAACATAACAATGTTACTTTCCTTATAAACGTTCGTTCAATATAATATTCACTTGAAAATGTTCAAAAACCAATGGAGCATTTTATTTTTAAATTGTATTTAATTCAGTGTGTTCTAATTTTTGTTCTAACAGAAAAAAAAAATAATTTTAAATCGGAGACATATAGCAAATCGAGTACAATGAATGTCAGAGAGGATTATAAAAAAACATATTATTTTGAATAAGTGTAATTAAAACAATACATCTTACGATTTCGGACTAATACTATGTTCAGACATGCACTTTTATTGAGTCCATTATTCGCTTATTTAAGTACAATATTTTAAATGTTCAGACATAATAAAGGGTGTTTTTTATAGAGGTATAGAACTTTAAGTTGGCATTACTTCTCAAGATGGCGACCGATTTAACAGCTGTCCAGTGATTTATTCTCAGTTTAGTTTGGCAATTCATCATGAATAGACTCACGCCTGAACAACTTTTGCAAATATTGCAATTTTATTCCGATTTATTGAAAGACACGTTTGGTGACCGCCTAATTTTACATTTTGAACCTGTGAATTGGCCTCCAAGATCTTGTGATTTAAGACCGCTAGACTACTTTCTGTGGGGCTATGTAAAGTCATTGGTCTATGCGGTAAAGCCACAAACGCTTGACCATTTGGAAGACACATTCGCCGTGTTATTGCCGATATACGGCCACAAATGTTGGAAAAAGTCATCGAAAATTGGACGTCCAGGTTGGACTACATCCGCGCCAGCCGTGGCGGTCATATGCCAGAAATCATATTTAAAATGTAATGCCACAAGATTATCTTTCGGATAAATAAAATTCATGGCAATCGAATAATCCATCGTTGTTTTATTGCAACTTAAAGTTCTATACCTCTATAAAAAACACCCTATATAAGCAATATTCATTAAACAGTTGCTAAACAAACATCTGGTTGTTTCAACACTATTGTTTTTTTTTTTGTTTGTGGTTGTTGACATTTGAGTTGTCAAATATAAACAGAAAGTGTGTTCGGAAAACTGTAATATGCTCACTGAACGTACTTATGACAGGGCTGTATTTTAAGTTTTACTCAATATTATAACAATTTGCGTATTTATTGCGCAATAATTAAATGAAATTTTATATGAAATATTGAGCTCAATAATGGCGTTTATTGCGATTTACGCAAGAATAAGAGTGTGCGATATTTTATTGGAAAATAATCGTTTATTTAAAAAATATCGAATAAAGTCAGGTCAAATTTGATTTTGATTAATTATTTTATAAAAAAAAGTATTACTAAACATTAAGACATTTGAACTTGACTGATTAGTCAGCCATTCAATTGACCATCATAATAACGGTCATTCCCTAGGAGAAATCGCATATACCATGGAAAAGAGAATGGGAATCGATATTAAGATCCTGACTTAACCAATCTACATTTAAACCATTCTGGAATGACGTAATTCTTACTGACGAATATTAATTTAATATTTTTTTTGCATTGGATGACAATGTAAAAACAAGGACACAATAAAACATGTATCAAACTTCATACTTGAATAGATAAGTTTGAGAAAAACCTAATTCCAGCATTACTGCGACTTGCATGCAGTAACACTGAAAAGAGAAGAGCGGCAGAAAAATTTTTGTTGCTATAATGATAAGAATTTAATTTAAATTTTCTGCCTGTGGTTAAAAATTCTAAAATTTGCTGTATGTATTAAATATATTAAAATAGTTGCTGTATAGTGTAAATGAGCAAAGAATTTTCTAGCACTTTAACATTTTAATATTCCGTCATCCGTTTAGGAGAAGAGAACTAAGTTATACATGTGGGTTTGAAGCCGGTAAAATATCGAAATTTCCTTTTAAAATACGTAAAACATGATAATACAGTCAACCCTCCTACAACACCGTACTTTCAGAACGCGGTTTCCATATAACGCAGAACTGAAATGCTTCGCATAGACTATGAATAACTCTAGTGACTAGATATTGTAAGAGGTTTAAATATCAATTTTATTTTCGACGCAAAAACACAGCCGCGATATGTAAACAACATATATATATAAACATTCCGGCTTATCTCATAGCCGTCTACGACATCGGTTTCAGTCATCTCAAAACTCTTTCACAGAACATACGTTTAGTTGGTTTTTCTAAAAAAAATTCTGAAATTCATATCTGAGAGTGAGGATGAATATTGAAAAATTATTATGTTTTAGTTTAGTTTTTGTTTCATTTTTTTTTTATCAATTCTTAAGTGAACTCTTTAATTTAATAAAAATAATTTATCTTGTCTTGGTCTATATATAACGCGGTACGAATGATGTGATCTGCACTAACTTTGAGTTTCTTATAGCTCGGTTTTCATATAACGCCGTACGCACTCACCGCGTTATAGTAGGTTTGACTGTAAATAGTTCTATGCAACTTTATGTTGTATGATACATAAAAAAACTTTTAAACGTGTACACAAAATTACTTACAAGCATTTATAGTAAATATAATCTCTACTGCATAAGGAATGATTAAAAATAAACAATAATTTCGAAATATAAATAATAATATAAAACAGAAAAAGCAATTACATTATTAGTTAATAATTTAAAAAAAAACAAAATAAATTTTTTTTAAGCAAAATGTATACTATACTATATTTTAATAATATGTATAGTAATTTGCCAGACGACGTTTCAAAATGTAAGTATGTAAGTTTTAAAAATATATGCTTTTATATATACGAGCTACTAAAAGAATAATCATGAAATAACGAAACGAAAATATTATTTATTTTAAACGTGAGGCCAAAATGTGAATCAACAATCTATTATAAAAAAAAACATTCTCAACGTATTATTTGTTTAATTAATTAATTGATATACGGAGCTTTCAAAGCAATGATTATATGCATATTTATACCATCGATTGCAATAATATTGTTATCATATACAATATCATTTATAATAAAATTAAATTGGTGGCGAATTTTAAGTCAGAACTATTATTTATGTACAGCAATGCTCAATGCTGGAAGTGTTACCAATCCTTCATATTTTATTACTAATCCATTATATAAGTAATCACATTCATAATTAAAGTTTAAATATATGTAAGTAGCATTAATAAATAAGTTTTTATTTTTAGGGCCATTATTACAATTTGCCATTAACTAAAGGAAGGATTTTGGATTTGTTTTTCATTATTATGAGTACCCAATAAAATATAAGTGCGCGTTAAGCTAAAGGGAGGATCATATTACCTTTAACTTTTAAAGTTAAGTTTATGTTTGAACTTGCCATATTATATGTATATTATTTTCAATATGGCAACTTCAAATATAAACAAAATGAGGAAATACAACAACAAAAATAGAGGCATTTCGTTGCCACTGCGTTAAAAAAAACTTGTTTAATTGAGCAGTTTTATCGACATTGCTCCGGCACTGCCATATTTTTGAAAACAGTTTATTTTTAGTTTATTGTAAGTTGTAATAACGAAAATAAGTTAAAGATAACTTTACAGTTCCCTTTAACTAAAGGTACCTTTAACTAAACCCAAGTTTAACGGCATGTCGTAGTAATGACCCTTAACTTATTGGGCAATTCACACAACTTTGTATGCTGTATGTTGTATTGACTACATTTGTTTGTTTGTGAACGCTCAATGCTATGCCGTATTGTGTATTTCGTGGCATTCAAACAATTTGATAGCCCGAAACCAACACAACATATGAAAACATATACACATTTTTTTCATTCACACAATTTGATAGCACGAAACCAATACAACTTCCAAAAACATAGGAAAAAAATGTGTATGAGTGTAAAGGATTTTTATATGAAAATTATCAACAACAATCATACACTGTTGTATGCTCTTCCAACAATACAATGAATACAACGATACAAAGGCTTGTGTGAATTGACCATATGTTTAATTTGTTGTATGTAATTTTTTATTCTCTTCAGTGTTATATAATTATCCATCTCTCAATGGCATTCTATGAAACTTTCGGTAAACATATATGTGTGTATGTACTTAACATTTCATATATAATCTTTGAAATATTTTTATTGCCTAATTCATCAGTAACTGTTAGTATTTAGTATTCTTTATTGCTGTTTTAAAAAGCGGATTTTCCAGAACAATGAAAAGTGCAGAAGTTTGAAATTTTAATTTAAATGGTTCCTGGGTTTTGTCAAAAAACATTTGATTGCTGTAATGTCCGAAACTGGATGTGTGAACTTTGTGCCATTCTAGCCAAAGAGCTAATTCCAAACTCCTTCAATATCGATGTTCCGACTGTTGATAGAGTTTTAGGACATGTTGACAGATGTTCCACTATGTTTATTCAGGTTTAAAAGTAAGTATCCAATGATCTCTTACTACATTATTAAATAAAACGGATGGACAGCTATAGCGGAGTGACAGTGTGGGATAGCAACTGAATTGTGTTCTCCACTTCAGTCGTTATTATTAAGTATGTACGTACTCATTGTATTGAGTGCATAACTCTATATCATTAATTGATTGCAGGCATACACATTTAATATATTCTAGAGCATGATACTTAAAAGACAACTCGTCGACGCTCGTAACCGCTACAGTATGCAGAATTATGTTGGTAACACTTCAAAGCTTAATTTTCAATTTTCATTAAAATCTTTATCAATTCAGAGAACCGTACAGTGACAGCACGCTTTATTGTGACTGCAAACGTACATACATATGTTAATTTTTATATACTAAGATATCGATGATATTATAATATGCATACCGCATACAATTATATTTTAATAATTAATTATTAAGCTAAAAAAAAGTTATTTATTGCAACGCATTAAGTTTAAGTTTGTACCTTGAGCACCTGCATGTCCATTTCAAAAACACGTATACATCCATATTCATATCATAAAATTTGTTGAAAAGTAAAAAACGTAAAAAGATTCGTAAAATTAATTTCATTTCGAATAGAAAGAATATCATCACTCATAAGGGATAAAATCAAAAGTGCGATTTTTTAGTTAATATTTATCAAATTATATTATAAAATTAATTTAAAGGCCTTAAACAAAAAAAGTAAATTTTTTCAATATACATACATACATAAGTGTATAGTTTGTGCGATTCGCATAAAAAGGTCTTAGACAAATTGTTCCTTTTTACGAAGCTGTATACGTATGTACTATATAATAAGTACAACGGACAATATTGAATACACCACACTTATAAAACTAAATATGTACATAACCTATATATATACATACCAAGCATACATTTATATATGCATATGTATAAATATATATATCTATAACTTATATATGAATTAAATTAAATAAAGCAAACAGATCTTGTCTTTAAAAAAGTTTACCCATCTAATGAGTCACATCTAATGAAATCATAGAGGATTTCAGTGATTTAAACTTCTTAAAACCACAAACTGGCATAATGATATATTTTTATCACGACTAACTTATGGATGTTTCACTTGCCAAATGGATTAACTCCATTTGCTGAAACCATATTATTAATTTTTAATATTAAAGCACTAATTAAAGCTCCTAATTATAAATATTCAAAACAAATTTCTTAACTAACAAATATTAACGAAACTAAATGACAACATATTTTTAGCCGCCTGAATAATAAATAATTTATGTCAGTAGGCAATCTGATTAACCATCTATTCTATAATGTATCAACAACTATCAATTAAAATTAAAATTTCTGCCAATTAATCCGATCTTATAGTGTTTTCACACCGAGTGATTTTAATGCAAAAGTTGGTTTTAACGTTAAAACCATAACTAAAACCTGGTTTTACCATACAAAATTATTGTGTTAAAACCATCTTAAAACCTTTTTTTATAAAATACAACCTTGCTTGCGCTGTACTAAATCAGAGCTACCAGCTGAAAAAACAAAATAAAAACAAAACAAATAAAAAAAGCAGAAAGCCAGTTGTGTGAAAAAAGTAAAATTGTATATAATTAATGCTGCAACAACACTTTTTATAAATAGATCGACTGTTTTAAAGTATTATTTTACAATATTTAGAATAATTTTTAATTTATTGTTCATTTCTTATTTTTTCTTAAACAAAAACATCTGTTGCACAGTCATAAATGTCATGAAAGTTAGAACCAGATTTAAGAAAACTTGCAGTGTTAACGCAAAATCAGCTGATTATTAATGTTAAAAGCAGGTTTTAACTTTTGGTGTGAAAATACTATTAAACAAAAAAAGTTCAGAATATTTTATCTTATGAATTTACTGAAGATACTAGATTTAGTGCCAGAAATATACGAAAAGGTGTAGCAAGTCGACAAACCACTATGCCTGAAAAACGTAATCCAGCCTTTATTGCATTCAATAATTAGAACAGTGACAATAGAAATGAGAAAAGATATGATGAACTTGTTGAAATTTTTTCCTATTAAATACTAGTATTATAAAGCAGGATGAAAACTCAAAATAAGTTAACGACGATGACACCATTAGTAATTATAATTACTTAATTTATACAAAGTAATAATACTCGCAATATTATCTAAGAGCAATAATCTGGGAAACTGAACCTAAACACCTTTTGTGACAGTCAGGCCGCCATGAGATCTCTGTCAGGTTTTGTGAATAACTCCAGGATCGTTAGCGAATGTCGCCGCAGCCTGCACCTTCTTTCTGGGCGCTTCAGTGTCTCAGTGGTCTAGGTCCCCGGGCATAGTAACTTTCCGGGAAACTGTAGGGCCGACGATTTCGAGAGAGCTGTGCACTCCTTCCGGAATCCTCTTCAATTGAATTGGGCATGTCACTTGCCTCGATCAAGTTGGCCATTCCGCGGAAATTCTTTCGGGACGCCAACCTATCCTGGGTCCATGAGGAGTCCTGCTACACTGCTAGACTTCTTTGGCCCCTGATGGATAGAAGGCTCACCAACTAGTTACTTGGACCTGGTCGTGACATCATCTCGACCACAGTGGCCATGCTTATAGGTCATTGTGTTATGGGTAGACACGCGGAAAGAATGCGGCTCCCATTTAACGAATTCTACCGTGGGTGCAGATCCGCTGAGGAAGAGGAGACTGTTATCCACTTTTTCTGTCAGTGCCCGTCTCTTGCTAGGTGCTAGGTTATTTGGCTCTCCATTTCTTTCTATCATCTATTGACACCAAGGATATAGCTTCGTTTATCAGACTTTCTGGCTGGTTTTCCAGCGTGGGGTAGTCATGCTTTTGACGGACAGCTCTTACGCTGACCAACTTCTTCCTTTTCCCTGGTATTGGTGGAGCTTGGTCAGTACGAGGACTGCGTTCATCTGTGGCGTCACAACTGGCCGCTATGAATGCTCAAGTAAGCTTTGTGAAATCAGAGCTACCACTTCGACCTAACCTAACCTAACCTAATAGAATAGTCACTATTAATTTATGCTAAATTCTTTAATAGAACGTAGATATTTTTATATAATGAAATTTTTCCATAATAAAACAAAATAACTCAGACTGAATTTGAATTAACAATTTACTTTCACTTGTCAAATGAATTAACGCAGAAAAAAATTGTAGTAACAATAACTCCAAGTATATTCTACCTTGCCCTGTCTATGTACACATCGTCAGATCAAAGGTGTAAATTGAAAAGAATTTTAAAAACAACTTTTTGATTTATAGAGTTAAACGTTTTGGTCCAATGAAACATCCATAAGATACTTGGGTTCGTGAAGCACTTTGTGAGTGTTAGAAACGGTAATAAGCCCATATTATATTTGGAAGAAGAAAAATTTCTAAACATTGTGATGCTCTTTCTTTCTATCATATTGTTTAATATATAATTCTATTTTATTGGAAATCACCAATCTATAAACGTATTGACCCTAGAGAGTAATGTGATTATAAGGACTGTAATTGAGTTTTTTCTAAAAACTTCTTCGATATGTATTTCCAAATTAGAAAAACGATATGAGTGCAAGTGGACACCACTTATCTTCCAGTTAAATTGGCATTATTATCATAAAATGAAATTACAAAAATTACGTATTTCTTTTTGAAGTCGTCATAGTCTAGTGGGGGTAATTTTCTCTTCGACGACTTCCTCTTACCAGTCCTGTGACAAAAACTGGGAGTAAATATATAAAATTGCAGCGTATAAATTTCTAAAAAATCTGTCGTTCGGAGTCAACTTTTAAACTGTAGATCTCACCAGTCATGGACAAAATTAACAGACACAACATGGATAATATTAGAAGCTAGGTAAGTAGGTATACCTATTATATTTCGCTGGCAACCCTGTTGGTTTTAAAAACATTATTACATCTTGCCTTTAACTAAAGGCAGGATTTTGACTGGATTTTAATTTTATTATATATACACAATAAAGTACACAATAAGACACAAGAAGGTAGAAGTGAGCGTAAAGCTAAAGGAAAGATCATCTTACCTGAACTATAAGTTAAGTTTATATATAAATATACATAGATATAGAGAAGTGTTAAATGAGTGCGTATTAGCAGAAGATAGGCGCATAAACATTTAATTGTTGATTCTCATATATTTTAGGTTAGTCAACTACTTGAAATTGTATAAGCCTAGTCTTTTATTATACATTTAAATAAATAATCTCTTATTTTTTAAGCGAATCAAAATATGGTTATTTCTCCGAAAACCCTACACATTGCATATATGTATATTCTTAATATACATACATACATAATTGGCCATTACAACCTTTCAATCAGAATTACGGCCTAGCTTTTCACACCACTCAAGTTGTGTGCCTTAATTTTATACTTGAGTGGCGGGACCTACAGTTTAACGTCGACTCCGAACGACAGATTTTTGGGAAACTTTTTCATGGCAGGTTTATTTGCTCTCAGAGTTTTTGCCAGAAATCTGCTGAGAGGTAGTCGCCCAAGAAATATTTTTTTTTTTCATATTTCTTTTTGATGTCTGGCCTGGCGCTCGAACCCGGGCTTTTACGACTAATAAGCGAACACACTACCTACTAGACCACGGCGACTTCATTTAAATAAATGAACTCTTATTTTTTAGGCGAATCAAAATATGTTTATTTCTCCGAAAACCCTACAGATTGTATATATGTATATTCTTAATATGGCAACTGCAAATATAAACAAAATGAACAAACATAACAGACAAGGAAGCACGTCGTTGCCACTGCGTTGTTAAAGGTTTGTTTAAATGGGCGCCCTGGTAGTCTAGTGGGTAGTGTGCTAGACTGTTAGCGTGTAGGTCGTGGGTTCGATTCCCACAAAAGGCTCTGGTCTGTTACACTACATCGAGCACATGGTCTAAGTTACTTAGCTCGTAATAAATAATGATATATAATTTGTAATTGTATAATAATTAATAAATAAAAATAAAAAAATATTTTCATAATAAAATGATTTTACTGTTATAAAATAAAATGGAAAAGCCAAAAAATCGCACATACTTTGAATCCCTTTTTTTCTGTAAAACAAAAATAAACAACAAAAAAACAATTAGCAATGTCGTACTGTACGTATGTACTATGTGGTAAATGTTGAATTTGAAATTTCTTTGCAAATAAAATCGTTTTTATAAATTACTTCATCGTATACATAGTAAACATAGCGTGATATGTATGTCCTTTGTAAATTTTACAATAAATGGTGTGTAAGTAAACTTTTTGGTGATAAAATATTTGTCATGTTATTAATCTGGACGCAGTTGTTGTTGTTATCAATTTAAAACTATTGTAAACAGAATGTATTTGAGAGCAACGCAAAGCTGAGTTTAAAATTAATACATACATACATAATTATTTTTTAAATAATACTTTTTTCTTTTTCAAATAATATAATAAATTAACAAATAATAATATTAAATAGTAAATGTAGTAGTAGTAGTAGTTGTAATAACAATCAATAAACAAAAGTATAAGAATATAATAAATAAAAATTAATATTCATAGTTTTTGTAATTTTTTTCTTGTTTTTGTGTTGCTTTGTACAGTGTATATATCGTTGGTCTCATGTAGAAAGGCCCTAACTCACATTTTTTTCGAAATTGATTTCTTTGTGATTCCAATGTGTATTTGTGTTAAATGCATTGGAATCACAAAAAAAATCAATTTCGAAAAAAGTTTGAGTTAGGGCCTTTCTACATGAGACCAACGATATGTAGTTATATTACAGTTTTTCATGTGTGGATTGGACTTTAATTGTTGGAATTTTTTGTACTTTTTTCATACTCTTGGTTATATGTATATGTAGTTATTATATGTAATCGGTATTTTTGAATTTTTATTTACATATGGTTATCATCCATATTTAGAACATTTAAGAGTTTGTTTAATATTTTATACCACATTTAGGAATCAGATTTCTTAAAATAGGGAATAGAGTATTGCTAACATAGGAGGTATCATTATATACAGTCTACTTGAATCTGCAAGACGCACTGTATACACATGCATACCTACTAAATGTACGTAATGTATCATAAAAATATTTTGAATTTCACATCTGCCATTCGATATATATATGTACATATGTACATACAGTTAACTTATTAAGTGAGAGATCATTCTTACCTTGAATTTATATTTAATTCATTTGGTTTCATACTCATCCGCTACTCGGCTGTTGTTCTGTTAAAAAATTACGTCCGAAATAAATTAGTACTCAAATACAGTCGGGCCTCTATTATCCGTGATCCGGTTAACCGGTAAAGCCGATTAACCGTGATGGTTAAAGATCAGTCGATTGTTTTTTGTTTCAACGTTTTCAAATTGTTTGCTTCGATTAGCCGTAATTATCTTTATTATCCGTGAAGGCAGAATTAAATTCGTTAGTAACATAATTTGTGTAAATCAAAAAGTGAGTTCTAGAATAGAATATATGTACATATATAGGAATATAATCAAAAAAGACTCCAAGTGGCAAACACTATAAAAACTTATGAAATGACTTTTCTTTCCTTCTGCAGTTTATTTCCAAGTGGTCTCATAATAATTTAACCGAACTAATCCTTTTGAACAATTATAAAACAACCACAACTTTATATGCATACATCGCTTCATGTTTCGACTTTGAACTAAAGGTCACGCCACTCATGGAGAAAATTTATACACACAACATGGGTGGTGTAAAAGGCTAGATCGTAATCCTGAGTAAAGCATTGTATTAGCCAATTACATACATAATTAATTAGCCATTACAACCCTTCAGTCAGGATTACGGCCTAGCTTCTCACACTACTCATATAAGAAATTGAAAAAAAAATCCTTTTTTCACTTACGACAACTTCGATATTTTTTCATCATAAATGTGAACTCGGTTTTTTGAATATTTCAAGCATTTCTGATCTCAAAATGTCAATTTTAATTTTAAAACGTTTGTATTCAATAATGGAAATTTCAAATGATGGACGGTCAAAACGAAAACCTAGCTTGATCAATCACTTAATAAGCTAATTTAACATACATACATATGCATTTTTTTCGTATGCATAGTATGTGCACACGGTGCGTAAGAAGATTATCGCAGAATGTAGTTATGTAAAGCAATATTTATATTTAGAAAGAAATATTTATTACAATTAAAACAAGTTTACTTACAAGTTCCGATACCAAAGGTATTGATTTTCTTCTTGGTCGTATATCCGGCATACTGTCGATATTACTATAGAAAGGATTGTCACCTGGATGCCCGTTGCCGCGAATACCCACATCCCCGGAAGTGCTTCCATTCTAAAATATAAAAATAATATAAATTGAATAATAAGTAAATCTTCTTTAATGAAAGCATATTATGAATAAGAACAATCGTTTTCTTTCAGGCTCAATAAAAATATATCGATATCTTAAAATTATATATATATGTACATATGCATTCATGTGTAATAGTGGAAAATGGCGTAAAATTCGTATGAATAGCAATTAGTCACTAAAGTGTTATTACTATTGATTGTTTAATCTACTACATCTCAGTTAGAAGTCAGGCATCAGATATAACTAACTACAGACCGAATTTAGCCAAACAATGAGAAATGCCACATAATATAATTTGTCAAATATTTAATAAAGTTTCAGTATTCAACTCTTTCTCAATTATTACCAGAGACTATAACTGGGGTCTTATCACAAAGCATCAAAAAAGAAAGCTGGAGGTGGACCATATGAAGAAATTCCTTTGACGTTCGCCAAGGAACAAATCCTAGAGTCAGCCGGCATTGATGTTGCGGTTGAAGGATTATCCAATATGAAATAATTCGGTTGTCGCGTGAATACCAAGACAACTCCTCCTAATGACATAGATCAGGCAATACAATATTTAATGGATAGAATCCTTGCATCGGAATATGACAGCGAACATGAAGGCTATGAAGTCAGTACATCAAAATCAGCTTCTTAACGTTCAAGTAAGCCCGTGTCAGATAATTATAGTGGATGCCAAAATAAAGAAGATAAATCAACAAAGATAATCTCTAAACTATCTACTGAAAGCGTAACAAAACTAGAGCTTTTAAAGTTCAATATAAAAATAAATAAATATTCCAACATCAATATTTTTTCAGTCATTTTATATTATTGATTATTGTTTTATTTACAAAGATAAACATATTATGCTCTGAATCTATTACAAATTCAATAAAATCTTTCACAATTAGAATTGAAATTCGATTCGATAGCTATCGAAAGCTATAATTTGGCAATTCGATAGGTATCTGTTGTACTACACCGAGCATATCGACTTAACTCAAAATTTTCATTTTTCGAGTTTATATACTTAAGCTATTGTGAATAGCCTTGTTTATTTATAAAACAAATATCAGCAGTTTTGGTTATTGTTAATTGTTGTTGGAACTGATCCAAAGTTTTTGTTTTTAACTATTTTTATTTAGGTCAAAAATAGTTGTTTTTCGATGCAAAAATGAAAATTTTGAGTTGAGTCACTTTTGAACAAAGTATGCGATAAGGTCTTAATGACTCCGTTCGTAATAATGAAATATAATTTATAATTGTATTGTTAGATTGTATAAACTTATATTATGTTCAGACATGCGCTTTTATTGCATAAATAAATAAATGGCATTATTGAGCTCAATATTTCATATAAATTTTTAATTAATTATTGCGCAATAAATACGCAAATTGTTATAATATTGAGTAAAACTTAAAATACAGCACTGTCATAAGTACGTTCAGTGAGAATATTACAATTTTCGGAACATTTTCTGTTGATATTTGACAACTCAAATGCCAACAACCAGCTATTTTGTTTACCAACTGTCAAATGAATATTGCTAATATTATGTCTGAAAACTTAAAATATTGTACTCAAATAACCGAATATTGACTCAATAAAAGTGCATGTCTGAACATAGTATTATGTATCATACTTTTCTTCTTCCTATTGGGTTTTGACTTTTAAAGTCTGATGTACTGTAACACAGTGTGTTGGATATTTACAAGCAAGTCGAAATCAATAATGAATGATCATGTAAGTTAACACGCTCCATACAACATGCTGACACAACGATCATTGAACTATAATTTGGATATGCTGACACTGCACGCATACTTGTCGTCTGCGTATATACAACAAATATGCCAAACTTGCTAATGATAATTCAGCAATTCCAATTAATTATTAAATTTATTTTAATTAATTGCTTTCAATTGTACTTCTTCCACTTGCGGACATTTAACATTTGTTTCATTTCTATAACATGGGTTGATCTCAACTTTTAATTAATTTTACTTGTATTATAATATTGTCACGAAAATGGAAACGGTGTACCATTGTACAAAGGCCACACAAACACATACAACGAACTTGTTTGCATATACCAACAACATCATCATGGAAGAAAAGAAGGCAACATCAAACAACGTAAGCAAAGTACACAAACAACAATGAAGTCGCGATAGAGTTCTCGAGAAGGAGAAACCACGAACACGGACTGTGCGTGAGCATATAAAAAGTCAAGACAAAGCAAGCAACGAGCAGTAAGAATTCAGTCAGTCTTGTGTGAAGACGCGTTGCGTGTGAAGAGATCAGTCGTGGTTTGAAGATCTCCGCTATCCAGATCTAACGTACAAGTGTTTTTGCTTACGCAAAGGGTGTGAGCAGAGAAGAACAACGAACAAGCAAATTATTTTTGTATTCGTCAAGTGTGAACAGTGGCACAAAAGTAGTAAGAACAATACAGAGTTTAATTGAAATTAAACACATACATATTTGTTTTTATTATTATTATCAACGAACTCATATTCTAAACGTTTTTAAAAAGCATTTAATGTCCAACAAGAATATAAGACTACATTTTGATTATGCTACAAAATATGTACATTAATAAGTGAAATGGCTTCTGATAAATCATTATAATTACAAACTAACAGATTGTATCTCCTTTGCAACTATAAATGCTACATTTGAAAAACGAGAACGAGTGCTCTTAAAAAACGAATTAACTCCATGGATGAATAAAAATTTATTGAATTTAATAAACCGCAAGAAAAAATTGCTAAAGATGCGTAAACAAAGCAGACACAATGTTAAAGATATATTGAAGAGCATTAGCGGCGTCATCCGAAAGTCATGTAAGCAATGTATGAACAACTATTACCAGGACAACTTAAATCAATTTCAACAGGATCCTAATAAATGCTGAAAGATTTTAAACGAAAATTTGGGACGAGAGTCAAAGAATGAAATTAAAATATTAAACATTAATGGTAATGTAATTTCGGATAATCATATAAGTGATATGTTTAATATACATTTTTTAAAAGTTTGCAAAACATTAAGGCAGTGCATTGAATGTTTGCTTGGTGATGTAACACTTTAAGAACTCTTGAACGATGTCAATCTGTATTTAACTTTACCAATACAAATGTTTCTGAAATCTTAGCCACAATTTCCAATTAAAAAAGAGCTGTGGAAACGATGGTATTTCCCCGAAAACTATATTCGTTTGCAAAGAAAGTATTTCTACTTATCATTCAAGTATTTTGAATAATATTATCGGCACTACTGTATACCCTAGCTCTTTGAAAATTGTCAAAATTATACCAATACCAAAGGAAAAACATGCTATGCAAATCGAAAAATTTTGACCGATAGCTTTGCTGCCAATTATTGGTAAAATCTTTGAACAAATCCTTTGTCAACAATTATCCGCATATTTAAACGAAAACAATTTATTATATGAATGCCAATACGGAAGCTGTTGTTAACGTGGTAAACCACATTTGCAAAGGATTGGATGACAGTTTTTATGGGGTTGCTGGAATTTTTTATGATTTTTCTAAAGCGTTTGATCTTGTGGATCATAAGATTATGATCGAAAAACTATCTTATTATGGTGTGCAGAGCCAAGCTTTAACTTTGTTGAAAAGTTACATTTCTAATGGGAAACAGTACGTAGAGGTAAACAGTCATAAAAGCTTTATTGGTGACGTTGAGTGTGGACCCAACACACTATTCAATATCTACCTTAACGATATAAAAAATCTACAACTTTCTGGAAAAATATTCCTATTTGCTGATGATATTAGTATATGGGCCTGTTCGTAAATGCATCATTGCGCTGCATAATATGATTATTTTGCGCTCACACTGCTAATCACATGTTGCTGATGCTTCTTTTTGCTGATTTATTTGTTTGCATTTACGAACGAACAAACACTGCAGAAATGGAAAAATTATTAATAAATTTGATTTTTGAACTGGACGATAAAACAAATGACAAAATGTTGTTAAATGCACAAAAAAGTGTACTTTGTGCAAAAAAGAAGAGATTTAAGGAAGAAATAAGAAACTTATTATTGTTAAAACTCTCATTCTCTCTCTCTCACTCATTCAATGCATCAGCCATTTTTATGATTAGTGTTTTGGGTTTATTTGCGCATAATATGATTTAATGTTGCATTTACGAACATTTGTCAGCTGCAGTGCTGCCAAGATTTGCATTTATGAACATGATGCGCATAATATGCAGCGCAGTAATGCATTTACGAACAGGCCCTATTTTATCCTTACAAGCACGAAACTTCATTAAAAGCTCGTATGGAATATGATGCAACAATGATTACAGAGTATGCAAGAATAAATATATTGTGTCTTAATGCTGAAAAAGCAAAACTTTAGTTTAGACCACCTTTGCATCATAATCAAAATTTTAATATTTTTGTGGATGGAAAGTTTATAAATGAATCTTTTTCAACAAAATATCTTTGAATTTACTTACATCGTAATTTATCATGGGTTTATTATATAAATTTAAAAATAAGTTCAGTACTAATACCAAACTAATAATTTACCAAGCACTAATTCAAAGCCACCTAAACTACTTGCCTATCGTATATGGTTGGAAAAATAAACATTCAAAGGTCTCAAAATAAAGCCTTAAAAACTGTTTACAATCTGCCGCTCTTCTTTATATAGGGATATATCAGCAAACGTTTTTTTCCTGTACATGCTTTATACAAATTGCAGCTTTTACTATATGTCTTTAAATCTTTACATAATGTTAGCCATCATACCATCCCGTTTCCTAGAAACCAATATATGTTTAATACAAGGAATGCAATGAATTTAAGAATAGCTCGATGTCGTTTAGAAAAAACAAAGCAGCGTGTGGAACATATAGGTAGGTTGGAGGATAATATCCCACAGCGAGAAATCAAAATTATGCAACATATTTCAAGACTTAAGCAAAAAATTAAAGAATATTTTGTATGTATATGAAAATTTATAAAAATGCTTCAATTGTAAATTTATTTTTATTTTTATATATGTATCTCTTCCTCCATATTTTTATTTTTTTACATGAATTGTAAACATAGCTGCCAGATAAATGCGGCACCAAATCGTCAAATAAAATCGTCAAAGACGTTTATTGAAATCGTAAAAAAAATCGTCAGAAAAAATAAATAAATAAATTAAAAGTTTTCAAAATCCAAAATTATTTCTATCTGAGTTCAAAAATATAACATTTGAAAAAAAAAATTTTGTTAGAAATTAAAAGCTAGCGTCCCTTATCTGCATTGTATCATTATATAGAGGTATAGGTATATAGGTTTTATAGAGGTATAGAACTTTAAGTTGCAATAAAACAACGATGGATTATTCGATTGACACGAATTTTATTTATCCGAAAGATAATTTTGTGGCATTACATTTTAAATATGATTTCTGGCATATGACCGCCACGGCTGGCGCGGATGTAGTCCAATCTGGACGTCCAATTTTCGATGACTTTTTCCAACATTTGTGGCCGTATATCGGCAATAACACGGCGAATGTTGTCTTCCAAATGGTCAAGCGTTTGTGGCTTTACCGCATAGACCAATGACTTTACATAGCCCCACAGAAAGTAGTCTAGCGGTGTTAAATCACAAGATCTTGGAGGCCAATTTACAGGTCCAAAACGTGAAATTAGGCGGTCACCAAACGTGTCTTTCAATAAATCTATTGTGGCACGAGCTGTGTGACATGTTTCGCCGTCTTGTTGAAACCACATCTCTTGGACATCATGGTTATTCAATTCAGGAATGAAAAAGTTAGTAATCATGGCTCTATACCGCGGATGGACTCATTCGGGTCTTCCTCAATGCTACGCTTCTTCTGTACGCTTCTTCTGTACGCACCGTACAGCGTCTCTGGGGATGCGAGTTATCAATAAGAGTAAACGTGGTGCGAAAACGTTCCATGGTTAATCGAATTAACTGCTCTGATGGACGATTTTGTCGACGACAAAATGGACGTAGTGCGCGATACGTTTTCCGCACAGAACCATTATTTTCGAAATAAAATTGAACTATTTGCAAGCGTTGTTCAGGCGTGAGTCTATTCATGATGAATTGCCAAACCAAACTGAGAATAAATCACTTGACAGCTGTTAAATCGGTCGCCATCTTGAAAAGTAATGCCAATTTAAAGTTCTATACCTCTACAAAAAAACACCCTTTACATTGTATCATTATTCATTATATCATTTTCAGGAAAAAATTGTTTAAAGAATAAACAATCAATCCCAGTGTTGTTTATTGAAACATAAGCGCAGCAATAATATTGCATCATCTTAATCTATGGGTGTATGGGTGGTATAAAAATTAAGGAGTCAAAAATGGGTGCCCTGGTAGTCTAGTGGGTAGTGTGCTAGACTATTAGCGTGAGGGTCGTGGGTTCGATTCCCACCAGAGACTCTGGTCTGTGACACTACACCGAGCATATGGTCTTGTTACTCCGCTCGTATAAAAATTAGAATATAATTTGTAATTGTATTGTAATTAATAATAAATAAATAGAAAATAAATAAATAAGGAGTCAAAAGCTCTTGACATTCTGAGCATGAAATTCAGTATAATGTTGGCTGGAATCGAGACATTTTTCAATTCCTTCTTAAGATATTATCATCTGATCTTACTATTTACACCATTTATAACCGACCGATAATGGAATACAAATCTCATGCATGGGTCGGTGGCTCAACGTCTATTTTGAGGTTTCTCGACCGTGTACAGGAGAGGCCGTAGTAGCTCGTTAATGACGGTAGTGTATCCAACTCCATTGAATCATTGGAGCAATGTGGTTTGTATTTCACTGTTCTATCGATTCTATAAAAAGATTTTGCTCGAACGAAATAAGGGGACTTGTTTCCGAAAATCATATATTCCTACGTAACGCTCGTCTTTCTCGACCAGCACATCCGTATGTGGTCGATTGGCCAGTGCATTACAGTAAAAATTTGTTTTTTAGTCGGACTATTCGTAAGTGGAACTCAATTCCTACAGAGGTCTTTCCTGTTACTTATGATATAAAAATACATATACAAGCCTAGTATCCATAAACACTGTTCTCTCTTTCGTTCTCCCCATAACATATTTTCATAATTCCAAACACAATGTCCCTGAGTGTTGATAGTACAAAAAAAAAAAATAACGGCGCTTACCTTTGCTCTTCCAATGGTAATAAATATTAGAAGCTATACTCAAATTTTTAAAACTGTCTTCAACGACAAGTGATAAATTATTCTCAACTACGAGGTTATTTACAAGTTGTAATTTTTTAACTTTTAAGGGGTTAAAAAGGAATAAAATACAGCAAATCATCACAGGTATTCGAAAGTAACATAAAAATATAATACTTTACTCTCTTCCTTGTTATTACTAACATAAATTTTGGAATAGTTTCAATTGCAAAACAAGTACAGGTAACCCTCGATTTACGCGATACTTCATTTACGCGATTTTGATATAACGCGATTCAAAAATAACATCCATTTTTCTAATTACGCGACTTTTTTTACGCGATTTTGATATAACGCGTTTAAAAAATAGTGGTAACCCTCGATTTACATGAAATCCAGCACTGACGCTATGACGTTATGTTCTTTGTTTTATATTATTTTTAATTTTGAGAACTATAGTATTTAAAAAAACACAGAAATTTATTTTTAATAAATGAAAAGTACAAATTAAATAATAGAAGTTTAATAATAAAAAATAATTTGGTGTGTTTTTTTACACGATTTTTAAGTACCAAAAGTGAGTTTTACACGTATTTTATGTTTCGAATTACGCGATATACGTAATTTTTGGTCCCAAAATAAGCTTTTATATGAATTCTTAACCTCATTTTACGCGTTTTCGATTTAAACATAATTTCTTCGGTCCCAACAAACCGCGTAAATCGAGGGTTACCTGTACATAGCTTAAAGTGGCTTTTAATATACAGTTAAACCTCGATTAACCGGGCCTCCATTAAGCGGTCACATCTATTAACCGGCATGCAGATTTTTTTGAATGTTTACCTCTATTATCCGTGCTTTAAAGGAGTGATTCGAAGTTTTAAATGCATTTATCGCAAGTCGATTGTGCAGAAACTCTTATGTACAAACATCAGACATGAATTCGTAAAATCATTAAATATAAGAACAGCAATATGGACAGCAGCTGTTTTTTGGGATGCAGTATCCACACAGGTTTTGCTTAATGTTTGGTTTAATTTACTAGTTTTTGAAAATGAACTAAGTGACCGTCCAGAAATACAACCAGACATAGAAGTACCTTATTACAGGCAATAGAGTCAAGTAATGTTTTGTTAAAGTTCGTAGAAAATTTACCAGCTATATCGGAAACAGATAAAATTCTGATGCATCGTATTCAAAACCATTTATTTGAAGAACAATTAAAAGCAACGAAGAAAATTGAATTCTTGAATAGAAATGAATCAAAAAAAATAAAATCTTGTATGTTTTAATACAACCTCTATTAACCGTGTATTTCGATTATCCGTGCTAAGTCCGGTCCCGAGCGAGCCGGATAATCGAGGTTCAACTGTACTAAAGTAAAGAATATGATGTAAATTTTTAATTTTTAAAA
The DNA here is from genome assembly GCA_930367235.1 of Sarcophaga rosellei. Classification (NCBI taxonomy): domain Eukaryota; kingdom Metazoa; phylum Arthropoda; class Insecta; order Diptera; family Sarcophagidae; genus Sarcophaga; species Sarcophaga rosellei. Next base: position 3,657,820 of record OV884022.1, on the reverse strand, counting down.
ATCGTCAAAATAAAGGCATAAATCGTCAAATCGTCAATAAGATATTTGTGGAGCTTAAAATCGTCAAAATGATGATTAATCGTCAAATCTGGCAGCTATGATTGTAAAACATATTAATTAACAATATTGTTGCCGAAAACTTTGCCAACTGGCCCCAAAAATATCCATTATACGCTTTATATACATAATGTAATGAATACCTAAAAACTGACTAAATATACAGTCGGGCCTCGATTATCCGTGATGGTCGGGACCAGAAGCATTACGAATAATCGATTTTCACGGTTAATCGAATAACAATTTTGATTATACAGTTTTTTTTTACTATTTAACAAGTGAACATTACATACATATTTACATTAAAATAAATTAATTCAAGAAGTTTATGTCCATTTTTAAATTAAATAAGTATGTATACATTAAATTTTCTACCGAAAACATGGGGAAAAAAAACGGACATTAAGCAAAAAAAGAATAGTACAACTTCTTAAAAAAAAAGTCGTGTAATGTTGTTTGTCTAATATTTTTCAACTTATAACTTTCTTTTATAATTTTTTGTAAATGCTTCTGTTAATAAAAAAAATTCTGCCATCACGGATAGTAAGAAACATTTTGAAAACATTGCAAACAGAAAACAATAGACTGATCTTTGGCCGGATAATCGATGCCCGACTGTACTTAAAAAAAAATCAAATATCCACTGCTATATGGAAATTTTTTGACAATTTAAAAAATTTTTTTTTTTTTTTTCAATTTGTTTGTTTAAAAAATAGATGAACATTTTTGTAACTAATTAAACTTTTATAACAATTTTACTTTTATTTTATTTTTAATTAATTTTTAATTAATCTTATTAATTAATGGTGTACGGACAATTGTTTGAGACACTGTAAATTTGCTCTGTAGTGGTACAAACCCGTCGAAAAAAAATTCAAAAATAAGGACCAACCAACTGTTGGAGTTCGAACCTGTTCGAACACAAAAGAACAATTTTTTTCTCCATTAGGCGGCATTTCAGGCGGAAGAAGTAAGAGCCTTTTATCATGAGCTCTTTTAATTTTAATTTTACATAATGAGAATCCTGCATGAAATAAAGGACTTGTAGAATACCTGTATTACTAACATGTATATGTTGGTAAAACTCAAATTTTTAAAAGTGTGGAATACCAAAGTCTTCAATAGTCAATAGTTCTAATCAGTGGTGTTGTCGAGCCGGAACGTCGTTCCGGTACTTCCTTTTTGGACAGGAACGCGTTCCGGAACTAAAGATGATTTCTGATAACGAGAATTGGCTGACGTTTTGAAAAAAAAAATTAAAAAGAATTGCTGATTTTTTTTTCTAATTTTTTTATGTATTTTTATAAACAAGGGTTTGAACGGAACGAACCGGCTTGTTTTTCCGAACCGTGAACCGGAGTTCGGAACGTTTTATTCTGCTGAACCGGAGCTCGACACAAAATGGGTTTCGTAATGATTTCCGTTTCCTTTCCTTTTAATGCTATATACAGGGCTGATCCTGGCGACGGGCGAAATTTGGGGGAAATCTCCCTCCAACCCGTCGGCAAATTTGGGACATAAGACCTTAAAAAAAAAAACGCCGCCACCACGATTATCATGGAAAATTACCCCCGTCGTAAAATTTGGGACATGAGACCGCACAGAGCGGCCGCCTACCCAGGATAGGCCCTGTCTATTTAATTATATACCCAACACTGGTTCTAATACAGTACAGAACTGGTCAATAATTGATGACGACTGCAGTCGGTTTTTTTTAGTCAATAGTGTGTCAGTGCTATCGAAAGTATGGGGGCGGGGGAGGGGGCACATGCATTATGTTTCTTACCTTTTACCAAAGTTTTCATATTTCACCTAAAATTGTAAAAATTTCTAATTTTCTTGAACTCATTTACACCCACTCACCTTGTTGTCCCGTTGTTTATTAAGTTCATCTTCTTTAATTTTTTCTTGATTATTTTGTTCTTCGAGTTTACGTTCTTTCAATGTCTTTAATAGTTTCCACTTGCTACTGCCAAGTGCTATGCCATTAGCAACTTGTGACATTTCTACACTTGATTCTTGACTTATTAGTTTTGGTATCGTTCTTGTTTCTTTGTCTTGTGTTTGTTGTTGTGGTTGTTGTGGTTGCTGTTGCTGGTGTGATTTATTTATTAATTCATTATCAATATATTGTTGGTCGTCTGATTTTTGTTTGTCTGTTGCTTCTGCAACTTCCGATGGTAGTAGTTCGCTAATTGATTTTACATCATCATTAATATTATCTAGATTTGTTGCTGTATTATTTTTGTTAGTCGTTGAGTAGATCTCCATGTTGTCTTTAATATCATTTTCGGAATCGTGTAAATAATTATTGGCATTAGTCTCCGTAGGTGATGCTATAGTTGTTTTTGGAGTTGTAGGTGGGGGTGTTAGATCGTCCATTGTTTCGAAAATTACTTGACCATTGGTGCTGGGTCGTTTTTTAGCGATAAGTTGTTGTTGTTGCTGTTGTTGTTGGTTCTTTTTAAAAAGTTTATAGTTTGGTACAGTCTTAAATATTTCATTCTCACCGTCAACATAAACATCATTCATATTAACGTCATCATCATTTTCCATGCCACTCAGTTCAGTCGGGCTATCCGGACCCGAAGTGGCGCCCGAAGACATGCTGTATTCATTCTCATCATATTTCCCTTCATCCCCGTTCGAGTCGGCTTGTGGGGTATCGATTAGTTTGTTAAGTTTTGCCTCTTGCACTACATTGTCTGTTTCGTTATCGCTTGAGGAATTCTCTTGTGGATATTTCATTTGCTTAGTTGTTGATTGTGTAGTGAGTACCGGTGCTGCTGCCGATTTCTGTCTCTCATGACTGTTCCGACGGGCTTGCACTCCGCCTTTTATATTTTTCGTTTCTTTGAAATGTTGACGCTTAGCTTCATCTTCAGATGAAAACGATGAACTCGTAGAATAAGGTTGTACGTCTGCGTTATCTAATTCGTTTGAGCTAGTGTCTATAGCTACATTAGATCGCCTCATATTACGTTTCTTTTTATACCGCTTTTGAGGTTGGCTATGTTTTTCCATTTCTTGACTTTGGACACGCTGCAGTATTGGTTTTTCCTCATATTTTTCATTATCGGCAATCGTGCGTTGCTGTAGTTGTTTGCCGGCTTTAGTATTCTCTAACTCATCACCTGTGAATTGCACGTTATACGTTTCATCTCCATTTATATCTTGCCATGCCTTGTGCATATCGCTGACTTTCGTGTATTTATAATTCAAAATACGTGACTTGGATGGTCGTCGGTATTGTGGCATTTCTGGCTGCAGTTTGACTTTGTGCTTCAATTCCTGTAATACTTCCGACATTTGGGCTCGAATTTTTTCATCTGGTTCATGATCGAATAACTCATTCATATCTCGATTATTGGGCGCTGTTAACTGATCAATTTGATTAAAAAGTTGCTGATTTGCTGCTTCGGCTTCTTGAAGTTCCTGATGTTGCTGCTGTTGTTCCTCAAGTGTTTGCTGTTGTTGTTTCTGCTGTTTTTCAAGTTCATCCAATTGGCGCAGTTCGTAACAGAAATATTCATCGTCAGTATCTATACTATCCTCGGTACTTTGACGTCTAGATGAAGACAAAGTGCGATATGAATATTGACTTCGATTATCTTCGTCCTCTTTAGAACTGCCCCCGCCTATAGGAGGGATTTCTAAAGATTGATGCGATAACAGTGGTGATCGGCCATTAACACAAGTGGTTTTAAAAGGAGTTCCAATATTATTTGTTGTGGCGATATGCATTGAGGTGGCCAATACAATATTTGAAGATTGAAGCTGCTGTTGACTTTCCGGCTCCTGTAGGTCATTTTTAAAATGTTGCGAATTAATTGTTGGGCTTATCCGTTGTTGTGCGTCGTCTTTGACGGCATCAATTTCTGAAAGTGTAATACCTATTTCAGGCACGTCCATTTCATGAGCATCTACATTTACATCAGGAATATCATCCGTTTCCTCCAACTTGTGATCCCCAACCAAATACGCCGAATCAATTTGCCGAGTTTGTTCATTATCCGGTGGTTTACAAGGTTTATCTTTCGATGTTCCCATTATTGGAAATATATTCGATATATTTCGATTATCATTATCATTTGGAGAAAATGTTTCACAGTCATTGTTTCTATTTATGTCTAAATCTGTCATTTGATTGCTGCAGCTTTGCCTAGTATTTGAAATTTCTTTAAAATTTTGAACATCTGCATCGAATACTTCATAGAATTCTTTTAAATCGGCTTTTTTTGACCCTTCATGTACATTCACATGTTGTTCTTCTTCTTTAGGGAAATCAATGTCAAGTCTTTCTATTTCGTTGCTGAGACCAAAACTGTTTGGCGGCATGTATCTCATTTTATTTTCTGAAACGTCATATTCACTTGGCCCAAGAACACCACCATAATCGCTTGCAATCGACTCATCATTATCCGATGATGTAAAACTTGCTAAATCGCTTGCTTCAGGATCCGACAAGCTAGATCCGTGACGCAAGCCAAAGCTGTACCGCCTATATGTTTTTGCCTTTTGCATAAAATTGTTCATTGTTGTGCTAAACGAGCCACGTTTCTTGTGCTTGCCGTCGCCTAATGGTTGATTTATTTGCTGTTGCGACGCCATAGAAGACGATGACGATGATGCTTTATGGCGACTAGCAGAACTTTTGCTTGAGGTTTTCCTCGAACAGGCAACAACAGACGGATACGAACCGGCCTGGCCACGCATATGAATTTTGGATCGCTGTGTGTCCATATCACCAGTCGGTAATGATTGAGAGCGATTATAGCGCGTTGGACGTTTCAGTTTGAAGTTATCGTTTAAAAGATTGCCCAATCTCTGCCAAACCTTAGGTTGATGCTTTCCAGTTTCTCTGTCAGTATAAGTTTCTTTTACTGTTGGCGATACAGATTCAGACCGAACCGAACCTATTTTCAATCCAGTTGTAGGACATTCTTGACTATTTTCACTATACTTAGCACTACTTTGTTTTATGTTGCTAGTCTGATGTAGCTTATGATGATCTGTTCTACGACTACTGCTAATGCCGCTACTGTTGTAATCAATTATGTTGCTAGATGACGGATAGTAGACTAATCGGTCAGTAAGCTGGCCATTTTGTCGACCACTGTTTGTTGCTGTTGTCTTGTTGACATATTGCTGTTGTTGTTGTTGGTGTACTTCATTTGGACGCATTGGCATTATGCCAGCACTTATTTGAGTTTTTAATAAGTCTGGCATTCGTCGTTTCTCAAATTGCTGTTGCTGATCCCAAGCAAGCATTTCGTCGACTGTATGAGCATGAGCTGAATTTGAATCTTGATTGAGTATGTTGTTTTGAAATATGGAAAACATCGATTTATTTTCAAATGCTGAGCATATGGGTAAATTTTTCGATAGTTCTCTTATATAGTTTAGATTCTCTTCGGAGAACACATAGTCCTTATTGTTTAGTTTGGTTTGATGATGATTTCTTCGCAATTGATCGTCTAATTCCATATCAGGTGGCAGTTGCTGTGGTTGCATTGACAATAACTGTAACATTTCCATGTTAAGGTCTTGATATTTAGCGAGAAAGGGATTGTTTTCACCGTTATTATATGTAATTGATATTGGAGAATTTGGCGATTTATCCCAGGATGATAGTCCACTCATCGATGAAAGACCCGAATCCGATTTTGTTTGTTTAGGCGAACCCGGAATGATCTGATCACGGCCGATGCTCTTCGATGAATCGATTATAAAAAAAGGATTCATACTTGCCGCTTCCTTGCTATTAGAGAATAATGATGATGAATCATTACCATGGTCCATACTAGACAATCTCATAATGTCAATGTCGGGAGCTGGTGGAGGCGGACTATGATTACCGCTGGCACTCAATACAAGGTCTTCTTCGTCGTCCACTAGACCTGCTAATTCTGGCATTTTGTCCTTATAATCAGGATTTTGTAGGTGCAACAAGAATAGCATGCTATTGTGACGCTCTAAACTACGTTTCAACGATTTAATGTACGCATCATTGCTATAAATGTTGTTCGATGATAAAGTGTTCGATGATGTGCAGGTAGCAGTATAATCGCTGCTTAAGTTTGAGGAATTGTGAAAAGCATTCAAATTTGGATCGGTTATTTGCTGCATTAGTAGATTTTCATAGGAGGCATCAACATCGACATAGTTACTCAGACCCAAGTAATTGGCGCAATTTAAACCATATGGCTGGTGTTGCTGCTGTTGAAATTGTTTTTTCTTGTGAATCTCTTTTTCTTGACTATCTAACAACTTAAGCTGTTCGTCCAGATTCGAATTGTGACGTATTAGTTGGACACTATACTCGGTGAGGCCGGGTTGGGTCTTATTAGCCGTATTACCGTCAGACAAATGCAGGCATTTATCGTGGCGAGAAACGATTGGTGCGATAGCACTCGAAGATCCATAGTGTTGATTATGTGTTTCAGTAAGACGATGTAACGAACTGGTGGCTTCTTCTAATTCTATCTTATAGTTATCAAAGGAATTACCTACCAGCTTCTTTAAAGTACTTAAGTTTTTTTCCAGTTTCCGCATCACCATCTTAAACCACAACTTGCTGTCAAGGGTCCGTAACTCTTCAGCCATAGTCAAAGGGTTGAGTAGCAATAAGATAAGATTTTGATTAACCTGATTAAGTTTCTCTAAAAAAATTTGTTCAGATTTAACCAATAGCTTAAGCTCATTAATTTCTTCCCTAGACGGTGTGGGAAAATCAACAATTTTATCTATCTCTAGTAGTAGTATTTTTGTTATACTATCTAATTTATCATCCTGACTATCAGTATACCCTATAAAATTTTCTTCGGATGACGAAGAAGTTGTAGCAGTTGTTGTCGAACGATGATGCATTTGATCAAGTCCATGTTGGTGGTTTTGAACGCATGTCAAATGTTTTGTGTTTATATTTGATGGTTTTTGAGCTAAAGCACTTTTTAAATTGTTTATCATTTCCATTTCATCTTTGTGATGATGTTTTTTCTTTTTGTGCTTTTTTGAATCTTTGGAACGCTTAATTATAGTTGTTGACGACGGTGATACACTCGATGCACTTGTCGTTACTGTTACCGCTGTCGATACAGATGTTTGTGTTATCGGCATTATTGATGACGGAACTAATGATTTGGATAGTTCTTCTACTGAATTTACAAATATTTCAGCTTTTGGTTTCGAATTATTGATGATATTTAAACATTTGTTTTGTTGTTGTTGTTGTTGATGTTGTTGTTGTCTTTCGTTGTTAACCTCTTCCTCATTGTCCTCGTTAATCATGTCAAGAGCGGAATTAGCACGTGTTGATGTATTGGATACGCCAGCAAACATTTGTTGCTCTTGATGTTGTTGTTGTTGTTGCTGTTCATTTTGTTGCATCAACAACAGCTTGTCTAAATTCTGATTAAACTCGGCAGCAAGGTTTTTCTCACGATACACCTCGTTTAGTGTCTTATAAAAATCTTCTGTCATTTCAGTTTTTAGAACACTTCCTCCGCCCGTATCGTCCGGTTTTACATGTATCACGTCAGGTCCCGTTTTAGAGGCTGCTTCACGAAAAAACTTCGTATGACCAGTTAAACTATCCAGTTCGCTTGTTTTACCCTCCGTCGTCGTACTATCCAAAAGAGAACTGTAAACATCTACATTGTCAACACCACCCTCACCGTCAGCAGATAATATGTTATACGCTGCAGTCGTTAAATGCGGTATACCCTTTAGGTGATTACTTGCCGTAAGTTGTTCTAAAAAAGCCTGATTATTGTTTTGATTCTCCTGATGATCGGAGTAGAGTCTTTCGAAATTCGATAGTAGCTTCTGTTGCGTCAACGAACCAGATACAGACTTATTACTTAAAGTAGACAGAGGTGGCGTCATTGATGCTGCGCTTATTGAACTCCTAGAGCCGTAACGTCTCATTCCCAATTGATTGTTATCCTCTAAACAATACATTAAGCTAGGCGACTTTGATTTGTCCAATGAAGAAACGTAGTGTAAATTTTCAATTGAGCATTGTTGTTGCCGTTGTTGCTCTTTCAAAAGTTCATCTAGTGTATCCAGCTCACTTTCAATTCTTATACTAGTACTGTCCTGTCGATTTAATTCCTCATAAAGATTCTCAAATTTCCCTTTTATACACAAGTCAATACCTTCAGTTTGAGCCGGCATTTGAAGATCCTCCGTTAGGAATATTTCCTTCATAAGCAATTCACTTTCCTCATTTTCCAACTCTAATTGTTGTTCCTCTCGTCGCTTAATGTTAATTAGGCCCATAAGATTGTTAACTACCGATTGCTGTTCCACCATTATGTTCTCCAGTTTTTCTAAACGGGACCATATCTTACTGTATTCGGTCGATAATAAATCTAAAGCACCCCAAGCAAATTTCAATTCGGTCTCAAGCATATTGATACGTGTACCAATTTTCTCCATATAGTCGGATATAATATAGTCACTGTGCTGTTGGGAATTGTACTGTTGGCACAATTGCTTTTCACTGCCAAATATTGTTGCGGTGCCACTACCACCACCTGTTGATGATAATAAATGGCTGACACCACCACCACCACCACTACCAACACCATTCAAGTTACTAGCCGTACTGGGATACATTGAACTTGCATTCATTAAGCTTGAGTGAGAGTTGTTTAGCGAAAACAGTTGATGTTGTTGAATATGTTTCAGTTGTTGTTGTTGCTGCTGCTGGTGCTGCTGCTGTTGAACACACTGCAAACTCCCAAACATGATATTTTGTAAATTGCTGGTATCTGTTAATTTATTTACATTTGTTGTGCTGCCGAATTGAGGCATTTGCTGTTTTTGCATCTTGCGAAGTGTATTCAATTGCTGTGATGGCATCTCAAAATTATCCATTCATTCACTTTTTTTTTATTTTTTAAATTATTTTTAATAATCTGTTCTTATATATTTTGTATATACTATCGCACTTATCGTCTTTTATTATTATTGCAATTATTGCTATTGTTTATATGTATAATTGTAATTTTTATTATTATTGTTAATTATTAGTAATATATATATTTGGCAACTCTATACAATGCAAAAGCCGTTGTAAATTCTTTTGTAATTTCAATTTTTTTTGTTCATTCCTTTCTTAACCTTTTAAGACGCATTTGCGCCATAACAAAGCTAATAAAACTAAATTTAACGGATTATTAAAAACAGGTTATGGGCCTAGCTCACAGGTCGCGCAAAGTATTTAAATAAATAAATAAAAATGAAATTAAGCGGTTTAGGGCCATTATTACAACTTTGCCGTTAACTAAAGGGAGGATTTTAACGGGCATAGAAATTGTTCTTCATAGTTATGAGTACCCAATAAGATAGAAATGAGCGTTAAGCTAATGGGAGGATCATCCTGCCGGTAATTTTTAAAGTTAAGTTTGAACTTGCCATTATTATATATTATTTTCAATATGGCAACTTCAAATAAACAAACAAACTGAGCATATACAACAAAAAAAATTAATTCCGTCGTTGACACTGCGTTTATCGACATTGCGCCGGCACTGCTATATTTTTTAAAACAGTTAACTTTATTTCATCTGTAGGTAGTAACAACGAAAATAAGGTAAAGGTAACTTTAGAGTTCCCTTTAGCTAAAGATATCTTTAACTAACATATGTACATACATACATAATTGGCCATTACAACCCTTCAGTCAGGATTACGATTACGGCCAAGCTTCTCAACACCACTCATGTTGTGTGCGTCAATTTTATACATGAGTGGCGGGATCTACAGTTTAAAGTCGACTCCGAACGACAGATTTCTTTGAGAAGCTTTTTCATGGCAATTTTTACTCTCAGAGTTTTTGCCAGAAATCTGCTGAGAGGAAGGCGCCGAAGAAATATTTTTTTCATATTTCGTTTTTGATGTCTGACCTGGGGTTCGAACTCGGGCCTTTCGTCTAATAAGCCAACACACTACCTACTAGACCACTGCGACTTCAAACACATCTTTAACTAAACCCAAGTTTAATGGCATGTTGTAATAATGGCCCTTAAAGTTATTTGAAATAAAAACTATTGAAAATGTCCAATGTAGCAAATTGAAATATTGGATGACGACAACTATGATAGTTGGTGCATTCAAATGCGCAGCGTACTTGTACACAGTGGTTGCTGGAGGTTAGTGAATGGTATCCAAAAGAAGGAATCAATAGAGGACGAAAAAGCCAAAGCAGCTTGGGAAGAAAATGATGAAAGAGTACTGGCTTCAATAACATTGTGTGTGAAAGCTAATCAACTCAACACCATTAAGAACTGTGAAACGTCCAACAAGTCATGTTTGCGTCTTGAAGAAATGCATAAACCTAAAGGCCCAATCCAAAAGGTGTCTTTGTACAAAAAGCTAGTAAACCTAACGCTATCAGAGGGTAGTAATGTAAGTAAACATGTCAATGAGTTTACACAATTGGCAGAAAAACTTGCTGAAACCGGCATTGTCATCCAAGATGAGTTATACTGGTAAATATGTTGTTATCCAGTTTGTCTTCTGATTTCGAACATTATGTTATTGCTAACCCTTAAGCAACAAATTTTTGAAGAGGATAGCAGAAACAAAGAGAAAAATCAAATCAAAGGAAAAAGGGTGAACAACAAAAACAAAACAAATTCAAAGGAAAATGCTTTAACTGCGGGACATTTTGCAAGCACATGTGAGAAGAAGAGAAAACAAGTACAGTTACTACACGCAAATCAAATAAAAAATGCAAAACAAAGTGAATGGTGCATCGACAACGGTGCGACTGCGCACAGGTGTTGCAGTAAATTCCAAAATATTTTTTTTTCGCCAGAATTACATATGAATTTTCTAGGGTTTACGTGTCATAATTGATTCAACGTCTGCAATTATACAACGTTCTGATGGCACAGTGATACTTAAAGCTATGGAGCGAGATAATCTTTTTTTGGCAAAGGGAATAATATATGTTTGGCAACCCTATACAATGCAAACGCCGTTGTAAATTCTTTCGTAATTTCTATTTTTTTGTTCATTCCTTTCTTAACCTTTTAACAAGACGTATTCACGCAATAACAAAGCTAATAAACCGAAATTTAACGGATTATTAAAAAAGTTGTTTTTATTATTATTATGATAAGAATCATTATTATTATTATTTATTTTTATTATTTATTATTATTATTTGTTATTATTATTATTTTTTATTATTATTTATTATTATTATTTATTATTATTATATTTTATTATTATGTATGTATTATTATTATTATTATAATGTATTATTATTATTATTCATTATTATTTTTATTGTTATTATTTATTGTTTTTTATTATTATTATTTATTATTATTTGTTATTATTATTAGTTATTATTATTATTTACTATTATTATTTATTATTATTATTTTTTGTTATTATTTATTAGTATTAGTTATTATTATTATTTATTATTATTATTTGTTATTATTATTATTTATTATAATTATTTATTATTATTATTTCTTATTATTATTATTATTATTATTATGTATTATTATTATTATTTATTATTATTATTTATTATTATTATTTTTTATTATTATTTGCTATTATTATTTATTATTATTATTTATTGTTATTATTTATTGTTTTTTTATTATTATTATTTATTATTATTATTTATTATTATTATTTATTGTTATTATTTGTTATTATTATTATTTTTTATTATTATTTATTATTATTATTTATTATTATTATTTATTATTATTATATTTTATTATTATTATTTATTATTATTATTTATTATTATTATTTTTTATTATTATTTGTTATTATTATTTATTATTATTATTCATTATCATTGTATTATATGTATTAGGCATTATTATTATTATAATGTATTATTATTATTATATATTATTATTATTTATTATTGTTATTTATTTTTATTAGTTATTATTATTATTTATTATTATTATTTATTATTATTATTTATTGCTATTATTTGTTATTATTATTTATTGTTATTAGTTATTGTTATTATTTACTATTATTATTTATTATTATTATTTATTGTTATTATTTGTTATTATTATTATTTTTTATTATTATTTATTATTATTATTTATTATTATTATATTTTATTATTATGTATTAGGTATTATTATTATGTATTATTATTATTTATTATTATTATTGTTATTTATTTTTATTAGTTATTATTATTATTTATTATTATTATTTATTTGTTATTATTTATTATTATTATTTATTATTATTATTTATTATTATTATTTATTATTATTATGTTTTATTATTATGTATTAGGTATTATTATTATTATTATGTATTATTATTATTTTTTATTATTATTATTTATTATTATTATTTATTATTATTATTTTTTATTATTATTTGTTATTATTATTTATTATTTTTATTTATTGTTATTTATTATTATTATTTATTGTTATTATTTGTTATTATTATTATTGTTTATTATTATTTATTACTATTATTTATTATTATTATATTTTTTTATTATCTATTAGGTATTATTATGTATTATTATTTATTATTATTATTTATTATTGTTATTTATTTTTATTAGTTATTATTTATTATTATTATTTATTATTATTATATTTTATAATTATGTATTAGGTGTTATTATTATTATGTATTATTATTATTATTTATTATTATTATGTTTTATTATTATTTGTTATTATTATTTATTATTATTATTTATTGTTATTATTTATTAGTATTAGTTATTATTATTATTTATTATTATTATTTGTTATTATTATTATTTTTTATTATTATTTATTATTATTATTTTTTATTATAATTCATTGCTACTATTTGTTATTATTATTATTCATTATTATTATTTATTGCTATTATTTGTTATTATTATTTATTGCTATTATTTGTTATTATTATTTATTGTTATTAGTTATTATTATTATTTACTATTATTAGTTATTATTATTATTTATTGTTATTATTTATTAGTATTAGTTATTATTATTATTTATTGTTATTATTTATTGTTATTATTTGTTATTATTATTATTTTTTATTATTATTTATTATTATTATTTATTATTATTATTTATTATTATTATATTTTATTATTATGTATTAGGTATTATTATTATTATTAATTTATTATTATTATTTATTATTATTATTTATTACTGTTATTTATTTTTATTAGTTATTATTATTATTTATTATTATTATTTATTTGTTATTATTATTATTTATTATTATTATTTATTATTATTATGTTTTATTATTATGTGTTAGGTATTATTATTATTATGTATTATTATTATTTTTTATTATTATTATTTATTATTATTATTTATTATTATTATTTTTTATTATTATTTGTTATTATTATTTATTATTATTATTCATTATCATTATTTATTGTTTTTTTTATTATTATTATTATTTATTGTTATTTATTATTATTATTTATTGTTATTATTTGTTATTATTATTATTTTTTATTATTATTTATTATTATTATTATTTATTATTATTATATTTTATTATTATCTATTAGGTATTATTATGTATTATTATTATTATTTATTTTTATTAGTTATTATTTATTATTGTTATTTATTTTTATTAGTTATTATTTATTATTGTTATTTATTATTATTATATTTTATAATTATGTATTAGGTATTATTATTATTATTATTATTATGTATTATTATTATTATTTATTATTATTACTTATTATTATTATGTTTTATTATTATTTGTTATTATTATTTATTATTATTATTTACTGTTATTATTTATTGTTTTTTTATTATTATTATTTATTATTATTATTTATTATTATTATTTATTGTTATTATTTATTAGTATTAGTTATTATTATTATTTATTATTATTATTTGTTATTATTATTATTTTTTATTATTATTTATTATTATTATCTATTATAATTATATTTTATTATTATGTAGTAGGTATTATTATTATGTATTATTATTTATTATTATTATTTATTTGTTATTATTTATTATTATTATTTATTATTATTATTTATTATTATTATTTATTATTATTTGTTATTATTATTTATTATTATTATTTTTTATTATAATTCATTGCTACTATTTGTTATTATTATTATTCATTATTATTATTTATTGCTATTATTTGTTATTATTATTTATTGCTATTATTTGTTGTTATTATTTATTGTTATTAGTTATTATTATTATTTATTATTATTACTTATTATTATTTGTTATTATTATTAGTTATTATTATTATTTACTATTATTATTTATTATTATTATTTATTGTTATTATTTATTAGTATTAGTTATTATTATTATTTATTATTATTTGTTATTATTATTTATTATTATTATTTATTATTATTATTTATTGCTATTTTTTATTATTATTATTTATTGTTATTATTATTATTTATTATTACTATTAATTATTATTATTTATTGTTATTATTTATTGTTTTCTTTATTATTTATTATTATTATTTATTGCCATTACTTATTATTATTTATTGTTATTAGTTATTATTATTAATAATCCTCGGGGTTAGATTGGACTCGAAACTGACCTGCTCAAAGCAGATAGAATATGCAACAGCGAAAGCAACTAGAATAACAACACAACTGAATAGACTGATGGCAAATGTTGGAGGACCATTTCCAAGTAGGAGGAATTTACTCCTGGAGGCTGGAAATAGTATACTCCTTTATGGTTCTGAAATCTGAGCTTCTACTTTGGAAACTCTAACCAGAGCTAAAAAATTATTATCTGCGCAGAGAATAGCAGCTTTACGTGTGACATTCTCGTATCGCACCGCATCAACACAAACTGATCTAGTAATAGCGGGACACAACTCAACCGCACAGTATAACGATACAGCACGAAGTCTTCCTAAAATGGCAATATCGCTGGGAAAATGAACAGCAGGGTAGGTGGACAAATGAACTGATTCCTGAATTGCAAGTGTGGAAAAACGGAGAAATAGACTACTATATAACCCATTTAATTTTATTATTTATTGTTATTATTTATTGTTTTTTTATTATTATTATTTATTATTATTATTTGTTATTTATAATTATTTATCGACTATCGTATAAGCTGGAAAAATGCAGAAAAAGAAATACAGCTTAGCAAAATACAGCAGGACGGGACTTCAGATGCTCCAACAATCCAAACAACAAAAAATAAGCGAAATACGTCTAGCCCAGCGGAAACTAATCCCGAAAAGAAATCGAAGAAAAAAGCTAGCGATAGTACAGCGGTCATAGTACCTCCAGAAACTAGGTCTGAAGTAGTAGCAGAAAGAAAAGATAACACAAAAGTCCAAAGGAGAGAACGTCCTAAGAGAACCAAGAACCGACCTGGCGCTGTCGTTATAAAACCCAGAGATGGGCACAACTATGCCGATGTGCTCAAAAATCTAAGAGAAAATATCAACCCGGAAGAAACTGAAGTAGCAGTCCAATCTGTGCGGAAAACAAAGACAGGATCTTTGCTCTTAATAATGGACAAAGGAGGCCAAATGTGACCAAATCCGCAAATGAGATACAGTTGTACGCCTGACGACCACGAACAGCAGAGAGCAGAAAAGAGCTTTTGTAGCGCTGCTAGTAGCTGTCGCAAATATATTACTTGAGAAACGACGAATATTAATAGGATGGACATACTGTCGTATACGGTACAAGGACCGAAACCCTCCGAAATGCTGTGTCTGGACTACTGGATTATGGTTTGAGGATGAATCGGAAACCACAGCAATATGGATCCCATGTCACAGGCAGATTCATATAAAGAATAGCGGAAAGGGAAACGGTTTTGTCTGGGTCCAGATTGGAAACCTTACCCTTGTAAGCTGTTATCTAACTCTAAGCGACAATATCGACTTATTCCAGGAGAAACTGGATAACACAGAAGAGCTAGCAAGGTTTAAGTCAAATAATCTTATTGTAGCGGGTGATTCTCGCGCAATCGAATGGAGATTACAAAATACCAATACAAGAGGCACAAGAATTTTAGAAATGTTAACAAACACTGGCAGTGTTCAAACTTTCAAGCGTCCTGGATGAGAGGGTACTGTCCCAGACGTAACTTTCGGCCCATAAGTTAAAGGACTGGAGAGTTCTGGAAATATATATCGTACTGTTTGAAAGATGGTGAAACTGCCCACAAGAGGAAGACTAGTGGAACCACCCGAAAATGGAACGTGAATACGCTTAATACAACGGTACTAGTCTCCGAAATCGACAGACGAGTAGGAGAACTTAAAAGCGAAGCAGAACACAAGAACAACAGTCGCCCACACCATGGCGACAATCACAAGATGCTGTCATAGTGCAATGACAAAAATGAACAAAAGTATCAAATGGAAACCAGTACATTAGAAGAATCCAGGCGGAACTGCATACAAACAAGAAGGAGATATACCAGAGCCACAAGCAGAGGCGATGCAGAAATATAGCGTAGTGCATATAAAGAAGCAAAACAAAAAAACAACTGAAAAACCGAATATACAAAAGTAAAAAGAAGAAGTGGGAAGAGCTAAGGATTGATATAAACCAAAACCTTCTTTTAATTAAATTAAATTCCGAATCTAATACAAAATCTTAAACTTTATTAATCCAAAGAAAAAATTCATGACGGCGATAATTGTTTACGTGCTTCTTAGGATTGGACGTGTGTCGCCTATAGGAATTAATTATGAAAACCCAAAATAATTTTACATACATACACACATAGCCTACGAACCATTATACTAAAATTAACTATTTCGGCCATCATGAATATCTAAACTATATTATTATTAGACGCATATTATAGTATACATATATATACATACTATTGTATGTAATTGTATATACATATGTATGTATTTATTTATATAAATTGATTATAAAACGTATTATGTTCGATCTTCTTCTAAACTCTCACATATTTAATGTATATATATTTCGAAATAATTTAAAAAAATTAAAGATTTATATTGCCACACCTTATTCGAATTGGGTATAAAGTATATGTTATATTTACATATATACTACGCTGCAAAACACTGCATTGATTTGTTTATTAATTTTCTTTTTAAATGAAATTCACAATATAATTTAAATTACAAAAATATCCAAGAATGTTATTAAAATTTTAAAAACAAATATTCTATGCGAATAACAAACTGAATGAATGAACGCTTAAAAGTTTCGCCTTTCTACAAATCTAGTTAACTACAATTTATTAAATCAAGGTAAGTTATTTGTATTTAATATTATGCTCGTACTTAAACATATAGCAACGCTCTTTCTACATATATCTTGCATTTGTTTTATTTTTATTAATTGTTATTTATTATTATTATTATTGTTTCATTTCTAAGATTTAACCAAAAAGCCAAACTTCTGAATGCTTTTTTTTTAACATAACCAGGATGAAAGAATCAATTTGCTTTGAACCCGGCAGATTCTGTAGTTAAGATGTTAAAGATGTATGTTATATATTATTTTTCTTTTTTCTATAATAGCACACACAATTTTGTCATAATTATGCTAAAATACATTTTTATTAAATGTTCTTGGAATTCAAAACGTTTGTGATCTGTATTTTGAGAGTACATTGATCTATTTTGCTTTCATTTTGCCAATTTAAAACCGCACATAAATATAATCCCATGAAACGTTTCCGCACTCATTCTCATTCTAATTTATAATAAGTAGAGAGATTTTATTTATTTTATTTTATTGCAAAAACTATTTTGGTCAATAGGTCGACAGGACTGCAGTTGCTTAGAGTTGTTGAGTGATGTTAGTAAAACATAAAATCAGGTTTGTCATCATCATTAATATGTACAATGTAGAGTTTTCTTCAAAATACAAAAATTAAAGTTATATACAAATATTTCTTTTTTCCTATGGCGTTAAAAGGAATGCAAAGAAAGGAATTACGGCGTCATGTAAATATGAATGGAATTTCATTTAGCAATTATAATTCTTAAACAGTTGGCTGGTTGGCTTGTTGATATTTTTTTTTTAATTTAAGATTTCTTTTATTTTATCTTTGTAAAGGAAATATAAACAAACACACACGCGCACGTACACGCACACAGATTTTGTATGTATACGAGTTTTGTTTGCTTTAGATTTTAACATTTAATAATCACAATTGTATTGCATACTCCACGGGATGTTAGCAATAACAACTATTAAGAAAACTTGAACTCTTTATTTATTCATTCATTTTTACGTCTATTTTCAAAATGTTTACTACCACTTTGTTTATTACTTCAATTTGAAAATGAAACTTTATTTAATTCTCAAGTAACAACATTCATTTAAAGTTCCTAAATAAAATTATATCTAATTCCTCTTTAACGTCCCGTAGCTAAACTTTCGAACCGTATTAAAAGTGTAAAAAGCCTGGTAGTATTTGTTGCTCTTCAATTTTTTGTGTGTGTCTGTTGGAGCGGAAAGCGTACTTAGGGCTCTATTCAACTTAGAAAAAAAAACACACACACATGCAGAAAAGTTATTTTTGCTTTTTGTCTTTGCAGCTCTAAAGCTTTTCTAGGTAAACGAAATATACACAAAAAAGCTAAAATTCGTCTAAGCTTTAATGTTATGGGAAGTGCCATGTACTCTGAAAAAATTCAACTCTACAAAATTTACCGCCATGGCAAGAGAGTTGCCATATACTCAAAAACACAAATTTTTTTGTCATTTTTTAATATATGTATAAATATAAAAAATTATATATAAATAATACAGTCGGGCCTCGATTATGCGTGATGGTAGGGACCAGAAGCATTACGGATAATCGATTTTCATGGTTAATCGAATAACACTTTTCATTATACAGTTGTTTTACATTGTACTTACATACTTACATTAAAAAAATTAACTCAAGAAGTTTATGTCCATTTTTAAATTAAATAAGTATGTACATATACACAAAATTTTCTACTGAAAACATGGGGCAAAAAAACGGACATTAAGCAAAAAAAGAATACAACTTCTTAAAAAAAAGTTGTGTAATGTTGTTTGTCTAATATTTTTCAACTTATAACTTTCTTTTATAATTTTTTGTAAATGCTTCTGTTAATAAAAAAAAATCTGCCACCACGGATAATAGAGGTACATACATACATAATTGGCCATTACAACCCTTCAGTCAGGATTACGGCCTAGCTTCTCAACACCATTCATGTTATATGCATTAATTTTATACATGAGTGGCGGGACCTACAGTTTAAAGTCGACTCCGAACGACAGATTTTTTGAGAAGCTTTTTATGGCAATTTTTTACTCTCAGAGTTTTTGCCAGAAATCTGCTGAGAGGAAGTCGCCGAAGAAATATTTTCATATTTTCGTTTTGATGTCTGACCTGGGATTCGAACCCGGGCCTTTCGTCTAATAAGCCAACACACTACCTACTAGACCACGGCGACTTCAATATAATAATAATAGATAATACAGGTAATCATGGTTATTCGAAACAAACATTGCAAACAAAAAACAATTGTCTGATCTTTGGCCATAACGGCTACTCGAGGTTACCGGTTAATCGGATCACGGAGGCCCAACTGTATATATATTTAAAAAATTGATTATGGGGTAGAGGAAAAAGCAAATAGCAATTATTAATCTGATTTTATTAATCTGCTTATATTGTAAGTGACAGGAAAAACTTCTGTAATAAAAAAGTTCCACATACAGATAAAGAACGAATTCTTCTTTCGGCTAATAATCCAGTCTTGCGCAAGTCAGTCGACCATGAACGGATGTGCTCTACATGATAGACGTGAAAGACGTAAAAATACATGATTTTCGGAAACAACAACCTTTATTTGCCTCAAGTACATTCCATTGAAGTAGCGATAATAGAGTAAAACAACAATTCAAATTGCGACTGTGGTCTAGTGAATCAATAAATTATAATTATTAAGCACCTTCGCAGTCTTCAATAAGGGGTAAAAGTAGTCTTTGAATTTCAGGCCCATTTATAAGACTTTTATTATAACTGATGTAAATATTAAGTGGATCAGATAGAATGGAGTATTCCTTTCAAGACACTGGACCCTTGGAAAATATGGCCAGAACATCGTGAGCCTCTGATTCTCCAATATTTACACAACCCACAGTTACAGACAACACTTTTCCTGCGTTAATGTTGCACGTGTGCGTTAACAAACAAGATTGAGTATCATATCGCACATTAAAATCGATCCTAATCGCACGACACCGTTACAATAAGTCTTTTCGTGCCAATCTCTAAAAGCTTGAAGTACTGCTGCCATATGCAAAGGATAAACGGATAGGATTTTACAGAGAATTTATAATTAGGGAACAGAGTTATTTTTTATCTGAATTTAAACTGAACTCATCTAATAGAATGCCATCCATGACAACTTGATATTTCAGTTTTTCACTATAACCTACTACTTCCTCTCAAAAGGAAGAAACGAAACAACACGGCTTTATAACATACAAGCGTGAAGTAATATTCGAGATATTAGGAATCTTTCGAAAGAGACCACAAACAAAGTTTACACAATGTATGCTGGAAATATAATATGATGTCTGAAGAAAACGACTGAGTTTGCTATTCCAATCCAAGAGAATACGCACACGAAACTGCTGTACCTTTTAACTTTACAATTCTCCATATGGACGATCAAGCAATATTCGACCATTCATCCATTTTTATTCTTGCCTGAAAACGATATAAAAACGAAATTCTGATGCTATCGGTGACATTACTGATGTATGAAACATACATCAGAATACATCGCAATTTCGAAAAGAAAATAGCAAAGGCAAGATTTTACAGTTAATAGTGCATATAAAAGATCAAATCCGCTTCTTTTCTATGACGACTAAGTGTATTAAAACTAAAAACATTTCAAGCCTTAAGAAGTGGAGCAATTGTGGTGGAAATCGCACAGAAAGTTATCTGTACATGTAATTCCAATTACATCATTGCCAAGCAATCAATGGTCCAAAAGCCATATTTACGCCTGAGCAGTCAACAAATGTCAGTTATAATTTCCAAACTTTTAGAACCTTGTACCTATTCAGTAAAAAACTCTCAAATTAAAGATAACCAGACTTCGAAGACTTCAAGTTTAAGCCGCATTGAATTCATTATTGAGACATTACAGCAATCAGTTAAAAGCTTTACCAACCATGCTGTTGCAGGCTCTACTTAATATTGATATGTACTAACTTTCAAAACCTGTCATCAAAAAAACTATTTCAAAAAGAACGGTTATATTATTTACTATCGTGTGAAGGCTCAACTTCGGAGACTGAAAATTCTCTTGCAGCTACAAGCTATCTGTCTCGAAAGTTTGAAGCATAATCTTGAAATTACATGCACAAATGATTGGTTATAACGACTATTCAGTCAGGGTTACGACCTAGCTTCTCACACTACATATGTTGTGTTTGTTAATTTTATACGTGAGTAGTGGGACCTACAGTTTAAAGCCGACTCCGAACGACAGATTTTTGAGAAATTTTTTCATGGCAGGTTTATTTACTCTCAGAGCTTTTTCCAGAAATCCGCTCAGAGGAAATCGCCAAAGAAATATTTTTTTATTTCATATTTCTTTTTGATGTCTGACCTGGGATACGAACCCTAGGCTTTATGTCTAATAAGCCAACACACTACCTACTAGACTACGGCGACTTTCTGGGTGATACATGTAAGTTAATTATAATTATTTTGTTTATTTATATTTCAATACAAGTTCTTGTCTTATTGATTTGAAGAAATAAAACTTGAAATTTATTACTATCTGAGCACTATTGCAGCCAAGAAGGCTTTTTAAAATTTCCGATTAGCTACTATATATAATTGCAAAGTTTAACCCGTATGTGCCCAATTTTTTTTTTTTTTTTTTGCAAAAACATGGATTTTTTTATTTATTGGAATCCATATGGTATACCATTCAGCTGATCAATATCTTACCGTTTTCAAAAAGGAGCGATAAGCACATATGGATTAAATATTTCTAAGAACATACTTTCTGGAGATCTAGAATAGCTTGAGACGCCACGTCACGTGGGTAACCCTCTTACTGTCTGTTAAAAAGTTTAAAGTGACTAAAAATATGCCCATAGATTGGTTGAAATTAGATTTGTCTTCAGACCACTAACCTACTATTCAAGCAATCACAAATTCTGATCTAAACTTTATTTTAGCTAAAGTTAAAAATAAATTGTAGCTCTTAGTATACCGCTAAGAACACCAGTGGAAGACACTTCAGATATTTTAAAGACGCTGTTTTATATTGCAAGTTTCATCCAACAACAGAATGAATATAATGGTGTTTTCTATGTAAAAAG
Source organism: Sarcophaga rosellei (assembly GCA_930367235.1). NCBI lineage: Eukaryota > Metazoa > Arthropoda > Insecta > Diptera > Sarcophagidae > Sarcophaga > Sarcophaga rosellei. The sequence continues at coordinate 3,635,390 of OV884022.1, read as the reverse complement.
GCTGGTTTCTGAAAAAAACAGAGTTCGAAGAGAGTTCAAGCAAAACACATCCTTTCAACATAACACAAGGCTTAAAGAGTGCACAAAACGGCTAACAAAACTATTGAAGTCTCAAAAAACGAAATCATTTACAAATTACTTGGAAAAACTTATTATATTTAAACGATCTTTAGAATATTGTTGTTTGTTGAAGAACTGAGACTAGTTCTCATCCCGAATTTGAGCAATGTTGCTGTTTCACTTGCACTCTCCCAACGTTTGAATTTCGTGAGAGCATATAAGGGGCTTATAGAGCTACCCCGTATAATTAGACGGATTCTTTTTTAAAACTTTAATATGTTACTCAAAATTTTAAGCTGATACCTAAAACTTACAAAGATCATACCAAAGTGGAGTTTATTTCCAAAAGTATCGAATTTTATGTTAAATCTTGCGACTCTTACAATTAACACTATTAAGTACGATGTAGTCAGGACAAGGAATTAGGATCAGAAAAAAACCCGGTACGGTTGATAAATCACTTAAATTTAATATTGATAAACTATAGAGGGTAATTTACCGTGACCTGTTTTACATTTAATATTAGTATACTGCACTCCTTACTCTATTGATGTCTTATGCGTAAGAACCCCGGCAAAGCGTATAATTACTTGCAAGAAAAATATTTCAAGCTAAATATAGTATGGGCCGTTATTACAACTTGCCGTTAACTACAGGGAGGATTTTAATGGGCAAATAAGGTTTTTTATTATTATAAGTGGACAATATTGCAGAAGTGAGCGTTAAGTTAAAGGGAGGATCATCCTGCCGGTAACTTTTAAAGTTAAGTTTATGTTAGAACTTGCCATATTACATATTATTTTCAATATGGCAACTTCAAATTTAAACAAACTGAGCATATACAACAAAAAAAACGAAGTCCGTCGTTGCCACTGCGTTTAAAAAAACTTGTTTAATTGAGCAGTTTTATCGACATTGAGCCGGCACTGCCATATTTTTAAAAACAGTTATTTTTATTCTATATGTAAGCTGTAATAAAGAAAATAAGTTAAAGATAACTTTACAGTTCCCTTTAACTAAAGGTACCTTCAACAAAACCCAAGTTTAATGGCAAGTTGTAAGTTTCTAAATTACAAGTTAAGCTAAAACTTATTAACTTTATATTAAAAAATTAATATATTACTTGTCTTATTGCTATTATTTATTATTACATATATATTATTACTTCCATATTATTACTTCTACAAAATATTTCTTTCAGTCGGATAATGAGTGCCTCACATAATATTTATGCATGGCAGAGACATATGATAACATATGTTATACATTAGAAATTAGAACACGCTCTAATTGAAATTTTGTCAAAATACTTTTCTTATACCAGGTCAGACATCAAAAAGAAATATCAAAAAATATTTCTTAGGCGACTTCCTCTCAGCAGATTTCCGGCAACTCTGAGAGGAAATAAAATTGCCATGAAAAGTTTCCCAAAAATCTGTTGTTCGGAGTCGACTTTAAACTGTAGGCCTCGCCACTCATGTATAAAATTAACACACACAACATGAGTGATGTTAAGAAGCACACACGGCATGTAGTTGTTTACTTATGTAAAAGTTGACTATTTCAGTGTAAAAACCATGTCCTGTAAGATTGGCTTAAGTCGATAGCAGTGGTAGTATGTACATATGTATGTGTATTTGCAATCGATCATCTATTTTGAATAGTTCTACTAGTTTAATAACTGAAAGTGAGTTTGATTGCAAATTTCGTCAGATTATAAAGAGAAACGTTAAGTTATCTGAGCCTAAATGGCAGCAGACTAGGGAAAATAATTACGGATTCAAGACAAAGCTAAAAAATAAATAAAAATAAGAATGAAAGAAACAAAATTAAATCAATGTTAGAATACTTCGTATTCTATTCAAAATGACTTAGTTGTACGATTAACTCGTGGCACCAAATAAATTAAATTTAATTTTACACTTGACATATTTAATAATCGCCTTATCGAATCAATTAAAGAAAATTGTCATGCATTTGAAGTCATATATCTTTTGTATATTATTTTTGAAAGTAACAATTATTAAAAATAATATGCGTTTGTACGACTTTAACAAGCTATCGCTGTAATATTATCATAGTATTATAAATAAATAAATAAAATAAATCGATCTTTATCTTTTACAAAATGCGGCGGCATTTTTGGGAGCGTAAAGTATGTATACCGAACATAATTTTAATACATTTAATACCGACAGGCAAATAATGGCAATAATTGAGTAAATTTCATTGAATATCATTGTTATCTTAATTAATTTCATCCTATTTATTATTTGATATTAATATATACATGTTAATTAATTTAAAGGATGATTAATCATAGAATACCACTCCACTTCTTACCGTAACACAAAAGTTGTGTCGACATAAGAGTAAACTTAAACGCCGAGTACGTTCCACGGATGTCAGGATTAATATTTGGTCATTTTTTTCATTATCACATTCCTTGATCTGAGCCATATTGTTTGTAAACTACCAAAAAAAAAAAAAGCTAAAACAACTAAAACAAAAATCCAGAACAGAAAACGGAACCACTTTTAAAACAATTATATATGACAACTTCGCGGTTTGATTGCTGGTGGGAGTTTATAATTGAAATACTTTTGTAACGAAATAAAGAAAATAATAGCATTTATGTGGAAAATTTAATTATTTAAAGTGCTTTCATTTATCAGCAAAATTTATTCTTAATTAGAATTTAACATTTAACACTTTATTTACGGCTATGTTCATAAAGTTTTGTCATTACTTTAGCTCTTCATGCTTAACTATCTATGCATGTGATAGAATTGTCTGTCACCGTCAAAAGAGAAATAAATGTAAATAATTATGTGTGTAAGCAAATGCGTATAATGTGAATAAATTTAGTTAATCTACTTGTTGACTTTGAAACGAAATGATAACTTGGTAGTAATATGCAGGTTAACTATAACATTATAACAGTAATTCCTATTCAATTGAAATGCTTTATAAAAACTCATACATATGTATATGCTAATACAGTCGTTCCTCGATTATCCGTGATCCGGTTAATCGGGGTTACCGGGTAAACATCAGTTTATTGTTTGCAATGTTTTCAAATTGTTTGCTTCGATTAACCGTGACTACCTCTATTATCCGTGATGGCAGAATTTTTTTTATTAACTTCAAATTCTTACATCGACGCCTCCATTCTATAACGTTCTAAGTACACGTAACGTTCTAAGTACTTTTTAATATTCTTGCATTTTTAAATTCTACGTTCTCTAACTTAAATACTGTCAAAATTTGGTTAAGATGCGCCGATGCGTTCCGAAGTTATAGGGAAAAATCTACTTAGAATACACATATAGTCGTATGGCGCGTGAAAACTTTGAGAGCTCATAACTCAAAACACACTTTTTCGACTTAGAATGTTATAGAACGGAGGCGTCGACATACAATATAATAAACATGAAGACGGGGAAATCCCTTGTTTGCATACGATGAGTCAGAAGCATTTACAAGTGATTTGTTAGAGGTATGGAAATATCGAATACGCTCGAGAATGTGGCACAAATGATCAATATTACGGATGACATGACTTTACCACAGAGGATATAGAGACATGGCTCAAATGTGATAAAAAAAATGCCTCCCAATTTGCTGTTTTGTTGTCAGATGAAGCAATTATAAGCATGGCAAACAGTAACTCAGATGAACCTGAGCGAGACAATGGATTGGAAGAAGAAGCACATTGCCGAATTTCCTGGATGGCCCTTGTTTTTCCGGAATTACAGAGCAGAATAAAATTCAAGCTTATCGCATCCAAGAAAAACTTATAAAAGAAAATTATAAGTTGAAAAATATTAGACAAACAAGACAGCATTACAAGACTTTTTTTAAGAAGTCGTATTCTTTCTTTGCTTAAGCCCCCTTTAGGCGAGCACACAAGTAATATGATCTGTCAAAATTTTATGTAGAAGAGTACGGATCGGATCGTCTAAACATAATACGTAATGAAACTGTCACACATTGAGAGAAAATACGGACGAAAATTTTGACAGTCGTATGGCTCTCTTCATTTTTTTAAATTTTTCAAAAAACAAGAAAATTTCATTATATCAGGGATGTATTTTTATGTAAACAAAGCAAAAAAGTGTAAAACACCTACGCTGTTTTTATAACAGCTGTTTTCGTCTTACTTTATTATTGTCTTATACCAATCGTGTAAACACAAAAAAATAATCATACTACTATTATTCTCTTTTTTGAAATACGTATGGAATTTCATTTTACTTTTTCATCAGATTTTACATATTACTTGTGTGATCGTGTGAAGGGGGCTTTAATGTCATTTTTGCCTCATGTTTTCAGTAGAAAATTTAATGTATGCGAGTACATACTTATTTAATTTAAAAATGTACATAAACTTGTTGAATTAATTTTTTTTAATGTAAATATGTATGTACAAAACTGTATAATCAAAAGTGTTTTTCGATTAACCGTGAAAATCGATTACGGATAATTGAGGCCCGACTGTATTTCTAGTGAGGTTTAAGTATTGCATTTTCATATATTTTATTTATATCAGTGAGTGAGTCTTTTCAAATAGTACAATGTTACATTTATGTTATTTTACATACATTTTTCCTTAAGCATGGTTAGATTTGAATTTTGCAATTGATTTGGCGGCCAAATCCTATTAAAAGCACTAGAACATGGGAAAGCTTTTCGCTTTCAAATAAAATGAAAATAGTTTTAATCAACGTGTTGGTTGGTTTTAACTTTAACTTTACTGTTAAAATTAATTTAATATTTTTGAAATTTAAAGCAAGGATTTTATACTTAATTAGGCTTTCAGTATAGGAGGATGATTAATAGTCTCTAGAAAAAAATAATATAAATGAAATGAAATTCAAACATCGTGTTGCTTGTCTCATAAAGTGGGAAATATTTCTACTACACAAACTTTTTATGCAAAAGAGACCATCGAAAAGAGATGGGAAATCACAAAGAAGTTTTCTGTACAAATAATGCAAAATTTAAAACGGTCGGTTCCGCTACAAATGATTTCAAGTCATTCGCTGAATTCTATGGTTATGTTATTGTGAAATTTAAAACAAATTATATAAGTAAATAACTTGATGTGTTCGTCATAATTGGCCATTACAACTCTTCAGTCAGGATTACGGCCTAGCTTTTCATACCACTCATGATGTGTGCCTTAATTTGTATACGTGAGTGGTGGGACCTACAGTTTAACGTCGACTCCGAACGACAGATTTTGAGAAACATTTTCATGACAAGTTTATTTACTCTCATAGTTTTTGCCAGAAATCTGCTGAGGGGAAGTTGCCGAAGATATATTTTTTTTTTCATATTTCGTTTTGATGTCTGGCCTGGGGCTCGAACCCGGGCTTTACGTCGACTACACTACGGCGACTTCACACAAACACAAGTACACTCTCAATAAAAAGCTAATTTTAAAGAACATTGCCCGAAATATATCCAGTCCATAGTATAAAGTCGACGTTATAGAAAATAGGAGCTAAGAAGTAGGTTGGTAATCGATCTGTCGATTTTAAGTAACACTCACGATATAAAAATTGTAGGAAAATATATTAATTTCAAAAATGTATTATTTAATCATCCAAATATAATAATAATAATAATTTAATAATGCCTATTGAAAACGGCGTTGTTTGAAAAAAAAATTCAAATTTATTCACTTATCTAAGTTCCACTAGTAATACTAAAACAGCATTATGAATAGTTTGTGATGAAAACTTAATCAAACTGTATTTTGCCATGTATGTATGTACATACATACATATATAATGACGGATTGGGATTCCTTACAATTTTTGTGTTTCTCTCTTAATTTTCACTTCCTCTTATAAATTTCCTTTTTGTGTTATTCACAGCAGGATATTAAAATACGAGTGCAACTGTAAATATGAATATATGTACATATTAATGTAACAAATATTCAGAAATAATGACATATTTGTGGTGTGTCCAACCACATGTATTGGCCGCACTTTACTCATTCCTATATCTGTAGCAAATCTAATGTTCTTCAAAATGTATATGTGGACAACAATATGTCTGACATCATCATATAAAGTGTAATAGTGTCAATAGAAGTATTACGATACCCCACAGACAACGGTCAAATCTAATAAATAAAATATTACTATTATGTCGGTAAGTTTGAAAATGGATCTAAGATTTATGGATTGATTAAATTTGGAGCTTATTTTAAATTTTAAAAGACACACACATATTATTTTTATGCCAGAAGCTCCTCTCCAAGACCTACGAAATTATTTTAACTAGAAGATATAAGATATCTATCTTCACTCTTCCTAGTATAAGCGGAACCCGACTCTCATTGTGTCCCGAAGTTAATATCTAGGCCTGATCCTCTACTCAAAACTCAACTGGAAAGCTGCCTGTTCTGCTTACTGGTACAGTAGAGCAGTGAGATCTAGGAGAGGTCTACGCCTTAATATCACGCCTTGGGTGTATTCTGTAATGATCAAACCCAACCCCCTATATGGTCTGAATAGACAACATAATATCGTACTTCTTGACAAAGTCAGAAGATCTGCAGATTTTCATATTACCGGTGCTCTACGTACCACACCTACAAAAGTCTTGTTCACAATGCTTAACTGGCTTTCCACTGCACTTTTTGCTAAAAAAAAAAGCAGCCAAATATATCGCGACTACACTCAATGCCTTATGTCGCTGGCTCATCATTCCTTCTGGGCATTCCCCTATTTTGTAGGTTAATCCCCCAGCTCTATAAAAATTCGGTTCTGTACCTACAGAATATTATTTGGACAGTAGTTTTCACTTTGTGATTCCGAGCAGGCACAACTGGGTTTATAACATAATCACCTCAACGTAATATCTCTGGATGAATGGCTCCAAACTCGATAATGGGGCCGGTAGTGGTGGGAAACTCGACCTAAACATATTTCTCCGATTTCCGTATCACTGTAGCGTGTTTCAGGCGGAGGTGATGGCCATTTACCAAGCCGTTAAGTGGATCCTCATCAACGGTGCTCCTTTCACATGTATCGCAATCTGCTCTGATAGCCAAGCTGCTATTAGATCCCTCTCGAGCTTTACACTAAACTCAATTCTAAAAGCCCTGGGCACAGGGACATGCCAGGCAACTGTGGGGCCGATGAGATCACCATAGCAAGAGCACTCCTTCCGAATCCTTCGCTAATCGAATAGAGTAGTCCACTTAGCTCGTTTAAATTGGTCATTAGGCAAGAATTCTTCCGAGACGCTAACCTATCCTGGGTCAACGAGAAATCGGCCTCCACTACCAGACTCACTTGGCCCACGTTGGATAGAAGGCATACCAACTAAGTACTCAAACTTGATAGCGATGTCATCTCTATCACAGTGGCCATGCTCTGTTATTCACTTTCTTTGTCAAGGCCAATCTCTTGCGAGGTGCAGATTTAGGTTATTTGGCTCCCGATTCCTTGCCAGTCTGGGAATAAAGGTTAAGTACTCGTCCGAAATATTTTAACTTCTTTCCATTTAGTCTTATGAAATTGTTAAATTAAAAAAATTATTTAACATGTAACAACTAAATCTAAAAGAGACTTGATCATAACTATGATACCGTAGGAGAAATAAAAATTAACACTTGAACGATCTGGGAATAGATTAAATTCTGATGTTGAAGTTGTCCTAATCTAGAAGTTATTACTTTGGCTTATTAGTGGAGATCCCATAGTTCAACCAATGGCTTAAACATCTCGAACAAAACGAAATATGCCCGTCTCAGTTGCACAGAGCTGTTTTCATTTTAAATGCTGCTTTGCTACCGAAGGCAGGCAATGATTACCCGTAAAAGGGGTCATATAGAGCCATAAACTTATTACCAATAATCTCAAATGCCTTTGAAGAGCTCCTGATGTCTAAACGGATGCTCATTCAAAATGCAATTATGTGAGTGTCTTGCAGATCACAAATTCGGCTTCTGTTACACACAAAAAACAATCTTCGCAGAGACCGTGACCTTCGCACTAGCCCAGGAGACCGCTCGCACGATTTCTAGACCACAATTGAGCAAAGTGCGAAAATGAAAGTCGTGGAGGATGATGAATGCCTTTTAAATAAATTTAAAGAAATGTTGAAACAAGTTTTGGAACCGAACAACCCCCCACATTGGATCTACAAAGCGGGTATTGCCAGGTGGAGATTGCAGATAAGGACAAGGAGAAAACTGCATTCAGTGCGAATGGCGGCTTATGGCAGTTTAAAATTATGCCATTTGAGATTTGTAATTCTCCGACCACATTCGAGCGGCTTATGGAACGTGTCCTAAAGGGACTGCATTAGTAGACTTTCCTGGTGTACTTCGATGACATAATAGTGATGGACAGAACTTTCAACGAACACCTCAAGAACCTAGCAGAAGTTCTGCAACGAATATCAATGGCTGGACTAAAATTAAGCGTAAAGAAACACATACATACATACATAATTGGCCATTACAACTCTTCAGCCAGGATTACGGCCTAGCTTCTCACACCACTCATGTTGTGTGCCTTAATTTTATACTTGAGTGGCGGGACCTACAGTTTAACGTCGACAGATTTTTTGAGAAACTTTTTCATGGCAGGTTTATTTACTCTCAGAGTTTTTGCCAGAAATCTGCTGAGAGGAAGTTGCCGAAGAAATAATTTTTTTTTTCATATTTCGTTTTGATGTCTGGCCTGGGACTCGAACCTGGTCTTTACGTCTAATAAGCGAACACGGCTACGGCGACTACAAAGAAAAGGAATGTGCACTTTTCCAAAAACAGGTGAAATATTTGGGGCATCTTGTTACAGCAGATGGCATATCCACGGAAGAAGATAAAATATGAGCAGTAAAAGACTGGTCTCGCCCCCAGAACCTTCATGAATTACGCAGTTTTTTGGGACTATGCACATACTACAGACGCTTTGTGCCTGACTTTGCTAGCAGGCTCGCATGAGCTCACCAAGAGATCGAAAGTGTATCAATGAGGTGAGTCACAGGAAAAGGAGTTCCAGACACTAAAAGACCTATTTTGGCATAAAACATGGAAATGCTGATGCTATCTCACGCCAACCTTGTAATTTGGAGTGTAAACATTGTGTGAAGGCTGAGAAGAAGGAATCCATATTTGATGTCCAGCTAACGTAGAAGAAAGACAAAACAAAGAAGTAACCCAATATTGGCAAAGATTATAACAGCTAAGGAAGAGAACATACGGCCTACCCTGAATGAAATATCAGCTGAAGGTCTTCTCATAAAAGCATATTGGGCACAAAGGGACAGTTTAAAATTTATAAACCGATGCTTATATCGTCATTGGGAAAGCGCTGATGGCAAGACCTCATCCAACCTAATAGTAGTGCCTTCCTCCAAAATGAGGGAAGTCTTAAATGAGTTTCATAATGGAGCTAGCGGAGGACACCTTGGGGTGACAAAGACGCTGGAAAAACTAAAACAACGTTTTTATGGGTTGGATGTCAGCAAGCAGTTGCGGATTAGATAGCAAACTGTACCCAGTGTGTTGCAGCTAAAGGTCCAGCAAGAAGAAGTAGAGGTCAGCTGCAACGATAGAACTCGGGCGAATAGTAATGGACGTAGCAGGGCCTTTTCCTGTCCGCTATGCCGGAAACCGATTCAAGAGCATTCACCAGACTGTTTACAAAGTGATATAAAATCAAAACACGGCATGCAAGGGAGTCAGTAAAAATTCAGTCAGTCTTGTTTGAAGACGCGTTGTGTGTGAAGAGAATTATCGTGTTTTGAAGATCTCGGTTATAAAGATCTGTCAAACAATTGTTAGTGTTTACTCACAAGTGTATAAAGAAGAATAACAAACAAAGCAAATTGTTGTTGTTTACATCAAGTTGTGAACAGTGGCACACAGAATTGTGCGAACAATAAAGAATTTAATTACAACTGATTACGAATACAAAGTACAATATTTCAATATTAATAAGTAAGTAGAAGTAAAATTAACGTATAGAATAAGTTGATAGATAATGCCTTTATTTTATCTGTATTACAACTTACAACTATACAGTTCCCTTTAGCTAAAGGTACCTTTAACTAAACCCAAATTTAACGGCAAGTTGTAATAACGATCCTTAAATTTGTCTTTTTGACATTCTCTAGGTGTAAAAGCATTTAAAAGGGAGACAAAAAATACTGTTGGCGCATGCTAAAAGGCTAGTTCTTGTAATACTTTAAGGGAAAGTCTTATAGACTCTTACTTGAGTTTCCACATTGCTAATATGAAACAAGAAGTGCTGAATACTGGCAGTATTCTAGTTTTACGCAAAAACTTCATTTTATGTAGGCTGTGTTTATCTTGCATTAATACATAATATTAAATAATTATCTAATATGTATAATATTAATATTAAATATGGCTATTACTTACATTCAACTGCATGATAATTTTATTGTATGCCCAATGCCAACGTTGTTTTGCGGTTACTTCAGTTTTACGTTTCATTATTTGCATGTGTCCACCGACGACTTCTTCGGTTTCGCCGCGCATAAGTCGCATTTTACGTGACTGCGATGATCTCATTGCTAAAGAAATCATCTGAAGATCGCCCATTTGATCGTCTTCAATGGAAAGGATATCATGACTAGATTTACGGCTGCTAGACTTTGATGGTGATGCAATGACTGCGTCCGATTGCAGCCCGCCAACAGTTGAAGAAATTTCATCTTTTTCATCTTCTTCTAGTATAATACTGTCTTGTTTTTTGATTTGCTGATGTTGTTGTGATGAAGTTGATGCGGCTAATGCGGTGGTAGTTGTTGGTATTGCTGTAGTTGTTGTCGAAGAAGTTGTTGATGTTTTATCTAACAACGTTTTATCTGGTTGGGTTGTTGACGACTTGGCTTGCTGTTGTTGGTGTTGCTTAATTGTTATACCGTCACTACCACTAGAACTTTCATCTAGATAATTGCCACTATCCTCACTCTGGTACATATCGTCGGTGTATTCCTCAACAATTTCATTTTCATCCTGTTCATGGGCGTAATCGTCCTCTACAACATACTGCAAAGACGACTGCTTATGTATTTGGCGTAGTTGTGAGGAATAATGATGATAGTGCGATGGTTGATTATTATACATTACCTCCTCATCCTCTTCGGCGGCCTGATTTTTCTCCTTTTCGAGGTACTTAAACTCATCCTCTTCATTGAAATAATCATCCCGATAATCATAACTACCATTTGTATGCTCATAATAACCATTAGCTGGCATGTGCCTTGTAGACGGTGCCACTGGCTGTGTATCCATGTAGTAATCGGCCTGCTCACTATCGATGTTATAAGCCGGTGCCCGTTTTATATATGGCAGAGACTTATTATCAAGAACTTCGACGTCCTCTTCGTAAATCTCAGTCGGTTGCTGTTTCACCAAACATCCCGATTTATCATTGATGGTGGGCAGTTTTTTGCCAGTGGATCCACCAGCTGGCGGCACCGTTGGCAATAATTTTTGTTGTGCTTGCTGGTGTGCAAGTTGTTGGTCTTGATTGTCATAGTAATATTCCTCATCGGTAATTGGTATATTGCTATTGTCATAATCATCACCACGGCCACTTCCATGGCTTGATGGGTATGGGCTGACTAGCGAGTCCTGATGTTGCATAGCTCTTCGATAATTATTTTCAGTAACGGTTGCGGTTACAGTTGCCGCAGTAGCAATAGCCGACGATGCAGTAGTCATTGGCACTGTTGTTGACGGCGTCGGTTGAGTTTTTTTGTTGAGTGCAACGTTAGCAGTTGTTTGTAGATTCTTTTGTACTTTGGTAGTAGCCATTGAGGCACCTTGATTCACAACTTGAGTGGCAGTTTGCATAGCTGCTGCTGCTTTACCAAAAATGGAACCAAACATACCACCACCTGATGGCGCTGTTTTTCCACTATTAGCATTGCTACTACTGACTGCTGTCGCTGTTGTTGTAGATGCTGCCGTCGATTCGGCTGTAGAAGGCGTTTGTTGAGAGATCTGAGATGCTACATTAGTTAACGAAGACAATAGAGAACTTTTTGCTTTTTTAGCAGACGCCACCGTTGTTGAGCTGGTAGATGCAGCAACTGTCGATGATGGAACAGTTACAACTGATACTGAAGTTGCCGGATCTTTCTGTTGTGCTGTTGTGGCGACTGCTGCATACGTCGTAGTTATGAATTGGTCATTAGATTGGGTTGCATACTCGCTATAGCCGCCATACTCATCAGGGGCCAGATTTTCATCACCATAGTAATCTTTATTTAAATCATTCATTTGTCCAGTAACCACGTCATCATCGTACATCATCACTTGTTCGGAATTGTTAACCATTTCATCTTGGGCATAGTCCAAACTACTAGTCATATGATAATATGTTGTCTGATCGCTGTTGTTGTAATACAAGCCGCCGGCACTACTCTGACTAGAATCGAAAAATTCGGTTGCGTGCATTGAGACTTCTTGACCGGAGGTCGTACAGGTGTTAATAATGTCATTACCATAGGTAACATCATTATAATACCTATTATTTTGGGTAGAAACCACATAGTTATCTTGTTGGTGTTGGCTTGTTTGTGGAGCACTGGTCATATCATATTTATACGCTGTCGTTGGCACTACAGAAACGGGTATATTACTTACAGTTTTTGGTGGTTGAGCTTCATGTCGTGTAGTGGCGGTAGTTCCTGTTGATATAGTACTTGGTGCACTTGATTTTGTGCCGGTTCCTAATAAACCTCCCACTTGTGGTACCAACTTTGACGCTAAACCAAAACCAAATCCCCTTTTTTGCTGTTGTGTAGTTGCACTAGGCCCACCACTACCGGCCGCTGCTAAAACACCGTCTAAACCTCCCTTCAAACTCTGCGATAGTCCACCCAACATGCTTGTAGCCGACTTAACACTAGCTGTAGTCTTCTGTGGTATAGAGCTAGTGGTGGTGGTGGTGGTGATGGTGGTGGTTGAGGCTTTATTAGTTGACTGCATATCAATAACAGAATTGTTACTACTGACATTGAGGGTAGGTTTACTAGTCGTGTTCGAACTGAAAGACACTTGTGTGGTGGTAAATGTGTCAATAGGCGCTGACGATGCTACTGGTAGTATGGATGGTGCTGCTGATGATATTGCCTCTGATGCTCTCCTACTTTCTGCTTTATCATAGCTTGTAACCGTTACCGTATTTTCTGTGCTGGGAGCACTACTGATTCCAGTTGTTGCGTTGTCCTCAATCAAAGAATTGAGATTTACACTAAAACTGCTATAAAAATTGTCATCAAAATCAACTGTCGTTGTCGAGGCAATATTGGCAGTCAGTTGCTTTTCTGTTGGTGAAGAGTGATTTAAGTTTAACACAGAGTTATCTAATGTTGTTGAAGCTTTTGATGTGAAACTTGGCAATGATGTAAAAGCCATGGTTGATTTTGTAACATCATTATCTGTTCTCAGAGCTGCAGCTGCAGTTGTTGCTGACTCCAACTCATCCAATGTTGTGGTTTTAGCCGCTGTGGTGGCTGTAGGATCGTATTGCGTAGTTATGGTATTATTGTTTATTGTATTTGTAGCATTTAGTATATCCGTTTCAGTATCAGGGTTTGTTTCTTTACCCGTTTCTGTGCTTATAGTATTCATGTCTGTGTCATCTGTTATTTTATAGAAGTTTAAGTAATCTAGGCTACTGTATTCAATTGTGTTAGAACTATTTAGAAAGTCTGTTATGTATGCTGGTAGTTCCTGAGATTTTGTTGTTTCCAGTACTAAGGATGTGTTTGACGATGACGCCGTTACTGTGCTAGTATAGTCCTTAAGATAGTTTGCATATAATGATGGTGTTGATGTGGTTGTTGTTGTTGTTGTTGTTGCTACACCTTCTATTACAGACAAATAGTCGAAATTTTTTGAAGTCATATTTGATGAATCTGTGGCCGTTGTTGTTGTTAATTTCGAATTCACGTCAGCTGTAGAAGCAGTTGTTGTGAACAAACAATTGGATGCAAATAATGAAACGTTATCTTTCGTTTCATTATTATTGCTCGTATAGTCACTACTATTATTATCCATTATTGTTGTTGTATACGAGGATGTTGTGCTTGCCGGAACTGATTTATTCAATGTCGATAATGAGAATATATCGGATGTTGCTGCTGTCGTTGATATCATCGACATTGTCGTCATTGAAGTATCTGTTGTAGCTGACGATGCCGTTACCGATTCTGATAGTTTTAAAGTCGTCGTCAAGAAATCAAGATTATAGTCTTTCAAGTAATGATTGTAGTCGTGTGGTACATTTTCGTTAGTTTTACTTTCTATGTTTGTTGTTGTTGTTGTTGTTGTAGATGTACTAGTTGCTTGTAAAGCAGTAGTTGTCTTTATTGCTGTTGCCGTCATTACAGTATCTAATGGTGATATCGATGAAGATGACAATGATGACGTTACGGCTGAAGTTGCATAGCATGATGTTGTTGAGGTAATTGAAACAACACTACTACTATTACTACTACTACTACTACAAGGAATTGCAGTTGAAATTTTTGTTTCTATTGTTACAGGCGCACTAATGCTACTTTTGTTATGGCTAATATTATTATCACTTGAATTTAAAGCTGTTTTTATATTATTAAGTCCCCTATTATTTATTGCTGAACTTGTTAAAGTTGTTGAATATGCTGAATATGCTGAAGTTGCATCTGGAATTGATGTTATGGTCGATTCTGATGAAGTTAGAGACGATGATGATATCAAATCGGATATTTTTGATGATTCTGCTGCTGCAATTGCTGATGTCGTGGTTGTTACAATTGCTGTTGCTGATGATACATCACCGGTGGTGATTATTGTTGACAATGATATTGATGACGATGGTGGTGACGTAAATGCTAATGTTAAATAATCGGTATGATGGTTTAGACTAGGATGTGGTAAAAAACTGCTACTATTACTGCTCTGGGTGAGGGTATATTGAATATTGGTGTTATAGCTAGTACTGTTGCTAGTGGTTGTGAATGTTGGCAATGTATAGGATTTTAAATAGTCTGCAATATCATATGTGCTTGATTTATAATGACTATCGTATGTAGTAGATTTCAAATTAGACGATTCAGTTACAGCGACAGAAGATGGCTCTGATGATGAGATCATTGTGTCATTTGTAACTGTTAAACTACTTAGCTTGGACGGCGCCGTTGATAAATGATATATGGATTTAACTTGACTTTCCTTTTCCGTTTCCTTCTTCTCATTGTCATCCCTTGTTCCGGATTCTATATTTTGTACATTATTGTTGGAATAATTCGTGTTATTGTTTTTGTAATTATTTATGTCATTATCGCATATTTTAAAATCTAAAATGTTACTGTTACAGCTACTGTTGTTATTGTTGTTCGGTAACAGGGAACTTGTTGCCGATTGTAATCCTAAACCGTAACTAATACCGGTTGCTGTTGTTTCGGTTCTTATTGTTGTTGTTGTTGCAGCTGTTGTTGCAGCTGTTGTTGCAGCTGTTGATGATGACACTAACGATTTTGTTGTGGTTGTTGTTGGGAATGTTGAACCGGATGTTAAATTCGATTGATACGACGATAATACTAACGATGGCGATGGTGATTGCGATGGCGATTGCGATTGCGATGATGTTAATGCTGATGTTGCTATTGTTGTTGATGGTGTGGCTGTTGTAATAGTATTTATTGTTGTTAATGTTGTTGATGAAATGGACGATGTTATATTTATTTTATCTAATGTATCGGTTGTTTTGATTTGCGATGATATTTGTGGAGTTGCTGGTAGAATTTTGTTGGTTACATTGACGGTATGACTTAACGAATATTGAGGTGACTGTGGCAATTGTTTGTTGGCAACAAGGCCAGCGCGCCCAGAGTGGTGATGCTTTGGCAATTTTCTAGAAGTTAAGTTTTTTAACAACGCCAGACCTTCCGTTGAATCCGAATAGGTAGCAACAATTTCATTGCTACTTTTGATGCTAGTTGCACTATCAGCTACAACTGGCGAGGCAGATGACAACAACAGCATTGAGGATGACGCTTCTGTGGCTAGTGAAACGGGCGGCAGAACAATTGAGCTGTTATTTAATTTCATTGTTGCATTATTTGTCGTATAGGCACATGACGTTAAGTTATTGCATTCGCTAATATTATTAATTTTGTTGCTACTAAAATCCACGAAACCCATACCACTACTGCTGTCATCATAGCGGTAGGACATAGAAGATGAGGTCCTACCCACCGTTACGCCTTCAGTTGAAAGTCCACTTGACGGTTTTGTTACACCAACTGTTGTAGTCGGGTCCGAGCCCGATGTGATAGTCTTTGGTGTCTTTTTTAACAGATGCTGTGGAATACGCGTTTCACCGCTTGCAATAACGGAGGCCGTTGTCATAGCCATAATGATGGAATAGCGGCATTTTTGTAAATCTTGTAATTTTTGTTGAGTAGCATAGGCATTGGTCGAACAGGGTGCCGTGGTATCACTGTAAGTTGACATATTGTCCATAGAGTTTAAGCCAAAATCACCATAGTCTTCGGTAGTTTGCATAGCGGTGTGGGGTCGTGGATCCATAGAGTAGCGTGAATCATACAAGTAATAGGAATTACTGTAGTCCGTTTCAGAACTTTTTAGTTGGGATTCAGTTACACCATCATTGTTGTAATACATATTATTAAAGATAGTAGATTGTGGGAGTTTTTGGCTAGTTGATGACACTGGTGTTGCCATTTTATAATCAAGATTTGTGTGATTTCGATAAGGCGACATTGAAGTCGTAGTTGATGCCATTGTTGTTGTATTGCCAGAGTTATCTTCAAAAAATTGTTGTTTTAAAGATTTTCTTCTTGCAAATGTCTGAGGCTGGGATTGGAGCAAAGGTAAAACGCGCTCTGGTGGTTTGTTTTGTCCGCAAAATGCCACCCCCCCTGCACTAAACTCATGATGTCGATGACCATTTAACTGGCTCTTCACACCATTTGTTATGTAGCCTTTGTCCCAATCCCCATTATCTGAGCCCATTCCTCTACCGCTAACACCTCCACCACTATAACGAAATGTAGGTGTTGACGGTAGACTGACATTGCTATGCCTATGCTGACCACTACTGTACATACCATCCCACATACTGTGGCTATGCTGTACTGACGGAATTTGTGGTAATATCTTGTTGTTACTGCTATCACCAAGCGCCGTATATGGTCGATCGTTATTTCCATCCGAAAAGCTGCCATAATTACCATAATCACCACTACGATTGTCATAGACGCTATAATCAAGCGCCGTATAAATATCATACCGATTACTACTACTATCACCGCTGCACGCATCGCGATGATACATTAAGTTGTCTGTATTGATTACGTTTTTATAATACGGTTGATTGTAATGATGGTTGGAATTTGAAACATTATAATTACCGGTATTCGACATAGTTGATGTTGATCTTTTGTGATGGTTGTAGCTATCACAACTACTTCCGTCGTTGTACTCTTGGTTGCCATATAAATCATCTTCCGTTTGGCTCTCGTATGTATTATAAGTACTTTTACTGCGTAAAGTGCTGCTAATTGGTCGGTTATTGCAGGATAAGGCATCGATTTCATTAAAATAACAATCGTTTTGAGTGTAAGACTAGAAAGAAAGAAAGAATATTAAAAATTAAAACAGTTAACTTGCAATTCAATATACGATTATATATGTATGTATAAACAAATAAATTATTGACACTATATTCTTGACACAATACAGTCAAATAATTTCTAGGTTATATTTTTTATATTCGTTTTTGTCTTGAAACATTAATTGTAAGAGACTTAAACAATGATATAACACCTTTTTCAGTTTGATAAAAATCATCCGGAAAAAGTCTACACATACAGTGGTGTATGTAGACTTTTTTCTTTGACTGTATATTTATATGCATATTCATATCTATCTTATTCTATCTATATATGTATATAAAAATGAATGTTTATTTGTACGTAACTTATAGAACTGTAAACGATGCATTTGATCATGTTATGATCTTCAGCAAAGTTGTTGCGCTTAAGTCGACGGAGGTTTCTAAGTTGGTATAACCTATGTACTTCCGACTGGTGGCGTCACTGAAAATTACTAAAAATTATTTAAATCGTAAACTGTGCATTTAATCATGTTATGATCTTTAGCAAAGTTGTTGCGGATGAGCCGGGAAAGGTTTCTAAGTTGGTATGACCTATTTCCAACAGGTGGCGCCACTGAAAATTACTCAAAATGAATTAAATCGATCATTATATGATCTTTAGCAAAGTTGTTGCGCTTAAGTCGACGGAGGTTTCTAAGTTGGTGCGAGTAATTTCCGATAGATGGTGCCACTAGAAGTCGCCGTAGTCTAGTAGGTAGTGTGTTCGCTTATTAGACGTAAAAGCCCGAGTTCGAGCCCCAGGCCAGACATCAAAAAGAAATATGAAAAAAAAATATTTCTTCGGCGACTACCTCTCAGCAGATTTCTGGCAAAAACTCTGAGAGTAAACAAACCTGCCATGAAAAAGTTTCTCAAAAATCTGTCGTTCGGAGTCGACGTTAAACTGTAGGTCCCGCCGTTCATGTATAAAATTAAGGCACACAACATGAGTGGTGTGAGAAGCTAGCCCGTAATCCCGACTGAAGGGTTGTAATGGCCAATTATGTATGTATGTATGTAGATGGCGCCACTGAGAATTATTCAAAATGAATTAAATCGTAATTAAATCATGTGTTGATCGGACAAATACCAGGCATTCTAGGATTCATCATTTATGATCTTCATAACATTTAGTATAACTCATTCCCGTAAAATGTCAATCACAAATTTGAAACATTTTAATTTTGGAAAATTTTTTAAAATGCTGCTGCGTTCAATTGGATTGAGTACATTGGGAGATTCTAATAAAGTTAAACGCATTTTTCACGTCGTTCCCGTGCAATCATGCCTCCAAAGCGACAAGCAATTGGTCGACCTACACCTTAAGCACGGAAGAAAAAAGCATTACGAGCCTCAGAATTATACGGGCAACGAGCATTGAGACTGGAAAATCTTCGAGTACATGCCGCTGAAACCCGTTGGCATTAATCACTTGAACAACGAGAAGTGAGATTAGAAACTGATCGAATGCATACTACTCCGACCTGTTCGTCTGAATTATCTGGGCAATAGGAAACAAAATCAATAAAATGATTCAAAATTAATTGGATATTTGTGTGATGTCTTTCCTTCAAATTTATTTGAGTTGGTGGCGCAGCAACACGCGCAGGTTACAGCTAGTATACATATATATATATATATTGTATATAGTGAAATAGTGATGATTTCTCATACATAAAATATACATACATATGTATGTATTCCATTCATAGCTGGGAGATGAGTAAGATTTCAAATCGTCGAATATTAAATAAAAATCGTCCAAAGCGTCGAAGTGTTTCATTGAAATCGTAAAAAAAAATCGTCAGTAAAAATAAATAAAACGTGTTTCTTTTAATTGGGAGGGAGGAATGCATGCAAACAAGGTAAAGTTTCTGATTGTGGTCAACGCTGCGATCTCCAGGTCAGTAGGCAATTGAGTAGCAGAGACCTCTCTCGTGCGACAAAACTAACACTCTACAAGACGCTCATCCTCCCCGTGCTTCTTTATGGCGCAGAGGCATGGACCCTATTAAGTACAGATGCAGCAGCCTTGAGAGTGTTCAAGAGAAAAGTCCTACGCAAGATCTTCGGTCCAGTGCGAGTTGGCGATGATTTCCGTATCCGATCCAACAGTGAGCTGTATGAGCTCCTCAACGACATAGACGTTGTACAGCGTATTAATATCCAGCGACTGCGCTGGCTCGGCCATGTCGTTTGAATGAAGGAGGATGCTACGGCGAGACGGGTATTTGATACGGGAATCTGCGGAAGTCGGCGAAGAGGACGACCTTGTATCCGTTGGAAGGACCAAATCGAGGAAGCCCTGTCATCGATTGGCGTGACCAACTGGCTTAGGCGCGCAAGAAGCAGAGGCGCCTGGAATGATGTGTTGCGGCAGGCCGAAATCCGTTAAACAGGTTGTTAATGGCCAATTAAGTAAGTAAGTTTCTTTTAATTTTTTTTTACTAAAACGTAGAAAAACAATTAATGTACATGTAGTTTTAATAATTAGTAAAAAAAAAAAACAAATATGAAGGAAAAATTTTACAACTCCTTTTATTACTTCGACACCTCCGTTCTATAACATTCTAAGTCGAAAAAGTGTGTTTTGAGTTATGTGCTCTCAAAGATTTCACGCGACATACGACTATATGAGTATTCTAAGTAGATACTTACTTACTTACTTAATTGGCCATAATAACCCGTTTAACTTCGTTCGGAGAACGCCTCTGCTGTCCTTTGTGATCGCAGCTTCTTGACGTCCAGCTTTCGCAATGTACTAGAGCGCGCAGACCTCGATGCGCAATCGAAACTTGGCTGCGACAAGGTAGTGGTCAGAGTCGATGTTTGGACCTCTGAACGTACGCACATCTAGTACACTGGATACGTGCCTTCCGTCAATCACAATATGCTCGATTTGGTTGGACGTAGATCGATCAGGGGACATCCAAGTGGCCTTGTGGATATCGAGGTGTTGAAACCTGGTGCTACATACTACCATGTTACGTGACGCGGCGAAATCGATCAGCCTCATACCATTGGGAGTAGTGTTCTCGCGGAGGCTGAACTGTCCGACAGTGGGGCCAAAGATATCGCATTTCCTGGATGGCAGTGATGTCCGTCCTACATTTCATGAGGGCATCCGCCAGCTGGGCGGAAGCGCCTGCCCTGTAAAGGGTTCGGACGTTCCATGTGCCTATTCGTAAATCATAGTCCTTTAAACGTTTGCCGTGGTCGTCAACTTTTGAGGGGATCTTTATAGAGGCTATTGTTTTGATTTTCATTGGAGAATGTTTTTACGTGGTGGGTTCCAAGCCCTACGCACAACCCAAATTTAACGTCCAGGGGATTGGACTTCGCTGCACGCATTAGTTAACATTTAGCGGGTGCTAGAATGCCATCCAGGAGGGGCCACGAGGGGGCTGCATGTCAACTTGAATACAGCAAGACAAGGATCGCCCTGGTGTTCGCCACGTTGGCCACAGTCAGAAACTTTACCTTGTTTGCATGCATCCCATCCCAAATTCTAAGTAGATTTTTCCCTATAACTTCGGAACAGATCGGCGCATCTTAACCAAATTTTGACAGTATTTAAGTTAGAGAACGTAGAATTTATAAATATACCTAAAATATAAGTATTTGTACACAAAATATTTGTATGTTGACAAAATAAAGCTACATAGCTTGCAAATGTATATTAGAATTGAACATTTTAATTAACTCAGGTTCAACTTTAAAGTCGAAGCCGTTACAATTGCTAAGTCTTAAATTGTTGAGTCTTTTGTGTACAGTATTGCTTTTGTTTAGATTAACTCGGCTATATACTCTCCCTACATTAACTAAAGAACATAGTAATAGTTATACTTGGGGAATAAATTTCGCCAATTTTGAAAATTTTTTTGTTGAAGTTTTTCAATATATGATGTACAGACAGTTCGCCATAACTAAATAGCATAACAGTCTTAATGTGAATGTTACGTGAACGTATTTCTTTTTTTTTCATTTACTTTAAATATCCAGAGTTTAACGAGCTGAAAAATGTATTCCTGATGGTACAAAAATGCATCCTAAATCGCCGTCATTAATGATGAGCTTTCGGCCGATAATAGCTTTTACAAAATTCACAGTGATGCAACTGAATTGTTGCGAAGACAGTTCCCACTATCCATTATTATTTCTTTTTTACAGAAAACCACGACCGTTTGGTAGATTCTTCCAAACTTCCGCACTTTGAGAGTTGATAACGGCTATCTTGTTGGCACTACGTCTGTCAAATTAGTTGTTATTTAATCGCCTGTTTTGTAAAATCACTATGTGCGGATATACAACACCTGCAAATAATAAAATGATGTTATTCTGTTGGAGTAACATACCGAGCAAAAAATCATATTCAGCGATGAGTCCCATTTTTCGATGAACAAACAAAATTGTTGAATACGGGATGATATTAATCTGTATTAAGTTGTATAATCTAATCCCAGAGCGTCCAATCCAATCTAATGCACGGAAAAAGTCTCTGCTTGGTGTGAATTTTGGGTGGAGGCGTTATCATTCCATAATTTTTTAAGAATGGCGTTGGCCGAGCCGTCACTGTCAACGGCGAACACTATATGTCGATGATCACCAATTTATTTCGATCAGACACATTCCGCACAAGCGATGTTTTCATAATGGTGTTGTAAACTGACCACAGCGATCGTATGGTTTAAGCCAGTTAGACTCTCCTAAGTCTTAGGTCTTTGCGGATGAGTCACAAATTACAGCTATCTTTAAAGTCAACATAGCCCATGCCATCAGTCAAATTCTGTCTAAGCCATGGATAATTTGACATCTCAGATGCGCTCCACCCAGAGAAGAGATGGCGGGCACTTGAACGATTTTACATTCCACCCATAATTATATGGTATATTTACCAGGGGGCTGAATCACCATACGTGAGTACCAATTCGAAGCCATGCATTTGGACATGACTTCCCTCTTGGTTAGGGTTCGGAGACTATCTAAACTCCTTTATGAAAATGACTAAAAGTGTAATGGCACACCGAGCTTGCGCTCTCCCCGCCACTACGTTGCTCCCACAAGGGAGCCACACCATTGTTGGGCAGAGACAAGCATCTGGGGCTCCCGACACCCGTGGCACCAGAATTAAGTCTCCGGTCAGTCTTCATAGTCCAGTCTGCTACCAGTTGAAGGGGACGCACAAACAAACACAATGAGCGGACACTATGCACCACCGATGAAAGCGGATAGCACAGACCGCCTACCTAGATCGACAACCCACTAATGTAGGATGCGCACGCAAGCGTCGAGCTTTATGGACCGACAACGTCAGTGAAGCGACGACGGACGGCGCCGAAAGAGTAACCTAGCATCAACCCGCCCTCATTCTTCTCCTACTAAAAACAAGACGAGCGATCTCCTCAAATCTTTGTTTAGTCCGATCCGTAGCTAAGGAATTCTATTTTTCAGCAGTAGCACCGTGTCCATAAACCTTAAAAACGGCTCCAATGGTTCCCTATGTGCCGATGTGACCCTATTGGTGCCCTTTAAGTCCACGTTGGCAGGCCCTGAGTCCGGCTTCCACGGACTACCAACAAACTTAACACTGCGGTCAAACATCTCGACCGACATACGATCCTTCAGGTTCATCTCATACAGATCCGTCATGAAGTCATTAATCGCAATCTCCGGATGACCTTTTGGACCACCACACGTGGGCCCAGTATATCCTCAAAGTATACCTGCAGCCCGACCTCCTGGAGTTTTCGATTAGACGCGACATGCTCCCTCACCGCAACAGATGGAGTTCTGGGTTGGCCGCACCACATGTACACGCACCCCAAGAGTTGGTCCAACCTCCTCCATGAGCCTAACATACTGTTAGTGATGGTCTTTGTCTTCTCCTCCGTCGTACCACTACTACCGATCTCACCACGTAAACCTTCTGCTACAGACTCGCACTCACTCCTACTCAAGGCCGCTTTTCTTCTCCTACGCAGCACCCGCATGGGCTGCGGCGACTTTAGGCGGCCCAGGTTTGAGGCGTTTTCCGCCCTCATCCTCCGTTACCGACATTTCAACTTCGAAAGAGGTTCCCCATGACAGTCTTAAACTGCAGAAGGTGGGCCCATCCCATCCGTCTGCCCCTCGGTGGTGGTGTCAGATACGTCGTCCTCGGGTGTCATTGCAAACAATATCATTACCACTTACCAAATTCGCACATATTGCGAAATGATGAGTCAACATTTCTCAACAAACATTAAACTGTAACAAATATGTCCCTTATCCCCATTACATTTCCATGTACTGAACAATGTCAAATTTTTATGAAAGTTTGGAATGATATTAATTAACAATTTATGATATTGACCTCGAAATATAAATAAAGAATACTATAAAAACAACATATAGTGATCACGGCGGATATCTCTTCAAATGAAACTGAGAATATTCAACGCAAACGTAAAATCACCATTTTAAATAAATGAAACTTGACTTCGACTTGAAGTCGCCGCAGTCTAGTAAGTAGTGTGTTGGCTTATTAGACTTAGAATATTTCTTCGGCGACTTCCTCTCAGCAGATTTCTGCCAAAAACTCTGAGAGTAAATAAAATTGCCATGAAAAAGTTTCTCAATCATCTGTCGTTCGGAGTCGACGTTAAACTGTAGGTCCCGCCACTCACGTATAAAAATTAACGCACACAACATGAGTGGTGTGAGAAGCTAGGCCGTAATCCTGACTGAAGGGTTGGGCAATGGCCAATTATGTAATTATGTATGAAACTTGACTACTTCCAAACTCAGTAGTGCATGCGCTAGAAATACTTATAAAGAAATGTTTAAACGTCATCTGTCTGTTATATCCATAAATTAAGGGTCTGTAAGGTGATACTTAAGTGAAGAAAGTAAAAATGGAAAGATTCATAAATTGGAAACGCACACTAAAAATATAACAATGTCTCTAGAAGAACGAGCACAAATCATTGAAAGAACTTTAAACGATATGGAACAACAAAAGAATATTAATGTGGAAATTTATTGATTAAATTGGTTAAAAATGTCAGTGAAACTGTGTCCTATTTAAACGAGAGTGTTAAATAGACCACAAGCCAACAACCAATATCCGCCGAAACCAACAGTCAAAATCGATTATCTTCATTCCATGATGAACCACCACCAAGATCATGCAATTTAACGTCGCGTTATTTTTAGAATAATTCCAAAGCTCAAATCCAAGATCCATTGCGTCATTAGTGGAGATATAGCTACATCTTTGTGAAAAAGTCATGGAAAATTTCAAGACACATCAGACCCGTGACGGCTTTTTTATGGATATTTATCTAAACTTAACTTGGTCTAGTAGGTAGTGTGTTGGCTTATTAGACGAAAGGCCCGAGTTCGAATCCCAGGCCAGACATCAAAAACAAAATACAAAAAGTATTTCTTCGGCGACTTCCTCTCAGCAGATTTCTGGCAAAAACTCTGAGAGTAAAAATTGCCATGAACAGCTTCTCAAAAAATCTGTCGTTCGGAGTCGACTTTAAACTGTAGGTCCCGCCACCCATGTATAAAATTAACGCACACAACATGAGTGGTGTTGAGAAGCTAGGCCGTAATCCTGACAGAAGGGTTGTAATGGCCAATTATGTATATATGTAGATTTAGTCAGCACCGTATTAAATAAGTGGGTATAATATGACAAAAATTTAAAAACAAAGGATCTAAATCATCAGAACCAATTGCATTCGATTTTACCGCTGAAATACATTCCAAGACTTCGAACTGATCTAATATTGGAAGAATAACACTACAACTCACGATATACAAACAAATGTTTTGATAAATATAAATCCGAAATCCGATTTTATTCCTTGTCCATAGACATACATTTTTTATTTGTATTTAGAATTTTTTTTACATGTTGCTATTCTTGCATTTAAGTAATTTAGAAATACTTAATAATGAAATATATACATAATATAATAATAACAGAAAGTATTCTAAATGATAATGATTGTTTGTGATACGCCGCCGTGCTCTAATCTCATGCATTATTAAATGTCTCAAAAACTTTATTATGAATATGAATATACTTAGACTTTGTTTTGTGAAAATTTAAAATTATTATTAAGTATTTGGTATTATATATGTATATATAAATATAATATTTAAATGTGTGCTAATTTACATAGTGTGTACATGGATAACATTATGGATAAACTACATACATATGTATGTATTGAATGCGTTCAAAATATCACTTGAGGTACGTATGTAAACTTACCGTCATATTTCAAATATGCTGTACTAATAATCATTTGCATGTTGTTTTTATTGGTGTTGGTGTTTCATAAATTTATTGTATGTTGTTGTTGTTTTTTGTTGTTTCTATATTTTTATTTTTTTCTACATTTAGAAATATTTGTTACATTTTAAATTAATTTTCTAAAATATACCACCTTCAAAAAGGCAAATTTTTTTAGACTTTGTTACATGTTTAACTATGATACATTTAATGTTATTATTATTATTCATTTTTATTTATTTATTTATTTATATATATATTTTTATTTAGTTACATATATCTATTATAATTTTGTTGTTGTTTTTGTTGTCATATCACTTTTTGATTAATATCGGTTTATTAAAATTAAGTTTTTTTATACAATTGTTTATTCTAAGCTGCGTTTATAAATGTAACGTTATTTATATAAGCACATATACATATATACATATGTATTTCTTTTTTTGAGTGTGCGTGTGTGTGTTCGTGTATATATGAGTGTTTAAGTAAATAAACTACAACAAATATTATTGTATATATGTATGCCATTATAAAGATCATTTTAAAATTTTGTCGTATTAGACTTTTAAACACGTGTGTATATAATAGCATATAATTTTGTGTTTTCCCAAACTATATACATTACATGGCGTTATCGCATTACAAACATTGTAAATAATAATTATTTTATAATTTTTGATCGCTCAACATCAACTCAGAATTAATAATGTATTGTTAAGTACAAGCATATGTTTGACACTGGTTCAAGGATCACTTTAATTAAATTGTTTTGTTGTCATTAACAAACAGACAGACAGGCAGATGATTAAGGACAAAATATTAGAAATAAAACTGATAAATGTAAGTAAGTACATGTGTAAGTACAATGT
The DNA here is from genome assembly GCA_930367235.1 of Sarcophaga rosellei. Taxonomy (NCBI): domain Eukaryota; kingdom Metazoa; phylum Arthropoda; class Insecta; order Diptera; family Sarcophagidae; genus Sarcophaga; species Sarcophaga rosellei. The sequence goes on along the minus strand of OV884022.1, from coordinate 3,608,496 downwards.
ATCTTTAATGCTAATGTCGTCACCACAATATTTATGAAAATATTATTTTAAGTTGTTGTTAAATTCATTTCATTATATTTTTTTATTCAAAAAAAAAACACAAAAAGTGAGGTTTTGTTTTATATTTCTTTTTAAACAAAATTTGTAATATTATTAGCCAATTCCTAAAATTGTTTATAACATAAGTTTCAATTTCATATCTATTTATAAACATTAACAGCTTAAACGCAATTGATTCGAATTACTGTAGGAGTTATTTACTTGTACCATTTTTGTTTTGTCTCCTTTAGAAATATGTATTTTGAAAAGCTCTTGTAACAAATTTCGTCAAATTTATTATTGCTATCGACTGCAGAAAATTTTTTTTATGATTCGATTGTTTTTATTTGTTGTTTATTTGTATTGTATGTTGCTTAGTTAAGAAAAGAAAAAACTAAATATATCAAAATAGCCGTATCATATCAGTATGTTTCGCCTGATTATTTAATTTGTATTTCTTTGGATATTTTATTTATTATTACAATACATTTCCATTGCATTGGCAATAATAAAATTTTCTATAAACTTTCCTCTTTTTATCTTACATACATACACAAGTTTTATCATATAATCGACTTTATATAAACACACATACACACACACGTTTTTAACTGTATAACTGACGTCCTTCGCTTCATATTATTTATTTTTCTTCACTGCTTTACTTTTTAATTGTATTTGCTACTGTAAAAGTACAAAACACGTACTATTTTGAATGTTGTTTCGCTTTCAATTCTTTTGATTTCAAAAAATAAATCCTAAATTTACTTTATTTAAATCAATTTCAAATATTATGCTTCTTTTTTTTTCTTTGCTCTCTTTGTATTATATTATATTGCTAATCGTTTCATTTAACAACACAAACACCACCACAACAACAACAAGTAGTATTACAACTGTATACGTCGATTATGTTTTTCCTCTTTTTTTGTATCTTCTTGCATGTTAAAATACACTCTTTGCAATCTCTTAGCAATTGCCAGTGTATTAAATGTATATGTATGTATGTGATTAATTTTATGCTCTATTTGCCAATAAAAGTTACCTTTTTTTGTTAAAATTTTTGACAATATGTGACAATCTTCTACTGAGCATGTGCGGTAGTGAATCAAAAATCTGAAAAGTTGCCAATACCATAAATATTAGTATATAAATTCGTTACCGTTATTTTTGACATTTGTTAGCGTTGCCATTTGCATTATTCAAAACATTAGTGTTAATAATTATGTATTTAAGTCTAAGATGATATGAATAACGGAAAAAGACTTGTTGAATTTAATATAAATAGCACAACCTTATGAAATTATCGTTTGTAGATTATTTCTACCATGATTTTTGTCAAAAAAGTTATCTTTTGGACAAAAGATAACAAAACAAAACAATTAGACATGACTAAAAGTAAATGTTGCACAGAGACGCAGGGTCAAGGTATCCAGGTATTAACTCGTAAAGAAGTACTCTTACCCGTGTTGAAAAATTCAGTACTTTTTTCAGTACTTTTTCATTTCCAAAATAACGCAGTAACCGCGTGACACTTTCAGTACTTTTTTATTATTACATATTTTATGTCTTGCGCTTTTCAGCTATTAATGCATTAGCAACATGTTCAACGTAATGCTAAAGGTAGAATTAGGTTTTAGCCCCGGTTAGCCAAACGTCCACGTAATGTATACTTGTTTTTAGAATTCGATTAGCAATGAAAACGCTTGCCGAACCGTAATTCAGCATTTGCATTGCTCCTCTTACGCTCTATCAAAACGAAATATAAAAAAATATACCTCCGGTGACTTACTTGTGGCAAAAACTCTGAGAGTAAATAAAATTGCCACGATAAAGTTTCACAAAAATCTGTTGTTCGGAGTCGACTTTAAACAGTAGGTCTGTATTTTGTGTATGTATGTATTTTTTTTTACAGAAGTACCATTCCTTCAAAAACGTACTCTTTCAGTTACAGTTCAGTACCATTTAAATATTTTAGTTTTGCAACACTGACTCTTACGTACAAGAATTGAGTAATATTGAAAGTGTTGCAAAGCGTACTAGACTTAGAACGAATAGCTATCCGGATTCACACAATTGGGAAAATAATTGTTTAATAAATTCTCTAGGATTTCTTTTCTCGAAGCTGTCCACGCGCCTTTGTTCTTTAGGATGAAGCCTAGAATTTTGGGTTTCTTAGACAGCATCCTTCGGAAACGAGCCGCATCGGCAACATCCTGATACTTGCGCAGAAACTCATTCAGGTGGTTCTCTTTGAGCGCTGTATCTCCCTTTTATAATCATTAAAACTGTATCTATATGCAGACCAGTCAACATCCTCGTCCGAACTTTTAGCCTGATTAAAGAGTCTCCTAGTACAACAGCGGAGTCCTTGGAGTTCCGCATTCCACCAGGCAGGCTCCTCTTACACGGGTAAGTAAGAGGCAAACATCTCTATAACAAGACAACAAAATGTTCGTCAAAGACCCAACTAGATCATTAATGCCAGGGAGGAGGAACTTAGGCTCCTCCACAGCTTTCTCAAATTTGATCCAGTCGGCTCTTCTTGCGGCTTATGAAAGCCACTAGATAGATTAATACTGATAGACATCAGTTGGTGATCAGAGAACGAACACTCATCTGAAACCCTCCAGTTCCTTGTTAAAGTTAATTATAGCTTTCCTTTCTTTGTATTTATGTATGTAAGCACTGCCCCATTGGGTGTGATGAGCATTGACATCAGAACCCAAGACAATGCGACATCTTTCCTCTTCGCATGCTCCACCAGTCATCAGGAGGAGATGCAGCCTCATGCGGCATGTACACAGGTGACAGTAGCAGCTCGATCCAAAGTCATCTCTGTACGCCACAGTTGTTACTTCACCTGTTCAAAAGGAAGGAGTGATTAACAAATCCAACTTACTACGAGCTAAAATACAGGTTCTTACCTTCTCACTTGTTTTAGGAATAAGTAACGTATAATCAGGACCCCACAAACCCAGAATCCTATCCCTAAGGATCTTGGATAAAAGCGATATCAACTTCAAGGCGGCGCAGGGTGGTTAGAAGGTTGTGTGAAACGACTTCGCAGTGGTGCAGGTCAATCTGCACCCGGGTTCTTGGCATCACTTATGTCCGTCATTTCGTTTTCCAATAAGTTCAGGTATGCCATTCACCTGGTATGAGGGATCACCTCCAATCAAACACCAGGCCGGAGTTCACCAAAGCGCTTCACTGCTTCCACAAGGAACTTTCCCTCGTTTTAGCAGTCCACTACATTCATGCCAATGGACCTACCGATGGAGGATACGCAGGCATTACTGCCATCACAACTTTCCTCCATCATAAACTCGAAGAGCCTTTTTACAATTAGATTAGATGTTGCAATTTAAATCTGACCTGTCGATGAAAGCCAAGTTTCCAGGTTCCCCTGTTTTTTCCGACGCTTGGAACCGGAGGGAGGCTCCTCGTAAGATCAATTTCTTTTCATGTGACTTCCCTTGCGGAAAATCTGCATGGAAGACTGAGCTGTTGAAGTGCCCTCCTTCGCCTCCAACTTTACACCTTTCTTCTGGGATAAAGGATTAGCGATAGTTTATAGCCCTTTTCCTTTATCCATTGAAGAAGGAACACCAACACCTTTAGTCTTTACTGGAGGCTTGAAGGCTAGAGAAGTCTTCTTTACCCCAGTTGGGAGTAAGGGTGCAGAACCTACCAGACCCTTGCTTGTGGCCTTAAAAGTAGAAGCAATTGGCTCTACGCTCCCGTCCGCACTCAAGGGTCCATCACTCATGCCAGAGTCAGCGGTTTGTGAGAGAACACCGCCCGGGTATTTGGTTTCATCCAGCGAAGCAGTGCCTCTGCGTCGAGCCTGCATTTTCTGCTCCTTACAGAGAGGGAATCCACATCAGAGCTTGCAAATCTACTTAAGACAGTACAAGCCCTGCGATACGAATTTCTCTCCTTATGCTTTTTTCTCTCCCTTATGTTTTTGCACATGCAGTCCGAATCAGTATCTGACAAGTATATAAATAGTGGGTGTCTAAAAGGGGAGGTCACCATCTCATTGCTCCCAGTAATAATCTGGATACGAGTGATACAGGCCGATAGTTTTTACTGAAGCCTGAAAGAAGTTCATTGATATATATGTTAGGAGCAAACTGAGACAACAACTTCAGTTGTAAACAGCACGCCTATCATAAGGGCAGGTCGGTAGCTGCAGTACTACACGAAGTAGTTGGCACCATACAAACGAGTAACTAGAGGCACCCCGCAGGAGGCAGTAATATCACCACTAATGTGGACCGACCTTATGGAGTCGGAACTAGCAAAGGTACACAGGTGGGCGGAGAAGAATGGCTTAGGTCTGAACCCAGGTAAAACAGAATTTGTCTTAGTCACTCGGAAATACAGAGTTCCAAACCTCACCATTCCAAAAATGAATGGAACGGCTCTGAGGCTCATAAAGGAAGCAAAGTCCTTAGGTATCAATCGGGACTTCAAACTGTCATGGAAGAGGAACGCAAAGAAAATGAAGATGTAGAAGAGGATGTATGCCTTGTATGTCTGTAAAAAGACGTTAGGAAGTAGATGGGGTCCACAACCTCATATCATTCACTGGATGTATATATCGGTTATACGGCCCTATACTGGCATAGAGGGTGTAAAAAATTATTGATAATTTTAAGAAAACACTCTGATTCATGGACAGTTTCTGCGGTAGTTTTATTTATAACTAACTATTAATAGGAAAGATAGAATATTTTATAATAAAAAATTACTTCAAAATTAGTATGTACATAGCTGTAATAATTCATTTACATAGAGAGAGTAAGAGAAAGAGTAATTATAAAAAGATGTATGTCGGCCATAGTCGGCTTGAGTTCATGTTAAATTTTTCACATCCTCGGCCCGGCCATAACAGATGATACCTCCAATGGACACAGCAACTGAATAGGTCTCTTTAGGATTACGTTATTTCCTAATCGTACATTGCAAGGTCGCACATGACCATCAACCACAGCTAATTTCCAAAGCAACCTTGACTTCAAGTCTTCTTAGTACACATCTCCAATTTCAGTGCTACGAATGGGACCACACTTATTGTGATGAATTGTGCGCAACTGTTGCAAATATTCAGATTGCCACCTTTTGTAATATCGCCTATTTATTGATTGTCTTAAATCAGCCATAGAAGATTGATCGATATGAAAATCTGCTGGAATAAAAATGACTTTTTGATTAGTAATAAAATGAGCCGGAGTTAATGGCTCTAGATCGTTATGATCGTTGGCAATGTAAGTCAGTGGCCTAGCGTTTATGACACATTCAGCTTCTGCCAAAAAATTTCGAATTTCGTCAAAACTCAGAATGCTTTTACCAATTGCTGCCTTTAGACAATTCTTGACGCTACGAACTAATGGCTCTCAAAAACCACCCCACCATGCTGCTCTCTCGGAAATATATTTCCAGGTGATGCCTTTATGTGCGGTTATTTGTTGCATATTTGTATGCTTCAATAATTGGTCTAGTTTCTTAGCTCTAGATCAGTTCGCTTGAAAGTTTTTTCGTTGTCAGATATGATAGTTTTTGGAGGGTCAAGCCTTGATATAAAACGACGTAAAGCATGTTGAAGTCGCCGTAGTCTACTAGGTAGTGTGTTCGCTTATTATACGTAAAAGCCAGAGTTCGAGCACCAGGCCTTTGGCGACTTCCTCTCAGCAGATTTCTGGCAAAAACTCTGAGAGTAAATAAACCTGGCATGAAAAAGTTTCTCAAAATCTGTCCATTGTTTCACCATCGCATCTTATATAAAAGGACCTTATATAAAGACGACCTTTTACAATACAAAAACGTTTTATAATGAGTGCTAATACAGAATTAACACCGCTATGCATAGCTGCGTGATTCGCCTCATTTACTAACAATATGCTAAGATGACAATTCTTAGGCGAAACTATTGGCCTTTGAAGTAGCATAACACCGTTAATTAAAGTTGGGTTAAAACAAATTAACTTGAACTGTGCTGATACTTTTTTCTGTCCGTCTAGATCTGCATATTCGGTTTCGTAGTGTACTTTTTGGAATTACTTGATCCAATAATATTCTGCTTGTTGTATTTTGCTATTGGATAATAATTCTTCAATATTATTGAGAGATTAATTAAATTCACGCGTTTTTCTGACAATTTGCTCTTACAATTTTTTATAAAGCGAAATACATACGCTGTGACACGCAGCAACTTATTAATTTGCTAAACTTTGCAACATTTAGCATTGGTTCTGTATTTTTTATGATCTCTGACTCGCTCTCAACCGATGCATACAAATTTGTCGAAGACTTCAAACTGTATTTACTTGGCCAGTATTGGTTAGCTTTTGTTAACCATATTGGACCAATTTTCCAAGCGTTGTTTTCTAATAATTGCTTAGCTGATAGAGCGTGTGTGATTTACCATCACAATATCGCCACTCATATATATTACTGTGCTTATTTTTTTTGTTGGCTCTAGCTCTGGCATACGGTGTACGTTTGCCATTACCATTAATCCAGTTCAAAGCTATAGTAGAGTCTGTCCAGAGCCAAAATGCGCTTATTTCAAAGTCCTATGAACATGTAAGAAATTCCTTTAAGCGTGCAGCCATTAATGCAGCTGTCAACTCCAATTTCGGCAATGATAACTCATCATTCATTGTTGTTTTATTAATAGGGCGTACTCGGTTTTTGGAACAAATAAAATTTGTATAAAATTCTCCGTTACCTGTTGTCTGCCGAGAATAAGCAACTGCTCCGAATGCTAAAGGACTGGCATCTGCAAATATATGGATTTCGACACTACTTGCCTCAGTTGATAGACACCGTTGTATTGAATATTCTTTTAAAAATGAGATAATGCAATAAGATTGTAATTCTTATAGTAAACGGAGCAATCATACCAAGGGTTTCATAAATCCTTGCCACTGTTTGTAGTACATTTCGTTTTGTTGCTCGTGGCATTTTTGCATCGATTAAATTCTTCAAGTCAAGGTTAATAGTGTCACTAACAGTGCACCAATTTACACCAAGTATTTTTAGATTGAAAATGCCTTTGCCATAATTTCTGATGCAGCTTCCATAGTTTTAATTGCCGCATCAGCTGACTTTTCGCTGACAACCATATCGCCCACATAAAAAGACCTTTTTAATTTATTTCAAATACTTCCGTATTGTGCTTCACAATTTGACAACTGTTTTTGAATTGTCACTGTCAAAAGAAATGAACTTCTTGCCACTCCAAAGGTTACACCTGCCATCCTATATTCAGCAACTGCTGGCAGTATATCTGACTTATCTGGCGTATCTTCAAACCAAAGGAATCTATGAACGTTTCGGTCGCTATCCGATAGGGAAATCTGTAAGAAAGCTTTTTCAATATCTGAGGTAATAACAATTTTATTGAAACGGAAACTTAACAACATTGATAACCAGTCTGCCACCATATTTTCGCTAATGCTTAACAGATCATTTAAGTACGCTGTAACTGGTTCGCATTTTTGTTGTAGCTTTATCTTATCTATAAACAGGTCTATGCGGCATGTAATAAACACGATTAACGATGTTGAAGATGAAATTTTCTCAGCAATGCCGCTTTCTAATAGCTCGCGAATACCAGCATCATATTCCGACAATTTTTCACTGTTGTTCATCAATTTAAACGTTAAGCTACGTAACCGAGCCATCGCAATTTGTTTATTATCATTAAACATAATGTTATTATCACGCCAAGGCAACGATACTTCATATCGATTGTTTTTTAAAGTTATTTTATCAATTATTTCGTCAATGATGACTTTTTCGCTATTTACTGCACCACTTGTTTGTTATGTCTATTGACTCTAAGTCCCAGAACTTTTCTGTTTGGAAACCTTCTGCAGCTTCTCGAATTTGAAAAACACAATGAGCATTATCGTTATTATTATTCGCACCTTGTAATGTCCAACAAAAAAATGTATTAACGGGAAAAAGATTTCTCGAAATTACATAATTCACAACCTTGTTTGTAAAATTGCCAATAATAATCCTGTCCAATCAATAAATTAATTCCATCGATAAGTCGCACTTTACAATTGGCAGCATCGGCCAAATTTGTAAATATGTATCTTATTCAACCTTTCATTTTTGATTTTTGGCTCCGGCTGAACATCATCACAAATTTTTGGCACTACTGTTGCATTTATTGTAATCATTTTATCATCGTATTGATTTTTTTATTATTATTTTAACGCGCTTAAATATTTCTGTTTTTATATCTTCTTGTTTTCCAGCAAAGGGAATTATTATATTCGCTGTTCCACAATATTTTAAGTTTAGGTCTCTCACCAAATGTTCGCTGACGTAAGTTCTCTGGCTACCGTTATCCATCATGATTCTAGACAAAACGCTTTTGTTGTTGTTTATGTCGATGGTTGTACCTTTCGCTGTTTGTAAATATATAACGTTTTGTTCTGGTTCCAATGTGTTTCCCTGTGACTTCTGCTGCCATGTTTCACTGCTTCGAGCTTCGTAATACCGACGATGGTTTTTACATTATTTCTTGCCTTCTCACACATAGAAGTAATATGCCTGCCTCTACAAAAGACACATTTGATCCACTTAGCTTTACAAAATTTAGAGTTTTGGTTTTTTTGCACATCTAAAATATCTTGCTTCTCTCAAAAAAAATCCTCTTTTTCGTCTCTAAAGATAACGGTGCTTTGAAATTTTTGGTGGCGTGATTATTTCGTTTGCAAAAAATACAATTGTTGTTTGCGTTATTGTCGCTAATGAATAGTCCATTAGTAGTTCGAAGTACGCCTTTCAGACATCTCTGTTTTTTCTAACGCTTCTACCTCTACTTTTATAAAATCAAATAAACTCTTTAAACTTTTATCTCTATTGTCTCCTTCTTCTTCCCCTACTATTGTACTAGAATGAGTAGCTATACTTGATGTTTTATGATAAACTGTACGAAGCTGTGCCTGTATTGCGCCTAATAAAATTGATAAAGCCCGGGTTCGAGCCCCTGGCCAGACATCAAAACGGGATATGAAAAAAAAATATTTCTTCGGCGATTTCCTCTCAGCAGATTTCTGGCAAAAATTATAAGAGTAAATAAGCCTGCCATGAAAAAGTTTCTCAAAAATCTGTCGTTCGGAGTCGACGTTAAACTGTAGGTCCCGGCACTCAAGTATAAAACTAAGGCACACAACATGAGTAGTGTGAGAAACTAGGCCGTAATCCTGACTGAAGGGTTGTAATGGCCAATTATGTATGTATGTATAAGGTCATATTGTGAAGGTGAAACTTTTAAAGCTTTTACTGATCGAATTGTCGAGCTGACTTCATGTAAAGACGACGAAGACCACTTACATAAGCTTTTGTACGAATTGTTCTATAAGTTTTTCTTGGTTACCATATTCCTCCAATAGTAGTTCAATGGCTTCATCGTAACACGTTTCTGTAGGTGTAAATCCAGCTATTGTTGCTGCCTTCCAAAGATTCAGAGAGAAAGTTAAATTTTGCAGCTTTAGATAATTTACGATTATCGTAAATTGCATTCTTAAATTGTTCCCAAAAGGGAAGACAGTTCTCAAATTTTGCGTCGAACTTTTTAAGCTCAAAGGATTTCAACTTCACTCCACTAAATTCGCATGCGTTACAGAAACTTAAAATGCAACACTGGCATATATTCAGTAAGAACATTAGAACTTATGCGAACAAATTTTGTTGATATTTGACAACATAAATATGAACAACGGCAAATAAAAAATGGCGAGTCAGGTGGAAGGGAAGTTTATTTATGTATATTAACACTAAATCTACCGATGCTTCGTGTATTTCTATTCCTATTCCATTTTACTTCCATATTATTTAAAATTTCTAATGATTTGAAATATTTTGAATGTTTCGAAATTTTGGGACAAAATAGCCCTAAACTGTAATACTCGCTATGTGGGTGTGTATTAAAAATAAAGAATGACGCTATTGGCGGACTAAATATAATTAAATATTTTAGGCATAATGAAAGATGAAAATTTAAGTTTTGGCGATCATTTAAAGTAATATATTACAAACAAAATAGCAAAGAAAATTGGGATACTGGCTAGATCAACTAAATTAGTAAATAAGAAGTATAGGATTAAAGTTTATAACAATATAATTTTACCACATTTTGTTTATTGCTCTTCAATACTATTTCTTTTAAATACAACTGAGATGGACAAACTTCAAAGTTGCAAAATAGAGCTATGAATATTATTTTAAACAAAAACTATGACACAAATATAAAGCCGAAAGTCCATACCATCCGTTTCATGCGGCCTTGCGTTACATGCGATTCTTGCATTCTATGCGGTTTTTATTGCATGTTACACACAATCCTTTTTAAGCGACAGGTTTTTTGTTTTGATCAGCTGTTGTGGTTAAATTGTGATTTTGAAAGAATTTATGGAATTAATTACATGTTTATGAATTTATATACAGTTAAACCTCGATTAACCGGGCCTCCATTAACCGGTCACATCTATTAACCGGCATGCAGATTTTTTTGAATTTTTACCTCTATTATCCGTGCTTTGGTTTTTTACCTCTATTATCCGTGCAGCATTCATATGATTTTGTATTATGTTACTTGGTAGTAAAATATATTCCTCCGAATTGCACGTCTTTGATTCAGCCCATGGACCAAGGAGTGATTTGAAGTTTTAAATGCAATTATCGCAAGTCAATTGTGCAGAACATGAATTCGTAAAATCATTAAATATAAGAACAATAATATGGACAGCAGCTGTTTCTTGGAATGCAGTATCCACACAGGTTTTGCTTAATGTTTGGTCTAATTTACTAGTTTTTGAAAATGAACTAAGTGACCGTCCAGAAATACAATCAGACATAGAAGTACCGGCTAATTGTTCCATTCGTGATTTAACAGAGTGGGTGGAGAGCGATGCTGATGTCATGCCGTTTGCTATTTTATCTAACATTGACCTTGTCAAGCAAAGCTCAGCAAAGTGATCATAGCTCAATTTCCGAAGATGAAGAGACTGAAGTTGAAACTCCAACTTTATTACAGGCAATAGAGGCATGTAATGTTTGTTAAAGTTCGTAGAAAATTTTCCAGCTATATCGGAAACAGATTAAATTTAGATGCATCGTATTCAAAACCATTTATTTAAAGAATAATGAATAAAAATGAATTAAAAAAAATAAAATCTTGTATGTTTTAATTCAACCTCTATTAACCGTGTATTTCGATTATCCGTGCTAAGTCCGGTCCCGAGCGAGCCAGATAATCGAGGTTCAACTGTATATGATATTTTGTGCTGCTAAGGCCTACGAAAGGCTTCAAAAGAACACAACACAACTGCTTTCAGTTAATTTATCATCCATTTTTCTTGTTTACAAATTAATAAATTCAAAAGAGATGACATTCAAAACATAAAAACAATCGATAACTCGTATACAAATTTTGTTCATGAAATAAATGTATTAAAAAATGTATTTTAATGTTTTTTCCTCTTAAATTATTAGTAAAATTTATTATGTAATAGGTTTTTATTAATATTTTTATAATGCAAAACGTAAAATGCGAAAATAGTAATGCACTATTCAAACATATTTATCGAAACTATTCACAATAGAATATTTATTTATTTATTTATTTATTAATTAATTACAATACAATTACAAATTATATTCTAATTATATACGAGCGGAGTAACTTGACCATATGCTCGGTGTAGTGTCACAGACCAGAGTCTCTGGTGGGAATCGAACCCACGACCCTCACGCTAATAGTCTAGCACACTACCCACTAGACTACCAGGGCAACCAATAGAATATAATTTTTCATCTTTAAGTTTAAGAAACAGCTGACTTTTTTCGTCGCTGCTTGAGTCGCATAGAAAAGTAGAAAGTAAACCTACTTGATGCATTCTATGCATTTTCTTCTGTTTCTTGTCACAAACAACTACACTGATTCTACTTTTTCAGTATACGCATGTAACGCAAGGTCGCATGAAACGGATGGTATGGACTTTCGGCTTAAGAAGTATGCTGAACGAACTAAATTGGTTAAGTGTTCACACCTTGAAATTTATCCATAATATAAGATTTGGAAAATGTCTTGAATATTTAAATGAAAAATTACAGTATAATCATGAAATTCATAATTATAACACTAGAAGAAAAGATAATTATAGATCACCATTGATGAGAACTACAAGGGATATGAATTGTTTAGAATATAAAGGAATTAAAAAGTATAACAAACTTCCAAATAACATAAAAAATTGTGAAGAAATAATTTTATTGAAGAAACTGCTCATCGAATACTGTAAAAATAATTAATGTATTGTATATATACAGTGCTGTTCAAAAAAATAGATTCACCTGTTCTCCGAAAGGTTTACTAAACATCTCTAATGCAAAGGAGTATATGTAAAAAAGTAACTGCACTTTGTTTACTAGCCACTTATGAATATAATTCCGATACATTTCAAAAATTTGAAGCGTAACTCTTCTTTAATTAATTGCAAGATGTTGATCATAGTGAATCTATTTTATTGAACAGCAGTGTATATCTAGGTTTATAGAACCGTAAGAAATAAATAAGTTTAAAAAAAGTAGAACCAGTTGTCCATCATGGAAGCCCTCCGTATTTGCTGCACGGTCATATCTAGCTTTCATTCTATCACTGACCATTTTTATATGTGTGCGCACAAATTAAAACGTCGTTTTAGTCTTTCCAGCGTCTTTGTCACCCCAAGGTGTCCTCCACTAGCTCCATTATGGAACTCATTTAAGGCTTCCTTGATTTTGGCACTGGAAGGCACTATTATTAGGTTGGATGAGGTCAGCGCTTTTCCAATGTCGATAAAGGCAGCCGTTTATCATTTTTAAACTGTCCCATTGCATCCAATATGCTTTTGTAAGGAACTTCTGCGAACATTTTATTTCCGGTAGGCCGTTTGTCTTCTTCCTTAGCTGCTATAGTCTTCGCCAATATTATGTCACTTCTTTGTGCTTCAGACCATTCTTCGTTGGATTCGATCTATGTTAGCCGCCTTTTATATGGCGGGCTTCGTTTTTTTTTATTGTATATGCTAATTTTGTTTAAATTTGAAGTTGCCATATTCAAACATAAACTTAGCTTAGCTTAACGCTCACTTCTATCTTATTGGGTACTCATAATAATGAAAAACAATTTATCTGCCCGTTAAAATCCTCGCTTTAGTTAACGGCAAGTTGTAATAATGGCCCTTAATGTCTATTATTGTTGTCTGCTATTTTCTTCTGAATCATTTTTAATTTTTTCCGAACTAGCAGATACTTTGGTGAAATGATCATCTACAAGTTCAAAAACGTCTTCAACATCCATTATCATGCAGGGACTGATGTTGCAGACGCACAATTTTCTGAAATAGAACAGCTGCAGAAATAACATGAGTAACAGAAGCTGTAGTTTACTGAGACTATAACTACGGGTTCTGTACAATTGCAGTAGCAGCAGTGTTATTAGTTGCATTCGATAAATGATCGCTTTTTATATCTTTTTCTTACACAGTATAGCTACTTAAACTTTTTATCCTATTTATCGAAGCATATCATCGGCATATTACCACTATTTGCTCATTAGTTGGAGTTAAAAAGTAATTACTAAAGGGCCCACCTTTAGTTGTACTTATGTACCTCTTCTCTGTTATGACCCAAGTAATGTTTTACACGGAGTTTCATATCTTTCCACATCTAAAAAGCATCTGTAACTAATATTTAATAAAATATATTGTTACGAAGACGGAAACATCGTTTAACATTAACATGAGAAAGAAAAGCTATGCTAACACATACAACGAACTTGTTACAAGTAAACCAACAACATCGGTATGGAAGAAAAGGAGACAGACAAGCAATTTGTATTTTATTTTGTAGATGATCAGCAAAAATGTGAATTTTTTGTAAATTACTTTTAGCCCAATTTATACCATCCCTTATTCGAGGTACATATATGAGTTGCTGGTATTTTTAAACCATTTATCATGTCGGAATTGGATTTGAAAACGACACAAAAATCAATTTGGTGTCATACAATCCAAGATAATCGGTTTGTTTTCGAACTTGAATAAGTATCGGTTTTAGGTGTCACAGAATGTCTTGTTATCGGTTTTGTTATTGGAAATAAACCAAGCTGCTAACAGCTGTCTGCTTTTTATATGAAATAAAAACAACTTTAATTTTACTTTATACATAAATAGCTTTTATTTATTGATTCTCTGACCTTCATTTTGCAGAGATGTGTGAATACCAGGAATTTGTAATTCCTAGTACCTCTTCCGGATGGTAGTGTAATGTGCTCATTAAGCACTCAACGTATTCCATATTTAACACTCCTATTCATATTCTCTTTCGATTAAAGTATAAATGCTCGTTTAATATCTTTGTGAGTTCCGTCTATGCAACCAATTATTAAAGGGATTTTAAATTTATTAAAGAAATAGTCCCTTGCTCTTTGCTTATCGTTCATTTCTAGTTGCACCCAACAGATCTTTAGTATGACCCTTGAGCTAAAAATCGCAACGTAGCTGCAAGTTGTAGCAATGGCAGGATCTTAGAATGGGAAAGGTGTTCTTTTACTGCATCTAAGACCATACAAAAAGCGTCTTTGTTCTACCGGTAATATGCTATAAATCTTCAAAGCAGCTTTAGATATGAATTTACAGTCTAACAAATATACTTACGCTGCCTCCGGCAACTCAAGTGAGTTGCTACAATCTCGCAATAATCGTCTTTTCACCTTTTCTGAACGCTCTTCCTCTAATAACAAACATGCGATAACAGCAGAACTCATTTTTTTTTTATTTAAAAATATTTATTTTTTTATTATTTTAACAAAAACAGCAATTTTTAATAAAAACACTTTATATTTTGTCAAAAGAAAAATTTAATAAAAATTGTAAATAAATACACAAATGTAAACAACAGCTGTTTCGAACATCAGTTTTATTTCAATTCGAAAATAATAAAACCGACTTGGTTTTGTGACACCAAATTAATCCAATATAGGTTTTTAAAAACGACAAAAGGCAAAACCGACTGGGATTCTATGACACCCCTGTATAGCTATTTTATTTCTCAACCCCGTTAGATATGTTTCAAAAATTTCCTTTTCCTTTACCCTTCTATTGTATTGAATAATTTGAGTAAAGTTTTCAACATTTTCACATTTTACTTCCGCTACTTCTATATCGGGTTCAAAGTCAAACATTTCATCTACTGCTTGGCGGTATTTATTCTCAATAGGTGTTTTCGTTAATGAGAAAATCTTTTATGTAGATATTGAGATGTTTGCTCAAAACTCATTTCATAACCTTTCTTTTTTTTTTAAAACTGTTTCGAAATATTTTTCATAACACAAAAATCAGGCAATTTTGTAACGTTACTAGATCAGTATGTTGGTTTTCGTGTTGACATAATCTTGCAATTTGAAACTTGACTTGCTTGAAGAAGTTGGGTTTTCTTTGTCGTTGTAAGACGTGAGCTCCAATAAGTAACTTTTGCATTCAAGTCAACTCCAATAGTGAAGCGTTTATCCAATTTATCGAATAATTATACGTATTTTTCAGATTTAATATTGTGACGACGTAGACTATATAAAGCAGTAAAATTTAGTTTCTGTTTTCAAAATTGTATTAAAACGTTTTTGCCTTGGAATTCACCAAAATTTATTTTTTCTCTTCGTGATGCTCAAATTTTTGAGGATAATAATTGCACTTCCTTCACGGGATTGGTTATTAGAATGCGGAGTATGCTTCATTTCAAAATAGCGAAATCTTATTTATAATTTAGAAGTATTTTAAATGATTTAGTCATGCTGGATATTGCTATTTTCGGTCGAGTTGTAATTGATTTTAAGAGCCTGGTAAACAGTATTTGTGATGAAAGCTGTCTCCCAATTTTCGTTTCTATAATATTGACTCACGAGACTCTAGCACGTTGACCTCCTCTCCTCATTATAATGCGGTTACTATCGAGTTAATGTCTTCTTCACATACCAATGTTCAAAGTTCCATATTGTGGAAAATGGCTTAAGGAAAATTATTACAACTTGTCGTTAAACTTGGGGTTAGTTAAAGGTACCTTTAGCTAAAGGAAACTGAAAAGTTACCTTTAACTTATTTTCGTTATTACAACCTACAGATATAATTTTACAATAATATGGCAGTGCCGGAGCAATGTCGATAAAACTGCTCAATTATACAATTTTTTTTTAACGCAGTGGCAACCGCGGGCTTCGTTTTTTTGTTGTATATGTATTTTGTTTAAATTTGAAGTTGCCATAATGAAAATAATACATAATATGACAAGTTCAAACATAAAGTGACCTTTAAATGTTAAAGGTAGGATGATCCTCCCTTTAGCTTAACGATCACTTCTATCTTATTGGGTACTCATAATAACGAAAAACAATTTATCTGCCCGTTAAATCCTCCGTTTAGTTAAGTTGTAATAATGGCCCTAAGAGTTACATTTTTTGAAAGGCAATTTAATAATCTTTAATTCTATATAAAACATTTTTACATTTTTGGATGAATTTATTGATTACTTGTTTTTCATTATTATAAGTGGACAATAAGGTTAGCTTTAAGCTAAAAGAAAGATCATCCTACCTATAACTTTGAAAGTTAAGTTTATGTTTGAGCTTTTTTTATGGATATTGTTCTAGCACTGCTATATTTTAAAAAAGTGAACTTTATTTCATCCGTAAGTTGTAATAATGAAAAAAAGTTAAAGGTGACTTTATAGTTAACTTTAGCTAAAGTTATCTTTTACTAAACCTAACTTTAACGGCAAGTTGTAATAACGACCCTTATTATTTTAACCATTAAAACATAGATATTTATATTTAATTAAACTTTTTATATAATCGAGTAACTGAATGCGGAGACCTGATCGAAACGCGAAAAAGGTACACTTTTCTAACTTTATTATTTATTTTTGCCTAAAAAACAATAAACGAAATAACTTCCGTTATTAACAGGACAACAAAAAAAAGGTAACTACAATCGAAACTCAAAAGACGTACAATCGAAAAAAATAGAACAGAATTGAAACGTAGAATATCAAAATTTGAAAACGAAGAAAAGGCAGAATTTATTACCCCTAACGAGTTATTATCAGACATGTACGTGTGATTGGTACGTGTGAATACATTCCGTTTTGTGAATTTGTTAATTTTTGGGTGTAAAACACTAAATTTTCTTTAATTTGCATATATAAAGTGTTGAAAGAAGTCGCCGTAGTCTAGTAGGTAGTGCGTTGGCTTATTAGACGTAAAGCCCGGGTTCGTATCTCCGGTCAGGCATCAAAACGAAATATGAATAAATATTTCTTCGGCGACTTCCTCTCAGCAGATTTCTGCCAGAAACTCTGAGAGTAAATAAGTCTGCCATGAAAAAGGTTTCTCAAAAAATCTGTCGTTCGGAGTCGACGTTAAACTGTAGGTCCCGCCACTTACGTATGAAATTAATGCACACAACATGAGTGGTGTGAGAAACTAGGCACTATAATCCTGTCTGAAGGGTTGTAATGAACAATTATGTATGTATGTAAAGTGTTGAAAACAGTAGAATACTTTATTTTATATAAGAAATTGTTTTAAGAAATTAAAAAAATTTTAGCTTACTACCCTTATTATTTTTATTCTTCTTTTTTTCGATTTAATATTACCAATAATTTTGAAATACTTTAATTTATAACATTCAAATTGTAAATAAAAATTGAATTTGTATTTTGATTGTTTAAAACAATTATTTTTTACATGTTTTATTTTATTGTATTAGTTATTTTTTAATAATTAATTAAATGTTAGTATTAACATGGTTTGTAAGAGGGCTTAGAGCATAATTCATTTATTAACAAAAAAACTGGCGTTTGGGTTACTGCTGGGTGACATTGCAATTGGAGGCTGTTGTTGTCCACCTCCGGGCTGTTGATTTCGGGTGGAAGTCGCATATAGTTGCTGCTGGAAACTATGATACTGTTGAGCATACTTCAAATCATTTGATGCGGGTCCTACGAATGGTTTATATCCCATATTAGAACCAGTCATGGGTCCCCCTGAACCACCTGCATTACTGCATGGTATGTTGCTGCCTAACATAGAACTGTTCGGTCCCATCATTATAGAGTTTTGTATAGGATTGGAAGAAGGATTTTGATCATTTATGACGTTATTGTTCGGTAGAGAAGCATTGTTGCTGTTATTGGGATTAAGGTTAGATGGACCATGCGACATTCCCATCGGAGGTGGTTTATTATTTTTCTGTTGTTGATAGAGACCAGCTGATGCAGGATTGTTAAAAATATTGCCGTTGGTTGGATCATTGCAGTCCAACGATTCTCCGTCATTACTAGGAAAAGAATTGCCTCCCATACCATTTGGAGGTGGAATATTTCCCATACCAGGATGTTGCATTCGTGAACCTGAATTCATCCCAACACTAGATTGCAAACTTCCTTGACGCATTGGTCTCATGCCCCTTAGCATGGGAGCATGAGGACCTGGAATATTCATTGGATCGTGATTAGGCATCATACCACCACCTCCTTGCATTTCATCTTGCTCAGGAACTCCGCCTCCAACAGGCTGGCCCATACCTCCCATTCCTGACATCTGATTACAATTTCCGAAGAAATTCATTTGATTCATGGTATTTGGATTAACTACTCCCATATTATTATTTGTATTTGGCATTTTATTTAAATCATTCGGACTATTCATAGCTGACATGTCTGAAGGAGACGCACCCTGGCCACCACCCGGCACTCCACCAGTGTTTCCCATCATTTGAGGGTTAGCATATCTTTGAAGAAATTCCAGACTAGGAGGCACTCTCATATTATTGTTGGTATTATTATTTTGCGGCCTAACCGGCATATACTGAATTGTGTTTGGAGTACTGGCTTTTACTTGTATATTTGGCGATACGTTAAAATTACCAAAATTAGCTGACATGCGATGATTCATCATTCGATGTGAAGACATCATGCCGGAAAATCCTGAAGGTACATCACGCATACCTATACCTCCGACTTGATTTGGATTGAAACCACTAGACATATTAGGTCCACACATTTTTGGATTCAATAATCTTTGACAAATTGGTCCTGGATTTCCGCCCATCATATTACAGTTTCCTGGGCCAAAGGGTCCTGGTACTGGTCCTCCTCCTCCACCTAAACCGGACATACCTAAGTTTCCACCGTTATTAGGATTTTGACTGCAATGGTCCATGCTTGGATCAACGGGTCCACCCATCATCTGTCCTCCCATCAGTCCATTCATATTTATATCATTCATACCACCGG
Source organism: Sarcophaga rosellei (assembly GCA_930367235.1). Classification (NCBI taxonomy): domain Eukaryota; kingdom Metazoa; phylum Arthropoda; class Insecta; order Diptera; family Sarcophagidae; genus Sarcophaga; species Sarcophaga rosellei. The sequence continues at coordinate 3,589,095 of OV884022.1, read as the reverse complement.
GTCCACCCATTAAACCGGAGATATTATTCGGCGAATTTCCAACTCCTCCAGAATTTAAGCCCACTCCACCACCCGTCAGTTGTTGCGACATTTGAGCTAATGATGATATGGGATCAAATGCGCTAGACATTTTTGTTTGACTACCTCGATTGCTGTTAGGATTTAAAGGCATATTATCGGTACGTCGACAAAACTGGGGTGGTATTTGTTGAAGATTTTGGCGCTTTTAAAACGAAAATTAAAAAACAAAATCAGTATGTTTATTTTACTTTTAGTTCTACATATTATGAGTTATTCAAACATTTTAAATTGTAATAAAAATTTTATTTGATAAATTTATAACTAAATTACCTCTAAGCTTGAATTTTGATTTTTGAAATTTTGAGGATTTGGGCCAGACGTACTGTTATTATTAAAATTAAGTCCAGGACTCGGAAATCTTGGTTCCATGGCATTATTGGGCACATCGTTTAATAAAGGACTTCTTGACCTCTGTGAATTTTGTCTTGCGGATTTGTGATCTATTCAAATATAAAAAAAGAAAACAATAAAATTAAAACTACCAATAACCGGATATCAAGAATTATTTATTTTTCTTAAAGAAAACAAAAAGCTTTATTATCAGTATTCTGTGACAAAAAACCGTAGATCGAAGCACTTCATGTCAGCTTGGTTTTATTTATTTTTTTTTTTTTTTCTAAATGCTAACATTTTGTCATCAAGAATCCTTGTTCTGCGGATATATATCAGTTTTCAATTTTTTAGATGGGAAAGCGAGCTTCAGTAACGCTCTCAATAGAGAGTAACAAAATTATAGGGATTATGAAAAGCTAAAAGACTTCAGCCGTACATAATTGACAAAAATATTATCCTTCTGTAAGATCTATGAAATAAAACATATGGCTAAAAACTTTTTTCAAATGTTTGCCTGCCACGTGAGATAATTATGAAAAGAGCAGTAAGAATGAGTCTACAACATTTCAAGAAACAACTGCTACCAATATTTTCGCTTAGCATACGGTTCCAAGTATTACCAACAGCGGATTATCATGTCCGTTGCTGCCAATACTTTCGTCAGTCCATAAGATGAGCTCTGTTTTCTTCTTTTTCAACCTTCAACCTCTTCACTTTCAACCTCCTTCTCAAATACCATAAATAATGTATTATTTATTACAAAAACTTCAGAAAATCTTTTAAAATTTTAGAAAAGCAACATCACAGAATTACTAAGAAAGTCGTATGTATCAGAAATGATACAGAAGCCAGAACTATGAAGTTTTTGGATAAATGCTGTTTGAATTTTTTTTTTATTTGATTTAAAATAACGGCTATAACAATACTAACAAAACTAGAAATATTCTGGCATCTAACTTTTTCTGAATAAAAGTTATATTAGCTTAAAAATTGATATGCACCATGGTTAGGTTAGGTTAGAGGACGTGTACTTGTCAATTAAGACAAGTACAGTACCCGGAGGTCGAATTGACCCATTGTACATATGCACCATATTTAATACAAAGCTCGATCTGCGGTTAAGTACATTGCTTTCGTATTCTTACAACTATTACATTTCGTATTTATATTAAAAGTAACATATTTTAACTTTACTATTCTAATAATTAATTTGGTTGTCACTTTTTTATTTTATGTTTAAAGATTTCAATTTATTTATTATATTGGGGAGCAAAAACCAATTGATTATTTATAAATTCTAATAGTTGCATAAATGCTATTCAAGAGAGATTTCATTTTTTTATTTACATTTATTTATTTAACAATAATCGTTTAACCAAAAGTAAAACTTTAAAAACATTAGATTTATTTTCTGATCACACACTCATAATTGTAACCATCACGTACCACCGACTGCCTATTTTCCGGAGTAGATTGGGTGAAATATTGTTTAAAATACACATCAGTAGCCCCTGCTAAGATAAAATATTTTGAAGAACCACTGCTGAATTAAATTAATTTAATTTACTATCACTAATTTAAATTCATAAATTGTATCGCAAGCGATTGCAGCCCAAAATAAATAAGTTATCGGATATCGAGGCACTCGTTATGGAAAGGTTAAAAAAGGTTCGTGAGCAGATTGGAATAGTTTTTGAAAGAGTTTCAATAAGTATAAGGGAAATATAGAGGTGAAGGGTATTGTGATTACAATTCTGCGAATTATACTAGGACTCTGCGGTGCAGGAACTTATACACTGCACTGACAATTCATGGATGAAATCTGGTTCCGAAAACCTGGCCTTACTTATAAAAATTCACTGCCCTGTAAATGGGGAAATAATTGTTGAAAGCGATTTTCTATTCACAGTTGGGAATGAATCTATGTACATCAGAGCTGGTGGGGAGGATTGTCACGATGAAAAAATCACGCATATTAAGTAAATGAGTATACATTTTGACCTCTGCTTAATTTGGAAGTGGCAAAATTGGTACAAACTAGAGTAAAAACATCTTAAATCAATTTGTATAGTGGCAGAAATCAAACACAAAACTAAATCTGTAAATTACGCTTATATGTATAAATCAATATTATAACGATATACGATCCAGTTATAGAGTGTAGTTTTATGCAAGGCGCCTATGATATATTGTGTTGATATAACGCGTTTTTTTCCATATAACCTTTGAATTATGCATAATATTTTTTGATACTTTAAAAACTAATTAAATGTAACCCAAGTTAATATAAAAACTCTTTTAAATATAATATTTAACAAACTTCTCTTTTTCTATTTATATATGTATGTATATTTTGATCGCATATCAGAGGGAAATGTTGTGCAGCAAAAAGGCGCAAACCAAACAATATCAAGCAACTTAGCACGAATTTAGAGATAAACAACGCTCCCGAATACCGTTCAAAATTTTATCAACTACCACCTTATAGTCAATTTTACCAGTCATTGACTGGTTTCTTCGTAATGCTCATAATACTCTAGTATACCGTAGTGCACAACTACCCACCCTGTCTTGTTTTCAAGGACTTTGCAGAAACATCTTTTCCGTTTAATATTATCTGAACTTGACACAATTTCAAATAAGCCTACAAAATGTTGGTCTTCAGACATTCAAATGGCTTTGATAACAATGTATTGTTTATTGTATTGTGTTTTTTTTTCGAAATCTCGATTTATTTTTGTTGTTTATGATAAGCAATAAGAGTAGTTTTTCAAAATATGTTTACAAATTTTGAACTTAAAAAACAAAAATTAATTTTTTCCTATCCTATGCACTCATTTAATTCCTCTACAAATATTGTTTAAATTTGATTATTTATAATTCTCAATTACTGTTTCACACATAATCTAATTATTGAAATTAAATTATTCTAACAATTCTGTTAAATATCGATTGATTACAACAAGAAATTTTCTAAATTACTACAAACATTAGACAAAATTTATTACAAATTGTCTGACACCTTTTTTATTACCAGGCTTTTGAAAATGAAAACTCTATGAAGCATTTAATAAAAACCGCCTAAAAGTATGCAACAACAGTTTAAAATCCATAAAGTATACCACACTACAATGAATTTTGCTATTAAAAATTAAATATTTGCAATCTAGAATAGCACAACACATTAGTATGTAATTGTTTAGGCGCCCAAAAGTATGTTTCATTATTTTGAAATACATTTTATATAACGGAAAAATTTTAATGGTACGTTACAATACATGGTCACACGACAAAATACCAGCATCACGACCAACATCTCCAATACTACTATTGCAACCCATTGTAAAATATGTGTTTAATAAAGAATTACAAACACACACAACAACAACAACAATGATATTAATTTTCCATATTACATAAGATATTCGTGGGCCAGATGCCGTTCTAGCAAATTTCCATTCCTTGCTTTCACGTGTTCCTGTAAGGCCAAGCCTCTTTATCTTCATATGTCAGTCAAACTACAGCAGTTATTAAATTTAACAAAGCAATGAAAAAATGGAAAAATTCCTTCTTAACAACCACGATTTGGAAAAAGTTCACAAATTTTACTGTATTGGGCAGCAAAATCTTCGAGTTAAAGATATTATTGATATTTCTTACCGAGCGAAACTCAGCATATGTATAAGATGCGAACATGAAAACCAATTTTTCTGCGAGACTTAGATATATAGAAGTTGCAGGTATTTGCTAACTAGTGCCTATGCAGAATAATACTATGTTCTAGCCTAGTCTTCTGGTTCTAATTATCGTGTCGTTGCATTCAAAATTTTTTAATTGTTTCACATGCTCAAAATTAAGATTACTTTATTCTAAGTGTTTAATTCTTTGTAAAATAATTCGTATAGTTTTTAATATACGATTAACTCTGAGGATATGGCTCCTGTTTATGAAATATAAATTAGAGCGAAGAAAGTAAGTTATGGAAGGAGAAACGAAGACTCGTGGCTAAAAACCTTACGATTAAATTTGAGAAGATTTTTCTAGAAAAGACGTCCCTCATAAGGACATTGGAAAAAAGAAGCAACGGAATAAAGGGACACAGAAATAACCGCCATCAGGGATGCCACAATATAGATGCATAATTCACCAATTTATTGAAGTGCTCTGCCCTTCATATGATTATTATACATATATGGAATGTGTTATATATACAGCGACCTAATTGTTCAATAATTCCAACAATTCTAATTTATTTCCCTTTTTTCTTTATCAAATCATATTATTATTATATTTTTTTTTACTGATTTCTTTGTTTTTACAGTAAAAAAAAATATTTATAAGTTTAATAAATCTTTGCATCAACTACAATGTATTTTATGTTTCGCGGACATTTGGTAAGAGTACCATAATATGATAATATAAATACCGATAATAAAATAAATATATAATAGTACAAATTTGATTTTAGCATACGAATTTACCTGATGTAGGTGCGACATTTATATTCTTAGAATCAATATCTTTGGGTGAAACATGAGAGAGAGGAGTGGTAGGATTGCTATTTAAATTATTTACAGTTGACCTATTACGATTTGAATTCCCCGCTGCAGAAGCGGGTATTGGTGAACCCTGTTGTGAAAACGTATTCTTATTAGTAGTGGAACCGCTACTGTTACTTCCCGATGAAACGCCAATTGCCGTTGTTGTAGTTGTTGTTGAGTTCGTGTTTGCTGTTGATGCGGTTGAGGAAGTCGGTGTTGCATCCATACTTGGAGATGTTGTCGATGACAAGCCACCACCACCTATTGTATTAGAAGCTCGTGGGGATGGCAATGACATATTTGATGTAGGATTATTAGGACTTGAAGGATTAGGGGATTGAGTAGCAATTGGCACTGACGCTGATCGTTGAGTAGGATGATAAGGTGGAGGAGGTCCTTGATTGCCGCGATTGTTTGCACTTGTGTTGGAGTTCGTTCTATGTAATATACCCCCTCCGCCACCACCACCCCCGACTCCAGTTGAATTAGAACGTGTTAGTGTCTGCTGGCAGCCAGAAGATCCTCCTCCAGAACCAATTTCTGACGACATGCCATTCGCGTTGGAGTGATTATTTTTTAAACGCTCCTCATATATATGATGGTGTAATTTTGACCATTCCATCTGTTGCATACCTACTCCAGAATTCATATCTGATGCATGCGAAAGTGGTGTATTCATATTTTTATGTGAACCCATCATTCCACTGCCACTAGGTCCACCTTCTTGACCCGTTGAAGGGCAATGATTTGTATTAAAAGGAGATAATACGTCTGAACTATTGGCTAACATTGCATTGTTAGGATCGTTTATTAAACCTCCTGGTGGCATTCCCATTGGACCATTGTTATTCATCATATTAAGATTTGAACCGCTTGAATTCATTAATCCTCTACCTCCGTTTCCTGCCAAACCGCCGGGATTGTTCAAATTCGGTATACAACTTTGTTTAAGACCTGTTGCTAAGGAATTTATTTCATTGGGTCCACAATTGGAGCCAGCTATCATATCGGATGCCATTATGATATCTTCACCCAAATTTGGTAAATTATCAAGTTGTGGATTAGACATATTACCAGTTTTTGTATGGTTTAGGATATTTCCCGATATATTTCGTATCGCTGCTGAGGCATTTAGTTTATTTCCAATATTTGGGCCCTGCATTCCCATTAATGGATTACCTGGCATTCCTGCATTACCGCCAAGACCATCTGGTGGAATTTGTAATTTCGCAGCCATCATTGCATTGTTTCCGGGTCCTTGAGAGTGGTAATCATTACCACCATTTTCCGGAAAAAGAAACTGATTCATTTTCTTCAATTTTGCCAATTGTTCTTCACGGTGTTGACGTTGTTGTGGTGTCAAATTCTCGTCTGGTACCTTAACACCTTGTAAAGATGGTATGTTGCCACTCTCATCATTTGATAAGTTTGAACACACTGACTTTCCAGCGTTGTTCGAGTTTTCAACATTTTCTAACATCTTCATGGTGTTAGTTGAGTCTCCGGACGGACTATCCATAACAGAACGGGCTTGATCCCAACACATCATATCATTTTCGTTCAAAACACCACTACCTGTTGAGTTCGAAGACGATGTTATAGTTTCTGAAATCAAACATAAAATAAAGTTTGCTTTTATTTGCACCTTTTTATTGAAATGTTGGTATTATTTTTTAATTTTGCAACAAAGAACTAACAATTCTCTACCTTACTTATACAAAGGAAAGATTATTTTTTTATATATTATTTCCTTCATACATAGATGCACGATGCAACCAAGTCCGACCAAATGTGGGGTAGTTCGTAGACGAAAACACCTTCGCTGACAAGCCTAAATTGCATTAGGTTTCTGGTTTGAAAGCAAACAAAAGTATAGTGGATGATAATATTTCCACTGACAGTTATTTTGAAACATAAACATTTGTTGAATTTGAATAATTAAGATAAAAAAATGGAAACAATTTATTTGTAGTTTTTAAGGTTTTACACATACGATAATACGATATTTATTTATATAAAATAAAGCATGAGGTACAGGTGGTGGTATGATTCCAAAACGATTACAATTTTTGGACAATTTGGACAATTTTCTTTCAAAGTTTAGAAATATTACGAATGGACATGGGATCCTTAAATCCTTAGAGAGAAAACTACAATCCGACTAGGTTGGTAAGTTGGAGGAGAGAAGTCAAACCAAAAGTCTCGTGGCTATTCGAATACACCTAAGCCATCAAATAACATTGTTGTGCGCTCACCAACACCAACCCTACTTTTGATAGAAAGTCTATCGCTTGTGCAAACTTTTTCAGCTTCCTCCAGCTCAGTCAAGCTGTCAAGCTTCCTAAAATATTGAGATCCGGAAGTCAGGAAAGCTGGACAATGACATGAAAAGTGTTGCATATCTAAATCCATATCATTAGTATACTAAAACCATTATACTCATCGTTTTACCATCGACATAATCGCTTTAGAGTATCTTTGCAATTCTTTCTACAACGTCGACGCGACGTTTCCGCCTACTTTTTCAGCTTTGTTTTCAATGCAACATGGTATGCATTACTCTGGTTCCAGAATATTCGCTTCTCCATTTCTGATCATTTTCGTGTCATTTTATTGCTCCAATTGTCATTTGAAGATTAGTGAAGATATTGAAATTGCTGCATGTCAATATAAAACGTCTATAATAATTTAAATGTAGTAGGTAGTGTGTTTGCTTATTAGACGTAAAGCCCTGGTTCGCGCTCCAGGCCAGACATCAAAACGAAATATGAAAAAAAAACTATTTCTTCGGCAACTTCCTCTAAGCAGATTTCTGGCAAAAGCTCTAAGAGTAAATAAACCTGCCATGAAAAAGTTTCTCAAAATCTGTCGTTCGTAGTCGACGTTAAACTGTAGATCCCACCACTCAACTATAAAATTAGGGCACACAAAATGTGTGCTGTGAGAAGCTAGGCCGTAATCCAGACTGAAGGGTTGTAATGGCCAATTATGTATGTATGTATAATAATTTAAATATCGAAAAACAATTTGGAAATTTACACCGCAAACGGTGTGAAAAAATACACCGATTTATTAGCAACTTTGACTGAAAATACCCCGATGCGAATGTGTTCATTGTCTAAACAATTATGGGTAAAAATAAGAAATTCCACTTTCATCATAAATCTCGAGTCGTAAGGCTTGGTTTGAAGAGAAATATATTAGAGTGGCGGGCTTAAAGCCCCGACACAATCTCTATACAGAATCCATGGGTAATTGCAAATCGGCCAGTTTTATCCAAATAATCTCATAATCATAAAATGCATTCGGGGATATTTTTTTAGGAAGAACGGATTAATATTACTCCTCAACAATATAATCTGTCAAAGAGAGTACCTAACAAAACAATTCTTTAAATTAAAAACAAACGAATGCAGAGGCGTTAACTTTATTTAGGCATTTAGCAACCGCATTCTATTCTTTGTTTAACAGGTATATGTTAATTGCTCCCAGCACAGGTCATTTCCAGTGATCATTTCAGCAGTATGATCATATATCGTAAACGACAATTTATCGGAACGTTGTGTTTTTTTAAAAGAGTTACAACATACTATGGACATACCCATTATCCTTGAACATGGATAAAACACGAATAATTAGAGTCCGCTATCCACAAAAGAAAAAGGCTTTCTAATATTGCTAAATCATTTGTAACCTTAAATCAAAATTGCTATACGGTTGTGAAACACGAATTTCAGAGATGAGATTGCATTTCAAGTCTTTACCAACAAAAGAAGAAGCTAAATTTCCTGGACAACAATAAGCTCCTAACGAAGCTTCTTAAACAAAATATGTGTCGTATATGTATCCATCCTTACTTGTCATTACAACCCTTTAGCAGGATTACTTCTCACACTACCCATGTTGTGTGTGCTAATTTTATGCACAAGTGGCGGGACTTACACTTTAATTGCAATTTTAGAGTTCAGAGTCAGAGTTTTTGACAGAAGACTGCTAAGAGGAAGTCGCCGAAAGAAAAATATTTTTCTTTTAATTTTGTTTTGTTCGAGATGCCCGAGCCTGGGGATAGATCTGGATAGCTAAAACAAGTCAGTCAGTCAAGAAAATATTAAGTAGATTTCAACATCATCTCCACAGAGTTAATTTCAATCTCATTGCGAATATCCGTTATCTGTTGATCATTAGTTTTTAAACTAAGAACAATAAATATTTACCCTAAACAATTTTTTAATCCTGACTTACACATATATTTTTTTTTTGGCTGACGACAATCCTCCTCTACCGAACTCTCCACGTGGGTGTTGGCCGGTAATGGTGGTTTCTCGAAAGAGTGACCATCAGTTAAGATGGGGACCTGGAATTCAGTCGGCCTTATGGGCTTGTGGATTAGGGCCCTCACCATACGTTAGAGGTATGGGCTGGACTAAGGTGTTACACGACCCGTGCCGAGAGTCGGTCAGACTGGGGGCCCATCAAAAATATCTCAGTCTTTAACGGAGTATCCTGGATACCTGGCGACCTTCACGATTAATCAGCCTTACCTGGATACTACGGATCCATGCCCAGGCGGCCCATCCCCTTATCCACAACTCGTGGGATCAAAAATGGAAAATGAAATGAATAAAAAGGAAAATCAGACAAACAAGAAGTCCTCCACTGCGGAAAGCGAGACTGGGACTTGTAAAAATACGCGTACGCGATGTTAAGCCAATGCCCGTCTCAAACAAAGAGGTGAAGAACTTGGTTAGCCCTAAAGCAGACCAAGAACCGGAAACTTCTCAGCAGAAAAAACAAAAATCAGCCACAAGCGTCGGCCTTGACAGGAGTGGTCCTGCAAGTGCAAAGGTACGGCAACATGTTAAAGAATCTAAGCAGCGGTACAGGGAGCGATTGAGCGCTAAGCGAGTTCTAGAAAGGATCTAAAAAATCCCAACAGACAGCCGAACACAGCGTGATACACAATCGTTGACCTGGGCCAAAAATAAGATTGCGGAAATAGAGAAAATGTCAACCATGGACATCGGTCTACGGAGCGTGACGCCCCAGGAGCAAAGAAGCTCGCATCGTACCAGCATCTAGTATAGTGAGGTACTGAAAGACAGCATCGAGATGGCAGTGGTGGACCGATCAGATCCAGATGGCAGCCAACTGGAGACTGATAGAAGACGCCCTGGCCGATGTGTTCCTTGAAGTGATGGAGTATTCGGGAGCGGTACCAGTTTACCAAATGTGTGGGATACGTCCGAATAATCCAAATAAACCTTCACCATTCTAAAGCAGCATCGGCTGCACTACTTCTCCGGCTGACAAACAAGAACCATGGTCTATTGCCAACAAGGTTTGTGGATTAACTACAGGCTGGTTCATGCAAAATACGTAGGTAGGCCCAGATCCTGTATACTTATCAAAAATAGCTTAACACGTTCTCTGCCACGTGTACCATTTTCGGGACGAACTCAACCTCATTTCTACGCCAAGCTGAATTTTTAAATTTAAAATATACATATATATCCAAAATTTAATTATTGGAAACACTGTTTTATGTGACGTAGTGATGTCTAGAGTAGTTTTAGACACATGTAACGGCACATGTGGCGTGGTAAATATTTATCAGAGCACTTTTGAATTTTTATTGAATACGGCAGTTGTAAATACATCGATTTTATATAATACAAAAAACTACACTTCAGTTTCATTTTTTAAAATATAGAAAGTTACTGATTTCATATTTATGTAATACAAATTATGATGACCATGAATTACAAAACTGTAATGGCAGACCAGTAAAAAAGAACCGCTGCAAACCATGGTATGCAGAAAGTGTGAAAGATTATAAGTGTAAAATATATATTCTCTTTTGTAGATCACTCTTATGTCTCTTGTTCTATGTGGAAATTCAGCCGAGGCGGTATTTAAGGAACAACATTCATATACATATATACATATGTATATACATATATTTATATTTAGAGGTATTTTATTTGAAAAAAAAGTAATGAATTCATTAAAGTAAGTTAAAAGTAAATTTTAAATTCATGTTGTAAGGGAAATTCAAAATCAACTCAAAATAAAAATAAGATGTAAAACAAAACATATTAATAAACACATACTACATAATTATATGTATATTCTTGATAAAAATAGATTAATTAAAAATAGATAATTATAATAATTAAAAAGAAGCTTATTTTCATATTTACTTTTTTGAATATTCCAAGTCAAAAATTTTTTTCTTGTAATTCAAGTTGAGCCATTTTCCTCTTACATTTTTCCAATTCTATTTTCTTTTTAAATTCAAACTTTTCTCTTGTAAGCTTTAGTTTCCGTTCTTCAATATCACATTTTCGCTTTGAATATATTTTTATGTCACCTATGTCCTGTCTGATTTCTTCGATAAATTTGTTATTATTTTGCTGATTCTCGCATATTGCCCTTAAAACTTTCAGTGAGTTTTCTTGAAAAGTTATTTGATTTTCAACTTGTTTTTTTTTTAACAAACAGTCTTTATTGGTTAAATTTTCATTTCGCCCGGGACTATGGGAATCATTTACGTTTGTCTTTCGACATTATGTTCTGGGGAGAGTAAAATTGACTCATCCATTATTTCAAAATTTTCTTCCGCATGGTCATTTTTAGCAGTAATTGCTGCTTGGCTTGTTGATGGGCCAGTACTGGTTGGTGCACCGAATTCTTTTTCTTACTCATACCATGGACGGATACATTAATAGCAAGGAGATTACAAACTTGCTGGTCTAGCGGTGTAAGTGCGCAATAATTACTAGGCCCTCCGCCAGTTCCTGAAAAACCAATTTTGTTGCGCTTTCCACACTTTTTTCCATCAATTTGTATCGCGTGTAGGAAAACATGCAGAATTCAGTGTCTGCGTTAATCTTTTCCACAAGTGTCTTGATTTACTTTTTGGTCCTGGTGAGTTAATGTGTCCTTTAGCCAATTCGGGATGTTCTGCCATAAACTCAATCTTTAACTCAAATTGTTTAGTTTTTGTATGGGACTTTGTTTTTTGAACATTCCTTAGAAAAGTAATAAAACTTAATAAGGTCCATTTCAAAGCACTCAATGCTTCTCTTTTCCTTTTAAAAAATTTATTTTCCTACAAAACATTTACATTTTCTATGTTTTTATACTTCCACTACCAAAATGTCTTTGGAATGAAATACAAAAAAATTTAACGTTTTTGTAATTCGTTTTCGTATTACAGAGTTGCATCTTCGACAGGGATATTCATGAATACGAAAAGGGGAAAATATGTACGTACATTCGAAAATAAATTTGCGATAATTGTATTACACAGTTCATTTTTTCGAATTCGTACATATAACTTTTACTTCGAATCGAATTACACAGTAACCCCTCAGTAGCTGGTAAAAGCGTGTATAACTTAAGGTGTGTACTCTTGGTTTTATTCATTTACGAAGTTAATCAAATATGGGTGATAAATGTAATGAGTGCTTTTCGTCCGTAATATTTCCTCTTTTTACTAAAATTGCAATCTTGAATATTTTTATGTTAGATTACGTTATTAGAAGTAATAGAAAATTAGGACGATGGATGTCACATAAACTACCGCGGTGTTGTACGGACATTTTTTTTACCAGCTCCATCCCATTACAAATCTCAGAAGAACCCGAAAGTGGGCACTCAATAGAGAGATTAATCATCAAAGGGCTGGACAGTTACAGAGGAGCTGCTCCGATAGTTTCCAATTTCTTCACGTTGCAACAGATCCTTGTCAGCAGCCTAACCTCTCAATGTCCCATAAGAAACCCATTAATTAGCCTAAATCAAGTTCGAACTTACAGAAAACCTCAGCTCCTGTGCCATCATCAACTTCGAAATATCCATAAAGATGGGCATGCCTTGCTGTCATTGAATCTCCACTCCCTATCCGGAATATGAATCTTTAACCCAGGCAGAAACATACCTTCGGACAATATATAATCCACAACTCTGTTCTCAGTGGAATGGTATGGGATACATGCAAACAAGGTAAAGTTTCTGAATGTGGTTAACGTGGCGACCGCCAGGATGATTCTTGCCTTGCTGTCTTCAAATTGACACGCAGCCTCCATGTAGCCACTCCTGGATGGCATACTAGCACCCGCTAGATGTTAACTAATGCGTGCAGTGAAGTCCAATCTCCTGGCCTTTAAATTTGGGTTGTGCGTAGGACATGGAACCTACCACATAAAAATATTATCCAATGAAAACCAACACATATTCTTCAAACTTAAAGCCTCTGCTTTTCAGGCACTTTAAGACGACATTTACAACTAGGAAAAGGGGGAAGGTACTCCCTTGGGTGGTATCCCTGATTGCAAGCTTAATGCCTATATTCGAATAAATGAGTCTGTTACTCAGAATGTAAATGATAACCCGTAATAGAAAATCCGGAGCGCTTATCCAATCTTCAATTCAAGAGCTAAAAAGTACGCTCGATACATATTGATATGAAATGTAATATGGACATATAAAAAGGGGAGGGCATTACGTTAGGATGTGTTTAATTAAGAGGGTGCAGCAGCAACTGATGTAGGTAGGAAATTGAGAGGGTTGCTTCAAAAGCCATTAGATGCTTTTAATGATATTAGATCTCCCTGAGGAGATCTAGTGCTGAGAAGTTTCCAAAGGATCTTCGTCTGTAGTGGGTGAGTAGGGTGGGCATTACGTTGGGATGTGTTTAATTAAGAGGGTGCAGCAGCAACTGCTGCAGGTAGGTAATTGAGATGGTTGCTTCAAAAGCCATTGGTGTGAAAATAAAGCGTGTCCTAAGCGTAGTTTTGAGAATGTCTTTGCTTGTTGCTTGCTGATTGTTGTGAGATATATTGTGGGTTAATGTGGTGGGGTTTAATACTGAAGTAGTGGCGATGAGTAAGTTACCTTTGTTGGCATTTCAATTTGATGAGACTTGTGATATGACATCGAATGTCGGTTTATTTAAGAGTGCAGTCCGTAATAATAGGTACATAAGAAGCGTCCAATGTTTTCATAAGGTCATCCCTAATTTTATTAATTGTAATTCTTTTAATGAATTAGTTACTTATCGCTTTTAAGACAGAAAGACTATATATAGGTATCAACACATAGACAACAGACAGAAGCTCGGCAGTTTGACAGAGAATACTCCCAAGTGCTTTTTCTGACATAATGTCGACTGCTTAAATTTTTAGAAAGCAGAACAGAAAAAACAGCTGATACAGAACCAAAACAATAAATAACAATTTAAATTATGAATAGCTGTTTCTTTAACGAGAACATACTTTTCAGTGGTGTCAGTATATTTACAGATACAGTGAGAAGCAAAACTATCCAAATGTTTTGCATTAAGAAAGTAAGGCAATGAAAGTAATACAAATATAGGTGTATTATCAAATATATGTATTTTTTCATTTTATTGAACATTATTCTAAATTATAAAGAGCAAAAACTTATATAAATTTCTTCAAAAAAATAAAAAATGCAAAAAACAAAAAATTCACTATTTGGACACTTTTGCACTGTTTGTGGTGTTTGCTAAAAATCATTAATCGTTGCCAATTTAATACTTTTTTTTTTGTTTTTTGCTCTTTATAATTTAGAATAATGTTTAAACTCCCACTCAAAAAATGAAAACTCAGTTAACGAAAGATTAAATTTAACTGAGATCAAAAAATGACCCTCATTGGATAAATAGAGGATTATGTTAACACATGAAGTTAGTGCGTTTTTAATTTGGAGAAAATAATTTTCCCAGTTGTAGCTTTGCAAAAATACAAGTCCAAGTATTTTTAATTTTGTAGCGTTCTGAATTGAAGTTCCATCGATAACTATTGTATGTGATTTCTACATACATACATACATAATTGGCCATTACAACCCTTCAGTCAGGATTACGGCCTAGCTTCTCAACACCACTCATGTTGTGCGCGTTGTGGCAAAAACTCTGAGAGTAAAAATTGCCATGAGAAAGCTTCTCAAAAAATCTGTCGTTCGGAGTCGACTTTAAACTGTAGGTCCCGCCACTCATGTATAAAATTAATGCACACAACATGAGTGGCGTTGAGAAGCTAGGCCGTAATCCTGACTGAAGGGTCGTAATGGCCAATTATGTATGTATGTATGTATGTTTTTATAGTTTCTTTTAATTCTACGTTGCTAAATATAACAGATTTTTTCTGTCACGAAATCCATTATCTTCCTCCATGTTTGCTTCTGGTCCTTTGCATTATTTATTTGATTCTCATTATATGTAAATATTTCATTTACAACCTTAGCTTTGAAAATTTTTTTTATTGATTTGTAATCAGCCCAGGTTTTACTAGTGATCTCAAATTTAGCGATTTATCATTAAACCATTTTTTAACTTCAGTTTGTCTATTATTAGTATTTTTAAAAGTAAAATTTTTTTCTTCTAAGGATTTATCAAACGTTCATACATTTTCATTAAGAGCCTTATTTTCCCGAAAGTTAATTTTATTAATTAATTCATTCGTAAACTGGCTCTTGTTATATTTAAAAACCTCTATATTTTTATTTTCTTTCATCGCTAATTTCCTCGTTCTTTAGCAAAAATTCGTGACCAGACATCTTATTTTGATGATAATTTTGTAGTGTTGCCTAAAACTTATTGTTCTCGGTTCGTTACCAGAGTGTATTAATTTAACATTTCTTTAACATGATTATCTTTCAATGATCTTGCAACTTTATTTGTATAGTAATTATATGTTGGCCAGTCTATGTTGAAATCTCCAGTTATTATCATGTCACTAGTTTCCTAATACAAATCTTCTAACGTTTCTTGAAAAATTTCGCTCTACATCCTTTGTGCAAACTATAAACTGCTACAATTACCAGGTGTACGTTTTGGCGAATTACGGTACAAGCTATAATTCAATACAGTGCACGCGCGCTAATGTGAACACCGCATTATATGAACACCGCTTAATGTGAACAATTTTTTTACTTCATTGACTACTCTAAAAGATGAACAAATGTAAAAAGCCCTGTAATTTGAACAGAATTTTTTTTTATTCGAAACGTTAAAATTCTGTGTTTATTAGTTGCGGGAATCCCCGTTTTAGGTGTGCATATACTATATATGTATGTGTTAGTTAATCTGCTTGCATACTTATTTAAATTTTGAGACAGAAGCGGCAGTAGAAACTGAAGATGATCTTGAACTGGAAATTCCTGCCAAAAAAGTTGATGCAAACGAAGCCGTAGCAGTGTTTAATAATGCATAGATCAAAATGACATCAATGTTCTTTGACGCCTACGAGAGAAAGCTCTGTTGCAAATTTTGGGAAAAAGAAAGCAACAGAAAAAATAACAGACTTTCTAATAAATAGTTTTTGCTAAGTTTAGTTATTATCATGTACTTGTTTTGTAAGTATGTACATATGTGTGTCATTATGAACATATTCATATATATAACATACATACATAATTGGCCATTACAACCATTCAGTCAGGATTACGGCCTAGCTTCTCAACACCACTCATGTTGTGTGCGTTAATTTTATACATGAGTGGCGGGACCTACAGTTTAAAGTCGACTCCGAACGACAGATTTTTTTTGAAAAGCTTTTCATGGCAATTTTTACTCTCAGAGTTTTTGCCAGAAATCTGCTGAGAAGTGAGAGGAAGTCGCCGAAGAAATATTTTCATATTTTCGTTTTGATGTCTGACCTGGAATTCGAACTCGGGCCTTTCGTCTAATAAGCCAACACACCACCTACTAGACCACGGCGACTTCTTCATATATATAAATATATACAAATTAAATTATAATTTGGTGTAATTTTACAAATTAAAAAATTTATTAATAATGATTTTTGTTTAAAAGATGGTATAATTCTGTTTTAAAATTTTCGGTATTCGGAAATGTGAACAATTCGCAAAAGTGAACAACGTCAGTTTTAATTAGTTCACATTAGCGAGCGTGCACTGTATTTAGAATTTGCCCTTTTCTCGAATATGTTTGTGACTTTCCATTACTTTATGTAGTATATGATTACGCTTTCAGTTCAAAATTTTAAAATAATACTATATGATTATAACCTTGCACTGTTAATTCATCTTCGCCAATATCTGCCATCATATGTGTGGACGTTAATACAAAAAACGGAGATATTATTTCCCCTTGATTAAAATTATTTGACAGATCTTGTATTTTATTCGTTATAATTTTCTTTTTTTATAAATTATATTCACTTTTTTATTTTGTATAGAAAACTTAATCAGAGCACTAAATCCCAACACAAGCATCAAAAATAAATCGAGAAGCACAGTCACAGCTGTGAAGGCTAGTCTCCAAAAAGTCGCTACAGTAAGTCGGAAAAATTTGTGAGTTTAATACATTTAAACCTAGGCTTCATTTCTTCAGTTTTCAAATTGAATATTTTTAAATATATAAATTGTAGATTCTTAAATACATAGAGCTTAATATAATATATAATTACCTGATTTGTTTAAAGCTAATTTGTGTGTAATTTTTCCCATTGGATTGCAATTACCAGTTAACCAAGGTGGTTGACCACCTGAACCTGGGCCACCGGTACCTGACAATCCACCCATTATATTTAATGAGGTTTGCCTTTGCAGTTTTGTCATCTTCATAGGATTTTTAAGGATAAAATCTTCGAAAAATGATTTTGTTGCTGGTTGCGTACAATGGTATGCAATAATTGTGGGAAATTGACCGGCTAAGACAGCATCTGCTCCCTTATTGGCAAGTTGCGTTGAAAATACAAATATATGATTTTGTTGTTGCATATATTCCATGCAGTTGTTGATTCCACTCCCACCACCACTTGCAATATTTGATACATTACCACCTCCGCCACCACCACCACCTCCTTGTTGTGGCCCATTAACATTAGAAAGATTGTTAATTATAAAAGATGTGTTTAATGGAATATTACAGGGCGTGTTTGGAGTGTTAGAAGCAATTGTTGTCGAGGTAGTTCCATCAGAACAAAACGTATCCAAAGATGATTTTGAATTTAATGGATTTGTATTGGTATGCAAGGCATTACAACTGCTTATAAGATTTAAATTATTACTATCATGAGTTTCATCATTTTCATTATTGCAAGCGTTAACGGATAAACCCGTCCGCTTATCAGAAGATGACGTAGAGTCATTTGATTTATCTATGGAATAATAATAAATATTTGCGTAAGTTATAAATTGGAATGGAATAACTTCGAAAAAGATTTACTTACTGGGTGTAGAACCAGAATTGTCATTACATTCATTAATTTGTGATCCAACAATTGACCCAAATCCTACAGGTGACATATTAGGTGATGACAATGAAGTTTCTTCCTTTTTTATCATTTCTTTTTCATCCTTTACAACTGCTGTCGATAATCCCACTTTAATATTACTAAGAGACGTTTGAGTTGTATTTGTAGGCGCATTACCAGATGATGAACTTGATATGGCTGAAGAATTGTTGGATTTATCTGTAATTTTATCAAAATTTCTAGGACATTATACTCCCAACAAATTAGTGTTGATTACAAGTGTTTTATTTTACACTTGATTATATAACAATTAAAAATAAAAAATACAAAACGCTGTACAAAATAAAATTTATAATACTGCCTGAAGTCGCACATATGTAAACATGGGTTCGTAACTGAGTTTAGCAGGAATTAGAAGGTTTCTGACGGATGCCCGCCCACTCTATACATTATATTCACAATAAGCATACGCGAAACAAAAGTTTCTAAACTTTCTGAAATAGATACAAAGAATGGTAATAGATTCAATATACTGCTGCCGCAAAAAGACCTCGGGATAATGATACTACCGTAAATGCGTTCACGACATAAATTAACAAGAGGTGCCCGTTGAATGGATTTCAATAAAGGAACTTCTTTAGTCATTTGCAGCAGAGCTCTAATTTTACAATATGATCACAAGTAACTACAACTTTGATTTTTCCAGTTGTTACCGTTCAGAATATCAGGGATTAATAACCTACCTACAGATCGTAAGTGCGAATAGGATGCCTCTCGTGCCTGATGGTATCATTCCTCTTGAACAAACTGGGGCTGATATTATTTTAACTTAAGCCGATTTTTTAAGCCTGTTTGCAATGCACATATTTACCAACGAATAAAACCCTTCCGTGTGGGGATTCAATACTTTAAATCGACTAGTCTGTCTCTTCTCGAAAAGCTACAAGAACAACAAAACTGTTGTTACTGTGTCCTGCAATATGTGGCCATAACTCTAACTATTTAAGACGATGATGGAGGCAATCACTTGTGATGGTTGTAAATCCCAGAATCTTAGAAAAAGTGCTGAATCATATTTTTCTTGCCACTGGTGTGCTAAATAGATAAATCTAAAAAGAAATCCTAATTATTTTACTGATCTAATGGCAAATAAGGTAACTAAAATAACGGATTTGAGGCTGGATGTAACAAGAATTATGAGCTTTGAAATATATGCCAAAGCATCTATTCTAGCATGGATCTTAAAACCTCTATTCCAGCATGGATCTTAATCAGTGATTGGTGTGAGATTTTTACAGCAGAGGAATGGATAGGAGGATTGGCATCAGGCTTAGGAAGTATTTGGTACTTATGCCTTTAAGAAGGTCACATTGTTATCGAGTATATGGACCCTTACAGAGAGCCTAGCGTCTTTGAAATCCTTGAGATGGCTTTTAACTTAGTTAGGAAATGCAGCAAAGTCCTAAATGTGACATAATTATAATAATATTCAAGTTAAATATGAGCTGAGAATGAAACCGCACACGATCAAAAGAATCTGTCTGTGTTACGACATGGCAGATTTGGTCTCTTTATGACCACAATCGTAGGCATCGTAATTGCAAGCGATGCAGGGGGAAGAGTAGGTCATCCACATAGCTATTTTTCAGAAGTTGAAATTACAATAAAGGAGTTGTACTACAGATAAATACGAAAGATTTCCACCTGCGACGAATAAACTTATTACGGAAAGCTCAAATCTTTTCGCAAAAACTCTTAAAAGGACTAAGCGTAAGTGATTATGCACAATACCTTAGTGAATTTAACTACCAGGACCGATTAACGTTATACCGACATATTTCAGTTCATTTTAACTTTCCTGTGGTTCGTGCTTGATTGCGGTTGTCATTTACTACCACTCTCTGCTGAATCTTATACAAAAATTCAAAACTCTACAAAAATTATAAATGTGTAATAATAATTCTAACGCAGTATGTATCTTTTCTAGAATCAATAAGTATAATTTAAAGCATGAAATATAATAATATATATATAATAAATATATAATATAATAAATAAAATATACTAATTTTCCAAAAAAAATTATAAAATAAATTTAGCAACTAATGCGTTAAAAAACAATTAAGTATTAAATTAAACAAACCTCTCTCTTCTTCCTTA
This sequence comes from Sarcophaga rosellei, assembly GCA_930367235.1. Taxonomy (NCBI): domain Eukaryota; kingdom Metazoa; phylum Arthropoda; class Insecta; order Diptera; family Sarcophagidae; genus Sarcophaga; species Sarcophaga rosellei. Next base: position 3,568,733 of record OV884022.1, on the reverse strand, counting down.
ATTGTGGTATTATTTTTCGCCGTCTGATTATTGTTTAACTTTTCTTCGTCATTTGCTTTATTATTGCTTTCGCTGTTAACATGTGAAGCATTACTACTGCCATTAGAAGAATCTCCATTATTTGGCGATGACTCATGGAACTGAACTGAACAGCTATTCGTGCTCGTTGAATTTTGCCTAATAAGAGAAATTTGAAGAGAATCTCGTTCTCCGCGACTTGAAGAATCCATTGCAGCTAAATTAACTCCACCAGGGTTTTTTATTTTACTTTTGTTATTCCCATTTGATTCATCTAATGATTGACTATTGTTACCATCTAGAGAAAAGATTTAACATTTTTATATATTTATTTATTTTTATATTTATTATATACTATACAAATATATTTATTGAAGATGTTTGTTCGACCTGTTTTCTAAAGAACCAAAAAAATAAAAAAAATTTAGATTCCTTTGTAAACTTCTGTATTGTTGGTGATGACGTGTACAGAGATTGTGACAATTACAATATACTTGGAGTTCTTTGAACACGTATATATGTACATACATATTGACCTTCACAAGCCTTCAATCTTTATTACGGTCTTCTTACACCACCCACGTTATGTCCGTTAATTTTATCCATGACAGTTGCGGGATCTACTGTTTAACGCCGAAACCGAACAATGGATTTGAGAAGCTTTTTTATGGCTATTAATTTACCCTTATAAGTTTTAACCAAAGACTGCTGGGAAAGGGTGTGAAAAATGTACGTGCCACACATATTAAATACGTTCCACAAAATGTTAAAATTATATGCGAGAAATATGAAGAGTCTAAGATAGAAGTGTAACATCAATGTTCAGCATTATCAATGGGTGTCCACTACAACTTTATTTACGCTCTGGAAAGACCCAAATTCATTTCTGACATGGATTGCCAACCCAGTGGAAGCTGTAACTACGATACTTATTTTTTCAATGTGAGCAAATTAATTACATTATACCGGATAGTATCTGGCTTTTGTTGGCATTTAATTCTACCTGATGACATTTAAGAACTTGCTCGGATTTACGGTACAGCTTCTGGTGGGTTGACAATTCTTGGGCGAAATCTGGAATGTAGGGAGAATAACTGCCATCCATGCCGACCGATTTCCCTTTTACTGCCATTGGATAAAATTTTGGAATACGTTTTTAAGACGTAACTTCAACCTGGTGCCCTACCAACATTCTTTCAGAGTAGCTATCATTGAAATGGGAAAAAACATTGCCAAGGACTTCAACAAGAGAAGACAATAGCATCGAAAGGTAATTGCAGCCCTTGATCAATCTAAAACTTTCAACACTGTAGACTGTACAAGAATTATACGGGATATCATGGAAATTACATTACGTAATAACACCAAAAGGTGGATATAGTTACTTATCTGTGGTATGCTGTACAAATTCAGGAAAACATCCCAACATCCCGCTACTTCCACAACTTTCACATTATATCATTCACCGATAATACCACTGTATTTGTCTCCGGTGAAAAGATAGAAAATATATCACATAGGATTACTCTTCTTGACAGTACGTAATCTTAAATTCTCGTCTGCAAAGTGCATTTATTCACCTCCTGAACTAATGTAGGACACCTGAGTGTGGATATGGCTTTAGGAGGTAGGACCATTCGAACGGTTAGCATGGTGTAGTTCTCGAAACACTCCACCTGCATCTAGGAGATAAATTGTGTTGCCCTAGAAAGGACCTCCTTCACCGGCGAGTCACAATGGAAGCGACAATAAAGAGCACAAAATAATACGTTGGGGACAGAGACTAAGTGAATGTATGGAAGATACGCAAGAAAAGGCCACTTTTGCCACTGCGGTCACATTATGTGATGATATCTAAGCAATTTTTTCTGAAATTGTTTCATGCTCTTCACACCACTAACCACAACTTAAAGGAACCTCAGAAGCACAGATTGAGGAGTAGTGTGGATAGGAATCTGGAGTACTCTTGATCTCATTTTCTGTTTATTTATTCATTTTTGTTAAATTTAAAGCTACCACTGTGCATCATTTTTCATCTCTGGGCTGAGATTCGATTTTTTAGGACTATTTTAATTAAATATAAAAATAACATTCGACAACGAGTTCTTAACATATCCAGACGTGTCAGTTTATCCACGTATTCTTTGTGCCTACTTATCGTACTATATTTATTAAAACAAATTCACCACAACTATATCTTTTACGGTGTAATTTCTGTCATTATGTTTTATTTCTGACAGCCTCCTAAACATAGCTTTCTGCTCTGAAAAAATTTAATTATAATTTAAATAACACCCTCGTTTTCCCGATATATAAAAACAAAGAAAATAATAAAATTTAAAAAATATGTACGAAATAAATTCAAGTTATATCTACGAAAAAGCTTTTATAAGGACTCAATATTTTCCTGTTCACAAAAGCCATATTTAGTAAATCTACAGAAAAAATGATGTTTACAAGAGATGGATATTAGTGTCCCGAAAAATTTTTTTTTAGATTTCCCTAACGCAAGACCTCCTAAAATTTGCGTAATTGATCGAAGATAACCAAAATGATTTTAAAAATAAAAGGAAACTATATCTTCAGGGTTCTACCAATCTTCAAAATTTGATTATATTTCGCTATCCTTAATTTCGACACCTAAACTAAATATGCCACGACTATGTATAAAAAAACACTTTACTGGCGACTACGAATGTGCTAAACACAGTGGAGTTCGTTTATAACGTACACCGTTTATAACGAATTTTTTTATAAAAAAAAATCCGGAAAAAATCGCCAAATTTTGATCAAAAAAAATATGCTCAAATTTTAAGTTTTGGTCATTTATTATAAGTTTTATTTTCTTGTACAGTAATTGCAAGTATAAAATATATTAATAAAATAAATTTGTATCTCGTTTTTTTATTTTTTATTTTAAGCATAGGGTTTAGGTATGAAAACGTTTTTGAAAGTAGAGCCCTCAAGATGGCACGTAATTCGATTGATGTTGATACCTCTTGCGAAAGTGTAACTGAAAAAACTATTTTTGTCATACAAGGACGGGCCAGCCTAATGGATATGTATTGATTTTACCAAAAATTTAAGCTTAGGCCAACATATTCTTAAAAGTCACCACACTACCAAAATAGTGTCCAGTCATATGCATTTTGGTGCCTAAATTAAACAGTATGAAGTGGTGGTGGTATTCGTACCGCCTCTACATAATATAAGTGCAAATTATATTATTGAAAAATGGTTTGAAGGATCAAAGCATTGTAGACTGACAACAAATATCGAAGTCTCAATATAGATAAATAATTAGCACACCATTACACATGCTGCACTTCAATCAATTTTACTTGCCAAAGAAAATAAAACCAACCATACATTCCAAACTCAATAGTGCTTTAATTTGGGGCATACCAAAAAATATTACATGCGAGATTTGTTAAGCACTACCACACCATCATATACCATGCAAAAAACTGGAATGCAAAGCTGCAAAAATATATCCAACGATAAAAACGTTGACAACGTTGACAAAAAATATTAAAACATAAAAATTTTAATAAATGTGCCTACAAAAAAGCAGATCAAAAATCCACTTGAGTCGTTTGAAGACCCAAGAGAAACAATGGAAAGTAATATGCTAGAGAGGAAAAAGGCAATAAAATTTCGCCAAAGTAACAGCAAAATTAATAGTATGTTAAACTTTAAATATTCAGACTGATATTTTGTGAATGAATGATTGTTGACATTATATGATTAACCGAAATAGAAGAAGAATATGAGAATTATTACAGAGAAATTCTCGAGAAATAAGGAACGAAGGTTTTGCACTGATCATAAGTAAAACAATGTTTGAAATAAAATAACTATCTTTTTGTTATTGCAACACAATGCACTGCACTCCTTAGTGTTGGTCTTAAAAGTATGTTTCAAACAAACTAACACCGAATTACCGAAGAAAATAAATAAAAAGAAAATAAAATCTAATGAACAAGGAAAAATGAGATACAACATCTATTTTTAAACGTTCCCACGGCAATCGGTTCTACGTTCCGATACGACCCGAATCCAATTCGGCCAAAGATTGTCAATCTAACGAAAGCTGTACCAACTAAATATTATTAAACGAATTTTAAAAGATACACCTAGTTAATTATATTCACAACAACCTCTATTTTCCAATAATAATATTGTAACAAAAAACATTAACATCTCTGCAAAGAATGGAAATGAAAATTTAATCTTAAAAAAGCCAACTGGAATCTTTTTAAATCGAAAGTTGATAATGATTTAACCAATAAAACTTTTTCATGTAACATCAATCACGATAATGCCATAAAAAGTCTGAGAACTGCAGCAAATAAACACATTCCCCAAACAACAACTACTCAAAAACGTCTTTCCATGTTAAAGCTCATTACTTTAGCAGGAAAAACGGCAATTTTTAAAACATTCCTAATTTTATACACAAACGCCTTACTGTTGGATATCAATGTAAAATGTAATTCTTACAAAACTCAACACTGTGTTACTAATTGCTATAAGCAATGATATGATTAAATATTTAAAATACGCAAGAAAAGCAAAACTGCTACAAATATAAAACAATATTTTTGATACTGGGAGACTTTAAAAACAATTGTATATGCTGTGGATCAATAGTTAAAGCTGAACACCTTAAATCAACTTGTTCTAATCTAATTCAAGAACTTTCTGTAGATAATATCAACTCCATTTTTAATTATATATCGAAGCTAAATACAAAAATTTAAATTAAATACTCTAAAAACTGTTCTCTCTATATTATATTTATACAAGCTTAATATCATTTAAATAAATAATAAATAAATTTGTATAAAAATAAGAATAAATTAGCCCTAAAGACCCTAAAGGCTACATACAAATTTTAGGTACATTGAAGAGAATGAAAAAAGTAGTTTTAAACAAAAAATCCAGTCATATTTACAATAACAGTTTTCGGTTTTCCACTTTCTATCTAATTTTGTCCAATTTATATGGATTTTGCTCATACATACATATACATAATTGGCCATTACAACCCTTCAGTCAGCATTACAGCCTAGCTTCTCACACCACTCATGTTGTGTGCCTTAATTTTATACTTGAGCGGCGGGACCTACAGTTTAACGTCGACTCTGAACGACAGATTTTTGAGAAACTTTTGCATGGCAGGTTTATTTACTCTCAGAGTTTTTGCCTGAAATCTGCTGAGAGGAAGTCGCCGAAGAAATATTTTTTTTTTCATATTTCCTTTTGATGTCTGACCTGGGGTACGAACCCGGGCTTTGCGTCTAATAAGCGAACACACTACCTACTAGACTACGGCGACTACTGCTCATATCCGTCAAAATTAATTTAGTTTTGATTAATTGTATTCTAGATTGGATGGTAATCTATGTAATATTATTGCTTGAGATTTCAAACCTAGATTTTAAAGTTTTTTAACATTGTTTCTGTGCTTCTGTGTGATTTTAAGTCAGCCTTTCTGATTGTAACATTTAAAAATAGAATTGCAGACACAAAAGGAACTTTTTTCAATAAATAAAATAGCTAAGGTATAGATTTTTCGCGATATATCCTAAAGGAGAAAAACTAAAATTTTCATTAATTCGACCATAATGGTCAGTAGTATAAAATACTTTTCGTATACGAAACAAAAACTAGTCTTAACTTTGCCCGAGTTCATGTGAATTGGACTTCAGAGCATTATAATCTGAGGTTAAGATAAATGCGTTAATTGCACATGTTTTGACCAGAAAGAACTGAAATACATATGCTATATATGAATTTATATACTCTATATACATATATATATATACAGTGGGCGCCAAAAGAAACTGTACACGTAAGATTTTACGACATAAATATTTTTTTTTGCAATTAATTTAATATATAATAAATTTCGTGTTTTTTGAACAAACAAAAAAGTTCCTACAGTAACAAAAATATACAAAAAATCCAAAAGTACATCATATTTTTGACAAAAAAAAAACTTGTACAAAGTAATAAAATAATTTAAAAGGATTTAGTATTTTGTTTGCTTTCCCTTCGATTTTATTACAGCTTGCAATAGCCTAGGCATCGATTCCACTACGTTGTTGGTTACTTTAGGAGAGATTTGATTGAGCCCATGCTAATAATTTTTTCTTATCGTATTAGGTTCATTTTGATATTTAATACATAATTAAAAGACATACAATTTTTATTCAAGTCGAATTACAAAAGAATGAAATTTAAAGGAAATAATAATAAATACACTATACAGTTTCTTTTGACGCTGTTAGTATATATCGACGAGTGATCCAATTTTATATGGGTGGATAATACATTTTAGAATATATTACCCTTAGATGAAAATCTTAATTAAAGCTATTTTATATTTTATAATACTATAGAAATCTGTTAAATAAAAAATAAAGTAAAAACAGGATAAAAATCTAAATTCTTGGTTTAAATTAGGTAAGCCGCATAAGCTGGTTTCCTAGTTCATAATTTTACAAATGTGTAATACGAATTGTAATGTTCCGATTAATGTACATTTACGAAAGCTAATACAAAAATATACATAAATCAATACAAATACAAACTAGGACATCATGAGCACACCAAGTGGGTTACTTGTAATGAATATTACGATTAATTAAATAAATCAATCACAAGAACCCTTTACAAACAAATTTTTAGTGCGTCTAGGCTAATAGATTCTTGAAGGTCCGAATGTATTTCAAGTTTACTTCTCTGTACATCCAGCTATTTTCCATACGAAGAAAAAGTGCAAAACATTTTTATAATTAAGTATAGAAAAAGAAATATTTTTTATTAGTAACCATGTTTTTAAGAGGCAATAGACTTATCATTAATCATAAACGCTCTGTAGACAAGCTAGTAAACTCACAGGTTAATGACTTAAAATCGGTGTATTATCACAATTCGCGAATTTTACAACATACAAAAGAAGTGGTAAGTATAATATCATCCTTAGAAGTATCGAACTCACTTAAAGCTTTAGTTGTTATACTTTTCAATAGGAGCAAAATGCTAAATGTTTTTTCTATAAATGTGTAAATATGCAAAAGTAGTAATAATTATAGACCTACAAGATTATTAAGCAATATAGGAAAATTTTTGGAATTTTGCTCGTAACGAATATGTATCTTTTTTTTTATAAAACCAAATAATTCATAATAAAAAAAATAGATCCGTACTAACATTATTGGATGTAAAAAAGGGTTTTGACATCGTATAACATAAAGGACTCATATATAAGCTCTTGGTTGCAAACATACCTAAGTATCACTGAAAGCTTACTGACGACTTTACAGAGTCCAATATATTCAAAGTCGCCATTAATAACGAAACTTCGTCAGTCCTATTTCATTGCTCTACACGATTTTCACTTCTGATAACCGGAGAAAGATAATGGAACATAGGATAACAAGCAGAAAAATAAAAACAGAAAGTACATTGCACAGTTAACGCATTACTAGTAACTAAATTGTTTGTTTGCTTGCTTGCTAGTAAATATATATAGTAATAGTAATAAAAATAATATGGTTTTGGCGCCGTAAGCAAGTAAGGTTTGACACAAACTAATTTCCTTATAGTTACATTGGAGCAATTTTTGGCGAAAAGTTGAAGAGGTATAGCATCCAAGCAAAACTGAATCGACAAAATAAAAAAAGAGGCAAATAAAATAATAACTAGCTGTTATTTTGCTTTTATGAACTTTTTCCCATCCTTAAATTTCTTTGTGTATAATTCTTTAATTTTTTTCTTTTTTTTCTAAAGTCATATTCGGACGTTTGATTATTTTAACATATCTGATTGTAAAAGAAAATCACTTTTTAATGAATAATTATCTTGACGAATTTTAACCTAATTCGAAAATCCAAATTATAAAAGTAGCCGTAAACATTCGTAAGACTAGCCGCTTCAAAACTGGAAAATATGCATACTTAATGTATTTTCATGGTCTATATAATCTATCCTGTAGCGATTCGTTGCAATGAAAAGCAAATTGATTATAGTAACATTAAACATAGTTATAGTAGGCATAATTGTAGGCATACACTGATATGACTATGTAAATTAAAATGTTTGTTTATTTGAAGAAGATAATTAAGCCAAGAATTGATTACATACACATTTAAATATGAAATTTATTAATAGTATACTCATACCGCTGTTGCAAGGAGATGTTACATTCGATCCATATGGTGCCTCAAATTTCTGCCCACCGTTGTTATTATTACTATTATTGCTTTTATGGTTGTTTCCATTGTTGCTATTATTGCTAGTTGGTGATACATTAGCTGCGGTAGTTGGAGTAGACACATCAAGAGCGGATGACATAATGGCCAAGTTGTTTGGAGACAAACAATTATTATTGCTACTGGTTGTTGATGTATTATTTGTTTTAGCACATGCACTTGACAGACAATTTGCAGTCGTATTTAATGACAATGTTGCCGTTTTTCCTAATTGTTGCTGTCCAGTAGTGTTTGTTGCTACTAACATGATACCTATAACACCTTTTGATTCTATTGTATATCGACGCTTCCTTTATTTTTTAAGAAAATTTATTGTTATTTTACTAGAGCAGCACAAAATAAATTCACAATTTTCATTTTTAAATTCTTTTGATTCACATTTATAAAAAACAAAAACGAATCGGTATACAATTTTCTCTAATTACAGTTTCACAAACGATATTTTGCAGAAAACTTAGTAATAAAAAAAAAACATTCTTACTGAACAATTTATGTATTCTGTGTATACTAAATAAAAACGCCATTTATGCACTTTGAAAAAGATGCCAGATTACAAGCTAAAAGACCAAAATGCCATATAGTAGAAAATACATACATATGATTAGACAGATGAAAACCAACCTAGAAGTAATTATTTACTCGTTATGGTAGGTTAAGTCACATTGAAAACAACACAAGAAACAATAATTACAAATAAAAACAATATATATTTATTGAATATAAAACCATTATAAATCAAATTATTTGGGTAATTCATTTGAAACCTTCGGAAAATTAACTAATTTACAATAATTTTCTATATAAAACAACAAAACTTAAACTACATATGTAACCAGTTAGATAAGATGTCTATATTAAATAAACACAATTTTTATTAAACAGATGCTCTCAAAAACTAAAACATTACATTCTTTATGATTTGGTATTTTTTTTTTAATACGGACAGCATTTCACTTTAGTCGGTAGGAAGCCATAATTACTTATTAAGTCATGCCTAGCGACATGATTTCTGTTGACAAACTAAGGAATCTTTGTCTGGTGTTTGCTTTGATCAAAATTTGTCGATTTGTCTATTTTTCCGAATCCTCAAGAAAGGATGATTGTTCTTCAATCAATATTGGTAATTAACCCAGAGTAGGAATAGTATTGTCCTTCACCTATAAATGATAATTGATCCAGAGCAAGGCTGGCAAATGCACCTACATATTAATTGCTGCCACGCATCAATACCGGCAGACCCTAGGCGAATTCATAATAGGTGGGATTATGTCAACAGCTGAGCTGTCAAAATTTTGTTGTTTTTGTGTGTGTTTGTTGTGCGTGTTGTTGTTCATTTTTTTCCTTTTCCATTTTTTTTCTTCCTATTTTGACATCCAAACGGAGGTTTAACAACAACAAAATGCGTGTTGTTTTTGCATTGTTGTACTTGTTGTAGAATTACGGTTACCGTATTGAATTTGCCTTGGGCAGACCGAAGTACTTATCCCTGTATCGTAGCCTACTGAATTTTTCCTTGCTTCGCCTAAAGCCATTATATTTCTTTGTCTACAGGAATTTCTCAAAAGGGGATAACTGACATCTGGTTTTGTTGTTTTTTGTCAGTTGACTTTTAAGGCCATTGATAGAGTCTACACGACTTCCATACATTTCAGAAAATGTAATCATCTCTAAATAAGGCGAGGACATGCAAGTATTGAAAGAAACCTAGTCGTTAAAGGGCTACCCAAGGCTACATTGACAGTTACATAACAGTAACGTTGGTTATCGCAGGGAAAGTCACAAATACTCTGTCGCGATCAATTAGCCGCACATCATGCTATTGAAACCAAGGCGAATTCATAATAGGTGGGAACGTTTCACCAGCTGATGCAAATAACAATGTCCAAAAATTTTGGGTTTTTTGTGTATTTTGTTTTGATAATCAATTTCGTTTTTTCCTATTGTGTCAGAACGCAAATAACAATGTCAAACAATTTTGGTTTTTTGTGTATTTTGTTTTGATAATCAATTTCGTTTTTTCTTATTGTGTATTCTTATTGTGTGTCATTAATAAATAAATATTTATGCAATGTTATTTTCACCGGTAGTTTTATTTTATTATAAAAATGTTTAAAGATGATGTCGCAACTTTATTAGAATTTTAGATCTCATAATACAAATTATTGTGTCCCAATAGAAAAGTACTATGTGTATTCACTAAACACTTCCATATATCAATCACAATTAAATTCCTTTATTTGCCTTCTCTCTTAATGAAATCATTAAATCGTCCCAGCACACGCTTTATAGCATGGTTATGGCTATAATTAGCCAAAGGAGCCAAAGTTGTTAATGCTTATAGCAATTTGATTTTTTACTTAAAACTTTTTATAAAATTTTTTAACATTTTTCTTTCCATCGTCATTCTTTAGTCAGCTGTTTTTGACAATATGATTTCTGTTTAACAAAAACAAAATGCCTGTTGTTTTTGTATTGTTGTACTTATTGTAATAATAATCCCATCTATTATGAATTCGCCTTGATTGAAACTAAATATATTTTTATAATTTTTTTAAGTGTACTTTTTGAATTTAAATACTATATACAGTAAATAAGTAAATCAAAATTTATTTTTAATTAACCGAAATTGTTTTTACAATTGTAAATCAAAATTAACATAAAAGAGAATATGCAAAAATTATAAAAATTATTACCCACGTCCGTGTCATGTGTTGTTAGTACCACTCGATTATAGTGCGATCAGATTTTATTCTTTGTGCTACTTCACGTTAGATTTGGCTCTTTATTATAAGACATCTTTAGTTAATAGGTAGGTCGGTAAGTTGAAGAAGAGAAGACCAACCAAGTGTCTCATGTTAATTGACATTCACCTATAATGTAGGTTTATTGTTCACTCACAATTTGGAGCATCACCTTATTCTCTATAGGAAGTCTGTATCTTGTATTCGTCTGAAATGAGTTATGTTTGATACAGTGTCATCCCCAAAATATTGGGATCGTGCTGCTACGAAAGCTGGGCAATGACACAATAAGTGCTCCATCGTTTCGGTATCTTCATCGCATGCCCTGCATTCATATTCCACCATGTCAATACGGTTCAGGTGTACATGTAAAGCAGAGTGTCCCATATGCTTATTAGAGTGCTCAGGTTGTCCTTATTCATTGGGACCGCCACAAAGTATTTTTGTAATTCCTCCTACTATGTTACTATTATACAATAGTCAATGTGAATTTTCCGCCCATTTTCTCAAATTAGTCTTTTATACACTGAAGAGCGTTGGGTTATCCAAGCTTATGGAATGTAATACCTTGAGTGTTTTTGGCAGTATATTTGCTTCCACAATTCCATAATGACTAGGAACCCACAAAATGCGTACCACCTTGTGCCCGGAGTAATTTTTAATCGCCTTTTTACATTTCAGGATGGTTTTTGATCTCATATTCCTGGATGTTATTGCCCTAATTATCATTTGACTTTCAGTAAAGATATGTAAATCGCTATACGTTAAGCTTACCAAAATGATTATTAGCCCCGATCACGTGTACTTCAGCTTGAAAAACCGAATTATACTCCGATAGCCGGAGGTATAATTTGGTTTTTGGTTCTTCTACGTAGTGGTCTGCTGCCATCCTATTCTTCGAACAAATAGTCCCCTCTGGCAATTGTATTTTTGTATGCTTGGATGAATTGTATTGTTTTCAATAACCCTGTGGGTGATGTTCGCATCGCATCACTTATCCTTAACCACCACGTTCGTTGAACACTTTGAATTATTCTAATTTTGCTTTTGATCTCCATCGACGTACACCACACTACTCAAGAAAAGGTCTAGTCAGAGTCCTTTTTGGAAGTGAAGACCAATTTAGAGCTATGGCTCTCCTACATATGGACCACAACCTGTGAGCCTTTACAGCTCTATCTTCCAGGCACTGTCTCCAGGTAGGAAATCCAAATATTTTTATTTACAAAGTGAGGTCTATGAGAAAATAGTAAAACAGTAAATAGACGCAATTCAGTCTTAGTAGGGCTTACATTCGAACCTTTTGGGCGGGTCCAATTGTTATGCTACGTTCAGGGCGCTTTCCGCTTTTCTGAATATATGGTTTGGATTTTTATCCCTTAGAAGTATTAATACCTCGTCATCGTACTGGTTCAAGCCCTTCTTCAGTTAGAACCCTCCAGAGACTGTGAATATTTGTAATCCACATGAGCGGAGAAAGTCTTTCCCTTGTCGTTATGTTATATGAAACGTGATTTGTCCATCTATTCCTTAGCATATGGTGAAATTTTTTGATCAGCGACTGGTCCACCTGAAAGGCTGCCTTCGCCAGGTTTGGATATGAATACTACCCTAGCCTCCTGCCTTTTTACGTGTATATCCATATGTTAGGCAGGTATTCTAAGTTGCACCAAGATGAGTTGATACGAAGTCCATCACATTTTGTAGAAGTGTCCTGCCGTCTTAAAGGGGAGAATATTGTAGTTGCTTCTTTAACCATGTTTCTGTTGCTCCCCGCTTGCTGTACTGCTGACGGTTCCATCGACGTGGCGCAAAAATGGAAGTTTATCAACAGACTCAGGTATTCCTCTGCTGTATCCATCCATTTGCTTGAATCATCTGTTAGTGCTTCAGTCTGGATGTGGATAGGAATTTCCTTATCTTTGATAAGTACTTGACGCCGTCTACCTATACTCACCTCACTCGACTGATAGGTGTGCCAGTGAGCCAGTGAGTTTTACGTTTCTCCCTATTAAAAAGTCTTCGGACCTCTTTCCCAGTTCTTCGAATCTCCCCGGTTGGGAAGTGGACAACTTTCTCTGAAAGACTTAAATAGAGCGTCAGTGTGAGTTGGACTCCATCATCAGTTTCCTGTATGCTGGAATAATCAAAAATTAATCGCCCTAGATTAATTTTCACTAGTCTTCCGAATTTCTTCCAGTTGGTTTTCATTTTATTTTGGAATCTTTTGGGATTGGGCGGTGGCCGTTCAATTTTGAACACTATTTATAGATTGCCTGAGAAGGAATATTCATCGAGGACCCGCCATTCTTGGGTCACGTCTATAAGTTTCTCAAAGCAGACTGTTATGTCCAACACTAATTTCGTTAATAAAAGCTGCCTTGCTACCTATATTAAGTGTGATTAGGTCATTAGTGTTGAGATATTCTATCAGGGCATGTTACATTGTTACTTAGCGTTTACTTAGGTGTAGGAAGATGAGGGAGAAACGACTACTGTGTCATTATTCCACAATATACGATGTCTCTTTTTTATTCCATTTTCGTGCGTTGGTCTGCAATGCATTGGATTAACCAAGTTTATGTAATACGCTAGTTCTATGAGCCAGAATATATGCTTTCTACTTTTCGGTAATCACCTGGTGTAATTGTTAATGCACTTTTTACACTTTAGAATGATCCCGTATCCCTAGATTTTTTTGTCCTAATTGCCTTTTGCCTATCAGTGCGTGTTTGTCAAGTTTATCGTTTTAGCACTGGAGCATATCCGCCCATCCGCAACTGTATTTTTGAGGCTTTTGCAAGTATTCAGTTTTATCTGCAAGAATTTAACCTTTAACAAAAACACTTTTGGATAGACTTTATTCGACACACTTGCACTTGCACTTAAATTTAAGACTAGAGCTAATCATAATATATGTTCTTGTGATGCAGAATCGAGTCTTTAATCTTGTTTTCGACAAGCCAATTCGCATTGATCTCAGTCTGATTTCTTTCTTTTAGGAGAGAACCTTACAGGGAAGGAGAATTACGGATCTAAAGGGGAAAATCATTTTTGAATGATAAACCGTAGAGAACATCTATGTTGGTACAATTGTCCCCCGACAAGCATATCACTGTAGTTCTGCTTCTGATGTTATCGTTTCATACAGATTTAAAATGTAGAATAATTTAGCATAATCGACCAGTTTTAAGGCCAATCTGTTTAGTTTAGAGAGTAGAAAACGTATAGCTCAATATTTTCTAGTGGAAATAACAAGCACAAGTTGTTTCAAGAGTGTAGGCAATGTTGCCAGTTAGTAGTGAGTCAGTATTTTTTTTTTTTACCAGCACTCAGGGGATGGTCCCTACTCATGCATTGTGCAGGTTTAGGAAAATAGGTTATAGGAAGGTGGAAAGAAGGAGTCGTAGTTGTCAGCCCATGCACGTTACAAAAATCGATGCGAAAGCGACCCGTCATCACGATAGGGAACAATTGAAAATCAAACGCCCTACCTCAAGATGCGACCATTTTCACAAACGATAGGTCAGTCAAACTTTTCACGGAATACCTGTCTAGGAATCTTTCCGACTATTTTCATCTTGCTCATCGTACCAATAGCTTGCAAGTTTAAGGCCTTAATCGGAATATTTTGAAATGCACCGGTGATCAGTGGTAACGAGGATGTTAAATTTTTGTGACTAAAATGACCAACTTATCTTCATTCAAAAGTATGGATTTACATTTAGAAAAGACATAGTACTTGAATTTTAAAACCCTGAAAAATACGACAGATTTCTTAAAGATACAAAGAGCGGTGGATGTTCTGCACATCGTTGGAGCAATGTTCGAGTCCGATGCGAATTTGAATTAGAGTGAAATATATGCTTTTTCGTGTAATTTTCAGCATATTTTTCGTTACGTCTTTGTTTTGACTGGGTTTACACAAAGACTATTATGTACACATCAGCAACTCAACCTCTTGAGTGCTGTTTTCAGTCGATTAGAACTAATATGTTTACAGCGATAGGTCTTCCACCTCAACCTACTAATGGCTGGACATTTACAGAGGAGGAGTTCGATAGTCTCCAACTCCTCCTCATCGCAACATACACTGCAATAGTCCAGCTGGGATCAGTCTGCGATCTAATCTCGCAGTACCCCATAATAAACCCAACAACCAACTTTAAGCTGGCCTTATCCAAGCCCAGCAGCCAACCTGTTCTCACACTGTCTATAGCAGGCCATAGACACCTAGAAACATAACAACCCGATCCATTCCCCCATCGTCTCTGCTCTTCCCCCTTTTCCCATCTATTGATTATTGTGGGATCAGGACCAACTATCGCATCGCCAGCAAATAGTGAACCTAATCTTGCGAGAGCTTCCGCCGTCTCATTACCGAGTATTCCGCTATGACCCGGAACCAAGTTAGACGGATTCGGTCTGGCCCAAAAGTCTTTACCGACTGCATGCACTCGCATACGAGCCGTGATTTGCATCATGGTGACGTATCAAATTTCATTGATCAAATTTGCGAATGTGTTGGTAATATTTGTTTTGCTTAGCACAGCAACAAATAAAAATTGAGCCTTCAAATTGCATTGTATTGTTGTTGTAAAAAAGAAGAGATTTATACAACACAGGCAGCGAAAATCAAAAGTATTTTGATATTCTTCAAACTCTTCTCAGTCTATACGTGTGAGTACAGTTTTTCCAACACATTAATAAAAAATGCCAGTTTAATCCATTATTTGATTCGTGGCCAGGAAACTTAAACAAACGCTATGACTTTGAAGGTGTAACCGTATTGAAGTTAGGAAGTAATAATAGTTGTAATGCTACCATATTATTTTATAACGCTTGTAGTAATTGTTGTAAGGTTTACTGTTTGTTTTCTTCGCGTGTGTATTACCGTAGCAGAAGCAAACGCTTCGCTTAATTTTTTGTTAAAATATTGGTATTATTTATACTTTTTAAATTTGGCTAGTGCTGGTCGAAAATAAAAGAATTATACCTGTTTTCTAATTATTGTAAATACAAAACTCTTGTGAGTGTTTTTTAAAATGAAATATTCTACTAATATATAATTGAATAATTCATATCAATTAAATGGTTAAATATTTTGTGTAGTTTTTGTTGTAAGTAATCCTTATGTGTGTATATTTGTTGTCAGTATATTTCAAATTTTGTAATTTGCAATAAGTTATTGAAAATATCTACCAAAAAATAATAGATTTCTTTTAAAAAGTACAAATGTGTGAAGCATATATCATATCAACTTAATCGAAAAAGACCACCACCCCCTTCTTTTAAATTGCATTTAACTTTTGCTCAATAAAGGAGATTGTAAATAGTTGTAATAGATGGTATGCATTTAATTGTAAAAACATAAGCGTACACGCATATTACACAGTGTCAGACATTTGTACTGCCGCAACTAGGTTATTATTTCTTTAATTTTGGAGAAAAATAAATACCATCTCGATATTTTTCACACAATTTTAACATTGTTCGTTTTTTGGCTTTAAAACTACTTCAAAATGTGTTGTATTTTTGTCTTTATATTAACAAAAGCCAGCAATTAAGTTTTTCTTAACGTTTAATCAGGAGAACTAAGGTTTTTCAATTCTTGTAAAATTTTATAGAGTAAAATAACAATTGTGTTAAATTTCTGCACAAAATTGGTTAAAATAAAGCTTATATTTTTTACATATATTTTTAAACCCCTGTATTTCCTTATACAGTGAATAGCAAAATTGTGGGTACCCCAATAAATTTTAGCAATTTCATGAATTTTAAGCAGTAAAAGTAATTGATGTTGTTTTTTACATTTATTTTATTAATTTAATTGTATTTTATTACAAAACAAATAAATTTTAATGTTTTTCGCAAACCAAACGATAAATAAGGAAAACTTTATGGCACTTAACCTATTTGGCATAGAATGTACCAGTTTTTTCTTGTGTTGTCTTGATATTCGTCACCTTTCACTCATGAGCAAGTTTTTCAGTTGCCTTTTGTTTGAGGTTTAGCAACTACCGTTCTTCCAAATGATCTCCTGAATACTCTCCTGTTTTTTTAAAGAGGGGTTATTTTTATATCTATTAGTCCCTCCCAACTAACTCCTGGTTTTATTAGAAAAGAACTAACAATTCAAGATTTGGTGATATCTTCAGGCTAGAGTAAAATTCCTGGATTCCTAGAAACGGAACATTATAATAATAAGTCGCTGTAGTCTAGTAGGTATTGTCTTGGCTCAGTAGACGTGAAGCCACGGTTCAAACCCTAGCACAGACACCTCGAACAAAACAAAATATGAAAAAATATTTCTTCGGCGTCTTTCGCTTGGCGGATTTCTGGCAATTACAATGAAACGATTCTCAAAAATAGGTCGTTCGGAGTCGACTTTAAACTATAGATTCCGCAACTCATGTATAAAATTAATACACATAACCTAAATTACGTGGTTACTTCGGACGCAATCCTGACTGAAGGGTCGTAATGAACAATTATGTATGTGTAGTAATATTGGTAGTGTCCTCGTTTTTATTTTAAAGGTACTCGGTTGAGTACAAGACTAGTCTGCAACATTCCAATCAAGAGTAAGTCTAGAGACTGACGTTCATAATGTGTAACTTGATCTAAATACAATAGTCTGCTTGCAGCTACACCAACTAAGTAAACAATAACTTCACACGGTTATAGCACATGCGCTTTTTAATGTAATTCTCGAATTATTACAACATTTACAAATTAAATTCCATATTACTGCTAAACACAAGACTATTTTACTACATTGAATGCCCTTGTAGTTTAGTGAGTAGTTTGCTAGGCTATCAGCGTACGGGTCGTGTTTTATTCCCACCAGAGACTGATCTGTTACACAGTATCGCGCATAATATCTTACTCAGCTTGTAATAATTAGTTACAATTTGAAATTGTGTTGTAATAAATAAAAACATAAATTTTCCTATAAGTTTGAATATATTATTTATTATTATTTTTTTTTTATTATTAATTTCTTTATTAGTATTAAAAAATACTTTTTAAAAAAACAATTGTATTACAATTTCATCACATATAAAATTTTCTAATATTACATATATTTACATGTTATATTTTACCAAAAAAACAATATGTTTCTTATATATATTAAAATTACGTTCCATTTTCACATTATTTGGTAGGGAGTTGTAAAGTTGAAACCCCTTATAAAATAGTGACCGCTGCATTGCAGATGATTCTACTCTTTCAATCCTAAAATGTTCCGCATTTCTAAGCTGGTAGGGTTGAGAATCTCTCACGTACGACACTTGCTCGGTTAGATATTCTGGTGCTTCACCGTTTTTAATTCTGTGTATGAAATTTAGTGTGTTCAGTTTAAGCCGTTGTTCTACATTTAACCATTTAAGTGATTCAAGCATGAAATGGATCGACGTATATCTGTTGACTTTAAGTATGACTCTCATTGCTCTATTCTGTAATTTTTGCAATCTTTCGATTTGATGAGCTGCGCAACATGTGAATAGTATTGTCGAACCGTATTCGAAATGAGGCTTTATCATTGTGTTGTATATATTAACTGCCGTTAAAATTGAGACTTGGTTTCTTATTCTTTTAAAAAAACTAATCTTTTTGCCGATCTTCTTACATATGTAGTCAATATGATTTTTAAATTTTAAGTTTTTATCAATTATAAAGCCTAAATACTTTATTTGGTTCACTTTTCTATTGTTTGATTATTTATTTTAAAAATTATATTGCTGTCCGAATTTACTTCCATTATTTTTGTTTTACTTTCGTTTAATTTAAGTTTATTCATTTTTAGCCATATACTAACATTATTCATATCCTCGTTGAGATTATTATAACATATTTGTTCAGATTCTCCTTCCGTAAAAATAAGCGTATCGTCAGCATATAAAACTATTTCGCATTTGTTCAATATTTTTGATATATCATTTATATATAGGATAAATAGTAGCGCTCCTAATATCGATCCTTGTGGCACACCGTATTCATTGTTATGTATTTGTGACTTAATGTCATTTACTTTCGTTATTTGTTTCCTGTTTGTTAAATATGATTCAAACCATTTTAATTCTATGTCTTCGATGCCATATGCTTTCAATTTTTGCAGAAGTATTTTTCTATCGATGGTTTCAAAAGCTCTTTTAAAATCCAAGAAAATACCCAATATTTTATTATTTTTGTCTGTTTTTTTCCATCTATTAATTAAATAATTAATTGCTGTTTCACACGAGAATTTTTTTCTAAAACCGGACTGATATTTCGATAGTATTTTCTTAGATTCCAAGTACTGCTCCAACTGCTCCTTAACCACTTTTTCGATTATTTTCTCACACGTCTTAAGAGTATTTATCGGCCGATATTCATCACATCTTTTTGTTTTCGCCACCTTCTCAATTGGTGTTACCATCGCTGTTTTCCAATTTTCTGGAAACACTCCTGTTTGTAGTGATTTGTTCACTATCCTTAGTATTATTCTGCCGACGATATGCCAACTATTTATGATCATATCACTTGATACTTTATTATAGTCCGATTTTTTCTTTAGGCTTTTACAAATTGTTTTCAATTCCTCCAATGTTACTTCCCGAAATTTAAATCTAGAATTTATCACATTTATTCTATTGACATATTGCACATTATCTATCTCATCTCTTATTGTTTTAATACTATTTATAAAATACTTATTAAAATTATTTGCTATCTCTAAATTGTCTTTACATTCTATCTGATCAAATATTACAGTTTGTATTGCACTCCGATTTTTTTTTAAAATAAGATTTTTTATCTCTCTCCACATTCCCTTTTGGTCAGCTGCATTATTAATCTTGTTATTAATATAATTGTTTTTTGCGTTTTCAATTTTAACTTTATATAAATTTCGCATCGCTTTATATATAGCCCACGCTTCACTAGAGTTTTCCATTTTTGCTATATTATATTTCACAATTTTTTCTCTTTTTAAACGTCTTACTTCCTCATTAAACCAATTTATATTACAATTTTCTTTGATTTTTCGCCTCCTTGTCATATTTTTAACTGCATTTTCGAGATAACTATCAAACACAGTCACGATGTCATTTAAATCTGTATTCATATTCATTTCTTGGATGCTCCATATCTCTCTATTATATTGCCGTTTATTATATTTAAAAATATCTATTTCTTTATAATCAATGTTGTTAGTGTTGTGTTTCATATTATCAACTATAATATCTATTGCCTCATGATCGGAAATTTTAGTTGAAGCATTGGTTTTTGCCGATATATTGTTGCTATTCGTTATAATAAAATCAATTAATGTTTTCGAACTCTGCGTAATTCGTGTAAATTCTCCTATTACTTGTTTAAGGCCATTATCATCCAGTAAACATTGCATTTTATTTTTATAAAAACTATCCTTACACCAATCTATATTAAAATCACCAGCTATTATTATATCACAGTTTAATTCACTCATTTCTTCTAATACTTCTTCAAATACTCCCAAAAATTCCGTTTCAGCACTACTAGGTGATCTATATACAGATGTAATTGCAATTGTGTAGTTATTATGTTTCGCCATATGAGCCGCTATCCATATTTTTGAGTCAATAATTTTTTCAAAAATTTTTTCCACATTCCAGCTCTTTTTGAAATATGTTATTATTCCACCTGTTCTCGTTGAATTTGATAACGTTATAAATTGATTGTAACCAATAAGCTGCGTTTCTTCCTCATTAATTTCCTTGGTTAAATGGGTTTCCGAAAGTATTATAAATTCAGGTTTTTTTATTTCAGCTAATATTTCTAATTGGTTATAATTATTTAATATTCCTTGTATATTTGTGTATATGCCTTGTATTTTCCGTGATTGTTATGCCACTAAACCACTTCTCCTCTTTTTTGCATTCAATTTATTTTGATATACAGGACAATCTTTACTATGGGTCGAGTGATTCTCGTCCAAACTTATATTCAACCTATTATTTACTCTCACACAGTTAATACATTTATTCATTGTATCTTGGTTACATTCTTTCGATTTATGATTTCCATGACATTTAATGCAGACCTCTTCATATTTACAATCTGACGATTTATGGTTGTATCCTTTACATTTAAAACACTGTATAATCTGAGTACCATCGAAAACTTTGCATTTCTCCCAACCAATATTGACTTTTTGTGCCATCATTACTTTCATATAAGCATCATTATCTAATTTGAGTATAGCGTTATATATTGTCTCACCATTTCTTTTGTACTCAAATAACTTTATTACTTCCATTTGACTCTCATTAAGAAAATTGTTTTGCTTTCTCAATTTTTCAATAATTTCAATTTCCGTTAGTTTGCACGACATACCAGTTATTTTAATTTTCATATCAACTTGATTAGGAACTTTAATTTCGTAGTATTCACCCATTTTCTTTTGCATTGTTTCTTTTATCTTTTCTCTTTCTTCGTTACTTTCGCTCTGTATAACCACAGAACCATTTTTTCGCTGTTCTATACTAACAATTTTAAAATTCATAGGATCAACTTTTTTATTTAAATCCTCCTTAGTTTTTACGATATCTTGTTTCCCTTTTGGTTTAATAATAAGTGGGTTTTGTTTATTTTTGTCTGGCATCACTATATTACTTTTTAATGCATCAGCAAATGATAGCTTACTTGTGTTTGTTTTGATACTTGTTTCCTCAATTGTTTTTTTTATTTCATTACACATTATTTTGTTTTTCTCTTCAATTCTGTTACACATCTCTTTACTGTTATTTTGATTTTCGTTTATCACTCCATACAGCTTATTTATTTCCTTTACATTTACATCACATTGCCTTTGAGCTTCATATAATTTTTTTAATCTCTCTTCATACCTTTTTTCGATAGCTTCAAGTAGCTTTTTAATTTCGTTTTCCCTTTGCTTTAACGATTCCTTGAATTCGCCTTTATATTCAGCCAGATGTTGTTTGTTTTTTTTCACATTTTCTTGAATATCTCCGATCGCCATATCCACATTATGAATATACTGGACACAGTCATCACACATAAAACGGATGAATCCACCAGCCTCCAATATTCCACGAGAATATTGATCGATTCCCGAGCACTTTTTTGCACAGTGATAAACCTTTTTACATACTCCTTCACACATTAAACCAGATTCGCCGCGTATTGCCGTTTTACAATGATGGCATTCCGACATGTTTATACTTTAATTTTTTTTTTTTTTTTGTTTTTCCAATCAATAAAAAGTTTTTTGACTGTACTTCACCATCCAAATATGAAAAAACACTTTGTTTATGGTTCTAATATAGTCCTGTCTATTTAAATAACCTTTTAATATTTTATTTTCAATAATTTTGCGGAGCTTCTTATTTTTGCCTATTATCACAGTTATTATCACAGCCAATATTAAAGCTAACAAATTTTTTTTTTCAATAATAAACATTTTTGTTGGTATGTGCATATCGTGAATTGAAAATATTATATATGTATTAACATTAATGTATTTTATAACATTAATATTTATTAATTATATTCTAATTATATACGAGCGGAGTAACTTGACCATATGCTCGGTGTAGTGTAACAGACCAGAGCCTCTGGTGGGAATAGAAACCACGACCCTCACGCTAACAGTCTTCAACATTTCTTTTGGTCGTTAAAATTTTTAATTTTGTTATTAATACAAGTCTTCTTTCCTTTTAAAATTGGTTTTATACAAATTTGGCTCTATTTGATTGTTAACATACTAACGTCTCATTAGAGTTCTGCAGTATTGCTATTTAGCATTTATTATTTTTTTTTTCTTTTTAAAAGTCATTTACTCATTAAAACAGATATATTTACACTTTTTAATTGTCTTTTTTATTTAAATCGTCATTAAAGTTGTAAGGTTTCATATATGTTTATTATATTGATGTTTACTATATGCATACATATATACTTTAGACGTATGTAAATTAGTTTCATACTCTGTATTATTTATTATGGTTTCAAAATTTTGAATTATTATTACATACATACATAATTGGCCATTACAACCCTTCAGTCAGGATTACGGCCTAGCTTCTCACACCACTCAAGTTGTGTGCCTTAATTTTATAGTCGAGTGTCAGGACCCACAGTTAAATCAGTCGACTCCGAACGACAGATTTTGAGAAACTTTTTCATGGCAGGTTTCATAGAGTTTTTGCTAGAAATCTGCTGAGAGGAAGTCGCCGAAGAAATGTTTTTTTTTTTCATATTTCGTTTTGATGTCTGGCCTGGGGTTAGAACCTGGGCTTTACGCCTAATAAGCGAACACACTACCTACTAGACTACGGCGAATTATTATTGTATGTCGATATATTTTTACAATAAGCAATTAATGTATTGCAGTCTTGCGTAATACTCGTAAACTGTGCTTAAAGCAGTTATCGTTATTAAACATTTCACATTTTGGTTTTATAAATTTATAAGTTGCGGTTACTCTAATTTGTATTAAAATCCTTAGCTATTATGCTATCACAATTTAATTCACTTAATTCCTCAATACTTCTTTGAAGGCTACTATAAAGATGTAATTACGTAATGAACCGTATTTAAGTTTATATCAACGTGTAAAACCTACTGACGCCGATCGACGAATTGATTGTGAAAGTCTTGGGACATAAATTTTTCTCTTTTACCAGACGGTGCAGGGAAATAAAATAAAAAGTAGGTGATTATTATGTTCTGTTTCATTTCGCTACAACTTCTGCAAAATAAACCTAATTTGAAGGAAAAGAGAATAGGATTTGCTGTTTAGCAACCAAGCGGCATAAGGGATGTATACACTATAGAGCGACTCAAGTTGTATGGAACCGAAATTCGTGCAAGATGTACCCCCCTCAAAATGAACATTGGTATATTTTATGATGACATTTAAAATATTTCAGCTCCAGCTTTGACCTCTCGTGAGCTGGACCATTTTGAAAAAGGATCTATTTTTCCATGCTTTGTCAATTTGAGAATTTGTTTCCTAACCAACATATACAGTATGGGTGTCATAAGAAAGGTTTTTTCAAGGCGCGTCCAACTGTATATACAATTTGTCCAAGGGCAATCATCCATGTCCTTTTTTTAAAGATATTCTGTAAAAAAGAACGGGTTTTGAATTTTTTCTTCGGGGTTGTTTGTAATAAAATAACCAAATTAACTCTAATATGATGGCGGATTTAGTTTCTAGATGATGTATGGATGAAAATAGGACTAAAGAAAGAAAAAAAGAAATGATCCACGACTTTTTCTCGGCATATTTTTTTCCCAACTTAAAAAAAGTTATTACATTTTTTTGTTTATATTTACAAAACTATATTCAAAAAACGCAAACTAGGGCGAATTTAAATAAAAGCTGAGACCCGTGTTTAATTAAATCGACTAAAGATTAAAATATGTTAATTTGGTTATTTTATTACAAACAACCCCGAAGACAAAAATTTAAACCCCGTTTTTTTAACAGAATATCCTTAAAAAAAAGGACATGGCTGATCGTCCTTGGACAAATTATATATACAATTGGACGCACATTGAAAAAACCTTTCTTATGACACCCATATTGTATATGTTGGTAAGGAAACAGATTCTCAAATTAACATGGAAAACATGGAAAAATATACCCTTTTTCGAAATGGTCCAGCTCACGAGAGGTCAAAGCTGGAGCTGAAATATTTTAAATGTCATCTTAAAAAAGTCCAAGGTTCATTTTCAGGAGGGTACATCGAGCACTATTTTTGGTGAGTCGCTCTAATACACTAATATTCAGGGATTATTGAACAATTTTAATCAGGAGATATTGATGCATATAGTAAGACCAGATTTTATAGTTTAAGAAACTCCAAACAGGGATAATAAATGATAGAGAAATATAAATAGTAAATTATGACCATTATTATTTACTATCGGGTTCCTCTAGAACCGGGAGGCTCGTTATATTTTAGAAAGCATTGGCAGATAAGTAAAAGGGAACGTTAGTTTTGGATAGGTGCATTTATGACGGAGTATGGAAAAAGTTCGATAGTTATAATAGCAGTTTACAGATTACCAAGTGGCCAAAAAGCAGAATTTTGTGAAGCGTTAAATGAGTTTTTAGATATAGTATGCGAAGAAAATTAAGAGATTGTAATAGCCGGAAACTTTAACATAGACTGGTATAAAGACTATTGTAGAACTAGATTAGTCAGTATACTTAATGATAGAGCTTAAAATAGACAGTGAATAAATTTACTAGGATTAAACAGAGCTCTAAAACGTTGATAGATTATATTATTACCAATACGGAGAATATTACAGCGAAGGTTAATGTGGATAATAAAATAGCAGACCATGAGTCGATTAATATATAAATAGAAGTAAGAAATGAATGTTATGCGCCTAAAAATAGGGAATGTTGCGTTTTCAGATATAACAAGAATAGATTTAGACGCAAACTGGGATCAATGTTGGAATTTGAGGAAATGGATGATTTAAATGAGTATGTGGGCAAATTTGACTTTAACTTTTACTGTTAGATCGAGAGTAATCAGCAAAAAAAGGAATGAATGGCTTAATATCACGGTCTTAAGAAGGGATAAAATTATAAAATACAAAAAGGCCATTATTGAGAAAAGTATTGATGCATGATGCAATTATAAGGCAGCGAGGAACTTATATAAAGTTAAAGCAGTAAATTCAAAAAACCATTGTATAAATAGTAAAATAAACACAGCAAAAGATTAGAAGGAGATGTAGAATACGATTAAGAACTTAGTAC
Source organism: Sarcophaga rosellei (assembly GCA_930367235.1). Classification (NCBI taxonomy): domain Eukaryota; kingdom Metazoa; phylum Arthropoda; class Insecta; order Diptera; family Sarcophagidae; genus Sarcophaga; species Sarcophaga rosellei. The sequence goes on along the minus strand of OV884022.1, from coordinate 3,542,922 downwards.
TAGGAAAACCAAGGAATGTGATATTTGAAGGCATTGGATATACGGAAAGTGTAGAAATTGCTGAAAGGTTCAATGAATATTTCATCGCTAGCATTATGGATATACAGGGTCCGCCAAATAACTTTTTTTGTTTGAAAATGCTTTAAAAAAAAACTACTGGATATTTTCTCAAATATCTTTTTTTATTTGAAAGTACAATCCTTCCGGTTAATAATGGAAAATATTTTCATTCAAATGGCTGCCTCGGCTGACCATGCACATGCAGTAGCCTACACGATCGGTCCAATTTTTAAGCACATTATCGATTGTGTGCAGCTGTATTCCACCAATGGCTTCACGAATATTGTCCTTTAAAGTGTCAATTGTCTCTGGCTTGTCGGCGTAACACTTATCTTTGACGGCACCCCACAAATAATAGTCCAACCGTGTTAAATCGCCGCTCCGAGGTGGCTAAACGACATTAGCTCTGCGGCTGATAATGCGATCTTCAAAAACAGGGCGCAAAACATCGAGTGTAGCTTCGGCTGTGTGGCACGTAGCGCCGTCCTGTTGAAACCAAATGTTGCCAATAACCTCCTCTTCAATTTTTGTGAACAAAAATTCGTTCAACATGGCCTGATAACGATCGCCATTGACTGTAACGGCCACTCCTTGCTCATTTTCGAAGAAAAATGGCCCAATTATGCCTCTGAACCAAAATCCGCACCAAACAGTGACTCGTTTTGGGTGCGTCGGCTTTTCAATGTATGCGTGCGGGTTTTCTGTGCCCCAAATGCGACAATTTTGCTTGTTTACATACCCGCCAAGATCAAGATGAGCTTCATCTGAAAAGATGATTTTTTGCGTATACACAACCATATTCGTTCAGCGGAAGGATAAAACTAATTATCTGTCAAATCAGACAGGAGCTAAGTGTTACCATTCACGAAATAAGCACTAGTTGAAAAAAAACGTTAGATGGCGGACCCAATACATATTTCAATTGAGAATGTACATTATGGGAATAATGTACAGACTTCAAATTATGAATTTAATTTTAGTGCAATATCTTTAATAGAATTAAAGAATGTATATGTATGAATATGAAAATAAAGAAAGACTACAGGAGAATATCAACGGGCATTTTATTGGACAATTGGAACACAGTTGGTGATATTTTGCTCAGAATTATAAATAGATCGTTAGAAACTGGAATATTCCCAGGGAACTGGAAATAATCGATGGTTACGGGTATTTAGAAGATTAGAAATACAATAAAATGTGAGAAATATCGCCCGATAAATAATAACATGTGAGAAGATTATTGAGAAGATAGTTGAGTACCAATTGGAAGAATATTTTGAGAAACAACCTACTATCGAAATATCAGTCAGGCTTTAGAAAGAAGTATTCATGTGAGACTGCAATTAACTATGTAATAAATAGAAAGCGGTTTCGTTCATATCTCACGAGACGTAGACAAATAACAGAGGTAAATGTTGTTGAGCCGAGTATGAGGAAGAATGGTTTTAGTGTCCCACAGGGTTCGATATTAGGAGCTTTATTGTTCCTAATATACTCGTACATCAATGATATTGAAAATGTAATAGAGAAATGCGAGATAGTTTTATGTGCAACCATATTCGCACTTTTACTGAGTGTACAACGTGTGAGGAATGTTATGAAAAGATATGGATAATATAAATAGATGGTTGAAGATAAACAAATTAAAATTATATGAAAATGTGAAAATTGATATGCACACTAATAGTTCATTTATAATAAATAATGTAGTAATTGAAAATGTCAACAATATTAAGTATCTAGGTTTCATCGTTAGCTAGACTCCTACCTCTCCCTTAGGACTCAGAGGGTATTGTTTAGGAATGTATTGTCTAAGACTGTATATGTTACTTCTGGTGTTCCGCAGGGTAGCCATTTGGGTCCTTTACTGTTTTTATTGTTTCTCAATGATCTTCCTTGTGCTATTTCTGATTGTAATATTCTAATGTATGCTGATGACGTTAAATTATTTTATACTTTTGATGATGATCATGGTCAGGCTGTTCTTCAGCGGAATATTAATTTGTTTGTAACTTGGTGCAGAGTTAATTTAATGGATCTTAACTTAAAAAATGCAAATGCATGGTTTTCTCTCGCGGTGGTGTGATTTCGCCCACTTATGTGATTAATTCTTGCCCTTTGGAGACTGTGGCTACATTTCTTGATTTGGGAGTATTATTGGATATGAAACTCTCTTTTGTTGATCATATTAGTATGATGATTGGCAAGACTCGGGCTGTTCATGGTTTTGTGAAAAGATGGGGTAGGGAATTCATTGATCCTTATATAACTAGACTGCTATACATTTCACTTGTTAGACCTATTTTGGAGTAAGCGTCTATTATTTGGAATCCATACTATCGTTGTCATAGTGATTCAATAGAGTCTGTGCAGAGGCAGCTTTTATTATTCTGTTTACGTGGCTTAGGATGGGATTATGCCAATAGGTTTCCGTCATATGAGGCTAGATTAGGTTTGATAAAACTTCCAACTTTGGAATGTAGAAGGGCTGTTTTAGGTGTTTGTTTTGTTTTTAATCTGGTTAAAGGTGATATCGATTCTGAATTTTTGCTTTCTAACCTGAATTTCAGTATTCCTGCAAGATTTTCACGGCACTATCGTCCTCTTTCTTTAGATTTCTATAGAACGAACTATGGATGTAATTTTCCTTTTCGTATATATATATTATGATTTTATTGATTTTAATTGTAGTGTTTGTAATATAAAACGTAGCTTATATGCTGGGACTAATTTGTAAATTATTATATAAAAATGTATTTTCGTTCTTGTCATAGTTAGTTCCTGTTTATTGTTACTTTATTCAGCTTGTGATCGGGTGAGGGTGGGTAGGTGTGAGTCCGGGGACGTTCGAATAATTGACAGGGAATTAAAACTAGAGCAACATTTAGAGTATATATGTAGAAAACTAGAAAAGAAGATAGGCTTATTTAAACGGCTAAGAAATAAGTTCTCAATGTTAACATCTATTAATATATATATATATATATAATACAATGCTGAAGCCGCATTTCGAATATGGCTCAACAATTTTATATGTATGCTGTACTGACCAACAATTAACAATACTGCAGTAATTACAGAATAAGCCAATGCGTTCTATATTACAACTAAACATATTTACAATTACTTTTATGTTAGATGCACTGAGATAGCTTTATGTGCGTAAAATATAGAATTTAACACGCTGAATCTTATTAAAAAAATGAAAATGGGAGAAGCACCAGAAGCGTAACCGTACAGACTGAGAAATCCAAACGATTTTAGGCTACAGCGAGAGGATACAAGTGCAATTCAGAAATCATTATACTATAATTGACTGAAAATGTACAATAAAATGGCAAATTATTTGAGGAATGAAGGAAATATCAATGTTTTTAGAAAAAATTTTGTAAATTTTGTTAAAAATAATAGTAGTTGAACTCATATAGTTATAATATTCATAGTATTTAATATTTGTAATATTTTGTTGTTATGAAAGTATTTCAAATACTACTAAATAAACTTGAATTGAGAACAATATTCCACAGTGTACCTGTATCTAAATTCTATAAATATTGACTCAGATTGAACCAAAAATCTAATATTTTATAATATTACAAAAATAAATATTTATAAACAAATATAACTTTTTCCAATTAAGCCCTAATTGGTACTTTTTTACTTTTGCATGACCTTAACAACACTCATCACTGTTCTGAACAGCTGACTTCTCGCATATGTCTGTATAGTAATTTTTTGCATTGTGTTGTGTTCTTGTGTGTGTTGCTTTGTGTTCTGTTTCGATTTTATTTACATTCTTCGTTGACAAATGTCTCGTTTTTAACGTTTCTATAACAATACAAACGATCTTACGGAAACGTACGTTACGTTTTTACGATTCCGAAGCATGGCTAACCAGAGCATAGCTATCTTTCAAATTTCGCTTGTATTTCGTCTTTTACGTGTATTTTCGTTGTCGAGTAGCATCTCTATTTTTAGACATTTTAGGAACTGAGTCTATTTTTAATTATGTGACATTGGGCTGTTATGTTTTGCTAAAACTTCGGGTTTGTTGATCACTATACGAATATTGAATATTTTTTGATAACCCTAAAATGGGTTATGTGTACATTTGTGCGGCGCTCAACACATTTTTCAAAATTAATTGGACTTGCGCATAAACTTAATGCGACTCCTACATATTCCTATTCCCTTTTTTATCTTTCTTCTTTTGTCAAGGTCTGAATCTGTTTGCTGTTTCTATTTTGTTCCTTTTATTTTTCTCAAGGGCTTTTTCACATTCTACCAGCAGGTCTGCGGGTGAAGGCGTGTTAATGCTAATATTGTGAAACGTCACACTTCTGACCCAACCTGAACTAATTTAACCTTCTTCGTTATTCGATAAGTGCTATTTAATAAACAAATAATTGGAAAACTTTTTATCACCTACTACACTTTTATAATAATACTTTGTTTTAAACATGTTGGTTCCCTTCAAGCGCATACAAATCAGGACCGTCATCTTTAAAGGCATAATGCATTCGTTTCTTAGAATTCTTAAATAATTTTCTTACTGTTAAGTTATTTTTTTAAGTAAATACAATAAATTGTGTATGCGGTTATGCTCTTGCTAACCCCAAGTGAAAGTTGTTGTTTGATAATTGTTCATCACATACTGCATACGTTATACCCAAAGTAACATATATTTTGTACTATGTCTGATTAAGTTCAATTTAATACATAATACTCTCTTATATATTAATATATATTGTAGTTTCCGACTAATGGTTTTACAAGAAAATAGAAAAAAATATCCGGAGAACTTTGAAAATGGACACTTTTGATGTCACTGATAAAAATAGGTAAGACTGAATAGAAATGTAATTTTTAGTTATGATATTTAATTTTTATGTATTATTTCCAGCTGGTATTTTGGACCTATGTCTCGTCAGGATGCAAACGAAGTTTTAATGAACGAACGGGAGCGTGGAGTATTTTTAGTGCGTGATAGTAATTCTATTGTAGGTGATTATGTGTTATGTGTTAGGTAATAATAAATGAACTTAATATTTGCGATTATAAAAAATATATACATTCTGTCTTGCCTTATAGGGAGGACACAAAAGTTGGTAATTATATAATTAATAAAATACAACAAAATGACCAAATTGTGTATCGTATTGGAGATCAGTCTTTTGAAAACTTACCAAAACTTTTAACATTTTATACACTACACTATTTGGATACAACGCCACTGCGGAAGCCAGCACCAAAAAAGGTTGAACGCGTCGTGGGGAAATTCGATTTTGATGGCAGTGTAAGTGTTAAACATTTTGGTGCATTTAAAATAAATTTTAAATTCTATTGTTTTTTAAAGGATCAAGATGATTTACCATTTAGGCGAGGTGAAATATTAACTATAGTCAGAAAAGATGAAGATCAATGGTGGACGGCTAAAAACGCACTAGGCCAAATTGGACAAATTCCGGTACCATATGTACAAAAGGTATTTATTATATTGGCACAAAATAATTAGCGTATAGTATATATATATATAACATATATATAATACGACAGGGTAATTCAAATATGTATTTTATTTCGGCATATAATAGGGACCAAAAAGTATACGAGCATACAATATAGCTGTAATTCTACAACAACAAAAACAGAAATATTTTGATGTTTTTAAAGATTGGTTATTTAACGTTTTCAAACAATTTTTATATGAAGTTATTAAAAATTTTATGAAATGAAAAATGTTTTTTTTTTACAAAATAGGCGAAAAGTGGCATTAAGTGGCATATGCCAGTTTAAACTTGCACCAGTAATCATAATAAATTATATTTAACTTTTGAAACTTAGCTGAATTTAAAAATTTTGTTTTTAATTTAGTGCCCGATTAATTAATTATGAGAACATTCACAAAACAAAAATTGTTGTTGCCATGGCTATAAATCTCTTTATATATGAAATAAATAAATTAAATACAATGACTGAACGAATCTTGTTTTGTTGTAGTACGATGAAAACGTCGATGAAAACCTGCTGGAACGTCCTTCGTCAGGTGGTAATACTAATTGTGGCGGTAGCAACAGTATTATTAGACAAACTAGAATGTCGTCTGGTAGTGCAGATACAGTTGCAGCAGCGTCATCAATACATCAATTAAGCAATACTTTAAAAAAGTCAGATTTAAATGTAAGTTTCATGGGCATGAGTAACATTGACGACCATAACTAGTATACGAGTACATTTGCATATATTGCGAAGCTGTACTAATATAAATTTATAAAGTATATATCTATATATAGAATGTATTAATAATGTGTATATATTTTTTTCTTTTAATTTAGCGAAAATTGCCTGCTTTGGCTCGCGTTAAACAAGCAAGAGTTCCGAATGCTTACGATAAAACGGCTTTGAAGTTAGAAGTTGGAGACTTAATAAAAGTAACTAAGACCAACATAAACGGCCAATGGGAAGGTGAACATAAAGGAAAAAAAGGTCATTTTCCTTTTACCCATGTAGAATTTGTGGACGAAAACGATTTCAACAATAAAGATTCTACATCTTCTGTGCAATCATCACAGACGGCACAGTTAGTGGAAGGACACACGATAAACAATACAGATTGGGGTGAATAAGCGCAGTTTATTTTTTATTAAATTTTGTATTAAAATACGTGAATTCCGTTAAAAGCACAAAAAGAGAAGATGAAATGTATATTAAAAAAGTAAAAATAAGAAGAAAATTAAGTTTAAGTTGGCCCAAATTTTGTATTATTTATTTTATTTAAGAAACTTCATACACTCGTAAAGTATTCAAAATATCAGGTATATGGCGAAATATGGCAAATACATAAAATTATATTATTCCTATGTATTTATTCTAAAGTTATGTATTCTACATGTGATCAATAAATCAATATATATTTCATTGCATATTCTTAAAAAACGATCATAGTCTTGCAATGATTTTTAATTTTTGTTCATTTGAACAAGACAACACAAGAAAATGTAAATAAATTTTATGTTTGTAGGAACTACTTATTAAACTAAAGTTAATAAATTATAAAATAATAAATAAATATTTAATTAAACTCAACAAAAATATCGTATTGCTCGACAACTTTACCGAACAGATTACGCTAAATTCAAAATGACGTTCATAATTTAATATTCTTGACATTGTTAAAGGGCTTTTCAGGATGGGTTGAAAGAACCAAATTGAAAATAAAAATCTTAAAATTTTTCTCTCCATTTTATATAATTTTCTCTTACTGTTAATAAAAATATTTTCTTTTTGATTTGTATTTAAATAAAAAATGTATAAAATAAATTTAACATGACTAAAAAATAAATTATATAAATTTTAGATTATATATGATACAAAATGTTTACATTTCAATTGTTTCCTTTTGTGCAAAAACTTTCAAATTTATTTATTTACATACATCACTGTTTGTATATTTTTTTCTTGCTAATTTTTATATTTTTCCCCAATAATTTCTACGTTATATTCTTTTCAAATTCGCTTCTTCTTCAAACGTTCTTAATTGTAAACCCCTTTAACTATAACATCTTTTTCAATTTGGAAAAAGCAGCGGGAAAAAAGTCTACTTAAGTCGACTCCCCTGGCTTCCAGGTGCTGTTCAAAATATTTGACAGAGTTACTTAGAGGCCATTTTTCTCATAGACATAAGTGTAATTTATTAGTAAAAAATTTAATTATAAGTGTAATTGTTTAATCATTTATTAAGCAGCGAGTTTCGCGGTTTACACAGTTATAAGCCTTAAATTTTTTGCTATTAAAAAATCGCTTAAACTTTTTCGAAAAATTCGTCTTTTCACAAATAGCTCAATTTTTAAAAAGCGGCGACAAATTGGAGCTTTAAACGATACAGTTATATATTTAAGTAAACACTCTTTTAATAATGACATTAACCGCAAATATCTGTTTACTACCAACAGCGGTACATTCCTTCGAAAAAAAATATTTAAATTTCCAATGTAATGGACAAAACGGCTGAAAGTAGTAATAATAAATAACTGTATATTTCTACGAAGTACTAAAATCTGGAAAACACGCATCTATATATACCCTTTTAGATAAAATTAACTGTATCTTTTGTATCTTTTGCTGTACAAACTGTTTTTCCTTTTTTTTTCGTGCCAAGAAATTACTATATTAACCATTCTGTTTAAAATTTATTATATAACTATGATCTATGATTTGTTTTCGGATAAAATTTTTAATACACCTTTGCGTCGTGGCTACGTTCCAACAAAAACGACGCAAATTGAAACGACACAAAGCGGACTAAGAATTTCTATAGCAAACCATGTAAAGATCGAATATAGACTCCAAGGTTACGAAAACACTACTTTTTAAGAAGAAAATTGAACAAAGTAAACATTTAGAAAATAAAAATAATATAACGTTTTATTACATACATACAAAAACAAAATTTACCTTTTTTGTGACAACCCGTAAAATTTATAAAAATTTAAAGCACAACACACTAATTAAAACTGAACTCTAAAATTAGAAAAACAAAGTGAAAATAAAACTGTATTAAAATTGCATTTATGTTCAGTTATTAAGAGTATCCCTGAGTTTTGATTGCATGGCCTATCTTTTAGAAAAAAAATTAAAGACGCGAATGAAAAAACGCAACTTCAAAAATCTAACGACGCACAGTGAAAATTAGCACTAATTCAACATCGACGCAACTTCAAAAAAAAAAAACGCAAAACGAAACGACGCAAAGAGAGGTATGGGCGTATATCGTTTTCAGGTAGAAATTACACTGATAAGAATAAAAAAATCATGAAGTTTAAAGACATAAAATAAAACTGAATAAATGGATCAAAGAAGAGTAAGTTATGAGTTGTGATTCAGTCTAACCGAGAGTTTTAATATAAGGTATGACATCAGTGTGAGAAGCTATGTCGTAATCCTGGCTGAAGGGTTGTAATGATCGATTCTGTATGTGCCCTAAATCCCTTATTTATTCGTTTTGATTTGAATTGAATGGTAATTTTGGTATTCTGCGTTTCGATTCCGTTCTGTTGTATGTATTCTGCCGTATTGACTGTCTTAACTCCTTTTCTTTCCGGAAAGTGTCGTAAATGATAATAACGTTAGAGCATAGGACTGTTACGCAATTTGCATTTAGTAGTCATTAAATATTGAACTATGAGCAAGCCTCATATCAAAAAAAAAGTTATTTATAACTGATCTAACTTAGATAGGTCTATGATTAAGGACTGGAGGGTTTCAGATGAGTGTTCTTCATCTGATCATCAACTGATATCCTTCAGTATTAATCTATATAGTGGCTTTCGTAAGCCTTTTAGGAATCTAAGAAGAACCGACTTTATCAGATATGAGAAGGCTGTGGAGGAGGCATCAATGATCGAGTTGGATCTTTGACGAATATTTTGTTGTCTTGTTATAGAGATGCTTGCCCTCTTACTTACCCGGGTAAGAGGAGCCAGCTAGCCTGGTGGAGTGAGGAACTCCGAGGACTCCGCTGTTGTACTAGGAGACTCTTTAATAAGGCTAAGATGTCGGGCAATCATATTGACCGATCTGCATATAGATCCAGTTTTAATGATTATAAAAGGAAATAAAAGGCAATTCTGCGCAAGTATCGAGGATGTTGCCGAAGTGGCTCGTTTCCCTAGGATGCTGTTTAGGGACCCCAAAATCCTAGGCTTCGTCCAAAAGAACGATGGCACGTGGACAACTTCGAGAAAAGAAACCCTAGAGGTTCTATTGAACACACATTTTCCCAACTGTGTGGATCCATATACCTATCCGTTTGGCATAGCTGATCCTTTCTGTAATGCTGGCATGATGCCCGACTTGGAGGATATCATTACCAGGGATGAGGTCAAATGAGCTATAAGTAGCTTTGAGCCTTTTAAGTCGCCTGGTCCGGATGGTATCTTCCCGTCTCTGCATCAGCATGATATATTACACGAATACCTGGTGGACGTGTATAGGGGCTGTCTTCGGTGGTGTAATATACCTGACGGTTGGAAAGATGTGCTTGTGGTGCTTATACCAAAAGCTGGTAAACCCAGTCACATCGGCCATAAGGATTATAGACCGATATCGCTCTCATTCTTTCTTTTGAAAGCTTTGGAGAGTGATCGATTTATATTTGAGGTCAAACAAGGGCCGGTCTCTGTTGAGTAGGTCGCAACATGCTTACATTAAGGGTGAGTCGGTTGAGAGCGCTTTTCATGATGTGACAGGTTTTGTTGAGGCGAATTTGGTTAGGGGTGAGTACACACTGTCGGCTTTCCTAGATATTGAGGGGGCCTTCAATAATGTTACCACTTCTTCTATTGAGAATTCACTTAGGGATATACATGTCCCAGATTTTTTGGTGCGGTTTATCACCCACATGTTGGGTAATAAACTAATCCGATCGATTCTGGGTGGATGTTCTATTGTCAAGCGTGCAACCAATGGTACACCGCAAGGGGTGCTATTTCCTCTCTTGTGGCTCTTGGTTGCTAATGTTGGTTTGAGGCTTCTGGAAAGTATAGGCTTTAAGGTTGTGGCATACGCCTATGATGTGGCTATTCTGGTAGGTGGAAAATTTTTGCCGACGCTGGGGGAACTGATGGAGTCTACTCTTAGAATTTTATCCTCTTGGCTCACGAAATGTGTGGTATAAATCCAAATAAGACAGACCTCGTTTTGTTCTTGCTTAGGAACAAAATTGAAACCTTCTGGCTGCCGAAGTTAGGTGGTAGGGAACTTCCGTTGTCTTCTGAAGTCAAGTACTTGGGTGTTGTCCTGGATATCAAGCTGAACTGGAAACGAAACACCGAGAAAAGAATGAAGAAGGAGCTGAATACTCTCTTCCAGTATAGGAACTCCATAGGTAAGAGCTGGGGTCTTCCGCCTAGGGCCATTCGCTGGATATATCTGACGAACGTTAGACCGGTTATTACTTATGGTTGCGTTGTTTGGTGGTGTGCCTTGGATAAGAGTTTTCAACGGAAAATCTTAGATAAGGTTCAGCGTTTTGCCTCCTTGAGTATCACTGGAGTGAGGAAGAGTTGTCCTCAGGCTGCTCTTGACACTATGCTCTGCCTGACTCCGCTTGATGTGTATGTCAAGCGGTGTGCGGCGCGATTGAGGCTACAGTGGCTAAATTCACAAAGGTCATAGTAGGCGCTTTTGACAAAGCATGTCCGAAGAGGGTCAACAGCGGTTTGAGAAAACCAGCCTGGTGGGACCGGGATCTGGACATGCTCAGAAAGGAGTCATGGCGACTTTTCAATGTCAAGAGTAAGTCCGGTAATGCTGATCGTTGGAGGGACTATAAAGTATCTCTTGGAAATTACAAGAGGGTTCTGAGACGGGCTAAGAGGAACTCATAGAGAAATTTCTGTGGCAACGTGGAAGCTATCAACGAAATTTCTAGGCTAAGGAGAATTCTCTCAACAACATCCTTTGTACCTAGTGTGATGCAAAGGGAGGATGGCTCATGGACCAACTCCGAGAGGTACACTCTGTATCTACTTGTTGATGCCCACTTGCCACCGGGACAGGGTTCGGATACACGGACGACTATTTCGGCGAGCGGATCACAGGAGGACTACAGTTCGATCATGTCTGCGGACGCAATAAAATGAGCGATAGACGGATTTAATCCGTTTAAATCTCCGGGACCGGACGGGATATATCCGGCTCTCTTGCAACGTTTAGAACAAATGTTTGTCGCCAGTATTCGGATGGACCATATACCGTCGGAATGGTGTAGAGTGGACTTCAGACCCATAAGTCTGTTCTCCTTCTTATTGAAGACCATGGAAAGACTCGTTTATGTGAATCTGCGGCAGACCCTGGATGGAAATTTCCTTTCCAGGGGACAGCACGCATATAACAAGGGAAGGTCTGTTGAGACTTCCCTGTATAGCCTGGTGTGCAGGATAGGGAAATCGCTGGCACAAAAGGAATACACTCTGACTACTTTCCTGGACATCGAGAGAGCCTTCAATAATGTGGAACTATCTGCTATATCCGGAGCGCTGCCAAGGTTACGTGTACAGACCACTATGATGAACTGGATATCTAAGCTACTTTGTGGGAGAACAATCTACCCGCACTTAGGGGCTCGAAAATTACCAGAGCTATAGGAAGGGGAACTTCTCAAGGTGGATTACTCTCTCCTCTTTTGTGTGAATCTGGTGATGAATGAGCTACTAGTAGCACTGGAACAGGATGGATGTGAGGCAATTGCCTATGCGGACGACATTATTTGGTGATCTCCGGCAGATTTATTGATACTATCAGAGATAGGATGCAACTGGCTCTGAGGATGGGCATCTTTTCGCGGATTGGGTGTTAACCCGGTGAAAACGGAAGTGGTACTCTTCACGAAAAGGTACAAGCCACCGCCATTTTGTCCACTGGAACTGAACGGGTCGGAACTGAAACTCAAGGAGGAGGAGCACTTTCTAGGACTCATCATGGATAGGAAGCTGTCTTGAAAATCGAACATCGTTAACAGAAACAAAAAGGCCTCCATTGCCCTGTATGCTTCTAACAGAGTCTTGGGGAGAAAATGGGGCCTAGGACCAAGGTTGACTCACTGGATCTACACAGCGGTGGTCAGACCATTCTTACCTATGGATGCCTGGTTTGGTGGGAATCCCTTGATAGGAAAACTAACTCAAACCTAATCCGGCGACTGCAGAGATCTGCCTGTATTATCATTAGTGGTACTCTGCGCTCTACACAGAAGATAATTTTGGTCCTCTTTCCGCTTCACCTTTTCTGTAGGGGAGTGCCTGCTAAAATAAGTAATAAGTCTCTGAGCGACTGGACAGTGGCATGACTGGGATATCGGCTACGCAAAGATCCTGAGGAAAGTTGGAGCTGTCTTGAGGTATGACCTACCCTGTAAGGGACTCCGTACTAATCTACACCGACGGTTCGAAGCTGAACGGAGCTGTTGGCAGTAGGTTTTTTCGGAATCGGAATTTATAAGACTGCTAGCAGCCGTCTACGACAGGTGGGCGGCCTCGGACAAGGGTAGAACGGCTCGTAAAATCTGGACTGCACCATTATTATTTTAATTTCTTATATTAGTTTACTGCTTGTCGATCGATTTAAATTTTGAATATTTGCTCTTTTATTACGATGTCGATTTACGTCTTAATTTTACAACCAAATTTCTTATATCGTACGATGTTTCTTTTGTCAATTATTACACTTAAAACTTTAACTGATACGGTGCATTTAATAATTAATGTGTTTAAGCAATATTTTACAAGCGTATAATGTGAAAATGGGACTATTAGCGATGTTGTATGTACGTTTTGTCGATTTTTTATAATTCTCATTTACTGTTTGTAATAATTTCTTATTGATTTAAATGAATTCTAAAATGAAAAAAAAAGAATTTATTAACCCGCAATGAAATTTGTTTGTGTGATGTACTTATCAACAATTTTCTCACTTTACTTATAGCCCATTTACACTACAGCGAAATCTAGTACTTATGAGATTTCGAGCCAAATCTAGTTGATTTTAACTAGATTTCCCATACAAAACAAAATCTACTTATTTAGTAGATTTCGGCAAAATCTACTCAAAATCTAGTAAAAATAGAAATGCAACTATGTGTTTTGCCAAATAGTACTTAAATATATAACGCTGCACAGGAATAAAATGACATTTCAATTTAAAAATACATTTTCTAAATGTTGTAAAGGGTCCGCCAAATAACTTTTTTTTTTAAATACTGTAAAAAAAACTACTGAATATTTTCTCAAATTTCTTTTTTTCTTTGAAAGTACAATCCTTCCGGTTAATAATGGAAAATAATTTCATTAAAATGAAGTCATGCCTCGGCTGGCCATGCAGTAGCCTACACGAGTAGCCTACAGAAGATGCCGATTTTGGCATCATCAATCATCTTTTCAGATGAAGCTCATTTTGAACTTGGCGGGTATGTAGACAAGCAAAATTGTCGCATTTGGGGCACAGAAAACCCGCACGCATACATTGAAAAGACGACGCACCCAAACGAGTCACTGTTTGGTAAGGATTTTGGTCCAGAGGCATAATTCGAAAATGAGCAAGGAGTGGCCGTTACAGTCAATGACGATCGTTATCGGGCCATGTTGAACGAATTTTTGTTCACAAAAATTGAAGAGGAGGATATTGGCAATATTTGGTTTCAACAGGACGGCGCTACGTGCCACATAGCCGAAGCTACACTCGATGTTTTGTGCCCTGCTTTTGAAGATCGCATTATCAGCCGCAGAGCTGATGTCGTTTGGCCACCTCGGAGCTGCGATTTGACACCGTTGGACTATTATTTGTGAGTTGCCGTCAAAGATAAGTGTTACGCCGACAAGCCAGAGACAATTTACGCTTTAAAGGACAATATTCGTGAAGCCGTTGGTGAAATACAGCTGCACACAATCGATAATGTGCTTAAAAATTGGACCGATCGTGTTGGCTACTGCATGGCCAGCCGAGGCAGCCATTTGAATGAAATTATTTTATTTACTTTCAAGTAAAAAATGAATTTGAGAAAACATTCAGTAGTTTTTTTAAAGCATTTTCAAAAAAAAAAGTTTTTTGGCGGACCCTTTATCAGTTTTGTTTATGGATGTTAGCTTTATAATGTTTTCACACCAGCATAACAACTGAAAAGTTTGGTGGGTCATTCTAAAACATTATTTCCGATTGGATCTTATTTGGTCTTGATGGAAACGATACTACATGTCATATATTTTTCATTTTTGTTTGGTATTAAAATAAATTTGAAAATATTATTTTCTTTTAAATTTCAGTCAGCTGTTTTTGTTATTAAAATGAAATCTTGCTACTGTCAAATAAATCCAGTGTAAACGATCTAGATTTTGAGCTAGATTTGAAATCTAATCTACTAGATTTCGCTGTAGTGTAAATGGGCTATTACTCGTTCATAAAATTTCTAAGTACCAGATTGGCGTTCTTCTTATTACTATTTCGTTATTTTTTTAATTTTCCCACAATTTTTTCCCGTATAATTAGTTTGCTCTTTTTTATATACTTATATGTATATATATCTATATATATCTACGTATATTGGGTCTGGGCTACACTCTCTGAAGCGTTCAATTTATAGTCCTTTTGTTTCTTCTCGTTTTGGAAATCCACTTTGATACTAAGGGATACCGACTAAGATAATTTTCTCTCAGCAGGAATACTAATTTGGCAGCGGAGATAAAGCAGTTGATTATGGTCTATGGTCGACGATCTTTTCGTTATTTATTGCATTTTTTTTTTGTTCTTCAGCGGGTCTCTGCTCGGACGACAGTTAAAGGATTTTAAACTACAGTAGTTTTGACTTACCTGCACAACTAAGTTTTGCAAGAATTTTTGTGCAGATAAGTCAAAAATGCAGCTAAATTAAATTTTTTACTTTAATAATAGATAACACTCTCAAAATTTTTGTGCAGGTAAAGGCAAAGCGCACGTAAATAAAAGGCAGCTAAATCAAAACTACTGTATATAAAAATATGTATATTCGGATGGCGTGACCAACTGCACTAGTAAGTTGGTGTAGTCCAAAAAGTACATTTATAGCAAGCAACCTTTAACGTCAAAATAGTAGATATTGTACATTCCTTAATTTAAAAAATACATACTTGAGAGACTTAAGGCCATGTCAGATAAAACTTTTGCTTCGCGTTGCGTTACATATACGCTTTGACATTTAAGATGTACATGTTTATATGGCACTTGTCACATAAATTGCTTTTAACGCAACGCAAAGCGAAAAGTTAGGCATCTCTCATCTTTTTGCGCGCTTTAACGATCAGCTGTTGATTATTCAGTAAATATTTTTGGCAAATCTTATTGTTGTAATATATTTCTTTAAATTTAAAGTTTTTTTTTATTATATTAAAAAAAAAGAGGTAAGTGAATTTTATTTTTTGGAAGAAGTACTTAATATAATTTTACTTAGTAAAAAAAAAGTTACGCGCCAACCACATTTAAAAGATAAACAAACAACGCGAGTGTTGTCAAAGTTTTTGTTGTGTCATACACCTTATGCTTTACGCTTTTCTCTGAAAGTTATAAACGTCACGCAAAGCAACAAAGTTTTATCTGACACGGCCTTTAAGCTCTAGTTATGCTACCGTAACGGAATGTAACAGTAACGTAATGGAAAGTGTACGGAACGTAAAAATGTAAGTGCAATTATAGATCGTAAAAACCTGTCATATGTTTTTATGTAAACAAAACAATAAAAGAAATAAACAAAAACATGTAAAGAAATAAAAATTCCAAAAACTAAAAGACAAAAATTCAGATATGGATATAGAAGTCATGTTTTAGAGTTTGAGTTTTTATTTTATTATTTTTATTATTGTTTTTTAAACATATTTAATATTAATTCCAAGTTTTAAAAATTTTGTTTTCACTCCTTTTATCACTTCCAATATGGCGTCTTTTGTTTTTCTTTAATTCAGCTGTTAACCAGTGTTATCACTACAAAGTTTTTAGGTTCATTTCAACGATTTTATATTTATTTAAAGGTACTTATTAAAAGTTTTATGTACTGTTTTTGTAAGCCAAGCAATTTCACTTTCACTCAAACAAAACCACCAAAATTGAAAATTTCAATTGTAGCCAGAATTTACATTTTGTACGTATGTTATGTTTGTCTGTATGGGGAATTCTCTTTAAATAAAACTTCACATATGTTTTTAACACTGCAAAAAAGTTTCTCAAACATCTGTCGTTCGGAGTGAACTTTAAACTGTAGGTCCCACCACTCATGTATAAAATTAAGGCACACAACGTAAGTCGTCTTAATCCTGACTGAAGGGATGTAATGGCTATTTACAATGTATGTATTTATAAAAAATATTTTTGGTTACGGGCTTATCAAACGAATTCGCATGCAAAATATAATAAATAAACCTTTTATAATTCAATTTTACTTTTTATAAATAAATGGATTGTTTTTGATTGTTCGTTTCTCTTCAATAACGTAAATATTTTAAACTGTTATTTAATTATTATTTTGTTGTTTTGGCATCACTAATCTGATTTTAGCTGTCACAAAAATAGAAAATAGTCTAAGGGCCATTATTACAACTTGCCGTGAACTAAAGGGAGGATTTTAACGCGCAGATAAATTTTTCATTATTATGAGTACCCAATAAGATAGAACTAGCCACTAACTTTTAAAGTTAAGTTTATATTTGAACTTGCTACATTATATATTATTTTCAATATGGCAACTTCAAATTTAAACAAAATGAGCATATACAAAAAAAAAACCAAGCCCGTCGTTGCCACTGCGTTAAAAAAACTTGTTTAATTGCGCAGTTTTATCTAAAGGTACCTTTAACTAAAAGCAAATTTAACGGCAAGTTGTAATAATGGCCCTAAGTTGGGCAGAAACAGCTTAGGTTGTCTTTGATTTTTCTGTTCTGTCGTCAATATAAGAGTCTTCATATCAGAGATCAGCAATGAGTATTCAAAAAGATGAGTATCATCGAATCATACTCATAATTTCTGATACTTGTGCGCATTCATACCAGAGATCAGTAAGTATTTTTCTAAAGTTATGAATCTAAATGAGTAGGCTTATGAATCAAACATATTTCGAATGGTTTGAGTCAACGTTGTCGCGTACTCATTGCAACCTGTACTTATAAAATCAATGTGTAGTGAGTCTGAATGAATCAAAGGAATTAAATTTCAATATTGTTGACTCACTTATATCCAAAATTTCAAAAGTGCTTATGAGTAGCGAAAAAACAATTCATTGCTGATCTCTGCTTCATATAAACATGAAGCTTCCTGTTATCTGTCGTATTTATACCTTTATGATTAGAATTTTTTTTTATATTTCAAACCACTAGCATTAACCTTTTAAAATTGTATTTTTTTTTTATTTAAAAAACTTTACACATCCTAACCATTTATTTACATAATAATCCCTGACACAAAGTGCAAACACAATTAATTACAAATTGATTTTAAGTAGTATTGTTTTTATGAACGAAACTTATAAATAACTTTGTTAATAACTTTTTGCCTATAGTTTATTTAGAATATTTCTTTTTTTCTTTAAGATCCATTAAAGCTGTATGAATACGAAAGTGCAGCCGGGACTCCAGTGAAAATCCAGTGTATTTTTTTCTGAAACAATTAAAATTAATGATGTAATTAGTAAAATAAAAATTTTACAAAATTCCTTACTTAGTTTCTTCCAGGATGCTAATAGCTAAATCAATATTATTCTGATCTGCATAGACTAAACCACACTCAACGCTAGCATAAGCTACTAAATATAGATCATCTTTGATCAGTGGATGCAGTTCAATACATTCATTTAGGTCTCTGGGAAAAAAAAACAAAAATAAATAAATAAAATGTATAGTTTGATTATCAATATTTAAGACAGTGAATAGGAACAAATATGACTACATATTTAATTGATGATTTGCATGTACTTTAAAATCTAGTTTGGCACAAAAGAAATCTTTCATTGACATTTTCAGTTTAAAGGTAATGTCTGCTCAAGTGAAAACTGCAGATTTAATTCAGTAATATTTTTCTAATATCTTGAGTTACTATACAGTAATTGTTAATTAAAACTATAATTAGAAATTCATGAGCGTGTACACATATTCATATGTGCAGATATCTGTATGTTCCGCCATATATTATTTCAGTATTTATAACTTCCACTCTAGTTTGTCGTTTAGGTTGAAGACCTAAAAGTTCTGTTTCGTCAACAAAAATACTAGAACATCAGAAATACATATCTGTGGTCACAAGCTACAACAAGCTAAGTCGACTTAAGTCAATTTAAGTTATAATATCATATTCTTCTGCCAAATCCCAATTTCTCTAAAAACGAGGACTGTGCGCTCTAGTGCATTTCAAAATATGGACGTTAAGAAGCTCCGATCACAAAGGATAGATGAGGCGTTCTCCGCTCAGCTCTCTTATAAGCTCCGTCCTTCCCCATATAACCTCAGCGAGATTGACGAACTGTGGGCCAACATCTCCCACTCATTGCACAATATTGCAGAAACAGTTCATGGTTTCGAGCGCCCATCCCAACGAAATCATTGGTACGCTGAGGAGAGTTGCGAGGCAGCTGCAGCGAAAAATGCCGCATACAAGAAAACGTTGCAGTCAGCTGCTACGCGAGCCATTGCCGAGAACTATAGAGAGAGGAGAACGGATGAGCGATGCCTTTTTAGACACAAGAAGAGGGAGCAGGAAAGGCGTAAGCGTGAGGAAGTCGAGATGTATAGATGTAGGAATCGCGCTCGAAAATTCTATCAAAAGGTTAAGCGTCTAACCGAGGGCTAGAAGCCCGGAGCGTCTTCCTCCAAAGATGAGACTGGAAACTTGGTAACAGATCCGTAGGGTGTGCTGGGGCTGTATACTCTGCTACAAGACGATGACGACACCAATTCCGCCTTTAGAGATGGTGTTCCGAAACCGATCGATGATGACGGCGTGAAGATTCTGCCGCTTAGCCATGAAGAGGTCAAAGTCGCGATTGTGTGTCTTAAAACTAATAAAGCTGCAGCTTCTGATGGCCTCCAGGCTGAATTGTTTAAGACCGGATGTAATGAGTGTGTTAGGGCGCAAGCACCAGTTTTTGGCTAGAGGAAAGTATGCCCAACGATTGAAACCTCAGTGTCCTCTGTCCTGTCCTGACAAAGGGAGACCCCACGATGTGCGCCAACAACAGGGGTGTAAGCCTTCTCCCTATCGCATATAAGGTGAACGACTAAAGCCACTCGTCAAAACACTGTTTGGACATTATCAGTGCGGCTTCAGATCTGGCAAGTCCACCATCGACCAGATCTTCACACTACACCAAATCCGACACACACCATCTTTTTTCGACTATAAGGCAGCTTTTGATAACCCCATTAGGGATCGTGTTTTTGCAGCAATGTCTGAGCTCGGTATACCTGCGAAGCTGATAAGGCTATGCAGAATGACGTTGAACAATTCTTGCAGCTCCGTCAAGGTAGGTGTTACCGCCACTGGCAAAAATTTAAGTAACTGTAAAATATTTTGTAATAGAATTTATAATTAAGATTTTCGGAACAACGCCACTCACGCCATTTCTAATGCGCCATATTTTTTAATAAACTCATTTCAGTACTGCTTGGCCTGGCGTGGTGGTCTTCAGACGGTAAATCTTCTGGATCATATTTTAAATAATTAATTTCTAGTGGTCTCTATACCAAAAAGTAGGTGAAAATAATCTAACTCTAATTGAGAATATTATTAACAAAACTGAATTGTTTATAGGAATTTTAATATAAGAAAGCCAATAAAACCTAGATTTAATTTTTGTGGAATTGACTTTTCTTTATTCAAAATCCTGTGGAAATCACTAGCGAGGAAAATTCCTCTTTAAACAGTAGGAATGGACCTCTCCGAACCTTTTGATACCGTGCGAGGTTTCAGACATGCGACCTCTTCAACTTCGTCATGTAGAGTGTTCTGCGAAAGGCGGGAGTGCATCGCAATAGCACTATTTTTAAAAAAAATGTCCAGACATAGAAATCATAGGGCGTACGTTACTGCTGCCTTTAGTGCTATCGAGCGGGAGGCTACTAAGATGGGTCTGGCAGTAAATGAGGGCAAAACAAAGTATATGTTATCGACAAGTAGAGACGTGCGCTGTATTGATTCTCAGTTTACGGCCGATAACTATACTTTTGATACAGTCAATGAATTTATTTATCTTGGCTCCGCCGTTACCACCAAAAATGATGTCAGTCCGGAGATCAAGCGCAGGATCACTCTTGCCAACAGGCGCTACTATAGTCTCAATAGGCAATTGAGTAGCAGAGTCCTCTCGTACGACAAAGCTAATACTTTACAAGACGCTCATCCTTCCCGTGCTTCTTTATGGCGCAGAAGCATTGACCCTATTAAGCACTGATGCAGTAGCGTTGAGAGTATTCGAGAGAAAAGTCCAGAGGCGCCTGGAAGGATGTGTTGCGAGAGGTCGAAATCCGTTAATCGGGTTGTTAATGGCCAATAAAGTAAGTAAGTAATTGTTGGTACTTGTTTTGTATTACATTTTGAATTAGAGTTCATATTATTATTATTTGTGTTATCGGTGTTTTTACAAATAAAAGAGTAAGGTGATTGAGATGGATATTGTTCATTATATTTTTCCAAGATTATAACAGTTCTTTTTCTTTCTTTGTAAGGTCAACCTTTAACTTTCTCATAGTCCATCGATAATTCAGAAGGAATATTCATAAAATCACAAACATGATGATTATTAAATCGGGTTCCTTACTTAAAAATTTTGTCTAATTTACATACATCTTCTGTTACTATTTTTTTTTTAACTTCGTCTTCTGTACTGCTTTAAAGGTCAATTGAATAAATGACACCTTTGACATAATTTAGAGTTTATGATGATAACTGAATTAAATTTCTGGCCTGAGTACAATTTTTTAATTTTTATTACAAAGATTTCGTTCATTAAATGTTTTCAGATTACAACTTTTCTGCCGCACTTGTTATCGATGACTTTTTAGTTAGAAAGGAAGACACTTATAAAAGAGTTTTCTCGGCATTTACATGGTGCAATATAAAAAAACATCGGTCCAGGAGATGTGATAATAAGCGTTTTGTTTTTGTTTACCGATAGAACCGGCTCTTATATTGTGTTTGATATTGTCATTGTTTGGTGGATCTTTCATTTTCGCAAATTGACAAACTTATTTTAGAATGAATTATAGTTTTTATATATTATTGATATATTATGCACTTTGACTAACACGTTCGTTTTGAAGACAAATGAAAATGCGACTATCTTTTCTCAGAAAGCTACAAGCTAATTTCTGTCAAAACAAAACATGCATGGACCACTTCAATATATGTAAATACATAGAATAATAGTGAAGTTGCCTTAGTCGAATGGGTCGTTCCCTACAAATTTCAAGATTCGTTTGATACAACGTCAGCGGGAAATCGCTCCAACGTAAATATGTTCCGCAAAGTATAACCTATTAAAATCATGTAAATTACTGAAAGAAATAAGAGAGATACTATTTTTTTTAGACTGTGTTGAAAATTGTCAAAATACATTTCATGTGTAATAGTTGAAATATTTTGTTGAGTTTATATACGGCTTATATCAACGAGGGAAACATACGAAAATACATACATGGAGTATGTACTTGTATAATCTTTTGTGAATATTATATAGAATATTATTTTGAAAAAAAAAAGAACTGATTTAAACGTTTTTTAAACACATTCTGGGTACACTTTAAATTATTTCGTTTTTGTTGTGTATTAATAATAAAACGCACTGCTTCTACAATAATTCACACAATGAGAAATACTTCTTTATTTTACTACAGTAGTTTTGACTTACCTACACAACTAACTTTTGCAAGAATTTTTGTGCAGATAAGTCAAAAATGCAGCTAAATTAAATTTTTTAATTTAATTATAGATTACACTCTCAAAATTTTTGTGCAGGTAAAGGCAATGCGCACGTAAATAAAAGGCAGCTAAATCAAACTACTGTACATCTACAAAAATTAATCAAAATGGTGTCTGACCTGTACAAAATTAACGAAAGAAGTAGAATGTATAAAATTAACTTGTTATACCGCGAGGTCTTACAATATAATCTGATGACAGATAAAAAAATGTTGCCATTATCATTATCACATTTAAGAAACTGTTCTATAGTTTTACATAATGAAAGATTATTAATTATAGTTTAGAAATTTTAGACTACAATTTATAATAAATAAATATATTTATACTACATATACTTTAATATACTTACTGTAATGCTAGTGCTGGTTTCTTCATTTGCCTTAGACAAGCTCCTCGCAATAAGAGACATAATGCTTTATTATCGTAAATGTATACAGAACTTTTGCCCTCCTTTTCATCTCTATCCAGGCTTTTAATTTTAGCATCAATTATCTGATAAATATTGTCCGCAATGTCATATTGTTTGCTCATCACTTTAAACGTATTCCAAACATACATTAATTCTATAGCTGGAAGACATAACATTCTGTCTTGAGCAAAATAACGTTCAGATTTTTTGCATATGAACTTCTCCATAGGTAAAGATTTGCCAGCTATTCGTTGCTTATATGCTGGACAATCTCGAATTAAGTTGTCTATTGTCTGTTTTTCAGCAGATGTTAAATTGGGTAGCATCAGCATGACAGCAGCTTTTTGAAAAGAATATATAGTACGAGACCATTTGCTGTTTTCTACCAAGTAGGTGGCATATAAACTAGCTTCACGCCAGTCTAACCTTAAGCTGAAATAAAGGTTAGAAAATAGTAAGCAATTTAGATTTTCTCTAAAAACGGAGTTATTTAATGTACAACATTTTTCATAAAATATGTATGTTCAGATCAAAATTTGTTTTCCATTTTTTGGACAATCTTTTGTTTATTTCCGCTGGTAGCACATATTCATGAGAAACACTAGCAGTTGTCATCTAATGTTTCACACATCTACCTCAAATTTTTTAGTTAATACTCCATCCCAAATAATTTCTGGGGATCTTAATCAGAATATAAATTCAGGGCAAAAGATAACACTTTTTTTTTTAATATACAAAAAAGTGCGATTAAAATTTTGTGAAGTGATTATAGATTTTCAATTTATGGTTCGTTCGTATCTACATACATATATTCGCAGTTTCACCTACATATACTTGTAATGTGGCTTTAATTTTTATATACATATGTATCTAGTTGAAAATAAATCGTCAAACAGCGAATAGAGTTTTATCAAACTAGAGTATTTGCTAATAATTTTGTATATTTGTTTAAACGTTCGCACTTACCAATTTACCCATAAAAGTTCCCAGAAACTTAAGTGATGAAATTGTGGCCAGACATTTTGCGATTTCCAAGATTTTTTATACCAAATTTGAGCCTCATCCAAACTACCTTTCATGAACTCCAATCGACCTTTAAAAAACAAAAACCATACACCCTGAGGATACAACTGAAGTTGAGTGTTCAGAATTTCATTGGCAAAATCCAAATCGCCTTCTTGATGACTCAGCACATAACAAACTATTAAATGATATCCCAATAAGGTCATGGCACATAGAACTTGTCGTAAGCCGGACAACTGATAACCTGTATTGAGATCTTCCAAACCACTTTGCTAAAAATACACTCAGTTATATTACATTTATATAAAATTAAATAACGAATTACATTTATATTACCTTATTTCCTGAAAATCCAATGAACTCTAACACCTTAACAACTCCGGCTGGAAGCAATGATATCATTAGATTAAATGTTCCCATTCCCATTCGTACACCACTCTCAAAATGTATCCTGGATTTTTCCGACTCCCATTTACGCTTATGGAGTATAAGTGCACATTCTCTGTGAAAAGAAAAGCATAATGGATAAAAGGAACAAAAGTGATATCAAGTACAGTAAATCAAGACCAACCATAGAGAATATTAGTTTTTAAAGTTTGATACAGTTTTTAAAGTAGGAAAATGAAAGCCAAATGCTTAAGTTGGCTAAGGCTGAAATCGTGCGAAATAAATATTAGGGTTTCCGACGATCTTTGCCAGTTGATAATGACCATTTTGTCTGTTTTGTCATCTGTCTGTAAGTTGTGTGAGAAGCTAGGTCGTAATTCTGACTGAAGGGTTGTAATGAACAATTATGTATGTTTGTACATATTGGAGGACAACAGAATTCGATGGAACTTGTTTCCACAGCGGAAGAAGATACACTAGAACTAGAAGAGAGGGCCATGCAGTAGAAGAACCTGAAGATTTAGACAAGTCCGAAAAGCACTGAAACAGGCAATAAAAAGGGCATAAAGTTGAAATGTTAAAAGGCTCCGGATTGATCTGCACAGCAACCCCTGGGAACACGGTTATAAAATTGTGACACGAGGAAGCCATCGATAACATTATGATGAATTTGTTCCCCTACGCCGCACAATGCTTGAAAAACATGAACATCTGATTAATAAGATGTAAATACTCTTCACAGAATAGGAGCTATAAATAGTGGCGAAAAATCTCAAAGGGAACAAGGAACCCGGATCAGAGCTGAAAACCGTCCAAATGCACTCCTTGCTGTGCACAATGCATGCATTGCTCAAGATGTATTCCCAAATGAAGAAATAAACTTTGTTCAGCAAGAGAAAAGGAAACCCGAAGCAGCCATCATAATATCACCCGCTTTGTATGTTGGATAGTGTCGATAAACTATTGGAGAAGCTTCCAGGTAAGTCAACTCTCAGTAACATAGGTGATATATTGGAATGCGTTGAACTGGCCACCTTTATACGGTACTTTCTGAAGCGCATTGTTGCCCTTGCTATATATGTGAACTGCGTAGACTTTTTAATTCACTCTGGCCGTTTCCGAAGTAATGCAGGAAGCTGTTCCGGGAATTAGTCTCCCCAGGATAGGAGAGGGGATTGTTTAGTGGAAATACTTTTCAGAAACGCCAAATTTATTATATTTTCTTATCGTTTCCAGGTTTGTGCAGAAAATGGAATATGTTGTCGATGCATGACAGTAACGATACCATATACTTAACACGTTGACTGCCGACTACAAGATAACTCGTAGTTGGCACCCTAGAAGGGAACGCAATCTACGAGTTATCTCGTACTCACTAAACCTGCCATTATTGTGTAGTATCGATAAATGGCTTCCAAGAAAAGAACAAAAAGTCAATGTTGGCTTGCGTGGCCAGTTTGCTGAAACTTGCCGCGGCAGTCAACGTGTTAATACATTTTTAAACTGTGGAAACGAATTTGTATTTTTATTTTAGAATATCAGATTGACAAAATAAAAACAAGTATTGATGTATTTGGTTGATGTTGCTTTACGTTTTCGCTGATATTTTCTGACTGTACATATATGTATGTAATTTCTCGTGAAGTTGTAGTAGTTCAAAATCACTTACTTGTAACTACTGTAACAATGGCGTATTTTCATACCTCCTCTTATGAGACTAGATAAAGTTTCATCTTCTATAAAAGTCAACAACGCTCTCAGAAGTAACGCCTCTGCGGTACACAATTCTGCATGAGCTTCTGTATCATTTAAATGACAATAATTTACCTGATGTAAAGGAAAATGTCAGCAACAAAAGCATACAATTTATGAAACTATATTTACTCTCTTAAACTTTTTTCCTATTGATTGGGTTATAGTAACTTTACGTCGATGTCTCTGACATACGTCCAAACATTTTCGGAGCTCTTCGCCAGCTTTAACAATGTGTTGCTGTTCAAAAGTTAAAATCGCCTCCAAGAAAGAAAACACAGCACGGCCCATTGCATGATACATACTATGATGAGCATGAGGTATCATTAAAGCGCGGGCATCATCGAATTTATTATTAAAAAAATAGCAAATAGCCAACTTTGCTTCCTCAACGGCCTTCTCTAAAGTTATTGACTCCGTTCCGTTTGATGTATCTTCATAACTATACAAGAAGTAAATTTTATCATTATAAAATTTATAGTATATAAAATATATGTATACTTAAAAATAATTTGTAAGTAAAAAGTAAAAATCACCTATTCTCGTGTGTTGATGTATCATCGTTGCATTGTAAAAAGTTCGCTGCATCCGCACAAGTCGATGGCGCTTCTTCCGAAATTTCATCGTTGACTGCATCAAAAAACTGTAAATAAATTAAGAACAATTTTTATGAAAAGATTTCATACAATCAAATGTATATTTAATCATAGCATGATAATAATTTTGCTTATTAGACGTAAGGCCCGAGTTCAAACAACAGGTCAGACATCAAAACGAAATATGAATTAAAATATTTCTTCAGCGACTTCCTCTCAGCAGATTTCTGGCAAAAACTCTGAGAGTAAAAAACATTGCCATGAATAGTTTCTCAGACATCTGTCGTTCGGAGTCGATTTTAAACTATAGCTCTCGCTACTCACGTATAAAATTAACGCACACAACATGTGGTGGTGTGAGAAGCTGGGCCGTAATCCTGACTGAAGGGTTGTAATGGCCAATTATGTATGTATGATAATAACTTTGACATATACAAAAATTAAAAAAAACATAAGTATAAGAAAAGAAATACAATGAGTTCGTACAATAAAGACCATATTTTGATATTACAAAACAAAAACCCATTTCAACAACCTTTTGGGAATGATAATTGCCAATTTCCGATCAAGGCAGAAATTTCGAGTCAGCTGTATTCAAGGAAATGTGTGAGGTATACGGTATTAAGAATACTCGAACGACGCCGCTTTACCCACAGTCTGACGGAATGGTAGAACGATTTAAACGAACCCTGGAGGAATACTTGCAAAAGTTGTGAGCGAGCAACAGAAGGATTGGGATGAACACATTCGGACGTTTCTACTGGCGTACTGATCCGCGGTCCATGATTCAACATCTAGATCACCCGCCAAGGATATATTTGGGATTGAGATAAAACTGCCTGGTGACTTAGAGTTTAGTGTTAAGGCCGTCACAGAGAAGGATGCCACATACGCTGAAAAACAGGAGAGTCCAAATGAATTTCACGAATAAAAAAGGTCAGCGATGATTGTGCAGCACGTATGATTGTGCATCAAATACTCAGGGCTTCCATGAGGGACAACGGATTCTAGTCTACAACCCAAAGCGGAAAAAAGGATTATCTCCCAAACTGCAAACTAGCTAGGATGGGCCTTATAAAATAATTAAAAGATTAAACAGCCTCCGAGCAAAAGTGAAGGTCGTCCACATAGAGCGACTGGCGAAATATGGGAGAAGAGATAATGAACCTATTCGGGACGAACAGATTTAAGTGGGCGGCAGTGTTAAGAAAATGGAAATGGTGTTACATCCTTTAACATTAAAATGATAAACTAAAGCTACAAAAATAAAAACAATGGACTTGTTTACATGATGAAAAAAAATAAACAAAAATATAGCAAAACATTCGTATAAGAAAAGGGATAAACAAGTGAACAAACAAACATTACCAGAATAAATGTAAACATAATATACAAACAACAATGAAACAACGACGTTTACATTTATGGAGATCTCGAGAAGGCAAAGCCGCGAACATTTGCCTTCAAGAGTAGTCATCCAAGTGTTTACTTTGATATATAAAAGGCAAGGCAAAGCAGGCGACTGGGTCAGTAAAAGAAAACGTGAAAACGAGTAATCGTGGTTTGAAGATCTCCGTTACAAAGATATGTCGGACAATTGTCTACTAATTGCTATTGTTTATGCAAAAGGCTTAAACAGGAACAACAAGCAAAGCAATTGTTGTTGTTTACATAAAGTTGTGAACAGTGGAACACAGAATTGCGTGAATAATAAAGAATTTTAATTAAAACTAAACACAAACTTGTTTTTATTTTATTTGCAATCTACGAGCTCATATTTAAAACGTTAAAATTTAACAACTGGAGAGATTATTTCCTAATTTGAAAAAACTTAATTTTTTCAAGCTTTCAGTAACTTTAGAGCCATAGAACTAAGGTCGAAATCTTCTTTTCCCTTAAACGATACAAAAAAAAAGGAGAAAAATCCGCCCTGCGTCCACGTGGGCAAAACTTTAACGCATTTTTCTTGAAGTCACTTGATATCACAAATTACCAAAAACTTGTAGACCGATGACCGAACTAGGATATTTATGATCCGTCAATAATTAATAATTTTGGTAAACGATTAAGGTAGACAAACAGATGAAAGCAGGAAGAATATTCAAAACACTACCATTTTGTTATTTTTGACCTTTCTAAAATAGCTTAGATCATACTATAGCCAGTAACATATTTTATAAGAATACATTTTAATTTTGCTTTCAGAAACTCCTAAATCTTCAAATCATGGTCGCCAAATTCTGAATTGACCCTCTTAGGCTGTCGTACCACCGGCGGACATAGTTAAAAAGCAAAAAATATAAACAATCAAATGTCCTGTTTATGGGCTGGTGGCATCATTGGACGGTACTTCTTCAAAGATGTTGCGAATCGTAACGTAACTGTGAATGGTGAGCGCTACCGTGAGATGATATCCAACTTTTTTTTGCCCAAAATGCAAGAGCTTGACTTGCATGACATGTGGTTTCAACAAGACGGTGCCACATGCCACACAGCACGCGTAACAATGGACTTATTGAGAGGCGAGTTCGGGACCGGTCAATTGGCCGTCTAGTCGTGCGATTTAACGCCTTTAGACTATTTTTTGTGGGGCTATGTTAAAGCTCATGTCTATACAGACAAGCCCGCTTCAATTAAAGCATTGGAAGACAACATTGAAGCATTTATTCGTGAGATACCGGCCGAAATGTTGGAAAAAGTATGCCAAAATTGGACTAAGCGGATGGACCATTTGCGGCGCAGTCGCGGTCAACATTTGCATGAAACATTAAATTTTATGGACCGTACTATCGATTCAAATAAAGATTTCATGCATTTTTCTGAATTTTATGTGTTTTTTTTTAAATTTCCTATAGCTCTTAAAAATCACCCTTTATAAACCGACCGACGACAGAAAGCTGCCAAGCCAAAAATTTCAGTTTTTGTTAGCAGTTGCTTGTTTTTCTTCTTTTTGAATAGAATAAACATTTCTGCTTTCGGAACAATGTCATTTGATTGTTAATATGAGGCAAAAGTAATGCCTATTCTTAGAGGACTACAATAATTTTTACATTCGATTTGATAAAGCATTAATATAAAATCTGTATTTTTGATTTGTTATTTATTTTAATTAAAAACAAACTAATGCCATAGTGTATGCTAACTTAAACTTATTGCAAATTAGCAAATCGAATTTCCTGAACACTGAAGAAAAAAAAATATTTAACTTTTAGAACTACTTTTAAACCAAGCCCTAGATATAAAATGTATTCTATACTTGAAAAGAAAAACTTACCTCACAATTATCATCATCGTCGTCAAAGTTGCCATCCGTCGTACTATTTACTTTAGTCTCTTTACTCATATTTTGCCTTTTGCTTTGCACTGATCTGTAAAAATGATTAAAATGAAATTAATGAACCGTAATCATAATGATGTACTTTTATACTTTATAATTTTAATAACGATTTTATTCAGTACTAATCTATTTAAATACTGTGTAAAGTAATAAAATCGTTAAATATACTAAATATTGAATTAAAATAAATAAATAAAATAACTACATATCTATGTTATATGTACTTCAACAAATATTTCAAAATGACGAACTGACTTACTTGAATGAATATTTATCATTTATTTATTTTATAATTCAGTGGTATAATTGATCATTCATGGATGCACATATGGACAGATTTATAGCACTAATATTTAAGCAAACAACAAACGCAATCTAAATGTGACTAATTAAACACTTTTAAAGTTTATTACAGAGAGTTGTGATTTAATGTGAGCAGTCTAACACGATCTAGTAATTTCCAGTTCACTAGAACATTATTTCAAATTAATTAAATTATAATTATGGCATTTTGTGGCCTGCAGTTTAAATATTCTTTCGGTTTTTAATGCCTAAGCAGTGAATACTTTAAACTATAGCGGACAATCTTGGGCAAATGGTCTGGCATCATGGCATTTGCAAATGTTGGGTATTTCATTTACCATACACTAACAAAATACACAGAAATACCCTTGCCATGGTTTGGCAAATATCCCACACTCAAACCCTTAAGCTGGAGGTCCACACCACGCGTTTTCGCGTCAAAGCGTTGCGTGCATTTCATACCTTCTTCGCATTCTACGCTTCAAGTTACATGCAACGCTTTTTACGCGCCAATATTTGTTTTGATCAGCTGTTAGCAAAATGAAAACATTTGATTGAAAATACTTCAATAAACAAAAATGGCAAAGGAAATTGAAAATTTTAAAGAATTTAGGGAATTAAATGAGTTTGTGAATAGAATATTTTGTGCCACAAGTGTGTACAATAAGCTCCAAAAGCACAAACGACGATTTTGGGTACGTCCTTTATACTTGGAACGAGATCATCAAAAAATTTAAACAAATTAAAACAAAACAACTTGTCAAAATTAGCTGTTTTGTACTCGCGCCGCTTGTGATGCTTATAAAAGTAGAAAGTAGATATACTTTTCGCGTTCTATGCGTCAAGGCATCCTACGCTTTTGTGCGTGTAACTTACGCCAAATAAATACATTAATTCTACTTTTTTGACAGCCGCGTAGAATGCGAAAACGCGTAGAACGCGTGGTGTGGACCTCCAGCTTTAGTTTATATTTGCCATACTTGAGCAAATGAACAGCTGATCATAAAAATAAAAACATTAAAAATAAAGACACAAAAAAGTGGAAAAATACAACATGAAAAAACGAACTAAAAGAGAAAAGCCGATTAAAAATGGATAGAGGACGAAATAAATAAAATTATAAATATAAATAAATAAAAGAATAAATTATATGTTAGTCAGCTGTGTGTTGAGAAGTTTGCAATAAGTGTTGCAAAGTTAAACAAAAAAAAACGGTTCACAATTAACGGCTAATATTTACAATGGTATAAATTTACCATCTAAATGCCCAAGATTGTGAACTGGGCTTATGTTTTCATGAAATATTTTCAAATCCGACAATTAAGCAAACATAAACAGAAATAGTAGCAGTTTGCAAGGACGCACAAAAGTTGTATAATTTTTTGTTCTGTACTTATTCCATTTTTAAACATAAAGCTTCCACAAAATTCTTTCAAATGTGTGACAAAATATTTTAAATTATTTGTTTAGTCAAGAGTTTATTTGTTTTGTCAAGAGTTACGGAATGACCAAGACTAACTGCTTCAATTGTAATGGAGTGGAAGCTGTCATTCCTTAATGTGTAACCTAACAATTTCAATTGTCTTTATGTTATTAAATATTTCATATGTCTTTAAAGACTTGTAGTTTCCAAACTATGCTTTTTAGCGTCAGCTTTGTTCCACTTCTATGAAGAAGTGTTATGCGCACGTGGTCGAATTTTTTTTTTTTTTTTGGGTGTTAGATATAATCTTTAAAGGACAACGATTTAAGAACAAGCACATGAAAAGTCCGCACCCTTCAAAAGGTAGGCGCTTCCGCCCAGCTGGCGGATGCCCTCATTAAATGTAGGGCGGACATCACTGCCATACAGGAAATACGATGAATAGTACAAGGATGAAAAAACTGGCATCTTGCGATGTTTATTATAGCTGCCAGATTGATAAGCACGAATTCTGATGCGGATTGGGGTTAATAAGAGACTTCACCACCTTGTCGCTGGGTTCACGCCTGTGAACGAAAGAATAGCCACAATCCGCATCATGGCAACATTCTACAACATCAGCCTTATTTGTGCTCACGCGCCTACGGAAGAGAAGGACGATGTGGTTAAATACGCCGTAGGACGTACATGATAAGTGCCCCGCCCGGGATTATAATGCTAAGGTCGGGCGAGAAGGTATCTTTGGCCCCACTGTCGGACAGTCCAGCCCCCACGCTAACACTACCTCCAATGGTATGAGGCTGATCGATTTCGCCGAGACGCGTAATATGGTAGTATGTAGCACCAAGTTTCAGCATCTTGACATTCATATGGCCACTTGGTTGTCTCCCGATCGATTAACGTCCAACCAGATTGATCACATTGTGATTGACGGAAGGCACATATCCAGTGTACCAGATATGCGCACATTCAGGGGTTCAAACATCGACTCTGACCACTACCTTGTCGCAACCCTCTAGTGCATTGCGAAAGCTGGACGTTAAGAAGCTGCGATTACAAATGACAGCTGAGGCGTTCTCCGCTCAACTCTCAGATAAGCTCCGTCACTCCCCATCTAATCTCAACGACATTGGCGGAAGAGGGCCAACATCTCCCACTCTTTGCGCACTACTGCAGAAACAGTTTCGAGCGCACACCTCAACGAAATCAAAGGTACGATGAGGAGTATCAGGAGGCAGCTGCAGCGAAAAACGCCGCATACAAGAAGGAATAAGAAAGGCGTGAGCGTGAGGAAGTCGAGATGTATAGATATAGGAATGACGCTAGAAAATTCTGTCAAAAGGTTAAGCATCTAACCGAGGGCTATAACACAACCGCAGGAGTGCTGAGGTTATGGAGGAAGCACTTCTCTTCTCTGCTACAAGGCGATGACGACACCAATTCCGCCTTTAGAGATGATGTTCCGAACCCGATCGATGACGACGCCGTGGAGATTCCGCCGCCTAGCCATCAAGAGGTCAAAGACGCGATAATGCGTCTTAAAAACAATAAAGCGGCGGGTCCTGATGGCCTCCTTGCTGAATTGTTTAAGACCGGATGTAATGAGTTGGTAGGGCGCATGCACCAACTTATTTACAAAATATGGCTAGAAGAAAGTATGCCTAACGATTGGAACCTCAGTGTCCTCTGTCCTGTCCTGAAAAAGGGAGACCCAACGCTATGCGCCAACTACAAGGGTATACGCCTTCTCCCGCCGTTACCACCAAAAATGATGTCAGTCTGGAGATCAAGCGCAGGATCACTCTTACCAACAGGTGCTACTATGGTCTCAATAGGCAATTGAGTAGCAGAGACCTCTCGTACGACAAAGCTAATACTTTACAAGACGCTCATCCTTCCCGTGCTTCTTTAAGGCGCCGAGACATGGACCCTATTCAGCACTGATACAGCAGCCTTGAGAGTATTCGAGAGAAAAGTCCTACGTAAGGTCTTCGGTCTAGTGCGAGTTGGCGATGATTTCCGCATCCGATCCAGCAGTGAGCTGTATGAGCTCCTCAACGACATAGACGTTGTGCAGTGTATTAACATCCAGCGGCAGTGTTGGCTCGGCCATGTCGTTCGAATGGAGGAGGATGCTCCGGCGAGACGGGTATTTGATGCGGGAATCTGCTTAAGTCGGCGAAAAGGACGACCCTGTATCCGATGGAAGGACAAAATCGAGGAAGCCCTGTCATCGATTGGAGTGACCAACTGGCGTAGGCGCCTGGAAGGATGTGTTGCGGCAGGCCGAAATCCGTTAAACGGGTTGTTATGGCCAATTAAATAAAAAAGTAAGTAAGAAGGTTCAAATTATGAATTAGTCGTTTTTCGGGAATAATGGGTAAAACCTTCATACGAAAAAAAAAATTCGTACAGTTTGCCACAGACAGTGCACTTGCGGTAACGCGAACTCCGTCTAACCTGAACACCATCTAACGTGTACAAGCTTTTGTTTATGTTGACTACTCTGTAACGTGAACAAACTCAGAGAGCTTGATAACGTGAATATTTTTTCACTGCATATGTTTTTAAGCTTGTAGACAACACTAAAATAAAAAGTATGTTTTTTACGTTGAGTTTTCCTTGCAGATGGTGATACGACTGAAATCCATAAAATCGAGCAAAAGGAAGATGATTGTATTGCCGATGATCCTGTTAAAAATTGTGGATATTGAAATTTGTAACAAGGCATTGCAATGGCAGAATATGCAATGGTGGATCAAAGTGACATGAGTGTACTACGACTCTTAAAGGAGAAAGCAGTATTTCAGCTACTTGAAAGAAAAAACAGGAGGAAAAGATAACGGATTTCTGTAATGCATAAGTGTAATGAGTAATTTTATTTGGTATGTAATTTAATTCAAAAATTTAGTCAGGAAAGCAAAGGCACAATCATGAAAGAATTTTAGCAGCAATGTCCTATACAGATGGCATGGTAGTGTGACGACAAATGTCTAAGATTACTTTCAGAAATTCTGGTATCTGCGCTGAGATTACTATCAAAATGATGCAATGAATGTGGACTGGAAGTAAACCTAACCAAAAAGAGAGATAATACTATTCTTCAATAAGAATAGTTCCTAAATTTCTTAACCCCATTAATATGGGATAGCAAACATCATGGGATAATATTGGACATAAAATTAACTGGAATTTAAATATATAATTCAGATCCGCTAAATCGGCTACTGCTCTTTATTGTTGCAAAAGAGGGATAGACCTGAACTGGAATATTAATTTTAAAAATCTATGCTGGCTATACAACTTTGTAATCAAACCAACTCTATTCCATGGGGCCGCGGCTTGGTGTTTGGCTGCCTGAATAAGCCTATTGATTAAACGATACCTAAATTTCCTTTCGATCCTGGTTTTATGACGCAGATGCCGGATAATGAGAATGGCTTATACATCCCAGGAAACGTCATTCAAGTTTTCACTGATTGATTCAGATCAGGCAACAAAGACGGATGTGGAATGTTTTCAGAACAATTAAACGTTATATTGTCCCTTGGACTACCAGATTATTGTAGTACTTTTCTGAAATAATGGCTATTTAGATTGCGCCCGTGCGCATTCAGTAACAAAGTATATCGTATGTTGATATAAATATATTTACTGACAGTAAAGCGGCTATTAGATCATTAGGGAACATTTACACCCCATCTAAGATTAACCGGGTGTCTCTAGAGAACATAGCAATACATTCGACTGATATCCTCATTTGGGTTCTTGGACAGGCAGTCATCGAAGGTAACAACAATACAATATTTATTTTAAATAAAAAATAAAACTAGAAATTCATCCTGTGAAAGAAAAGTATTTAGGGTTCTATATTATGTAGCATGAAATTTTGAATGATTACATCATAATCCGTTATGTACTTTCTAAATGCCTTCTACAAGATTTTGTGACCTAAAACCATTGCAGAAAAATTACATCCAATTAACAATATTACCGTCTCATGTTGGGAATTGTAAGCATATCTGCTCATTTGAGCCCCTAATATCGTGACTCCGTATCTAAACAATTTATTTTTCATATGCGGGCTTAATGTTTTGAGATCGATGATGATCCAAGATCCTCGTATCCTCCGCTACCCTTCTCCTTATTTCATTTTATGTGGTAATGTAGCACACTATAGGCAATTATCTGACTTATGTGTATATTCTTCGGTAATTTAACCCTTGCCATTATTTTAATAAATACTTTAATTTACACTTTTAAAACAGAAACTTATGTTTTAACATCTACCAAAAACGTCGATCACATAATAAAATGTCTGCTAACTCTAAGGATAACTTGCAAACATAAAACTATACACAAATAACTGAACATAAGAAATTAGGAACCGCACAATGACTTAACTGCCAGAAGTTTGATCACATGAAGACTCATTGTAAACTTTTTCTCTGCGATCCAGAAAAATAGCACGGTTCCTATTCAGACTGTAAACTTGAGTTCGTTACTAGATACCAACAATCATTCCAGTCACCTTCAGCCAAGTTATTATGATCTTACGAAAACAATGTATATGCATATAAATAAATATTTGAGGGTAAATAAACATTTGAGGAAAAATTTGCGGATCACGTTTTCCATAAACCATAATGTATCTATACCTAACCTAACAGTAGAAGCATAGATAGTAGAATAGATTTCTAATTAATCACGGGATCGCTTTCCGTATTACATTTTTAAAATTCCTAATATGTTTTCTTAATTTTAAAAGAATTTTTAAAAATCGTACACTTTTTTTAACCTAAAGTGACTTAAATTTTTGTTCAAAATGTATTTTTCATTCAAATTGTATTAAAACTCATTACCTTTTTTAAACACAACCTAAAGCCAAATGTTCAATTAATAAACCAGTCTATAATATATTTAAAATTCAAACATAAAAAGTTCAAAGTACTTTGAAAAGTAGTTTGACAAACTCTTTTGCATTTTCTTTTAAACTTTGTTTCGCTTTTGTTTGTACAAAGTACTTTGCAAAGAATTTTGACCAATTCTTGATATTGTCGTTGTGTATACAACTATCGGTAGACGACGAACGAAGAACAAAGCAACTTTGCGAGTACAGCAAAGTGAGAACTCACCCCCGCTCGTTTTTCCCCTCTTTCCGTCAAACTCAAGTCTTTTCAAACTACTTTGAAAGTGCAAAAGGCATCAAAGCTCGAATTAAAATAATAACACAACGCAAAAAGTCTGCGAAAGATAGAATTCGAAACAATCCATTCGAAGCTGCCAGCCAATCATACAGTTGTAATAAAAAGCGTTACGTTTAAACACAGTTGTATTGTACACTTGGATTTTGATTATTGTAATTAATATACATGTTTTGGCCACAAAGCCGGTTGTGATCAAAACCAGTGGTTTTGCTACTGGTTTTAAATACATTTTTAGTGTTCAAAAAATGTTTAAGAAAAGCTAGTTTTGCTTCAAAACATATCGAAAACTGCCTGTGCAACACTGTATTACTTCGATAATTTAAAATACGACTCTGGGGAATATTAGTGAGTGACAAATTCGCAAAACTGACATGTTTGATATCGCCACAAAACTGTTATATTTGATATATTATTTAGTAATTTTATTGCCATATTATTGTTATGTATAATATTTGCGCAAATAAGTTATTTTTCTCATAATTGAAACGCACTATAAGGGAACATTTAGTGTAATTGATAGCACATCGTTATCATTAAAAGTGTGTTGTTAATTTAAATTCGGAATCATTGAATTTAAAAGACATTTATAAGCGTTTCTAAAAAATCTGTCGTTCGGAGTCGACTTTAAACTGTCGATATAAAATGTACCCTGTGGTATAAAATTAATACACACAACATACATAAGTGGTATGAGTACCTAGGTCGTAATCCTGACTGACGGATTGTAATGACCAATGATGTACGTAAATAAGCGTTTTAAAATAAATAAAATCGTAACAATATTGGCCAATTCATACGACTTTGTACCGTGTGTATTATATTCAATACACTTTTCATTTGTGTACGCTCAATGTTATGCTGTATTGTGTATTTCGTCAAAAAAAAAACGATAAGAAGAAGAAGACCAGTATTCATAATTTGATTTTCAAGCAACAAACTGATAAATATTACGGAAAAAATTAAATTAATTAATTATCTGTACGAAAAATATAATTTTGATATGCCAATTGTTGCCTCAAGTTACATAGAAAATATTTTGTGTTTTTATTATTGTTCTTGATTACTGGCATTTACATAAACTGTACGAAACCAATAAAACTTTTAAAAACATATGAAACAAATTTGTATAACTGTATCGTATTTTTATATGAAAATTATCAACAACAAGCATACACTGTTGTATTTTCCTCCAACAATACATGCAATACAACGATACAAGGGCTTGTGTGAATTGCCCATATGTATTCTGCCTTTCGTTCAAAATATTGTTTATTTTTACTTTACATACTACATTTAGAAATTAAAGCTCTCTTAACATAAATATTAACTGCTAACTTGTTTAATTTTCATTGTGTAAATAAACACTAATTCTGCGATGTCAAAATTCAATAAAAGGATGTTTCAATAAGAACACACTTCCTCGTTAAAATAAAATAAAAGCACTTATTTTTTTTATTTATTGTAAAAAGACATTTCCGATTAATTGTTGAATAAAATATCCGTCAAATGGCCGACCCAACTTTGATTACAGGTCATTACACTTTTCATAAAATTTCTCATTACTTCTTTACAGAAAAGTTGCTGTATCTCACCGATGTTGCGTTGAAAAATATTAGAAATCGTTACTACAAAAAATCGATTGCTGCTTGTCGTCACAGACACTTCTGTTTTGATTTCATTTTTAGAAAAGTAAGGCTAAGTCACGCCCCCTGACCAAAACCGCACAATTGCTTGTTATCGGCGCATTTCTTTTGAGACCCATATCCGTCAATTTTTGTCAGTTCACTAAGCCATTCAGTTGCAAATACGCTTCTTCGGAAATGTGCTCGAAAACTCCATTACCCATTGAAAGTATATCTGAGGCTTATCATGGTCTGCTAGTTTGACCTTGCAGAATACAAAATTCGCTGCATTATGCTCCGTGAAATTTTAAGTTATTGAGAACGATACTGCAATGATTTTCACTTTCGTTTATAGCAGTGGGGTTTTCATAAAACTGACCGGTACGTTGACGCAGAAGAGTTTTATTATCCATAACTGACCCAATTTGTTCAAATTTTAGATAATTTCTCGAATGGTTGACGCATAAGGTGCAATTTTTCGACAGAAATTGCTTCTAAGCGGCTGCAGTATAAATCTCCAAATTTTATATAATATAAGCATATGTGACAGCTGCCAGGTTTCGGTAAATTTACTCATACCCTTAGAACGTGTTGTATTTTGAACTGACAGGGTTTATTAATTGTTAAAATCCAAGGCTATGGTAAAATAGTTAAATGCAAAAGTACTGACATTAGCTTGGAACACTTTATTAACTCATATCAAGTATTTATTAATACTCACAGACTACAATGCTTGCCGCATATTATAACTTGTGTACATACATACATATGTCGACTACGAGTACATAATTATGTCCAAGGGATTGGACCTCCGTGTATAGTTTTGATAAGTGCGTTTCTTATATATAAAGGGTGTTTTTTAAGTTGGCATTACTTCTCAGGATGGCGACCGATTTAACAGCTTTCAAGTGATTTATTCTCAGTTTGATTTGGCAGTTCATCATGAATAGACTCAAGCCTGAACAACGCTTGCAAATAGTGCAATTTTATTTCGATTTATTGAAAGACACGTTTGGTGACCGCCTAATTTCACGTTTTGGACCTGTGAATTGGCCTCCAAGATCTTGTGATTTAACACCGCTAGACTACTTTCTGTGGGGCTATGTAAAGTCATTGGTCTATGCGGTAAAGCCACAAACGCTTGACCATTTGGAAGACAACATTCGCCGTGTTATTGCCGATATACGGCCACAAATGTTGGAAAAAGTCATCGAAAATTGGACATCCAGATTGGACTACATCCGCGCCAGCCGTGGCGGTCATATGCCAGAAATCATATTTAAAATGTAATGCCACAAGATTATCTTTCGGATAAATAAAATTCATGTCAATCGAATAATCCATCGTTGTTTTATTGCAACTTGAAGTTCTATACCTCTATAAAAAACACCCTATATATGCAGTATGCTGAGCATCATTATCACTTCTTTTTGTTAAAGCACAAAGGTATAGATTTGCTTTAAATATGCAATACCATCTGTGTTTAATAGTTAATTGAAAGTTTTTAGTTGGCAAGTTTATAAATACGTTTGATTTACTTTTCGTAAGATAATATCACCAATATCGCTGGTAGAGAGTTTAGGCTAAATTTTAAGCAAATAAGAATGTTGATTGGAAAATGTTAAGCAGTGGAAAAGCAGAAAGCTTCGCAATTTAAAACGAAAAAAAAATTGTGTCTTACTTTTCTTTGGGTTCGTCGGCAGCTGTGATTATTATAATGGTTATAGTTGGAAAACAAATAGAGAAAAGTTTTTATTAAACCAAATGTGTTTACGGGTTTTAGGCATTTATTTCTAATTATAATATATGTATGTATAGGGTGTTTTTTATAGAGGTATAGAACTTTAAGTTGGCATTACTTTTCAAGATGGCGACCGATTTAACAGCTGTCAAGTGAATTATTCTCAGTTTGGTTTGGCAATTCATCATGAAGAGTCACGCCTGAACAACGCTTGCAAATAGTGCAATTTTATTTCGATTTATTGAAAGACACGTTTGGTGACCGCCTAATTTCACGTTTTGGACCTGTGAATTGGCCTCCAAGATCTTGTGATTTAACACCGCTAGACTACTTTCTGTGGGGCTATGTAAAGTCATTGGTCTATGCGGTAAAGCCACAAACGCTTGACCATTTGGAAGACAACATTCGCCGTGTTATTGTCGATATACGGCCACAAATGTTGGAAAAAGTCATCGAAAATTGGACGTCCAGATTGGACTACATCCGCGCCAGCCATGGCGGTCATATGCCAGAAATCATATTTAAATGTAATGCCACAAGATTATCATTCGGATAAATAAAAATCATGTCAATCGAATAATCCATCGTTGTTTTATTGCAACTTAAAGTTCTATACCTCTATAAAAAAACACCCTATATAACTAAATAATATAAACTACCTGTGTAAATAAATACTGTTTTGATAAAGATACAATAATACATATGATTTATAAAATTGGCGAGCTACATACATATATGCACTTATTCAGCTATTTTTGAGAAATTTAAACTATTTGCAGTTTTATAAAACAAAAGTAAGTATGTACATACTTATGTGATTTTTTAATTTAAGTTGATTCATATTATGCGGC
Organism: Sarcophaga rosellei; assembly: GCA_930367235.1. NCBI lineage: Eukaryota > Metazoa > Arthropoda > Insecta > Diptera > Sarcophagidae > Sarcophaga > Sarcophaga rosellei. The sequence continues at coordinate 3,501,726 of OV884022.1, read as the reverse complement.
CCCTAAATATTACGATTAGCCGTGCAACATATTTAAATAAACAAGTTGGTCGCTTCCCTCACCAGTTTCGATTTTTCAACTAACTTTACATATAAACATGGTGTTGGTTGCCATTTGAATAAAAATCAAAATCTTTTGATCTTCAACCAACCAACTGTTGACCAACCAGCCCTCCAATGCTATAATTTGTTGTACAACTTATCGCAACGTGTAGATTCTGCACTACTTTGTTTTTTATAATGTGATTGATTAACAAGGAGAGTAGTAACAATTGTACTAAATTTTAACATTCAGTTTCTAAACTTTTGTGCAACTATTTTAGAATAAAGCTCATTTGATATTATTCTTATTAAATAAAATACAATTCATTAATATCGGCGTATACAATTGTAATTACGATTAGTACGTTTTTATCATCACCAAAGTGCTTCTGCAATATATATACATATGTTTTTAAATTTTTGTGTTTTAGCGGTTTTTATTGCATTCCGAAGTCCGCTCAAGTCAAGTTAACAACATTGGAAAAATGTTTACTCACCCAAGTATGTAGATTTTTTTATTTTGTTCATGCAATCACACTATTACGGAATGTATTTTACTCAATTTGCAAAATATTTTTAAAGCTTAATATCTAAATGTTTAATAAAACACAATATTTTTGCTAAGCAATTAAAGCCGGTTTTGTTTTATTTTTATATTAAAATTTTACGTTTTAAGTAGCCGATACTCCGGCAGTAGAACCTTCCATATAAACATCAACAATAAAAATTATAAATGTATACAGAGACTTAAGTTAGAACATGATGTTATTAACAATACTACCCTTTGTGATTGGCCAATGAAAAAAGCTGTTTTGAACGTCCGTAATAATTAAAAAGCTTTCATATTTTTGTTTGAACTTTTATATTAATATATTAAAGTGCCTGTGTATGTACTATATAAAAAGTTTAGTACAGACAATCACCATAAAAATTATAACCTTTAATGAAAACACTGTTAAGGATGCCATATCGAAATTATAAATTACTGATCACTCATCATTTCTTATGGTGGACATGTTAATACTATGTTCAGACATGCATTTTTATTGAGTCAATGTTCGGTTATTTGAGAACAATATTTTAAGTATTCAGTCGCAATTATATACGCGGTTCAGCTGCTTATTCAATATTAATTTGACAGCTGGTAAACAAACAGCTGGTTGTTTCTACAACATTGTTTTTTTTTTTTTGTTTGTCGTTGACATTTGAGTTGTCAAATATCAATCGAAAGTGTTCGGATAGTTGTAATATGCGCACTGAACATACTTATGACAGTGCTGTATTTGAAGTTTTACTCAATATTATAACAAGTTGAGTATTTATTGCGCAATAATTAATTGAAACTTTATTATATGAAATATTGAGCTCAATAATGGCGTTTATTATGATTTACGCAATAAAAGTGCATGTCTGAACATAGTATAAGCCTTTGTGTAGAAAAGAGCGGGTAATATCGTATATACTCAATGTGTAATGAGTGCGACAGGCTGTACAGCTTTATTATTTTATACAAACAATTGATATATTGAATGGCTGATTGGTCGTCAGTTGGTTGAAAATAAAAAAAATTGATTTTCATTCAACCGACGACCAATATAATGCTTCAATAACAGTTTATAAATAAGGCCCCTATTATCGTTTACAACACATAGATGTTGTGTTGTATCCGCAACTATACAGGTTAGGTTAGGTCGTAGTGTTAGCTCTGATATCACAAAGCTCATTTGAGCACGCATAGCGGTCCGTTATGAACGTTGTGCCACGGGTGAACGTAGTCCCTGTAGTGACCAAGTTCCACCAAAATCATCAAAGGCACGACTACCCAACACTGGAAAACCAGCCAAAAAGTTTGATAAACGAAGCTATATCCTTGATATCAATAGATGATAGCTCCGTCAAGCTGACAAGAAATGGGGAGCCAAATAACCTATATCTACACCTAGCAAGAGACGGGCATTGACAAAGAAAGTGGATAACAGTCTCCTCTTCCTCAGCGGATCTGCATCCACGACAGAAGTCGTTAAATGGGAGCCCCATTCTTTCCGCGTGTCTACCCATAACGCAATGACCTGTAAGCACGGCCACTGGTTGAGATGACGTCACGACCAAGACCAAATAATTGGTGAGTCTGGCGGTGGAGCAGGACTCCTCATTGACCCAGGATAGGTTGGAATCCCGAAAGAATTTCCGCGCAATGTCCAACTTGACCGAAGCAAGTGGCACACCCAATTCAATCCAAGAGGATTCCGGAAGGAGCGCAGCAGCTCTGGCGAGCTCGTCGGCCCTACAGTTTTCCGGAATGTTACTATGCCCGGGAACCCACAGCAGTGAGACACTGGTGAAGCGCCCAGAAAGAAATTCGAGACAGCGGCGACATTCCCTAACTATCCTAAAGTTATTCACGAAACCCGATAGAGATCTTATCGCAGGACTCCGGCAGACGGAGAGAAATGTTCAGGTCCAGTTTCCCAGAGTAGACACCGCTTCCAACCCCATTATTGATATATATATCCAGGACTTCCGGGGGGACAACCGTATTAGGATTCCAGTCGTTCCTATTAGGGATCAGAAAGTGGAAACCCCTGTCGAGAATTGTCTCGATATATTATTCAATATATTATTCAATATTCAGCGGGGAGATAGTCTACGTTCACGCGGACCACTGAGAAGAAGCACAGTAGGAAGCCAGTTGAGCATTGCGAACAAGGCTTTCGTGGGGGTGGTGCGAAGAGCGGCAGTTATATAAATGGCCGCAGACCTTTTGACCTTGTCAAGAAGTCTGACGTTGTGTTGTCTGTCCAGAGCAGTCCACCAGAAAGCAACACCGTATAAGAGGTTGGGTTCGATGACCAAAAAATATATCCATCGCTTGATCTTTGGGCGAAGACCCCGTCTGGCTCCGAGCAGTAAGCAGCACATGCCGCTCTACGTGCCCTAGCAGCAGATATTTAACCTCGGGACTCAACATGAGTCTGGTCCCGCAGTACAATTGACAGCGCCAAGTTCAACTTATTCGACAGTGTCTGCGGATAAATTCCCGACGCGGTCATGGAAATGTCGTCAGCGTAAGCTATGGCGTCATTGCCAGAGTGTTCCAACCCCCTCAAGAGTGAGTTGACCGCAAGATTCCAGAGAAGTAGTGATAGAACATCGCCTTGCGGTGTGCCTCTACGAACCTCTGACAATTTCTGGCCCCCCCTGTGGAGGTTACTATCTTCAACTTGAGGAGTGCATGTACTTTTCCACCCGGGTGATAAGAGAGTGTAGTGTAGTCTCTACTGATTTACATCTCGTGTACGCATGTTGGGAGGTGGAAGGACTCTTTCCAGTGTCTTCAGAAGAAAGGAACACAGACTTATGGCGGTTTGTTAACCCGATAAAAGGCCTGACCGCCGAGGGTGACACTTCCCGGAAAGTGAGTGTCAATGAGAAGCTCTAGCGCCTCCAAATTGGATATAGTCCAGCAGCCGTCAAGTCGTTGGATACAGTCAAGGGATTTGTGTGTGGAACTTAGAATTTTACGAAGACGGCCAGTTTCGGCAGAGGATTCCACGCTCGCGCAGTAGTTCCTCCACAAGGCCCTCTTCGCTCGCCTTACAGCGTATTTAAGTTCCCTCTTTTAGACCTTGTAGATTGACTATTCGCCCGTTGCCTTTGCTCTGTTAAAGAGCCTACCACAAGATCGGTGTAGATCATCGATCTCTTGGTTCCACCAGGGCGGTTTTCGTTTGCCTCTGTGGGCAGAGGGTTTGACGGAGGATGTGGCTGCCGCCCTAAACGCAGCTGACAATGTGTCCGCAGCCCTATCCACGTCGAAACGGGTCATAATAGTTGGGCAGTTTCTCTCTATAAATGGTCCAATTAGTGTTCCTCCTGTTGACCGGAATGGTCAAGGTACAAGGAGGAGACTCTTTCGCGTCGATAATGAAGGTAATGTATCTATGGTCCGAAAAGGACCATTCATGAGATACAAACCAGTCCCTAAGTTTATGAGAGAAATCGGACCTTACGACAGTGCTGTCCAGCACATCCTTTCTGTTCGAAGTAAAGAAGGTTGGTTCATCTCCCCGATTAGCTATAACTAGATTATTACTAATAATAAAATCAAAGAGGCACTCAACACGTTCATTGGTACCGAACTGCCCCACATCGTATGGTGGGAGTTGGCATCTGCTCCGATAATAACCGGAATTCCGTGCAGTCTCGCATCCGCCACCAGTCGACCAATGGGCTCCTGAGGGGGAGAGAGCCCATAGTCATGCGTCAAATACGATGATGCGATCCAGAGGGTCATCGAGTTTATTTCGACGACCATGGTGACGGTGTCCTTGTCGCTGAATCTGTGGAGGAGAAAAGCATTAATAACAGTCATAACCATGACACCAGCCCTAGGCTTACCTGAGTTCTGGATATACGGTAAGCGATATCCTTTGGTGTTGAGTTCACAAACCCTGCCGTCTACGACCCAGGGTTCCTGGACCAGAATGAGCTCTGCATCCTCGGCTGCTATTCGGAGGAGCAGAGCGGGGGGAGGGAGTTTTAGAGTGTTGTAGGTTAATTTGGATGACTCTCAGCATTGGCCAGAGAATCAACCATTGTCACATTAGCGTCCTCTTCGTCCGACAACGGAGAGGTTGCGCCCGCGTCACTATCAATGCCGTCGCAGAATTCCCCAACCAGCTCAGAACCGGACTTCATGCTGGCTGAGGAGCGTCGAGAAGAATGACTGCACACACGCTTCTACATTCGACAGGTTCAGAGGTAAGGTCGGATGGGGTGGAGTCCTGTGGGATGGGTTAAGCTAAAACCATAATTTATCACGCCCCCACGGGCACTGATAAGCGGAAGTGACTCCTCATTCAGGATGATCACCGCCTCGCGGTAATCACCCCACTGGTCAGCAACTTTTGCCACTCTCCAGTTGTGAGCGGGCAGGTGAGTATTACTGGCCTTGAGGATCCTCAGTATGGTTTCCTGGTCTGATGGTCCAGTCGGTATTCTCGCCTTGGATCGGAGGCGGTTAGGAATCTGGTCGGGAGGGACAGCAGCAAGCCTTGCTCCAGGCCAGACTTCACCAATCCAGCTGATAGCCTCCTTATAGAGCTCCATAGAACGGAGGTCAGAGCAAGCTACCAACTTGATGTACCCTTGAGCCGGGTGAAGGGCCAGGGTTGGAGTCCATTACCCCAAGGAAGACGTCCAAGAGCGCGTTTTCCACTAGCTTCCACTTATGGGGGCGATGGAACCATCAGGGTGGCTCTGGTTGATGACAGCCCAGGTCAGACCTTTCCTTAAAACCTCACTGAGAGGTCTGGAAGGTCTGCTGGGGTCAGGACGTCTGGGTTGCGTCGTTGGACGGGGTCTCGTAGGGGGAATATTAGGGTTGGTTACCTTAAAGCGTTTGGGAGGCTGGAGTGGAGCGTTTAGCTCGGTTGAGCTTTGCCTCTTTGCGGCCGTCTCAGCCGTAATCGAAGAGGCGGGGGGCAACCATTTCGATGGGCCTTAGCCCAGGCAAGGCAACGATTCTCGTCCTCTGAGAGGAGAGGCGGGTCGCTCTATCCAAATCTCGCAATGATTCGCATGGCTGACCTGCGAATTCCATATGCCCTAATGCTAGCACTCACGGTACTTTTGACACCTGAAGATGGATTGGTGCCAGGGGCCTGCGCGCCAAACTTGTCTGCCAATGCAGCCGATGAGTGCATGGGCATATTCGCAACAGCCTTAGAGGTAAAAGGAGCCAGGGCGGAAGATGTGGCGACACTGGGGACCGGCTTCGTAGCCGGAGCATTGTATACCAAGCGGGGTTTCGCCGAAGTGGATGTTTGGGCCTTAACTTTTGTGGCAGAGGCAGCTGCATTTTTGACAGGTGCCTGCCTGGAGAGGATGTTGCGTCCACCGGTTACAGTGGATGTTTTGCGCTCACCCATTTGAGTTTGCGCAGGTTTGTGCCTTGGGTTTGGGTCTTTGGGTTTGGTATTCATTGCAAATGCCAAAGCCGCTATCCTTGCCCGCAATGTGTAGTTACCCATAAGTGGTGCCGGGGTTATCTATGCAAGCAGGGAGGCCACGCGAGGGTTTGGGGACAGGTGCTCAGAGCTAGACCGGGTACTAAACGATAGTCTTCTCAACCGAACCTACACCGCCAACTTAACGGCGACGAGCAAGGAACGTACTTTGAGGCCTGCCAGGGTTTTAACGGGACGGGGGCGGCTGTAACCCTAGCCTGGAGCCGTTCACACTGCGGGTTTCACCCCGGTGCTACCGTGCATACACTACTAGAAAGCTACAGCCAACAGCTCAAGGCAATCAAATCAGAAACAGGGGAAGGAGTGGTCAAAAGAGAAGAAAAGGGTCATGCTAAAGGGGGAGGGGTCAGCCATAGTCACCCCGGGAGGTGTTTATTGACTCCCCAGTCTAGATTCGTAGTGTTTTGTTGAAGGACAGGGCCACCTTTAGCAGGATGTTACGATGTCAGGCAACACGGGCTTGATAGGGTAGAGGCTGGAGGCTCCGAAGGAGCTATGATCGCATATCCCTATCCTGCGGAAACCGCTTGGCCCCCCGCAACTATACAACATTTTTTTTGATTGCGATTTACAACATCTATATGTTCTGTACGACACAATGTTGCATTTAATATGTAGTAACGTTTAATTTGACTCGATGCTTTGAGCTCTTTTTGCCTTTGCAATTGTTGAATATCTTCCTTGAAGTTCGACTGCTCTGTAGTTCGAACAATGATGGCCAGCGCATCGCGAAGCCCGAAAGGTGTAAGAGTTGACCGGGTTTGTCGATCTGCCTTGATAGTTTGAGCGTTTTTTATGAATCTTAAAATAAATCCTGTGATTCGTTGAAGCGTTTTAAATGAATTTCGGTGGTTTATGCTATGCAACGGGTTCCCACTCTCGACTGATACCAGCAAACTTTTAGGGTTTTGTTTCGTTTTACAAATTGTTGCTTCAGAAGCTTGACAAAAAGTTGGAGGCCAATGTTTTTTGTTTTCATGAAGGAAAAACGGACCGTACATCTGTTGCGGTGCTTGTTGTAATTGTTAGGATTCTAATCTCTAGATATGACGTCCGCTGGGTTATCTTTGGAACTTACATGCCATTGTTCGGGTGCCGTATTTTCTTGAATTGAAGTTATTCGATTTGCCACAAATGTATGAAAAGAGGATGACCTAGAGTTTATCCATGTTAACACGATTTTTAAGTCAGTCGAAAAGAACGTTGGTACGGTATTCATGTCCAAATTTTGTTTAACTCTTTCAGCTAAGGTAGCTCCTAACTTAGAAGCACATAACTCCAGCCTTGGAAGGGTTTACTGTTTAAGTGGAGCTATACGAGATTTTGCACACAAGAAGTATACAATTATAGTTCTATTAGAATATATAGAATCATTCTGACATAAATTGCAGCCCCATATGCTTTCTTTTATGCATCTGTAAAGACCTGCAGTTGGGTGTTGTTGGAAACCTCATCCTTGAAAACATGCCGATGAACTTGAAAGTTTTCGAGTTCTTTAAGATTACTTCGAAAATTTCGCCAGCGCAAATCGAACTCTGAAGGAACAGCTTCGTCCCAAGAGAGGTTCAAGGTCCATAACTCCTGAACAAATATTTTAGCCCTGACGACTACAGGTGATAAGAGACCCAACGGAGCCGAAATCGCAGTAAAATAGTAAACAGCTCACTCTGAAGTGGTGGCCGGATGTGCAAAATATCGTTCAATGACTTTCCAGATGATGTTTTCGATGAAGCGTCGAATACCACTCGAAGTTTAGTGGTGCTGCTTTCAGGTCGAAGTACGCAGTGACGAATAAAGTATTTACTCCCTTCTACCTTCTCTATAGCGATTTTGGTCATATCCCTAAAGCTTCATAATCCTTCATAAATTCTGTATATTGTTCTTTCAATGAGAGATCTTTTGATAGTCTGCGCTCCAAGGAGTGAAATCGGTTGAATGCTATGCTGTGTGAGTATCCGAGGGCAGATGTTTCCGCGCAGAATGGAAGTCGTACGACGAATCTTCCGTCTTTGTCACGAGTGGTGTGTTGATTGGTGTGTGTTTCACATTGTGCATCATAAGGTGACAATTGTTGTGTGCTTTCAATCTCCTCCAATAAGCATAAGTCAAGACCCCGCATGTTGCAACTGACAATTGTAGACCAGATACCTTACCTAACACTATCCAGCCTAAGGTTGTATTTTGCAGCACTGAAAGGTTGTCAGCCAATTTAATTTGCCCAATAGCGAGCGATTGATGGTAATATTCCGCCCCTAATAGAATATCAATTTTGTCTGGACGGTTGAAGGCTGGGTCAGCCCAGAAGAGAGCAGGCTGAAGAGCAATTATTTGAAGCAATACAAATGACTCAAAATGCGCTGAAAAGTTGTTGAGTCGAGATTGGATAATAACGCTGACTCGGTGTTGAACCTTAGTTCGGTTTTTTACAATACCATTGATTGATATGGATGTAGTCCTTGCTGGGAGTCCTAACCGTGCCACTAATCGTTCGGTTATTAGATCGACTTGTGTACAAATAAGAATTTGTACTTAATTTCTATAACTAAATTTTGAATTGAATTTTGAATTAAAATTAATTATTTAAACTATTATCCCCATTATCTATATCTGTTATTACAACTTGAATTATTGTGAATTAATTTGAATTACATTGGAACATTAACGAATCATTATTTTGGAATGCAATTTAATATTAACACGTTGACGGACAGTAGAAACAAGTGAAATTCGAAAATTGACACTATATGTTTTTGTAATTTTTAGAATATTAGAAGTATAGTTTTACTCTTTCTGCTTAAATACACTTAATTAAATTTAAATTTTTTTATTTCTATTTAAAGTGTAAAATCAATCATAAACAAATACTTACCAGTATAAACAAAAAATATTAAATGTATCAATAGCAACTGTAAATTGAAGAGAAAACAAGATCGCACTACTCCGTTCACAACCACGTGCATACTCAATGTGTTAACCTTGCATACTAAATTTTTTTCGAAAACATGACACTAGGCTTCTACTTGTACGCTGGTAAATGCACATTTGTGCTGCTACAGCCGCAGTGTCTAAAAACGACCGTTTCGTATTGGACGGCTATTGCCGTCATGTCACATAGTGAACTTGAACTTGACGGCTATAGACGCAACTGTCCGTCAACGTGTTAACTAAAACATTCCAAAACATGGAAAAGATTTTTTATCTTTACCTTTTTTATATCATCTTAAAATGGAAATTTGTACATGAACTTCACTTACTTTCACAACGCCCAACTGTTTGGTTACAAACAATCTTCATATAAATAAAAATTGTAATAATCAATCTCTAAAATAAAAAGATCTCGTTTTATACACTCATCTCTACTCTCAAAAAGTGTAAGTTACACTTAACAACCTTAAAAAGAAATAAATAATAATATTTCTTTCTCCTTTCTCTTTTCTTTAACCCTAATTATAATTATATTCGAGTAATTATAATAACAACTTCTCTTCAAAAGATTATCCCAATTGTTTTAATCCCTACATTCCAATCTTTTGAAAGAGAATTTGTTTTATAAATAATACCAATTATTTCATGGTCCTTCGAGCCGGATATGAACCAGCGACCTATGATCCTGAGTCCAGGATTGCTCTGCATTCGGTTTCCAAACCATTAGTCTAAACCTTTAACAACGCTGTTCCTAAAAGAACATAGGAGTTTTTGTGTGCATAACTAACTGCAATATCTTTGCCTTTTAAGATTGTGGTGGTAACAAGGGACCCTGTTCCGCTGAAGTGTCGCGGTCTTCTTTGGTTAAAGAAGTCAATTTGGATATACTTGGTTTTGTGCGCATTTGTGACCTTTGTTCCAAATGAACTAAGGTGTGGTGCTTTTTTCCACACTTTTGGCAGCGGCCTAAAATGGTACATCTTTTGGCTAAGTGGTTACTATTGAAACAGTTGACACATAATTTCTGTATCTGCACAAGGTTGAGCCGTTTTGTAGGGCTGAGTAGCATAAAGTCCTTGCAGCCATTTAACGGATGAGAATCTCGCTTACACATGAAGCATCGGGCAAACTCAAGTGTTGCAGGTGCGTAAGTTTTGTTATTGTTGGGAGACGTTTGCTCCTTATATCCCATTGCCTCAAGAGCGTGGAAATAGTTCTCGAGGAAAGTGAGGAATTGGTTGATTGATTGTAACTTTTTGGGGTTAGAGATAGATTGTTCATACTGAGTATGAACTGTTTTGTCTAGTTTTTTAACTAAGACATGTAATAGGAGTGGATCCCATGGCGTAATCTGGAGTTTTAACTAAGACATGTAATAGGAGTGGATCCCATGACGTAATCTGGAGTCCCATATTGGAGAGAGCTGCCATGCACTCCTTTGTTGTATCGTACAACCGCTTAATGCTACTCAATGTGCAAGCTCCAGATGGCTGATCGAGCAGCCTTTGAATTGCCGTAGCCACCATAACACGTTTGTTGTTGTATCGGTCCTCAAGCAACCACCATGCCGCTTGGTAATTTTCTTCAGTTATAGCAAGATGGTTGATGAGATTTGCTGCTTCGCCAATTACGTTAGTCTTAAGTTACCACATTTTATGAGCGTCAGACATCTGCTGTTCATTGACAATCCTTTTAAATAAGTCTGAAAATGATGACCACTTCATGTAATCGCCGTCAAATTTAGTGATGGTGACTGTAGGTAAGGTTGTTGTGAGTTGGATGATCGCTGACTGGGTGTTCATATCTCTTTGAGTCGTAACCAGCTCGGTCTGGATCAGGATATTTGTCCAAGACCTCATCATTAAGATGTTCTAATAGCTAGGACATACTACGCCAAATCCTATAAAAGACCAACGAGAAACAAGTCGACACACACCATCTGTTTCTCGACTATAAGGCAGCCTTTGATAGCCCCATAAGGGATCGTGTTGTTGCCACAATGTCTGAGCTCGGTATACCTGCGAAGCTGATAAGACTATGCAGAATGATGTTGAGAAATTTCTGCAGCTTCGTCAAGGTGGGAATGGACCTCTCCGAACCTTTTGATACTCTACGAGTTTTCAGACAAAGCGATCCCTTATCATGCGACCTCTTCAACTTCGTCATGTAGAGTGTTCTGCGAAAGGCGGGAGTGTATCGCAATGGCACTATTTTTCAAAAAAGTGTCCAGACATACCCATCATAGGGCGTACGAAGCCAGATGTTACTGCTGCCTTTAGTGCTATTGAGCGGGAGTCTACTAAGATGGGTCTGGCAGTAAATGAGGACGAAGCAAAGTATTTGTTATCGACAACTAGAGACGTGTGGCGTATTGCTTCTCAGATTACTGCCGATAACTATACATTTGGTACAGTCAAGGAATTTATTTATTTTGACTCCGCCGTTACCACCAAAAATGATGTCAGTCTGGAGATCAAGCCCAGGTAGCACCAACGGGTGCTACTATGATCTTAATAGGGAATTGAGTAGCAGAGACCTCTCTCGTACGAAAACACTAATACTCTATAAGACGCTCATCCTACCCGTGCTTCTTTATGGCGCAGAGGCATGGACCCCACAAAGCACTGCGTAAGATCCTGCGTAAGATCTTCGGTCCAGTTCGAGTTGACGATGATTTCCACATCCGATCCAACAGTGAGCTGTATGAGCTCCTCAACGACATAGACGTTGTGCAGCGTATTAATATCTAGTGGCTGCAATGGATCGAAAGGATGTGTTGCGGCGGGCTGAAATCCGTTAATCGGGTTGTTAAAATTTTTCTAGTTTATCCTACTAATTCCTTTAAGGTATTCTGAACATTGTCCAATAGTTTGGTGGATTGCTTGTGGAAAATTCCTTGGTTTTCTACTTGTATTTTTAGCGTATTATCACGGTCGTTTTGGTGAGAGCCGCGTACGTTTGGCTGTCTGAAAACTATCATCCAAAAAGCTACGTTTGGCAGCGTGTTTCTGTTATTTTCGTTTTGCGAAGACAACAAAACTTCTTCTGCAGACTCTTTGTTTTCAGGTCTGACTAAACCTATATGTAAACACATATGTACATATTTATACTGTGTTAGTTTTACATTTTATATAAAAAATATAATATCTTATTTTTTCCAACCAGCTATATCCCTTAGGGGACGTCCATTAGAATTAAGGTCGTCCACCGGTTTTATCCATAAATGGTTGGCGCGTTGTTTGGCATTTTCGCCAAATCGCTTGGCCTTGGTCAAATCACTGTGTTGCACCATGAAATCAACTAAGATTTTAATCTGGCGCTGCTGAGCCTGCAACTTTTTTGGCCTTTCTCTAAAAAAGTAATTTAGATATGAAAATTTATTTGTGCTTACTTACATGATTCGTTTCCTTTGCGTTTGATATTTTGTTAGCGCAAAATATTTGAGCTTAACGAACAATTGTGACATAGGTTTTCTTATTACAGAGCGCGGTGATGCCAGATATGCAGAAGGGGAAAATTAGATGCGTAAGGAAATACAAAAGCGCAATAAAGAGTACCAATTGCTTAATTACCATTTTATTTTCGCATCGCAATAGAGTAACCCCCTCGTAGCACCTAGAAAGTTTCAAAGAATACTCGTAAGTACAGATGGATTCTTTCAGCTCAAATAATTATTTTATGTGTACAGAGAAACTACTTGTAAGAACCTTAGGCTTGTGGCAATATAATTTTACCTAAACAACAATTATCGATTGACTGGTTTTAAAACTTCTACGAGCATTGATGATTTGACTATGCGTTTTGTTATGAAATTATTGCTACTTGCATTAAAGATTTGCCCCTCTTGCCTTTCTCTAATCAACTCAGTTTGGTAGTCTGCCAGTCAACCTAACTTTCACTCAACCAAATTACTTTCTGATATTGCGGAACTCAACGTTTTTTAGTTGTAATTGTTATGGTGTTTCCGGTATGAAATTTCAATTTCATGTTCGTAACACCATGAAATTAATTTGGAAATAGAAGAAAAGTAAATTAAAAATGACCGATACAATACGATTCATGCGAAAGGACACAATATCGTTGAAAGGACGATTGGTATTGTCAAGAGCGAATTTTTATTCAGTTAGAGGCTTACATTATTCTGCAGAAAAAGCAACTCAAATTGTAAATGTTTGTTGTGCTCTGCATAACATTAGTCAACATTTTCGAGTGAAGTTCCAGTCCCAAGCCGATGAAATATTTATCGAAAATGAAAATACGACATCACAATGCCTAAATTTAAACATTGAGGGTACGGAAATTGGAATGAGTATCCGAAATAATATAATGCGTTCTTTTCAGTCATAACAAAACTATTTTATTTATTTTTTTTTTTTGTTATTCAGTTGAATTCAGTCTTTGTTTGTTGTTTATACATTTAATGTACTTTTAGGTATTTAAGTAATAAAATACTAAACAGAAATAAATAGAAAAAAAATCACTCTTTGTGGTAAAAATACGTAAGTATTTCATGGGTTTTGTAATTCCATAGCAATTTCATTTTTAAATTTCTCAATTTTCATTATTTCACACTCCACTGTAAGATGGTAAACTTCAGTAGCATCATTAACTTGCCTTTCATATATGGCAATTTTCTGTTGTTTAATTTGTAAAGCTGTTTGTTTATTTAACAGTTTATATAAGTATTTTTCATCAAATCCTTAATGCATTTTGAAAGTTTAACTTGTGTCTCGCATTGCTTTCTCAAAAGTTCTAGACGATGTTATTCTATTGATTTATTTTTTTCTTAGCTGGAGTGTTTAATATCTCAGAGGCATTTGTAATGACTTGTTCCATGTCGGAATTTTGAGGAGACGCAGAAGCGCGACTGGTTGTAGGAGCAATATTTTCAACGCCGAAAGTGTCCAGATGGAGCTACTTGGTCATTTAGTGATACACAATCCTCAAGAATGCTAAGGGGAATTTCTTGTGAAGGACCACCTCCTGCTGTTTGATTGTTTTTTGTTATTAGCAAGTTTTTATTTTTTTTTTATTTTATTCATCCATTTATTTCAAAGAAATTCATTAGCAAAAAGTATAAGTGCCCCTGCGTCCCTAGGACATAAAAAGGGGAAGTTGGCAATTTTATATATAGCAAGTATTTAACAAGAAAAAAATAAAAATAAATATATATTAAAATAAGTTTTAAGTAAATATACATAAGTATACATATATTACATCTAGGTTAGCTCTTTGAGCTGAGATCAGTTTAGATCACAAAAATTCAAATGAAAGTAAAAAACTATTACATCAGAAGCATATCCATTTCCTGAAGTAAATATTGTTTCAGTCTTGCTTTAAATGCTGAAATTGTGTATATGTTTTTGATACTATCGGGAAGATGATTGTATTCATAACAGCCAGCGTATTCCACACGTTGCTTTGTAGTTTCTAACCGACATCTCTTAACCGTTAAGTTGGTATTATTTCGAGTACTATAGTAACTCTGGTTGATAGTAAACTCTATGGAGTGATACCCAATATTCCGTACAGCCTTATACATATATAAATTCAGTTGCATTTTATACAATCCGAAAACAGGAAGAATAGTTTTTGATACATCTCGGTATAGGGATATTGATGAGTGCGTTCTAGGAATGTTATAGACGAGTTTCAGAGCCTTGTTTTGAAGTCTCTGAAGAGCTTTAAGATCAGTTGTCTTTTTATAGGCATATATCATGGGCAAGTAATTTAGATGACTTTGAATAAGAGCATTATACACCAGAATCTTAGTCTTTACATCAAATACATTCTTAAATTTATAAAGTATGCCCATGGCTGGAGCTACTTTTTTCTTCAATGACTGGATGTGTTTATTCCATTGTAGATTACTCTGAAAAAGCATACCCAAATAAGTTACAGAATCGCTTTCATTAACTTCCGCATCACCAACAAAAATTTTAAAAACTGCGTCACTCCTAGAAGCATATGGACGAAACCTCATTACTTTTGTTTTGTCCTTATTTAAGGATAGTCTATTAATTCTGGCGTATTCCAGTAATACTTCGGCATCATGTTCCATTTGAGATTTCAGTATTATCTCATGATTGTAGGGATAAAAAAGACAAATGTCGTCAGCACACAGTATAAGTTTGCCATGTAGCTTGAGATTTGATACGTCATTTATAAATATTGTGAACATTAAAGGACCCAAAACACTTCCCTGCCGTACACCAAATTCAACCACCCCAACATCACTTCTATCATTATTAATTGCTACATATTGCAACCTGTTTTGCAAAAAACTTTTGATAAGCTTGATAGCACTTTCCTGTAGTCCATAATATGAAATTTTATCGATCAGTAATTTGTGGTCAACAAGGTCAAAAGCCTTCGAAAAATCATAAAAAACAGCACCGACACCACCACAGCCACTGTCTAGACTATCACATATGTAATTCACAACATTTACAACTGCTTCCTGTGTCCCACTTCCTTTTTTAAAACCAAATTGATACTTGTATAGGAGGTTATTTTGTTCTAGAAACTGTGACAGCTGTTTATGAAGTATTTTTTCAAAAATTGTATCAAATATTGGTAGGAGCGCTATAGGTCTGTACATATCTACTGTGAACACTTTGCTGTTTTTTGGTATTGGAGATAACTTTGAAATCTTTAAAATGGCGGGATATTCAGAGTCATTAACTATTCCATTGAAAATATTCACTAAATTTGAAATTATTATATCCTTGCATTTTATAATTGCTTTACTCGATATACCATCATGGCCCGGGCTTTTATTTGTGTGAAGAGTTGAAATAATTTCCTGGAGCTCTTCTTCGTTTATACTACTGAAAGAAAACTTGTATCTGCAGTATCGTAAGGTATTTAAGCTGTTACAAGAATCACCTTCTGATTTTATAATCTTTTCATTTAAAATTCGCGGAATTTCTAAAAAATATTTGTTCAACATATTACATTTTTTGATGTTATCAGTTACTAGATCACCTTTGTCATCTTTGAGTTGTAGCTCACCTTTAATATTTCTACCTAGATTTCTATTTATAAATTCCCAGCATTTTTTTGGATTTCGTTGTAGGTTTTCCAAATGTTTTTGGTAATACGTATTCATAGAAATTTTAATAGCATATTTTATGACTCTACTAAGTTTTCTTAAGATGTTTTCTATTATTGGGCTTATACTTCTTTTTCTTCTTTTTTTAAGTAATTCCTTTTTTGCCATCATGAGCGAAAAAAGGCTATCATTAATCCAGGGGGCTATTGTACGCTTTATAGGGGTTCGTTGAATATTATCTGAAGTGGAGTCTTTTAAACATTTTATTATTGTTTCCGTTAATGTTGTTAGATCAACAGTGCACCAGCACTGTTTTCATTTGATTTCGAAGACGCTCTTGCAACTGTTTGTAATTACTGGCCACAGTATGTCTCTCTGTGTAATCTAGTTCTTTCACTTTGCTATTTATTTGACATGAAATTAAATTGTGGTCAGTTATATCACATCCAACACAGTTAATAAAGAGATTGTCTGGTACGTTACTATATACATGATCAATTGACTTCCCACTTATTGGCCGTGTTATCATGTTATGACAGTTTGCATAACCAGTCCGTTCCAATATGTTCAAAAGATCTGAAGATAGTGTTTCATTCAAACAATCTATATTAGAGTCTCCAATTATTATTTTCGGTAAACGTGGATTCATTTGCAATATTTTGTCAATAAAGGTATAAAATGTTTCAATATCGCACTTTTGGGACCTGTAGAAAGTACAGATTCTAAGTGGTTTCCGATTTATTTCGAAATTTTGTAGCGAAATTTGAATAGCTTCAATAAATTGTTTACTTTCACAATACTCAATCATATATTGCAAATCTTTTCTGATATAGAATGAAGTTCCACCAAAACCGTCATATCTACTGCAATGAATGACATTATAGCCAGGAATATTGTATATTTGATTTAAATTTGTTTGAAACCAAGTTTCTTGAACTGCTACTATATTAGGTAAATTTTCAAATTGTGATATTAACGTTTTGAATTTTAAAAACTTGTTAATGGAGGATATGCTTCTTATGTTTACAGACACAATATTGAAAAAATTATTTTCACTATTTTTTAAATATTTATCAAAAATTTCTACATTTGAAAAATATTTATCATTTAATATCATTTGAAAAAGAAAAAAAAAATAATTATTTGAACACATAACATAAACATAAAAATACAATATATATTAAATAAGAGACATATGGTTCTAATGTGTGCCACCTCGAGAGTCATCAGAAACTTCATCATTCGCCGTAGTCAGCTGACGTCTTGATCTAGAGACCCTCGTACCAGTTGTAACCTCCAAAAGGATATCATCTACAACTTGTTCACTCCTAATAATTTTCAAGCTTCCATTTATTCACCCCTATCGCAAATAACTATTCCCATAAAAATATTCCCAAATTTCATCATTTCCTATTGTGAATCATTCCCAAAAAAATTTTTTGGGAGTGAATTCACAAACACAAAAAATATTGTATCGCCAATGTTTATTCCCAAGAATTATTTTGTAAAATTAATTCGCAACACTTACCAAAGGGAACAAGAAGGGAACATGTAAGTAAGTTTGGTGTTGCTTTTTAAAACTAAGTACATTGTTTTATTTAAGGAACGCAAATGTAATACTAGTATAGGTTGGAGTGTGATATTTACAGAGAAGACTGTTTTTTAGATTTAAGTATTCCAGAGAAGGTTTTATTTTGTTTTTATGTATGTACATATGTGTACAATTTTTATTTACGAAAGTAAATACAAAAGTGAAGAAATAAACATTTTATTTTAAACTATCAAAGTGAACTAGTACGAATGCATTCAGCTTCAGACGTGTTCCTTGAATAACTTCATCAACATTTTCCAGTTCGTGCGATTCATATATAACTGTGTCTATAAGTGTTGAGCCGCACTTATAATATTGACAATTTGAGCACTTTTCTTTGGGGAGTAGTGTAACTCTCGTGTTCCAAGCAAACAACGCCGTCTGCTTTTAAGAACGCCGTTGATCCTTTCCACAATATTACGCGCTCGAGAATGTACATACATACATAACATAATTGGCCATTACAACCCTTCAGTCAGGATTACGGCCTTGCTTCTCAACACCACTCATGTTGTGTGCGTTAATTTTATACATGAAGCTTTTCATGGCAATTTTTTCTCTCAGAGTTTTTGCCAGAAATCTGCTGAGAGGAAGTCGCCGAAGAAATATTTTCATATTTTCGTTTTGATGTCTGACCTGGGATTCGAACTCGGGCCTTTCGACTAATAAGCCAACACACTACCTACTAGACCACGGCGACTTCATGTACGAATGTACTTCGTTAAATTTTGCGCTCTGCTGATCCCTCTGCGGCATTTCTGTAGGTACTATCATCCATGGCTCAGAGGCATACCCGCCGTCTTTGTATTAGATGTATTAAAATATATGTATAGTTCTAATTATTATAAAAGTATACCTAGATCTTCGCTACAACCTTTCCATGGATTGTTTCTCCTCTTCCAGCACCAAAATCGAAGATATACGCTATTTATTTTTTAAGATTTGTGTTTTTCTTTGAAAAATTGTTGAGAGGTAATTCACAATAAACAATTTTTGTTTATAGATCATTTATAACTAATTCACAATAAAAACTTTTACTCCCAATATATTTGCAATACCGATTTTTTGGGATGGGAAAAAAAATTTACTCCCAAATAACTTCTTCCCATAATATTCACGATAGGGGCGATTGATTTTTTGGCATAAATTTTTCCTCCATTTGTATATACTGACAAATAACCGACAGATTTCAACGTTTTAGCATACTTCAATAGTTCTAGCGATTCCCTACTGAGATAATCATTAACATAAATCATTTTTGTTTTTTGTTGTGCTCATTTCCTTTGAAATTTGATTTGGCTGCCATAAGTTTGTCCTTCGCTTTTTTAGAGTTAAATTTCACCACCATCGTTTGAGTTTGATTAGTTAAGTTTTTTCGCTTTAAAAAATAAGCATCTTCTATTTGGCATTCATCTATGTCCACTTTGACACTTTTTGTTAAATTGAGTATTGCATCAACAGCACTATCTTTATCGTCAACTTTAATGCCACTTATTATGCAGTCATTTTTTACCCGTTGATCATTTAACATTTTCACAGTACTTTTTAATGTAGCTATTTCGTATCTCAGGTTATAATTTTCTTTTTCAATTATTTGTATTTTCTTCTTATTTTCGGTTATACTGTTTAACATTTCATCAAATTTTGTTGACATAAAGTTCAGTGACTCTTGTAAATCAGACAGCTGATCAAGTTTATTGAGTTTTTTTTAATACTTGCTTTGTAGTGAATCCAAAACTACGGAGTAAAAATTCTAATAAGATGTCTATTTACAATATTTTAGATGTAGAAAATCCTTTCCACGCTTCCTTGTACTGATTTTTGGTCTTCCCAAATTTTTGATTGCCTTCAGAAATTTCTGGATTATTTTCCCGCAACTTCACAAATCGCTCAAATTGGGCTTTGGTTGTTATTTTCAATTTCCTGCGTATTAAATCTTTATTTTAAGCAGAAAAAAACCATCTTTTATCTTTTTTTCTATTATTTTTAAAAAGAAAATGTATTAAATAAATAAGTAAACTCTACAACTGACAGAGACTCAACTGCTAATAAGCAGTCTTCTATTTAACGTTTTTGTCAACTAAACTCAAAGTGGTGAGCCGCAATACTATAAAACACAACTAAAAATCAACCGCACAACCAAAAAGTCAAACGCATTTAAGTTGAGAATGGCAATACCGATTTCTGAAAGACGACCAAACTACTAAAAAGTTGCCAACCGCAATAGAGGCAATTATTATCATTATAAAAAACTCACTTAATTTTGCATTAAAAACGAAGCACACTGCGGTTTAGAAAGCTTTATGTACAGACGTAATACGCTTGAAGAAAGTTTCCTAAAGTGATAAACAGTACTTACGACCTTTGTTTCAATAAGTTAGAAATAATAAAGTTTGAGTAAGTTTTCAGTTTTTCCTTTTTTTTTTTGTTTGTTTTTGTATAGCTTTAAAAACTTTTTATTTATAACTAAGTTGTGTAGTGTTTTTCATTTTAGTTCTTATTGTTTTTACAAGAGCAACGGCTTAAATTTAACATATACATATATTGAAAATCTCTCAGAGACATATATATATATATATATATATGCATGTATATATATATATGTTATGATTTTACTATTTTTTTAATTTTTTCTTTAAAAAATTTGTATGTTCTGTTCTGATTAGGTCTGCATTTTCAGTTGTAAATTTCTGTATAAATTATAATTAACACAAATGTTATTTTATGTGTTACGGAACCACATAAATAAATTGTTTGTTTTCATTTAAAAGTTGTAGTTATACCAATAAAAAAATAATAATTTTACAATAATTATTACAACAAAATTTAACTTTCCTCTGCAATAATTAATTTATAATTACGCACAAAATAATGCGTTTAGTATACGACCTAGAAGTTATTATTTTTGTTAATATTTATATGTAATATATTATTCATTTCATACAATTTCACTTTTACAATAATAATAAAAATAATAATAGTAACATAAAATTAAACAATTATAATTATAGTATTATTTTTAATTACATCATCAAATTACCATATGACGACAATTTTAAACACAAAAATGTTTTATTTGAAAACTTTTGTCTCTTCAGTTTTAAGTTGTTTTTAATATAATTCTCACTTAAAAATCTGACAATCTGGGAAAATGGATGATGGTCCACGACCTTTATAGTTATTTTTTTTTTTTGGGCTAAATAGTAGGTGTATTAATATTTCCCTGCACAGCAAAATTTCGAAATATTGCAGGTGATGTTTATGGATAATTTAGTTATCGTCACTAGTTTCGCCATTAATGACTTGATTAAAGAATGGGTTAAGAGCTTTGACAGCCACACCTGAAATTAAAAAATATTAGAAGGGTTATTTTTGTTGTACAAAAAAGTTATAAGTAATTATTCCGAGATATTTCGAATAGTGTTAGTATTTAAGTTCAAATAATTAATCAAGCTTATATACATAATTGTATATAGAATATAGAATCTATATATATACAATAGAAAATTGATTCTTGATTCTGTTAAGTCGTCAAGATTTAATTTTCTATTATACATTTTTAATAATTTACCTTTTCCAGCTGATTGGTCCTTAGAATCGCGCCACGCTATGAATGTTTCTTGGGGAATGACATCTCCGTCATTAAGCTCACCAAAAATAGCTCCCAACAGACCTACAATTGCGATTAAAGGATTTTTGAGTTAAAACTAAATAAATCATAAATGTATTTAAGATTTTAAAATATAAATGTATGCTCCATATTCGGGATTGTAGATTTTTACTATTGTGTAATGATATTACTTTGTTTCATATAATTTTGGCATTTGAAAATAATTAGCTGTAGTTGTTAAGATGAAACAAGCAATACTTTACTAGATAATATTTAAAAATAATCAGGTAATAAAATTTTCTGTTAGAAAAAATAAATAAATAATACCTCTTGGATGCTCTAGACTATGAACCAATAGTTGTATGGCATATAAACATTCCAGTTCTAAATCTTCTTTATTGTCTAAATAACGCAGAAGGACTGGTATACAGATTTTGCGGAAGCACGGTAAATCTAAGCTATAATTATTGGAATCTTTAATAGCAAAACTGGTTAATGTTGTAGTCAAACTTTTGATAAAAGTTTTATCTACATCGGCGATATTTCCCTAGAGAATAAAGAATTTAACTTATTAAATGCATATACTTTAAAAAATATAATTGCAGTTACATTAATGTAATCTATAACATTGTCAGCATTGGAGCCTTCTTTCAGCAATTGTTCCACATGTTCCACGACTCGCTTATTTCGTTTTTCTTTAGATTCTTTGCTTTCGATTTCTGGATGACAATTTTCGTTTTCCACATATTCAAATTTCTGTTAAATAAAAACAAAGCTTAAGATATTAAACAGATAACTTTTTTAAATAAAAAATAGTTACATTCGTTTCAATAAAATTGGCAACTTCGTTTTCATCCATGAAATCTGTCCACTTTATATGATTTTTCTTCCACATTGCACGGGTAAAGCTTGGACCCACTTCTCTCGTACAATACTGTATGAAAGTTTTAAGAAATTTTTTACTAAAAGCAGGGGAGTCGCTGTTACGTAATTGAGAATTCCATAAATCGGTAACCGAAATTATCTTTTTAACAATTAAAGGACCTGCAAAGCATTGACTTTGTTTTTAGTATATCTTTTACATCAGAATTTGTTGCTTTACTTACCAGTAAATTCGAATATATACAACCATAACTCGGGAATATCAACCATCAAATCGCTGGCCAATTCGGCGAAATGTTTATACGCCAAGCGAAAATGTTCGACGGAAATGTATTTCTTTTCAATTAAATATGCTACAACATTCGCCAAATGGCG
This sequence comes from Sarcophaga rosellei, assembly GCA_930367235.1. Taxonomy (NCBI): domain Eukaryota; kingdom Metazoa; phylum Arthropoda; class Insecta; order Diptera; family Sarcophagidae; genus Sarcophaga; species Sarcophaga rosellei. The sequence goes on along the minus strand of OV884022.1, from coordinate 3,479,219 downwards.
CCTACACATCGGGCCAACATCTGCTAAATGCAAGTAGTCTGTAAGTATATAGTAAAGAAGACCACATCGTAGATTTTCCTTAACTTTATTTAAGCAGGAAACCGTCGTAGCATCTATGCACTTAGAATTCGCAGCGTTTTCAACCATTTCCATAACAACGGCTGTTATGACTTTGTAATCTGTTGGTTCTTCAAAAACTGCTGGTGGAGGACCAGATGAATGCTGAGATGTGTCACTTCCGGCTGGATTAAAATGTTGGTGTGTTGTACTTGAAGTAGAACTAGAAAAGTAGGACTGGTGCTGTTGTTGAGAATCACGATATAAATTTGAACTAGCTGCACCACTATTGGCTGACATTTTCCCTGTCATTCTAGATGCAGATAAAGACGACATTGGTTGCTGATATTTAGAATGACTAGCAGACTTTTGCATATTAGACGAATTACCACCCATACTCCGGACACCTTGAGTACTACGAGATGAAGAATTTTCTCGTGATGCTTGTGAAGAACCAGTTCGAGAAAGTAATCCTAATAGAAATAATAACAATTATGTTGTTTGATATAATAAACATTTCTAAATCTTACGATCATGATCATAACGGTCTCGTTCGATAGATCCCTTATTATACGATCCTTTATTGCGTGGGCCACTACGGTCCCGATCTCTATCTCGATCGGAGCTTTTATTTGAATCCACGGATAGAGCAGCAAACTGATTTGATGGTGTCGATGAAGGAGTAGACGATGACATGCCCCACAAGAATAATTCGCGAGTACCCATTTTCTTATTATTCATATCCACGTTAGCCTGGAGAAAAAAAATCATAACTTTACATTAGAATCATAATAAACAAAATCTTACAATATTGTACAAAAGTACAATATTTGAAACGCTTATAACAATCTATAACAGAAAATATACATTACTCCGTCAGTTGAAGTTCAGACCTGCAACTCTAGGTCGAAACAATTAGAATATTATTTCTAATCGTATTAATAAAAAATTCAGATACTAAGCGTGTTATAGTAATAACGTTAAAGTTAAAGTTCCATCCGCATCCCTATTTAAAGATATATATTCCTAAATAACTTTAAAAGATTGATTCTTAATAAACCTATCAAATGTCATTGAATATGGAGACTTGTCAAACAATGTTTTACAATGCTAAATATTTTCAACGAAATTTTAAAATACTTTTAACCATTTGACTGCTACGCGGCGCTAAAGCGCTGCGTTCATTTGTTACGAAAATTGCGCTGCGAGTTTCAGTGTATCTAAATTTTAATTTTCAAAGAAAACACAATTTAATGTTTATCATAACATAATTGGCCATTACAACCCTTCAGTCAGGATTACGGCCTAGCTCGCCGAAGAAATATTTTTTTTTCATATTTAGTTTTTTGTTTTGATGTCTGGACTGGGGCTCGAACCAGGGCTTTACGGTTAATAAGCAAACACACAACCTAATAGACTACGGTTGAATTTTGATAAGTCGGGTATAATTGTTCAACAAACATTTCTTAAGAACTTTAGCTGTATGCGTAAGATCAATACCTTTGTGTAAATCAAATGTGTGCATGTGTGTGCAAGCATTTTTTATTTAAAAATTACCGAATTTCCTCCAACAAAAGGCAATTTACTTGCAGCAGTTGCTAAACAAACACTCCATACCGTTAGATGCTCACCGCCATGTCTTAATTAGGTTTTCACCTAATACTATGTTCATATATGCACTTTTATTGTGTCAATATTCGGTTTATTGAGTACAATATTTTAAGTGTTCTTATTCAAAATTAATTTGACAGCTGGTTGTTTCAACAACATTGTCATTGTTTTTATTTTTTACTGTTTTTTATTTTGATTGTCGTTGTTGTTCGGATAATTATAATATGCTCACTGAACATACTTATGAGTGCTGCACTTTAAGTTTTACTCAATAATGACGTTTATTGCGATTTAAGCAATAAAGGCGCATATCTGAATACCGTATAACATTCTCAACCAAAAATGTTCTATTGCATTCGTGGGCTAACAAAACAAACTTCCCAAAAATACTTCTACCAACGTAGCAATGAGCAGACTGTATTCATATCGTTATACTCCATTAGTTTACAAATGATTTCTTGTATGCGATGTTAACATTAAATCGTTCTTTTAAAAAATTCGGAGTATTGTTTTGACATTACAGCTTTTGTTAAAATCTTTTGTCGCCATACCACCTCCCAATTTCGATATACTTGATCTGGTTCACGGTCATTATTTCTTTACGTTCTGCAAAAAGCTTTGTTAGACGGACTTATGTCTTAGTTCTCACTCGATGATGTTCCTTGATTGATAGGTCTTACTTGAAAGTGGAGCACTTTTACTGTGATACACCGTGCATGTATATATAGGAAAAATATCTATTAAAAATCTAAAATCTACTTACCAGACCTCCAAGTTTGTTGGAATCCAAAGCCTGTGACGAATTACGCTTTCCTGTTTGAACATGCCAAGTGTCATCATTATTCGAGTTACTTGATTGGCTATGGCTTCCTCCACCTCCTTGTTGACGTTTAAGACTGTTAGTATCTCCACGTTGGCTGTGGCTACCAGCATAGTTGCCCGACCTTCCATCGTTACGGCCACCACGATCATCACGTTTACCCGAACCCCCACCGCTATTACCACCACCAGAATTAATTAAATTCATATAGTGATACGAACTGTTTAACTGTTCATTGTTAGCCTCCTTTTCAATTTGTTCCATTGTTTTGGGTGCTTCGTTGCGAGTGGACTGCCAGTTCTTTTTGCGCAAATCAATAACGTCTTGTAACATAAAACGAACACGTGAAGAAATTTTTGAATTTTCAGTTTTTGATGCAATAGCTTGCATCCTCTCGATAACGCTATCCAATGAGTACTTTTGTCGTTTTTCATCTTTTGATATGTGCGTCTGTTCGAATTTCTGACCAACTGTAGTTAAAAGTTTACATAAACACTCCAACATATCTTCGTTATCAGGTTCTTTTAAAAGAGCTTCGATACAGGTATTTATAATTCTGACAGTAAGAATGGAGATTTTAAATAATTCACCAATAAATCGAACCGTACCACCTGAACGGCGACGTATTTTACGTTCCTCTTCCTCGAGTAAGGCCTCAAGTTCCACCTTTTCATTAGGATCTGTGCAGTTAGCGATTTTTTCTTTGATAGGTTTCAGTTTCTCTTCTTTAGCAGAGCTTTTGGTTACGTTATATGTAAATTCACGCTCTGTTTTATCTATTAATGCACTGCGGAAGTTTACGAGATTTGTTTTGGTACCGCTCTCCATTCGTTCGTCACGTGCTTTCACTTCATTAATTAAACGATGACATAAACTGGCGTATGACACTGAGAAATTAGGTTCATCAATTGCTTTTTCAAAAACCAAAATCATAACAGCTTCCATTTTATCCATAGTGTCGATTTTTAATTTTATAATTTCTTCAACGAGGGGTTCGAATTTTTCAGGTGTTAACTTGTTAAGAATACCGCGAACACGTCTTATTAATTCGTCTTTTTCTCGTTTAGTACTAATTTCGGGATCAATCTGTGGATCACTAGATTTGCCTAATACTCTTGGACGCCAAGCATTATCTGCTTCATTGAGTTTTACATCTTGATTCAGAGATAAGTTTAATCGTATAATTGGTCTATCACTATTGCGATTATGATGGCCACCATCACCTCCGCCGCCACCACGACCAGACATTGAACTCTGTTTCATATAATTATTTTGGTAATTGTCACCACCGCTGCTTCCTCTGGCTCCGCTAAATCCTCCAACCATAGATGAAACTTTTTTATTCCCGCGAGATGCGAACGCAGGCATTAGGTTTGTCTGTGAAAATATTGAAGTATTCTTTACTTCGGGTTGAACGCGTGATGCCTTTGCTTCTCGTAATTGTATTAACTGTTCACGATCATACTGTTTTTTACCAGTCGGATTTGAGGGCGACCATTGGCCTTCATTATAAGTAATAAGTGATTCAAAAGATTGTTTACTATTATTATTGTTGTTATTATTATGGGCGGATGTTTCATCAGTAGATGTTGTTGGACTACTAACACTTTCAGTTTCCTTCTGACCACTGGCGTCGTGGCCATCATTATCAGGTTCAGTTTTTGTATCATCTTCATAACTATCGGAGCTACTAAGTGACACAGGAGAAGTGGTGGACGTTGAGGCGGCTGATTTAGCTGAATGTTTTTCGGTCTTTCCATCTTTCAATTTAGTTTTTTGGAAAACTTTAGTTCTATCCGTTTCATCACGGTCTGCAAATTCAGTTGATTTTGTTGTATTGTTAGAAATTTCAGTTCCATTTCCAGATCGTTCAGTCGCTTGTGATTTATTGGTAACATTATCATTTTTTCTGTCTAATTTATCGACGTTTTTCTTAACTAAAGTAGGTTTTGCGTTGGTTACGGTGTGATTTTTACTATTGTTATTATTAATCGTATCATTAGTAGTTATAACATTGTTGTCTATTGATTCAGTCGAAGTAGTAGTTGAAGATGTAGCTAACGCATTGCCGTTTGCAACATTTGTATGATGTTGTTCTACCTCGTATTGTTCTTCTTGATGTTGTGGTTCATTACTAACAATATTTATTTGTTTCTGTTGAGGTAATGTCTGAATTTCTTTTTCTCCTAGTTGCATATTTTTTACTGTTTCAGATATCATACAAATATCAGATTGTTGAATTTTTTGTTCACTAGCACCAAAATTTTTCGCAGTACAGCTTTCTTCACTTTCTTCTGTTTTTGTAATATTATTAATATCACAAGATGACGATGTTATATTTATCTCCTGTTGCTTATCTACTTGCTCTTGCTGTGGCACTTGTTGATCAATATAATTTGTTGGAAGCGATTCTTGAACACAAATGGAATTAGTATTATTAGCTCTTGTTATTGGAACATCAGTTGTTTGCTTTATAGCTTCTTCTGTCTTGCCTGAAATACAAAAGGAATTCCGGATTTAATTTTATATTTATAAATTGGCAGCAACATAAAAAAAATTATGAAATTTTATTTAGTATCCGACAAAATTGAGATATATTTTAAAACCCTTATATCAATTGCTATTTATCTAAAACAGGTTAACAGGTTTTCCCCTTCATTTTTTACATATGTTTTCATTACAGAAATTTCTAAATTAAATTTTTCTAAAGAAAACCATTTTCTTCACAAAATTTAAAAAAATTACTAATGTGAAAAATTAAGTTGTTAAATGTTTAGTATTATTATCATACAAAGTAGACCTTGGCCAAAGGCAATTTCGACCTACGACTTTCAACACCACTGATTGTGTTAATATATATTTTGTTTTTGTTTAGTATAATCGGTAGCGATGGTCAAAAGTCCGTGTGGTGGACGGCAGACATGGAAAAGTGCTCTTGTGGACTTAGGGAAGTTTATAACAGAAGAGATTACTAGGATCTCTTTAAATAATTATACAAAAAGCACTTCTAACTAACATACTCGAATTTCATCCATTTTTTTGTCCAAGAATATTGGAGTTCGTTTGTTTTAACGTTTTAATAATTAAAATCAAAAGTAGAAGCAAGAAAATCGAGAATTGATCACTTTAAATACCTAAAAAATAACCGTAAAATATTGTATGGAAAAAGGAATACGACAGATGTCAGGATTCAGAGAACTCCATGAAAACATCGTTATATAACAAAGAATTATACCTATATAACACGATGTCTAATGACGTAAATAATGAAACGTTCATAAAACTTTTTAAAAGGGCTGTAAATTATAAAAAAGTATTTAATATTTGAACCGAATTCATTTTATACTATTTTGTCAAAGAATTTAAAAGTATTACAAATAGTACTAATAAAAAAGATTGTTAATTAGAATTTTGTCAAGTTTTGACAATGACAGAGATATGGTTTTTGAGAAAACGTCTTAATATTTTCTAAAATCATTTTTAATTGTAAACCACCTATACTATTTTTGTTATAGGTTACAGGAAACACTACATGAGTTCATGCTTTCATTTTACTATTATTATTATTTCTTGGAATTATCAATTTGAGATTTATATTTTTCTCTTGACTTCGCTATATTTGTAACAGATGGGCTGGATCCAGACTTGACCAAGGACAAGGAAAAGAGATTAATTAAATACTCTTCCAGTGAGACGTTCTTAATTTTTATGTCAAACTATGATGTTGACAGTCACAGCTTTCACTGACTTCCTTGGCCGACATACATTCGTTCCGTTCGGGAGCGTAGATTCTATTTTTTGTTATTGTTTTATATTCGGTTTATTCAATGATTTCTGGGTAATTGCAGAGAGCTTAGTTAACTGAATAATAACATGTGTTCATAGACAACCCATGCGAAACCAAGACATAAAATAAGGCTCCCTCTTGTAATTAAATATTTTTGTAATAAATGTATTAAATTTTTAATTCATTTAAATTGTTTATACTTAAATATTCTTTTGAAGAATGTGCAGTACAATATATACATATATACATGCCAAATATTTCGTCTAATATTCGCATGGCGTACTTGACTACAGTATATAGTGAAGTGTATGTAAAATACCACATCAAAATAAAGCAAGTAGTTTTACAATAACTTTATTTTATAGAGAAATTTATTTCTTGGATTTATAAAACACACTGGATATGCCAACATTACAAAACATATATTGCAGTGTATGTGTTTTAAAACATTAGACTACTGCAATGGTAACCATAATGAGCCATTTCGCATATATTCTCAGCTTAAAAGAATATAATATAGTACTTGAAATTGCAAAACATTTTTTATTTTAATTTAACAAACAAACAAATTTTATTGAAACACCCTCAACATGTACTCTGAAGTAAGTTTAATTTTTACTTTCACGTAGTCCATTTACAAAGGAAATATGATGTTTTGGATTAGCATAAATTCCAAAAGCTAGTCCGTAAAATATTTGCAGCACCCTTCATGGAAATATATCACTAAGCACATTTTATGTAGCCGGCACTTCTTTTACACTTTATCCACATGTGTGAATAACACTTTAGACTATTGATAAAGAAAATCATGTCATTTAAAAAATAAATAAATAAAATTCTTGTTTTATTTCGATAGCGTGATTTAATTGTGGCCCATATATGACAATACAAAAACATAACCTCAATAATTTGTCGGGTATAAAAATGTTGATGCAGGTACTTGCCGAAATGATGTTATAATCAAATCAACGAATATCAAGCATAAACATTTAAAACATATATGTATTTTTCATTTATCCATACCATTTAAGTATTTTTAAACTTCTACGGCAATATTTATTTATATTTAGATCTATATAATTGCAGTATTATGTACACTGAGTACAGGTTTATATATGTATATATTTTAATTTATCACAGATAGTTTAAATTCTTTTAAACAAATATTTAAAGATAATTTGAATTTGTTAGAATAGGCCAACAACAGATTTTTTTGTCAAATATTAAGTATATATTTGTATCAAAATGAATTAATAAACACTTAAATTATTCTCTCCGAACTATATTTCTTTGTATTAATTATATTTAATATTCTTTAGTATTTTTAAATTTTTACACACAATAACGATAATGCTTTGTGAAACTGAACTTTGCCCACGTTTTTGTTCTTTTTTTAGTTTCTTCATTCATTTGCTTGAAAGCCACAACCTTTCAAACAACACATGAGAAAAAGAAATCGACAGTAATGCTAACTCTTTGTTATGAAAACTCATCTGAACACTAAAAACGTGATTTATGTAAAAAAAACACAAATTTGGCTATAATTTACGTACTAAAACGTCAGAAACGTAACACGATGAATGAAACTAAAAATACGGAAAGTTGGCATCTCTTAAATTCTACAAGATTGGTGCGGCTTGTGTAACGTTGCCACGCAAATAATATATTAAGGCAAACAACATATTTTGGCATAAAGAGGTTGGGCTGCCAGACAGTTTCTGCTCTTTCTTTAACCATTTATGAGAATTCAAGATATTTCTATGTTAAAATCTTGTATTTTGCTTTCAGTATGTTGACAGAGAAATTGCCTTTCTCAAATTTTTTTCGTTTTTTTTATTCCTTTGACATATTTTAAAATAGTACCAAAAAAAATTTCGAATTCAAAAATAATAATTGTAAATTTTTTATCCACGTTTGTGTAATTTCTCTACCAAGACTTACTACTCCAAATAAATATAAAATAAACAACAAAATTCAAAGAAAACAATAATTTTGAATATATCAAAATAAAATATTTTACATATTACTAAGTATTGAATTTAACGGACATTTTAAAATAAAATGATTTACAATGCAAAAATAAAAGTGAACAACGAAACAGATACAAAGCTAAATACAAAAATTGGTCACGATTCACACTAGTCAAGTCTGACTCGTCAGGTTTTTTTAGATTTTCTTTTCAACCTGCATTCGCGTTCATACGTGAACATTTCGTCTCGTCAATTTTTTTTGTCTATGCGTACAACTTTCGGTATTTTTTGACATTTCCTTTTGTTTTATTTTAAAATTGACTGTACGGTCAAGTATTTACCCCTTTCAATTCTCTCCTCGTCCTTCACCTACAAACTTAAGACTTGACGAGATTTGACAAGACTTGACTTGACTAGTGTGAATCGTGACTTAGACATTGGCAGAAGTCAAGTCTATAACCCCAAGCTGGCTGATTGTAAAATTGAGGAGACTTGTAGATTATAGGCGTGCAAGGGTGTAACTTAAATTGTTGTCAAAACAGACATACTATGGCTATAAATGAGAGAATGAATGTGAACGATATTGTATAGTTTTGCTTTGCATACATACTATACTCTTAAAAACCACAACAGTTGTTTATTGTATTGTATAGAGTATGTTATAGGCTGTTTTTTTTTTTTTTTTTTGAAATAAACAAAATATACAAGTAAAACAAATATACAAGTAAACTTCTGTGCTGTAAGTAAATAAATAAATTATACATAAGAATTTTTATTTGCATAGTACAATTAGTCAATTCACACATTCATTGTATTGTTGGAAGAACATACAACAGTGTATGATTGTTGTTGATAATTTTCATATAAAAATCCGAAACACTCTCCATGTTTTTAAAAGTTATATTGGTTTCGGGCTATCAAATTGTGTGAATGAAAAAAAATGTGTATATGTTTTCATAGGATTTTAAAAAGCTGGGTTGGTTTCGGGATATCAAATTGTTTGAATGCCACGAAATACACAATGCAGCATAGCTACGGTGACCAGACGTTCTGTATTATACAGAACAGTACTGTATTTTAGAGCCCTGTTCTGTGTAAATTATTCCTTGCTAAAAAACGTGAAAATGTTCTGTATTTTATTTAGTGTTCTGTATGTGTTCAGTATTTAGTTATTTTTTCAGTTTTACATAAGAAACGCAGAAAAAAATATATAAATATTAAAAAATTCTGACACAAATGTAGGTAATACATTTTTTTCAACTATAAACATTTACTAAAACTGATAAGTAGTGTCGATATTTTTGATTATTCAAATCATAACAACATAAAAATATATCCAATACTTGTTCGTTTTTTTATACCACAGAAAGGTGTGCAAGTAAAAATACTAGAGGGTCCGTTTTTTTTCAACTAGAGCTTATTTCGTGAATGGTAACACTTAGCTCATGTCTGATTTGGCAGATAATTAGTTTTATCCGTCCGGTGAACGAATATGGTTGTGTATACGCTTGAACAACGCTGGGAAATCGACTTACGATCGACTTACAAAAGATGCTGATTTTGGCAAAAAAAATCATCTTTTCAGATGAAGCTCATTTTGATCTTGGCGGGTATGTAAATAAGCAAAATTATCGCATTTGGGGCACAGAAAATCCGCACGCATACATTGAAAAGCCGACGCAACCAAAACTAGTCACTGTTTGGTGGGGATTTTGGTTCAGAGGCATAATTGGGCCATTTTTCTCCGAAAATAAGCAAGGAGTGGCCGTTACAGTCAATGGCGATCGTTATCGGGCCATGTTGAACGAATTTTTGTTCACAAAAATTAAAGAGGAGGATATTGGCAACATTTGGTTTCAACAGGACGGCGCTACGTGTCACACAGCCGAAGCTATACTCAATGTTTCGCGCCCTGTTTTTGAAGATCGCATTATCAGCCGCAGAGCTTTGAAGTTTTAAGAAAATATTCGTGAAGCCATTGGTGAAATACAGCTGCACACAATCGATAATGTGCTTAAAAATTGGACCGATCGTGTAGGCTATTGCATGGCCAGCCAAGGTAGCCATTTGAATGAAATTATTTTCCACTATTAACCGGAAGGATTGTACTTTCAAATAAATAATGAAATTTGAGAAAATATTCAGTAGTTTTTTTAAAACAATTTCAAAAAAAAAAAAGTTATTTGGCGGACCCTCTATGTATTATTTGCTTTCTTTTTATACTTTATTAAATTGAATTAATAAATTTTTATTTTTCTAACAATCAATATAATAATGTTTAAAACTTTATTGACAATTGAAATTTTGACGGTTAAAAATAACCTGATTTAGAAAATGGTAGTTAGTGTATTTTATTTTCTCCTGTTCTGTATTTTGCTGAAAAAAATATGGTCACCGTAAGCATAGCATTGAACGTTCACAAATAAGCAAATGTATTCAATACAACATACACGATACAAAGTTGTGTGAATTGCCCAAATAAGTTAATTATTGTATCTGTGAAATATAAGAAAACAAATATGTTACTCTCATTTTCTTTTTGTCCACTATCCTAACTGCTACAAAAAATAACAATATCAACTTATGACTGCCACACATAACCATTTAAGCCCCCTTCACACAAGTAATATGTAAAGTCTGATGAAAAAGTAAAATGAAATTCCATCCGTATTTCAAAAAGGAGAATAATAGTCGTATGATTATTTTTTTTTGTGTTTACACCATTGGTATAAGACAATAATAAAGTAAGACGAAAACAGCTGTTAAAAAACATAAACAAAGTGAACAAATTTGCTTAAAGTTTCTATTGAAATTAAAATACCGGGAATGGTTACTACGGCGTAAAACTGGAGACAAATCAACAACTTTTTCTAAATCCGTTAAATTATTAGTTAAATATTGAATATAATTCTAAAAATATTTTCACAAAATAGGACTGTGCCAAAAATGTTTTTTGTTTTTGTTTTTTTTTTTGCACATGTGTTTTACACTTTTTTGTTTTGTTTACATAAAAATACATCCCTGATCTAATGAAATTTTCTTGTTTTTTGAAACATTTCAAAAAATGAAGAGAGCCATACGACTGTCAAATTTTCATCCGTATTTTCTCTCATTGTGTGATAGTTTCATTACATATTATGTTTAGACGATCCCATCCGTACTCTCCTACATAAAATTTTGACAGATCATATTACTTGTGTGATAGTGTGAAGGGGGCTTTATCTATACACACTCAGTTCAGCAAACGCAGAACATGTACGAATAGTTGTAACTGTGCACGTCTTTATTGTAGATGCCAGCGAAACTATATATGTATCTAAGAAATGCAAAAAGGAAATAAACAATTGTATCAATTCTACGAGAACAAACAAGAAGCTAAATAGGGGACTTGACGAAAGTCATGTTCCATGAAATAACTACTGTCCGGTATAATGGGATTAATAGTTGCCGTAGTCTAGTAGGTAGTGTGTTGTCTTATTAGACATGAGGTCGAGGTTCAAACGTCGAACATCTCCAACAAAACGAAATACGAAAAAACATTTCTTCGGACTTCCTCTCAGTAGATTTCTGGAAAAAACTCTGAAAGTAGGAGCTAGGTCGTAATTCTAGCTGAAGGGTTGTAATGACTAATTATGTATGTACGTGCGGTTAATAGTTTAACGATTACATAATATATATGGAATCTACATTATTATATGTGAATTAGTTAACAAATAATTATGTACGGACAAAACGCAGACTCTCTAATATTTACATAGACATATTTGACAAAAGACACAGGTGAAGAGGAGTACAATTAGGCCCCGATTATGGTTTACAAAAGTTGTAAATTTAATGTTGTATTTTTTAAATTGCGATTATGATTCACAACAGTTGTTTTTAAGTGTTGTCAGAACTGTCAAAAACTTACAACAGCTCATTAGCTGTTGTATTGATGATGATTAAAAAAATAAATGGAGAACATTTTGTAAGTATGTACAACAGTGAATATAATTTTTTGTGGAAATTTTAAAAATTATAAATAACTGTAAATATTTTATAGAAAAATAATCAGTAAGAAGCAGAAGGAAAAGCTGGTCAAGTTCATGACAGCAAATCCTGACATTGGCAAGTTATCATTTGGAGCAAATAAGACTCAGCATAAAGGGACGTGGGAGAAATTTTCATTGGAGCTAAATGGCTTGGGTCCACCTGTTAGAGTTGTAAAAGAATGGCAAAGGGTTAGTAGATGAATTGTAGCATTTTTAAGGCATGGACTCATTATAAAGCCAATTTGAAAAGAAACTTCTCTGTCAATAGAAAAAAACTTGCAAGTTACTGGTGGTGGTCCGTCGGCGGAAATTAGCAGGAAATTGGAGCAGAGCACCGTAGAGTTGGTGTTTAAGCAATGGAAAGCAAATCCAAATGGATCTGCAATGAGATTGCAAATTCAAGACGAATCGTCATACGATATTGAAGGGCCTTTAACTAGCACTAACCAGTGGAAACAGCAGTTGCCGAAAAGCTACAAAAGACAAAAAATAAGATGGGGGATGAGCGTCTAAAAACCTTAAAAAGGCAAGAAAAGAACCTACAGGAGATATTGCTTACGTTAAAACACAAACGTTAAAAAAAGAACACCACGATGTATAGGATTTATATATTATATACATATATACTCTGATGTAAATCTGAAGGGAGGAAAACTATAAGTGTATTAGGACTGAATAAAGATGAATTTAGTACACTGATGAATGTCCTTACGGAATACTCTGCCTTACATGTACGTGTAGATGGAAATGAGAACCTTGGTTGGTCTCCTCTCCTTCAACCTACCAAGCCGGGTTGTTGGTTCTAAACGTTAGTCTTCCTTTCTAAGGAATCATACCTTAATTTAAGGATTTCATGTCCTGGTGCAAAAACTTTTGGAAGGAAAACGCCCAAACTTAAATTTCAAATATTTTACAAAAACACTTCTTTCAGTGCATACGAAAACAGCCGTACGCATGTGCGTTCGTGACGCGAGGCCACGGTTCAAACCCCATGTCAGACAAAATATTTCTTCGGCGACTTCCTCCCAGCAGATTTCTGGCAAAAACTCTGAGTAAATAAAATTGCCATGAAGAGTTTCTCAAAAATCTGACGTCCGGAGTCGACTTGAAACTATAGGTTCCGCCACTCCTGTATAAAAGTAACACACACAACATAAGTGGTGTGAGAAACTAGGTCGTAATCCTCACAAAAGGGTTTTAATGACCAATTATGTATGTATGTATGTATGTCAAGTCGCCACACAATTTAATTACCTATGCTCCAGAACGGCATACTATATGGCCAAAGAAAAGCTTTAGCAAATGCAAAGGATTGTGAATGCTGCAACAACGGAGCAAATTTTTCCAAATCAAGAAAAAACAGCAGAGTTGTTATAACAACAACAACAAAAACAATTTAATAATAATTTTGTAAATAAAATTAAGTCGATAAGAGATACAATAAAAAAATGTGCAATAATTAACAAAGTCCTGTTATAATTATCTGGCTTAATTTTCGATCAATATCGAAAATAGAATTAAAATACATAAGTGCGGAGGATCAGCCAGACTTTAACAAAAAACCAGCCAAAATATCTCTAGACAATTGAAATACAATTGGTAAATATGTATATGTACAGCATTATAAATAAATCTTTTAAATTGATATTTTTCATGAAAATTTAAAATATTAAATGACAACTCCTATTGAAAAAATATCGAAAACAAATGCGCTGAATACCGCCTAACGAACACATTGAAAGCGAAAAAGAATATAATGTAAATTTTCTTGAAAGTGCATTTAAAGCTGTTGACAGGGAAATATTGATTCAAAAACTTAACATGTATGGTATTAGAGAGAACGAAATACAGTGCGAAATAGTTTTATCTGCTGGTGACACTTTGACCTACGCTGAAGGAAGATGCGGAGGGACAATGTAAAGATAATTTATGATATTAACAATGCAGCATGTGGCTGAAATGCAGAAATTGAAAAAAAATTAAAGCAACAAAATAATGGGATGAAATTAAAAAGTGGCATAATTTTTAAAATAAATAACGAGACAATTAAGAAATTTAATGGAATTAAATATCAATATCATAATTGATAAAGACTTAAAATTAAAACAGCACTTTGAATACATATGTAAAAAATTAGCAAAAAATGGGCGGAAACTTTAGAATACAAAGGGTGAGAACAAAAGCAACGTAAAAGTCATTATCAAACAATAAACAAATGTTATATAACATACTGCCAAATTATGTTAAAATGGAAAAAAATTAATGGAAAAACTAATATAAGACAAATAAACTACTTATGTCGCAACAAATCAAAAAAATTACACCGGTAGGAACTTTGGTACGCAAATCACATCTGCACGTTAGAAGCTGTAAGTTTGGAATTATTGACTTCTTGCAAGTAATAATCATTAAGAATTCCTAAAATTTCCGCACTTTAGTTGAAGTCGTTCATTAGAATGTTTACATTGTTTCCTCAATAAATTCCAAACTCTCCACATCTGGTGCCGATACTCAATCTCATTACATTATAATACCACGTTCAGCCTTAACTATTTCTCGCAAGTTTTGGATAGATCTCTTAATTTTTTTCTTTTAGAAGTAAGCTGCTGCTAACGTCAAGATGTGCTTTGTCTACCAAAGACCCCATGGTCTCAATGAGAGTTTTTAGGGAATCATTTAGAAAAAGGGTTGCATAGTCGCTTGATCTGAAACAAACGTCAACTGAAAATTTAGCTCATGAGTGAATATTAACAGAGAACACAAAAAGCTAGTATATTCAGTGCCAAATAAATTAAATAAAGTGCTTAACCTTAAGGCATATCCCAATATACTGGACCTTTGAATTTTAAATTTACTCTCTCTTCTTCTTTGGGGTACCTACGCTTTTAGAATAATCAGGATTATTTACCTTTCTTTTGTTGAATACATTTATTCTTTGTTTTTTTTTTCATTTAGTTATAAAATGGAAATAAATGAATGAAATAAATAACAAACAAAAAAAATTAATTGTTTTTACTAATTTTTGCCTAAAATTCACGAATTATTTAAATATATTAGTCCTATGCTGACCGCTGTATTTTTAGAGCACCAATTAGAAAACAACAATCGTAATTGCAATAAACGATTGGTGTTATGCATATGAATGTGTCAGAAGGTAATTACAATTCAACATCATAATATTAAATGCCTAAATCTTCCAAATTACTCATCAATAGTTCCGCCAAATTCACATCACTATATCTCCATGCTCTACCTATTCCATTCCCCTTTTTTCCAAAAATAATTTTTTTTGCCCTATTTTTTCGAGATTATTAATTTCTACCATTACTACAAGTATTTGCATGTGAGAAATATAGGAAAACAAATATGTAACTCTCATTCTCTCTTTATCCACTCATACCTTAACTGCTGTAAATAACAACAATACTAACTTATATCTGAAACACAAAACCATTTATCTATACACACGCAGAAACTTGTACGAACAGTTGTTGTAACTGTGCAGGTTTTCAGAGATTTTGAACAAAACGAAATATGAAAAAAATATTCGTTTTGGTGACTTCGTCTCCGCACTAATCTGGCACAGACTCTTAGTAGAGTAAATAGAATTGCCATCAAGTTTCTCAAAATTGTCGGTCGTAGTTGACGTTAAACTGTTGGTCCCGCCACTCATGGATGAAATGAGGACACAAAACATGCAGTGAAATGACTAAATAAGTAAGTAAGAACAGAGAAACCTGATATAAATAATCTAATAAAAGTTAATCTCCAAGAAAAACAAATGTTTGTATGATCGGAGAAATAAACAAATACCTCATCTAACCTAAATATCCCATATTTCGAATTAAAATATTTTCGCTAATATGCCTCGGGCATATGTTCATCACATATAACTATCTCCTTCGCACAGAATCATCTCCGCTATGATTATTTGATTTCCTTTTACAATATAATTACAAATTTTATTCGAACTCAAAATGGGAGCAAAAGAATTATAAAATAAATATTGAATTTTCAGAATAAATTAAACGTTTTTAATTTAATTTCCTAATTTCCTTTCGCCACACATTTTGACGACCTTTTATTCCAAATATGCAACTTACTTTAGTCTGAGAATAAAACCTGTCTTTAAAACTCGAAAACCAGGAACTGCGTTCGATAAACAAAATCTGGTTGGCACAGTAAAACACAGTGGTGGTGCAGTTATGGCATGGGGATGCAGGGCGACTTCGGGAGTAGGCCAACTTGAATTTATTGAGTCCACCATGAATAAAGATGGATACCTAAACACATTAAGAAATAATATAAAACAAAGTGCGCAAAACTCAACCTCCCATCTACGTTTTGGTTCCAACAGGATAACGACCCAAAGTACACTGCGGAGGTCGTTCGACTTTGGCTCCTGTATAATGCTCCAAGGCAGCTCAAGACACCCCCCAATCTCCAGATCTCAATCCTATTGAGCATCTGTGGGATTTATTAGGGAAAAAAATTCACCAGCATATAATTAGAAATAAAGAGACCTTGCGAAATGTTATACGGGAAGAGTGGGAGAAAATAAGTGCTGAGGAAACAGAAAAGTTGGTGAATTCCATGCCAAACAGATTGACGAAGTGTATAAGAAAGGATGACTGAGGTTTTAGCAATCTTGAAGGCTATTGAGGCCATAGCTGGTGGGCCTACTTCGGATTCAGAATCTTATATGATCTTCGTTGACAGTCAGGCTGCCCTAAGGACTATTGCGTCGGTCTGGTGCAAATAACGGCTCGTTTTCGAATGCATGGAGTTGTTAAGGATTTTTGGATCAGACCGAATCCGTCTGTGCTGGGTTCCGGGTCTTAGTAGAATACTCGGTAATTAGACGGAGGATGCCCTCGCCAGATTAGGTTCACTTTCTGTGGGCGATTTGATAGTTGGTCCTGATCTCCCAGTCAGGGGGAAAGATCAGAGGCGTTGAGGGAATGTATCGGGTTGTTGTTTCTAGGCGTCTATGGCCAGCGATAGACAGTGTAAGAACAGGTTGGCTGCTGGGCCAGTTTAGAATTAGTTATTGGGTTTATTACGGAGTACTGCGAGATTAGATCGCTGACAAGGATCTGGAATATATCCTAACCGGACTATTGCAGGGTATGTTGGGATTAGAAGTTGGAGACTATCGAACACCTCCTCTGTAGCTGTCCTGCCCTTAGTAGTTTGAGGTTGAAGACCCATGGCAGGGGCTTCTTTGAGGGTATGAATTCTGTGTCGAGAGCCGATATCAAGGCTCTCCATCGATTCATTAATAGTTTGAGTTGGTTGAGAAGTGCTAGGGCCTCAATAGTGTGGTCGCGCTATCTTGAATGTTTGTTAGTCTGTCTGTCACGTTGAGTAATAACAGAAAGGCTCTGGTGAGGGATTGGAGGGTATCTGATGATTATACCTTCTCCGATCATAAGAGATTAGTTTTCTATTCGCTTTACCAGGTCAGTAGAAACTCTAGGAAGACAGAAATGGAATCTTTTTGAGGAATCTCTAGGTAGGAGCATCTTAGAGTTCGAGCAGTTTCGAGTTCGTAGATAGGTTCGAGCTTACTTGTCCACTTCTTTAGCCGAATGGATGGGAACATCGATAGACTGCTGAACTTTGGGCTGCAAAGTCAACTGTTAGGTGGTTTTTCAATACGACCAAGCAATCGCGTAGAGATAAGAGTTTTAATAAGTGCAAGGGGAGTATAAAGAAGGCGAAAAAGGATATCGTGGGTGCAATACTGAGAATCCATAGAATCCGTAAAAGAGCTACCAAGACGTATACTGCTGTACAGGATATATATCGGACTGATGGAGTCGGGCATTGAAACTCTGGACTTCTGGAAATTCACTTTCCTGTATGTATGGATGAGAATAGGGACATTTTACTCAGGTTTGGGAATACAGGTGAATCAGAGAGAGAGAATCACGAGGGCCAAAGTAACGTGGGCGGTGAACACATTACTAGTGGTTAGAGTAGTATACACAATATTGGACAAAACCAAAACACGGAATTATGTTTGCTGGAACGTAGTTCAATAAAATTTTAAAACTCTGATGGAATTAAGTTTTTGTTCATGATTTATTGAGACTATACTCTCTACTAACTAAAATTAAAAAAAAATCTAACAATATTTTTCATTAAAAATTTTCATAAAAAATAACAATACTCGCTTCCCTTCCGCAACAAAACTAATAGTGTTTCACACTGAGTGGTTTTAACGCAAAAGTTGGTTTTCACTTTCAAACCATAAATAAAACCTGGTTTTACCATACAAAATTATTTGTTAAAACCATCTTAAAACCTTTTTTGAATTGGGTTTAAGTAGGTTTTATGAAATACAACCTTGTTTTCGATGTACTAAATCAGAGCTACCAACATAGAAATTTAGAAAACAGCTGATAAAAACAAAATAAAAGTAAAAATACAGAAAGCCGGTTGCGTAAAAAATGTAAAATTTTAAATAATGAATGCTGCAACAACAATAAATAATAATATTAATAACATTATTTCTTAATTTTTATTTTTTCTTAAACAAAAACAGCTGTTGCACAGTCATAAATGTATGAAAGTTAAAACCAGATATATAATAAAGGCCTGCAACGAATAATTTTTTTGCGTCATATGTGCAACTCGTTGTCGGATGAATAGAGTACTTACTCTCTCTCTAACAGCGCAAGCAGTGAAGAGAAGAGAATATGTGCAAGACAAATACGAGTAAGAATTTATCCGAACTTGCTTATGTTCCGTAAAAAGAGTACTCATTGAAAAATATATTCGCAAAAACAAGTACTCATAAAATTATGTTCACTTCACGTGGTACTTCAAATACTCGTAGCATAAAACACCACATAACTGATTTTTTTTGTATATAAATGATTATGTGTATGAACAAACTTATAAACGACTTGTTAAGCATTTATTTATTAATCATTGAAATAAAAAAATAGAAATAATAATCAAATCAATCATAAATAATCAAATTTTTTTTGGAAAATATTTTCAATGAACTAAAAACAATTAAAATAACAAAAAATCACTTAAAATTACTAAAACATAAAAATGTTTTCTTTGCCAAACTTCTTTGTGGTATTTGCAGTACTCATTGGTATTTGTAGTACTACATGAAGTTTGGTGGAACTCATTGTACTCGTCATGTTTTGTGCCGGTATTTTCGAGTAAGAAAGAAAATTGAACATGTATTTGTATGAAGCGAACGCAGTCAAATAACAACAAGAAGTTATTCGATAATTTTGTTGTCCTCAAAAAAAAAAGTACTTTTCTTCTTCGGATAAGTGTGCGTGTATGCTAGATCTTATGTACTTTTTGAAGTCAAATACATTTGTGTAGACCTTTAATATATAATATATATATATATATATAGTATATTCACTTATATTATAAATATTTATTATAGATTACATTGTGATTGTGATGTGTGTGAGTGGGATTTGCTAAAAATTAGATATCTCCTGACTCGTACACAACGTTGGATTTGGTAAAATCGAAATTTCTAGTAACCCGTATCCCCCTTTCCTTTTAAAAGGTCTACAAACTTTTTTTTTCTCAAATCACTCGTTTTCAATTTTTACATTTAATATTACTTCCACATATAATTACTTCCTATCAATTTAACAAATTTATGCAACCATTATCTACAAAAAATAATATGAATAAACGCGATAGGTTTTTACAAAGCAAAACTTTTTATAAAATTTCATTTCGTTTACCTTGATGGAAAAGATTTGGTGTAACTTGAAAAAAGCTTAAATATTTCCGTAATAGAAAATAGTATTTAACGAACGTTTTTATAGTAAAAACAGTATTTATAAACATACCTTGATTTATGCTTTGTTCTGGTTTGTTAAAGGGCACATTTTGTAATCTATAAAACAAAATAAATAAATGTTAAATTCATCGAATATACAAATAATGGTTTGCAATTTCATTTACAACTATTGTATCTTATTAACTATTATTGTCAATACAAAAGCTGTTTTTCATATTTCAAATCAAATGTACTTACTTTTTGATTCTTGTTTTTTGTGGTTGAGTCGGGAAAATTTCAACAGATGGTGCGTCTGTCATTGCTGATACAACTGGAGTCTGCTGTGTTATTTCTAAAAAAATTTATAATTATTAATTATATTATTTGTATATTATATTTTATTTCCAAAATGAAATTATGTTACATTCATTGAAGAACTTTTATCTGACACATTTAATACGTAATATGTTGATTGTAAATATCACACTGAAGGACAAAAAAAAACCCCTAAACGCTTTGCAGAACTTTTAAGAATTATTGTAAAAGACAACAGGTTTCCGTCATATATTCGACATGATACAACAACTTTACTTTGTTTGTTTGTTAACTTTGTTTCATATCGAAATTAAGTATTAAGTAAGTATTAAGTATTACTTTTTTCTTTATAAACCGGAACTAGGCCAACACCTTGACAACAAAATGGCAGATATTCAGGCGAAGGTTAAAAATTAAATCACCGGTTTGTAAAAATTTGTTGACATTATATATGATTAACCACAAAAAAAAAATTATTTAGAAAATATTACAAAGCAATTCTCGAGGAAAAACGTGACGAAGGTTTTACACTAATCATTAAATAAAGTATATTTCTCACACACTCTTCCTTTCTCTTATATTTTTTTATATTTATCTTTCTATTATTCCAACACACTGCACTGCATGAATAGAAGTTCGCCTCCTGATTGTTGGTCTTACAAAAAAAAATATTAAAATTGTTCGTAATTTTTTTAATTGTAATTATTTATTATAATGTTTAAAAATCTGCTCAATCTATACAAAAATACATGTTCAGGATTTAGTGTAATCGAATTATATACAATTTTTTGAATTGTACAAAGCAGAATAATTTTAATAATGTGTCAAACTATGTTTATGTATTATTTCAATCAATTAGAGACATATGACAACTTTTCCAAGAAAAAATACAACAAAATTAAAAACAATTTAATAAAGGGGTACGCTAAAACCAGCGTGAAAATAAATCAATTACTACAAAAGTAAATAAAGAGATTGACTATTAGTTGTACCCGTTTCGGTATAGATTACGCCAACTTAATTTTTTCATATATTTTTTTTTCTAATTTGTTTTGATGTTATTGCATGCAGAATACAATACGCTATAAATAGTCTATGGCGACAGTGAAGAAGTTATAACTTATTTTGAAACATTATCTAACAACTAAGGCATAGATTCGTAGCCATATTCCAACAAAACAAAAACTGTCATTAATCGGTATTCCTGATATTATTCATCGTTGGCTAGACTGCTACCTTTCCCTTAGGACTCAGAGGGTATTGTTTAGGAATGTATTGTCTAAGACTGTATATGTTACTTCTGGTGTTCCGCAGGGTAGCCATTTGGGTTCTTTACTGTTTTTATTGTTTCTTTATGATCTTCCTTGTGCTATTTCTGATTGTAATATTCTAATGTATGCTGATGACGTTAAATCATTTTATACTTTTGATGATGATCATGGTCTGGCTGTTCTTCAGCGGAATATTGATTTGTTTGTAACTTGGTGCAGAGTTAATTTAATGGATCTTAACTTGAAAAAATGTACATAAATGCATGGTTTTCTCACGCGGGGGCGTGATTTTTTCCACTTATGTGATTAATTCTTCCCCTTTGTAAACTGTGGCTACATTTCTTGATTTGGGAGTATTATTGGATATGAAACTGCCTTTTGTTGATCATATTAGTATGATGATTGGTAAGGCTAGGGCTGTTCTTGGTTTTGGTTTTATTTGGCTAGGGAATTCATTGATCCTTATATAACTAGACTGCTATACATTTCACTTGTTAGTCCTATATGCGTCTATTATTTGGAATCCATACTATCGTTGTCATAGTGATTCAATAGTCTGTGCAGAGGCAGTTTTTATTATTCTGTTTACGTGGTTTAGGATGGGATTATGCCAATGGGTTTCCGTCATATGAGACTAGATTAGGTTTGATAAAACTTCCAACTTTGGAATGTAGAAGGGCTGTTTTAGGTGTTTGTTTTGTTTTTAATCTGGTTAAAGGTGATATCGATTCTGAGTTTTTGCTTTGTAACCTGAATTTCAGTATTCCTGCAAGATTTTCACGGCACTATCGTCCTCTTTCTCTAGATTTCTATAGAACGAACTATGGATGTAATTTTCCTTTTCGTAGATTATGTAAAGATTTTAACTTATATTATGATTTTAATTGTAGTGTTTGTAATATAAAACGTAGCTTATATGCTGGCATTAATTTGTAAATTATTATATAAAAATGTATTTTCGTTCTTGTTATAGGTAGTTCCTATTTTTTGTTACTTTATTCAGCTTGTGATTAAGTTCTGTAGCTGATTTATGTTCTCATTGCCATTACTTTTCCCTTACCCGCTACAGTCCGGACTGTAGTGTGTACGTGTCCCTACGTAATGGGGACGAGCCCTCCGCGGTCAGGTGAGGGTGGGTTAGGGTGGGGGTGGGTTAGTGTGAGGCCGGGGACGTTCGATAAAAAAAACAACTCCCAATCATAATTTTTCGACATTCTGCTTCAAAATTTAGACCTCAAACTTTTTTATAAGTAAATGTAAATTTGAAATCAGTAATTTTCCTTAATATTTTGTTAAAATAAAATGTTCAATTTTAATTGGACAGCCTAGACTATTTTTATTGTTATAACAACCCAGATGTTATAAACACGTTCGCGGACACTAGAACTTTCAGAGAGCTACAAAAATAGAAATTTTTTGTTTTTGAAATTAGTGCTAATATCAGAAATCTGATCAGACATATATTATAAGAGTAGTTATAACGTCCGATTTCGCTATATATAATCGCCTAATGGGATAGTGGTCATTAGTTTAAAAAAATATTAATTACATACATATTTATACATAAATTGGTAATTTCAACACTTCAGTCATTCTGATTAATTACATAAAAGAAACAATGAAATGAACAGGGGAAAAAAACAAAATCATATAATTTATTTCACTTGGATAAGGAGATTCCCCTAGATATTATTTTACCAACTAAACTAAACATTGTGGATAGTTTAATATATGGGGTTTGAAGAGAAATGTTTAACCAGAAATCAGTAATTTCATATCTTATATTTATCGATGCTTCTTCTGCAGTGAAGTTGGTATGATGATTTAATTAATGGTTCTGTGATTGGTATATGTTTAGAAATGTGTACATTTCAAAAGTTTCACTTAAGATATCACAAATTCCTGATTCATACCCAACAAAGACCTATGGAATCTAGCAGAGCGGGAAGTTCACGTAAATTATAATTTATAAAAAAAAATTGAAATCCAACAACAACAACACATTCACTGAGCAGATTAACCAATGTCATTAGCAGTTTATAAGGACGAAGAGCTACTATACCATAAAATAATAGTTTTACGTTTAATTTTATAATTCATATAAATTTAATGCTAATAATGTTAATGTCGCCATAGTCTAGTTGGCAGTGTGTTGGCTTATTAGACGTGAGGCCATGGTTCAAAACTCAGTTCAGAAATATCAAAAAAAACAAAAAAAAAAGGAATATGATAAAATATTTCTTCGGCAACTTCCATTCGGTAGATTTCAGGCGAAAATAAATTAAATTACCATGAAAAATTTCTCAAAAACATATCGTTCGGAGTCGACTTTAAACTGTAGGTCCCGCCACTTATGAATAAAATTAACACGCACAATATAAGAGATGTGAAAAGCTAGGTCATAATGCTTACTGATGGGTTGTAATAACCAATAATGTATGTAGGTAATGTCAATATATAATGAAGGAGTTAGCCTTTTTGCTCGCTACAATTGTTCACCGTTACAATTAACTAATTAGTGTTACGTAACAGAAACTAGACTTAAAAGAATTGCGCAAAAGCTACTATGTTGGATGAAAGTATTTAAAAAGAATCACATTAAGTATCAATGAGAGGTTATAAATAATAATAAAATTATAACAAAAATAAATAAATATGCGAACACCATAGCATACCTTTGAAATTTCTCTCGGTTGAAGAACTTTGTGTACCACTAGCAGTATCCGCTAGATGCGATGATGTTTCAATAGAATGTGTAATTTCCAATGGTTTTGACGTTTCAGGAATTTTGGCGACAGATTGAGTAGATGTAGTTGAATGCTGAATAGATGATACCGTCGAAACTGAGCTACCATCAGTTTCTGAGCTTGTATCTTTACTTTGTGCCAAAGAAGTGGGTAATTGTGTGCTACCGGGTGTTGTATTAAAAGATTCTTTCTATAAAAACATTAAGATTAGTCAAAGTCTTCTTTTCGTTAACGTGTCTTTTATACCTTGTCGTTATTTAAATCTTCTAAAATATTTCTATATGTAACAGGGTCAATTATCTGAAGTGCATGCGTACGCAACTTCGCTTTAGTCGTTGATTGTGGTTGTTGCTGCTGTGGAGGTGGTTGATGTGGCATTCCAACCAATGGTGCCACTCCAACTGGCTGAGGAGACGTTGTATTTGCAACACTCAAGACAGTGTTTGGAGCAACAGGTGGAACTCCTAGAGGTATCTGACTTTGAGTCCCAGTTGCTCCAGTTGGTCCACTTACAGATCCACCAGGCTGAACAGACATTGCACTGCTTAAACCAACTCCTGGATTGACGCTCGCACGTTGCTGATGTGGAGTTGGCAAATAATATTGCGGATAATACATTTGTGGATAATATTGAGGTGAATATTGACATTGCTGTAATTGTGGTGTACGTGTAGCATATGGTGCTGTAAACTGTCCTAACACAACACCTTGATGCATTGATGGATACATTGTAGCGGCCGGAACATATCTGTTTCTTGGTGCAGGACTTGCAGGGTTTTGTCTATATATGTTACCAGTTGTTGGCTGATTCGTTCTTGCTGTTGTATTGTTAGCCGCATTGGGCGGCGCATACTAAAAGTAAACAAAATATGAAATGTAAAGCGCTATTAACGAAAATTTAAAACATCATAATACTTGAATAACAGAAAAATTTCGAAACACTATTATGTATATATAACGCTTATTATTTTTGTGGTTTTGTTATTAAAAATAACCCTTTTTATAATTACCCTTTACCCTAGATTCACCTAATAACCATAATCTTTACTCGCTCGTCTGAAACTAACAACTAAAACACTTAGTTAATTTTTAAGTAACAGCCAAAATATGAGGTATCTACGACTAACTTTAAAATGTATACATATAAAATAATAAAAATAAGCAAAATAGTTATTTAAAAATTACAATTAAATCATAATTAGTGAAAAATAGTAGAAAAAAAACAATAGAAATTAATTATTTCGAGTTTAAGTTACCTTTCCTTTACAACAACATAACATATTAGGAAAGTATTGAAAATAAATGAAACGATGAAAAAACTGAATTTAATTAATTGATATTCGAAACATTTCAGATTTTTCCGGTTTTTATTATTATAAGTTATAGATCTAAACATCTCTAATATTATCAATAATATATTTTTCGTTGCGTAGATCAGCTCGAAGTCTGTATTTCAGCGGTAAAATCGAATGCAATTAGTTCTGATGATTTAGATCCTTTATTTTTGAAAGTTTTGACACCTAGACTTTTGCCATATTATACCCACTTATTCAATATAGTGCTGACTAAATCTACTTTTCCTGATGAAAAATCCTTCCCATTCCCAGAACGAACAATGAGTTTAGGCCAATTGCTATTCTCCTTTTTTTTTGTCAAAGCTAGACAAATCAATAGTTATCTGGAAAGTCACAATTACTTAACTGTTAGTCCAGTTATTTTCGACGGAGACAAAATGTCTACAACCTAACTGTAATATAAAACATACGTATATATATAATCGTTGATCATAACATTTAATTAGCACGTACATCTGCGGTATAAGTGATAAGGGAATGTATCAACAATACTTTTATTTTTAATAAGATCACTAATTCACGTTTATGTAAGATTATTGTCACTTTAATATTTGAAAGGTTCTGAGACATTTCCACAAAAACTTCTTTCCAGTAGCCTTTTGCAAAATCTCAAGACAAATTTAGCGTAGGATTTACGACTGGAGATTGCGTCATCCTAGGACATTAGCATGATTTTCGTAAATGTTGTGTTTTAATTGATTATTTTATTAAAAGGACATATCATACTTAACAAAGACTATACCAACTTCCAAAATTCATACGAACCTTCTTAAAAGTATTCTATTTTTTGATTAGAAAATATTTTTTTTTTAATTTTGTATATTTGAAACGTCACCAAATACGTAGAAGAATAAAAGTAAATACCAAATATTGCCTATTATTAAAATTATAATTCCCAATATTGCTTTTCACAATAGGTATCCCGAAACGCGCATCGAATTGATCACAACTTTGGTGTTGGAGGCATTATGCCTGCGCAGTCAGATAAATAGATTAATATCCTTGCAAAGGATGTTGAAGGCGTTACAAAGATGGTTGAGTGTTGCGGAAAAAGTAACGGAACTTGAACGGATGTAAGTGGAAGATTTTTCCTGACAAGACAAAACTGTTGAGGCTGACATATGTACAAAGCTTTCTACTCTAGAGAAAACTGATGGTGATAAATTTTGTGTCACGGAAAGGAAAGTCAAGATACTTTAATACCAGCAAGGATTATGCCTCTATCGGTTTCCAAATTTCGGTTTGAAGAGACGGGGTAATAGAACGATTTAATCTTTGAAAGGTAGAAAGGCAATAAAACCTGTCAATATTGTCTCCGGCAATAAGCAAAGTTTGAATGGTGATTTGGAATTTGGCATCAAACATGTAACAGCAAGCGACAAAACAGAAGACAGATATAATCGAGAAGCCAAGTCCAAGAGGTTAATAGAAGGTGAACTGGTTTTGGTGGGTAGCTTATTACAGAACAAACAAATCGGTTAGAAGATGGCATAACATGATGTCTAGGGTTG
Source organism: Sarcophaga rosellei (assembly GCA_930367235.1). Lineage (NCBI taxonomy): Eukaryota > Metazoa > Arthropoda > Insecta > Diptera > Sarcophagidae > Sarcophaga > Sarcophaga rosellei. The sequence goes on along the minus strand of OV884022.1, from coordinate 3,451,970 downwards.
AACATCATTACAACCCGAGATTTAAAATTAAGTCGCATACCTTGGCAACTTGCCAAATTTCGGTAATGGCAATAATGTGACTGTTCGGGGTAAATAGACTTAAGTGGACAATAGTTTTACGTGGGCAAAAATAAACTTAACAAAAATAAACAAAAAACACGAGAACAGATTAAAACAAAGATAAAAAATGAAACAACTACGCTTAAAGAAAGACACGCTGTCGTGGTTAGTCGGTCCGTGTTGAGACGTGAGTCTGTAATTGGTAGTTGTGTTCAAAAATGCGTGTAAGTTTGATATTTGTTAGCAGTTAAATAAAAATTTATTTATATGCAGAAACTAATAGAGATCCACGATAAATAAATAAATATGAAATCTTAAAACATAATATGTATGAAATAAAGTAAAAAAATAGTATTACTATTAACAGAGATCTATTATTTGCTCATTAATGTAATCCTTCGTACATTTTAGGTGAATGTGAAAACAAAATCCAATCTCTAAATATTAGAGAATGAACAATACCGTCTATATTTGAAGTGAATTTAATGTCATTTACTTGTAATTTATGCAATAATTACTGAAAACAAATTCTGATAATCATCTCTATGTGACCAATATGTGAAAATTTTGCTAATTTGAATATTCGAACTTTCTTATGTGAAAATTGTAATGCAACAATTATATAATGAAAAGTTATAACTTCAACTTTGATATCTTGAAAAAAAAAGAAAAAAAAAGAGTAGGTTTCTGAGAAAAGAAGAGTCTAATTATCATGAAGAAGCTTCTCAATTCTGTTATTCGGGGTCGATTTTAAACTGCAGGGCCCGTCAATCATTGACAGAATAACGTATAAGACTATGAGTGCTAGGGAAAGCTAAACTAAGCTGAGTCAAGGGTTTTAAATAAATTCATTTCAATAGATTCATCCATGTATACTAAGTAAAACAGCGTTTTAATATTTTTTGTTTGGATATACTAAATAAATCACCTCCATCCAGTATCTTTTCAATATGAAAATAAGCATTATTTTAGTCTTCTGTAAGAGAATTGAAAAGTTCTCACAGCATTAAGGTTTGGATCTTCATAAATGCTTAGAAAAGTGACATATTGTTTTGCATAACGTTGATAAACATAACATATATATTTTCCTTAAAACTTTATAAAAGCTTTTAGGAACTGTATTGATCTAATTGGAATAAACAAATTCGATACATAGGTATAGTATATGTAGTTATGTACAACAAACTACTATCAGTCTTAACTAATATCATGCGCTAATCCAGCAAAAATAAAGTTAAATTAAAGGGAAATGTGGGCAAATATGGGAAAGAAAATTATTTGAGACAAGGGGAATTTTTTTCTGCTTGAACGGGAAGAATAAAAAAATTGATGGACGATCTTAAGGCTTCACATTTGCGCAATTAAAGAACTTAGTGTATGTCTTTAAGTTTACGGATGCATTCTGTGTATATCAAGGCAGAAAACTTCGACGTTGTTGTTAAAAGACTAAGACCGTACATCAAAGGATAGACAGGAACTTCCGAAAAACAATGTGTATTTTAGTTACGCAAAACTGCAGGGTTCAACACAGTTTATGACATAAGTATATGTGCCACTATTTGATAGATAAAAATAACGAAAATGTTGTCACTTCAAAATAGTTAAGATTTCCCTCAAGTATTTTTCACTAGTTTTCTATAATTAAATTAGGCTTTAGAATTATGGCAAATAACGACCGAAATTAATATTAACTATTTTGAGCATGGTATTCATTATATGTAAAAAATTTTGGCCTAGTTTTAAGTACAATACATTTAAGGAAACTCAGCAATCACATTAAACAATTAATCATACTTTTGTAACTATTATAAATATCATATCACTTAACTGTCACTTCAAAATAGTTAAGATTTCCCTCAAGTATTTTTCACTAGTTTTCTATAATTAAATTAGGCTTTAGAATTATGGCAAATAACGACCGAAATTAATATTAACTATTTTGAGCATGGTATTCATTATATGTAAAAAATTTTGGCCTAGTTTTAAGTACAATACATTTAAGGAAACTCAGCAATCACATTAAACAATTAATCATACTTTTGTAACTATTATAAATATCATATCACTTAACTGATATTAATTACTTAAACTAAGAATTTTATAAATAACTTATAACTATGCCGGATAAACTTAATATAATACATATGTATGTATGTGCACTATATGTTACCAATTTGTTTCTTCTTAGCCTTGAACACTCATGGTTTTATATTATTTTTAAGAAAATACCGTTAGTAGTACTTTCGTCAAACTACCAATAAAACCTTTAAAATGTTAAAGAATATCGTATTGTAATAACATACCATGCGAAACCCATTCACGAACAGTTTTATCAATTTATGGGACGTGAGTGAAATTTTCAAATTTTATGAAGATAATCATACCAATATTTAAGCCAAATTATTGGAATTAACAATAAAATTATATTACAAAAGTATTTAAATTATAAATAGTACGGTTATTGCCGTCATGTTCAAAACATAATTTAAAAATTCATATAACTGGACAAAACAGAAAATTCCATCTTAACGACCACTATGTACTTGCTGGTGACGGTACATACCGTCTTGTCCCAACATTTTTCTCTAAACATCGGAATATAAATAAATTTACTGTCTTGTCCGAGCATGTGTTAAAATTATAGGAGTTTAACCTTAGCGCAGAAAATAAAATTATATGGACTTATCATATTTTGTCAGATAAGGCAACATACACATAATTTTCATTGCCACATAAATTTCATTTTTAGACGATTACCATATTATAACTGTAAACTCTGTAAACGTTATCAGATAAAAAATTGTTCGGTGACAAACAATATAAATGTTAGAATTTTATGCCGAATATTTTCAGACTGAAAGCATTTGATATTTGTTTGGTTAAAATGGAAAAGGTTAAAAATTTTATAAAAATCACAGAGCACGAAAAATACATATATTTCTACTTGCAATTTCTGCTTACAATATTGCTGTTTACAACTTTTCTAACCAATGTTCTGCTTTTTATAATTCTTTTGTACTGTATAAATTCATATTTCATCATATTGTGTAAACCGTGTTGTCGATAAAAAAAATCTTATGTCTGACAAGGACGATCTACGCATTTTCCACGGTATTGTTAGTATCTGACAAGATTCTCAGGGAAAAATTGCCAATGTACAATGAAAGAAATTTTTCATAAATATATACATATATATTTACATAAAAAAGATGGAAAAAATTTGTGTCCTTAAATTCCCGACTGTTTATAATGAGTAAATAGATAGCAAGTGACTAAATAACTGTTTTCTTAATCGCCTTAGGATAGTAAAATTGTTGTTTTGTTTCACGAATTTTCTTCGATCATATTCGTTATATTGGGGTTTTATTAATGTGAATATTATCAATTGTATGAGAACAAACAAGAAGCTAAATACGGCACTTGGCGAAAGTCATGTTCCATGAAATAAGTACTGTCCGGTATTTAAAAAGAAATTTAATTTGTAAACTAGGATTAATAGTCCGTGGCTTAAAAGGTAGTGTGTTGACTTATTAGACGTGAGGCCTCGGTTCAAACCCCAGATCAGGCATCTCCAACTTAACGAAATATGAAAAAATATTTCTTCGGCGACTTCCTCTCAGCAGATTTCTGCCAAAAACTCTGAGTAAATAAAATTGCCATGAAAAGTTCCTCAAAAATGTGTCGTTCGGAGTCGCGTTTAAACTGTAGGTCCCGCCATTAATGTATAAAAATTAACGCACACGACATAAGTGGTATGAGAAACTAGGTCGTAATCCCGACTAAAGAGTTGTAATGACCAATGATTTTACTGTACAAGATTTTACTGTATAAGTTAATAACAAAAAATGCTTGTAGAAATTTGAAATCCTGTTTTTTGTTTCAAATAGTGACACATATTCATCTAATCGACAGTAGGTCAACATTTAATAAAATTTTCCACTAAATTATTCCGATAGAGTATTGATTTAATAGAATATTAACTAACATGGATAGAACCTTAAAATTTACGTCCAACTAAATTTGAAACCTCAAAAGGTCTATTGATAATAGCGATCGCCAGAAACCACAATCAATTCTTAGCATTATGACCTATAAGTCAATTGTATATCTGCTTTAAAAGATATTTTCATAAAAGATATTTTATAAAAAAAAAGTATAAATATAACTCATTTCTATCCATTCAGGTGAAAAAAATACATTTTATAGATTAATTTGGATTTAAAAAAGTAATAGTGAGTTGTAATTCAATAATCGTACTATTTTCAGCACATTGATGGTAAGGTAAATTTAATAAAAGTAAAATAGAAATTGTATTGGCAGGCACTTTAGTACTACTAACGTTTGTCTCTATAATATTTTATACGACGTTGAGATCTCATACCTCTGCATGTGTTTGGTAATTGCTTTTAATATTATTATTGGTGATTAGACTATTTGATGAGCTGAGCGGTAAAGTTGATGAATTATATTTATGTGTTATATAATCATGTTTTCTAGAATCAACACAAGCCGTATTAAGGATAACGTTATTTTTCTCTTCGATCGTTGTATTTGAAATATAGGATGAATTTGAGGCACATGTAGTGGGCAGACTTGTGGGTGTATTGGGATTGGTGACATTTGTAGGACTATTATAATACAATAAAAGACTTAAAGTATTAGCTGCGGTATCGTTCATTGGATTAGCCACAGAAGCTATATGCCCATGTGTTCCATTTGATGTATTTTCCCTGTAAACATTTAGAGGTGTTCTGTTGTCTTGAACAAGTACTTCAGCAGTGTTTCCTATATATGTAGCGGTGGCTGCCGTTAACAAACCAGCTGTGTTAGCATCAATGTGTGTTGAAGAATAATTATTAAAATTAGTGTTAGAGATTATTGCAGGTGTATTTCGACTCAAATCCGATACAGCCCTATGAGATGACAAATTAAAAACAGTTTGAGAATGAAGCGGTTCAGTACAAGCAGTATGACCAGTGTGATGTAGTGTTAGAACAGCTTTAGTTGTACAAATAACAGATGTACCATTAGCTGCTGGAGCAAGAGATGTTAACGACATGTTTCCCCGTCGTGATATAAAGTTTTTATTTATTTGACAATTGAGTACCGGAGGTTGCGATGGTGGTTGATGATACTGAGAAGCGTGTACGGTGCCATGATGTTGTTGCGAATTATGAGATTGCTGTTGCACTCCTGCTGAGTTTATAGCGTTACTAGTCATGGTTATTGAAACCACATTAAAACCCTTATTAATATTATACTGTTGGTGTTGGAGGTGTAGTTGATTTACGTTCTGTAACGTTGACACCTGTTGTTGCTGCTTGGTAACTAGGACTGTTGATGCCGCTTGAGCATGAGAAGTGTATTTTTTCTTTTTATTAGATGTTATAATCTATAATGAATAAACATTTTTTGTTTTGTTTTGGTTTATATGTATGGACCATGGGACCATTTTTTAATGTTTGAAACATTTTTTGTATATGTCTTGGAAAAATAAAGTTCTACAAACACAAAGAAAGAAACAGTTAAACTCAACAACGAAAACAAAAAAGAAAACAGAACAAAACTGAATTAGTATAAATTAAATAATTTTCGATTGGTTTCGAAAAATTAGATTTGTAGTTCCCCAAGAAATTCTGCCAATCGAAAGTGTCATAAATATTGAGGTTATGTAGATTTTTTTTTTTAGAATTAAATCAAAGTTAATTGATGGAAATGTTTTTATAGATTTATTATTATTCTTCTATTCCACATTTCCTTGTTATTAAAATATAAACGGTTGTGTTCGATAAATAATATTCCGTTCTGAACTTTTTAAATTAGTTTCAATATATAAAAAGAAATATTAAAACTAAAAAGAAAGAAATGGTCGTATATTATAAAATTAATTTAATTCTGCAACGAATCCACTCCAAATAAATCTTATCATTTAAAATGTATTAATGGAATGTTTTAAAAACAATAACTAATAATTAGTTTATTATTTATTATGTATAACATCCTTTAAAATTCGCTAGGTAGAGTCTTGACATTAAGAATAATAATTTTTTACAAATCTCCATAGTAAAGTATAATACAAGATTAATTCAATGACAAGATTTTGTGCTCTCTTTGAGATTAAAGCCTGGAGACTATTGAGGTCACATAAAGTCTTCGATACCATTGTTTTCCATCCAATCCTATGCACTTATCTACGCTTTTTTACAATCATTGTCATGTAGAAGCACCAATTGGAGTGGTATTTTGGATTATATTATTATACACGGTATACAAAGAATAAACTCACACTCCGTTAGTGTCGTGAGAAATCGTATATGTAATTAATGTATAATACTATATGATACCATTGAGTATATTTGAATAATGTATACTCAATTCGAAAACGAAGAAAAGATTGGTTTAAAAACAACCGTGGATTTGATTTAGATTCTCTATACAAAAATTGCAAATCTGTAAGATATATAAAAATTCGATAATTTCTTTAAAAAGGATCATTTGCTTTTTGCAAAGGTCACTCACTGGAGAATTTTCTATTTGCAAACTCTCAGTTTAACTCCTCAATGCTGTGTGGGTTGAATACGTGTATTAAAAAATGTGAGCAATGCCAGCAATAGTTTCCATTTTATTAAAGTTTAATCGCGTGTACGATTATTTGTAAAAAAGTTACTACGAACATGAAACCACTACTGGAACTTCTAATAGTTTTATGTATCTAAAAAAGACACAAAATAGAGTGCAGTTACACTATGGAATATCTACATTTATAAAGTAGTCGACTATATAAGACGGAAACCATGGCCACCGAAAAGCAAACATCCCTACACCATATTCTGCATGCACACCACTGAAGATATGGCGTAAAACTTCAGGAACATCTTCATGGAATTCGACAAATCTTACAAAGAAACACGAATTGAAAATATAAAACAGTTCGTTGCAGTTTCAGCTTTGGTAAAGGTACTGCTAATTCTCCAATATACTAAGCGACATCATTAAAAAATTCACATCATCAAAAAAAGTATTTCCATTCATTTCCATATAGACGCCGCACACAGTTTACACAATACATTCCCCCCTACACCCAGCAGTCAAGTACTTATATACGATTCGAATTAATTTTAATCCCTCAAAGGAATGATTTACTCTGGGAAGTTGCCTGGTCAAGAGCAAGAGGTGAATCAAAGTGAGAATGTTGTGTATCAGGTAATGGAAAGACATGTGAATACAGGCCACAAAAGTTATGTTATCAATTTTTTCACGATGAAAGTGGCGCGTAACTGATGAAGTAGAAAACTGTATTTAACATTTATTTAAGAAAATTCCGAATAATTCCAGCGTATCCAGTTCACTACTTCGGTTCTGCGAAGGCGCAGTATGGTCATATGTTCCAAAGAAGTATAAAGCGCATATGGAATACCGGAGTGCCAAATGTATAACATGACACATCTTTTAAATTAAATGACTTTTCTTAATTAATTTTTACACTAACGGAATATTTATAGAAACATTTTCATTTCGAATAAAAGTTTGACTCACTGATCACGAAAAGCAAAGCGACTAATTCATAATTTGTTTTTGATTATTTTGACCTCTACTACTGTAATATAAAAAAATATTTTGAAAGTATAGATTGTGATTATTTTTTCTTTACAAGTTACTCAGCTAGTCCTGAGTTAAAAACTAACAGGAGTGGATTATTACATAAAATAATGTAAAGGATTTTATTGAGTAAGAAAGATTTATTTGAAATATATAACAAATAATCGTCAGTTGTAATTTGTTTGTTATATGTTTTACATTATTTTTTATTATCCATTGAAACGAAGAAATAATTGAATTTCTTGTAGCAGATTTTTAATTGTTATCCATGTGCAAGTGGCGATCCCGATGGGAGAACGGTTAGAAGGGAAGATGAACATTTCCCCTTATCCCTAATACAACCCCTTGGCACAGTTCTTGACTGGTCATGGTTGCTTCAGAAAATACCTTCACAGATTTAGTCAAGACAGCTCCCCTATATGTCCAAGCTGTGTAGATGAGGACGAAGATGCAGAGCATATTCCAATATGCTGACCTAGCTTTAAAAGACCCCCGGAAACGAGTTCGAGGACAAACCGGCTTATGGAAACAGTATAGTCAGCGAATGGCTGACACAAAGTCGAAATTTAATGTGAGAAACTTTAAAGCCAGCTCTCCGCGAAGTATACTGGCGTAACAATCCCGCGGAGGGAGTGGTTGAAGAATATAGGGGATGGGTTTAGTGCGATGGTGAATCGTGCACACTTACGTTGGAACAAAAAGCATTTAACAAGGAGGAGAACAGGGCCAGTGCACCTCACACGACTGAATGATGATGCTATGAATAGACGGCAGCACGATTGAGTCACTTCACTAAGGGAAGATGGCTCTACAGACTCATAAATAATATAAAAGAATGAACTAAAAGTAAACAGGGGCAAGATTACCCATTACATCAGAATACATTTTCCCCTACTTGCCCGAGTTACGAATACCAACGAAATTTCCTGGAAACGACGATCGCAGGTGACTCCCGATATAGTGGTTAACTTGGAGGTAACATCGTGCGAAATTTGGAACGCGGTATGCAACAAAGGTTACTATAATTGGAAGCAGCACACGATTCAGAAGCCTTTAGGACGTATGGCTAAAACACACACACACATATACACACATTAAATGGTATTTCACACACGATGAAAAACATGATAATTGCTTAACATAAACAAACTGGAATATAAATTTACAAATATTACAATACTTTTTGTTTATCTATTTGGGATTTTTTGATTTGTGTCCATAATATAAATAACAAATGGTCAATTCACACAAGCCGTTGTATCGTTGTATTCATTGTATTGTTGGAAGAACATACAACAGTGTATGATTGTTGTTGATAATTTTCATATAAAAATCTGATACACTTATACACATTTTTTCCATATGTTTTTAAAAGTTGTATTGGTTTCGTGCTATCAAATTGTGTGAATGAAAAAAATGTGTATATGCTTTCATATGTTGCGTTGGTTTCGGGCTATCAAATTGTTTGAATGCCACGAAATACACAATACAGCATAGCATTGAGCGTTCACAAAGAAACAAATGTATTCAATACAACATACACGATACAAAGTTGTGTGAATTGCCCCAAAGATTTGCGTTTTTATGTTTCTTTTTAAGAGGATTAAGTTTAAAAAACAAATATGGTTTCTTACAATCCTAAAATAATAAACTAATTTTTGTTAAAAAAAAAACTTATTAGAAAATCAAAAAAGCTTTTAATGAAACAGAAAGACAAGACATATTTTAGAACAAGCAAAATACTGAACTATAGGGTACTACATTTTTGTAAAATATAACATTTTATAGAGTTCATATAAAAAATATGTATATGGACTAAAATTAATTACAAACTCAAAAAATAATTTCTACGCTTCAGTAGTGTATCAGTAGGAAAAAATCCCCTCTGTTCTGACTTTACAATCAGAATGAAAGTGAAAATTGCAGACATTTGCGAATTAGAACGTTTTTTATTCGTTTCATTTTGTGTAAAATACCTGGACGAAAGTAAAACGAATGGAGCTTAAGGTCACAAAAACCAATTTATAAATATAATGTATTGTTTTTCTATGTATTTCCGCTTATAATTATTAGTTGCATTGTTAAAATTGTCAAATAACAAATGGCATCGAATATTATATTGAATTATTATTTTTTGTTTTTGGTTTTAATTTTGGCTAAAAACCTATTAATATCAGTGATACATATATGACATTTTTCATGTTTTTCAATGTTAATATTACCTAATTTTGTGGTAATTAACGAAAAGTGTAAATTTTTTTAAAAAATTAATTGTTTTTATTTATGTTCGAAAAACGTTAGAAAAAGAAAATTATGCCAATGATCAAATTTTTTAGTTTTTTGAAGGTTGGAAATTAATACAAAAAATAATGATTAAATGGTTGGGTTTGTATTGAATAATTGTATTCAAAATAAATACAAATACACTAGAGTTTATTTTGGCAACATTCAAATGGCATCACTGTGTTCTATGACGCTTATATAATATACGGGATCACATGATTTACCCGTCGAAAAATAGATGGAATTCTCGAAGGATTTCACATTTTGGGAACACAAAATTTAAAATTCGAGTGATTTTGCCAAATTGTTCTTAATGCAAACCGTTGTAAAGGCGAATAATTATATTCCTTTTTAGAAGAAATGTAATAAAAGACTGAGTCATAGTATTTGAAAACTTGTCGGAATTTTTTCTACTGATTTTAGAATCAAATGAGTTCAATAACTGCTCAGAGTTTTATCTAAGACTAAATGAAGTCATTGGCTTTTGTTTTTATGGCAAGAGAAGAGAGAGTTTTATAGTGAATGGTACATCTACGGGTGCGGCATCAGGACAGCGGAGATGTGAAATATGAAGGAGAGGTTAAAATTGATTTATCTGCATCAATGTAAAATCATTTCAGACAATCTTCTCCATACCCTACATCGTCTGGATATTGATATCAATGGATTTGAGTGATTCTAATAGTTAGTTGCATAGATGCATAGACTCTTTCATCAATTTATATGCCCAATGAGGAAGCAGCCCCACCTTCTACGACTTCTAGTTGGTGGTCCTGACATCTATGGTGAAATGGTTGGTCTTCACATCCCTTTAATTGTGTGCCAATAATTACCCATTAAGTTATCAATAAAACTGCAAGGTTAACGTATATAAAAATTCGAAAAGATGTAATGCTAATGCACATCATATCGAATGGTGACATTAATAATATAGGTGAACCCATTTTGGATTTCATTATACTTTAAGGGTTTACTATTTATAATATGCTCTCCAATGTGGAGAGGTCTATAATTAGTGACTGTAGGGTTTCAAAAGAGTGTTCCTTTTCGGATGGCAGTCTGATAACCTGCATATTTGAAAACATTTTATAGAATTGTAGACAGAGAACTTTGTGTCTTAAGGAGTTGGTCTGTTATTCAACATTTTGTTCAAAAAAAAAAAAATAGAAAGAAATTAAGCGAGCCACCTAATTTCTATTGGAGTTGAATTTTTTAGGTATGAATAGTGTGGCTCGATTGTCAGAGGCTTCTGCTAGACTAGAAACACTTAATATTGAGTCTTCATTATCACAATTGCGTGGAGCTGATATCACACCGTTGGGTGTAGGTGATCCTGTGTGTAATGCTAGTATGATGTTGGACGTAAGGAAATCATTCCCAGTGATAAAATTCAGTGGGATATTAGTAGCTTTGCGCCATTTAATTAACATAGACTAGTAGGCATCTTTTTCATGTTAGGTATTTGTTATCTGAATACCTGGTGTGTATTCACGGAGATTTCGGTTGTATATTACATCTGATGGATAGAAAGATGCGCTTGTTTTGTCAGTTTTCGATATCGACCTCATTCTTTCTAAAGAAAGTTCTGGAAGGACTTGTCTGCTTTTCAAGGCTTTGTTAAAGCGAATTTGACTATGGGTGAGTACGCTTTACCAGCCTTTTTACTGTCGCGTAGGTTTAGAATTTATACCGAAGAAAAGTAGTACGGGGCTTTCACTTAGCACTAATTTCCCAACTCCATAGGCAAAATAGGGGATTCTCGCCAGAGGCCATTGGTTGAACCTACACAGCAATTGCAACACTGGTTATTAGGTATGAATGTGTTGTTTGGTGGGAGTATCACCACACGAGTTGTCTCTGGATCTCTCACGGTTGGGCATAGTGTTATATCTGTGAACAGGATGACCGATACTTCTGCCAAACTGGGCTGCCACTCTGTGAATGATGTGGTGGTTGGTCCTAATCCTCTAACCTGCTTTTACGGACTTTTCAGGAGATCAGCTAACAGGATAGGCCGGACTGTTGTGTGGCTTTGGGCCATCTATCAACGATGGTAGAACCAACTTGCTTCTGTGGCTGGAAAGTCCAACGACTGACACTGCGAGTTGATCCAATATGCATCAAACTAAACTCTAAATACCATAAGTAGTGTTATGATAATTCTTCACTATTTCGCAATTACAATAGCAATTATTAATTTTTAACTCAAAAGTTTCTGAATGCTATCCACTCAAAGCAGTGCATTGTTCTAAAAATTTGAATTAATGAGAATTTTTATAAAATCTTTAACTGGCACCATATTCTGTACTAAAAGGAATAATATTAAAAAATTGAAAGCTATAGGTGGGAAAAATTGCCATATGCAGGATATCATACATACATCCTTACGAATAAATTCTGATGAGGTTTAATTTAACATTTAATATTTTATTACTAATTAAATCTATGTATGTATGTCATCCAAATATCAATAGATCAATTTTGATTTTTGTTGACAGTTGACGTAAATGAAGCCGTTCTTTACGAGTTGTTGTAAACGAAACATTTTATTCTTAATAGCATAGAATTATTTAAACAATATTTATAACTCATTGGGCTAATAAATGTAGTTATGTTTTTACGACTGTTTTTTTTAATTATTATTTTGATTAAAAAATTTTTTCAATAGTGCTCCTAGAATTTACTGTAAAAAATAAGTGTTTTTACGAGCACTCATTGATTAAAAGCGTCAACGTGTTAAGAGAACAAATATTTTTGTCAACTATCACCAAATGAAATATGTGATTTAATTACATGAGCATAAGAATATACTTAATACTAATATTTAACTCTAGTCAACAGTACATTGTTCATACTACAGTTTCACTTACGCCCAAAAATAAAAAGATGTTACTAAGTACTCATTGATTAAAAGCGTCAACGTGTTAAGAGAACAAATATTTTTGTCAACTATCACCAAATGAAATATGTGATTTAATTACATGAGCATAAGAATATACTTAATACTAATATTTAACTCTAGTAACAGTACATTGTTCATACTACAGTTTCACTTACGCCCAAAAATAAAAAGATGTTACTAAGTATACCAAAACTACTGATCAAATTGAATTAAATCGAATCTGACTTTTGTCACATTAATTTGTTATTTTCAATAAACAATTTTCTTTCAAAGCCTTAAAGATTGTTTAACAAGAACCAAATAAAAATTAAAAAAAAAAATTAATGAAAACAAGTTAACATACATAAATCCACAAATTCTCATTACGGAATTTAAAAATATAATAAAATTAAACTTAAAAATATTAATTTTAATAAGTGAGATCTTATGTATAAGATGCATGCCTGCTTTTTTATCAAGACATATAAAAATGTAAAAACCAAAGAATAATATAACCAATATTTTAAATATTAGAAGAAACTTACGATATTTTGCGCCGGTTGGGGCTGCATTTTATATAAATCGGGTTGTTGTCCAGATGTAAGTGTCGGCTGTATGCCGTGTATAAGTTGAAGTGTGGGTTGTGTTGTAGCAGCAGGGGTAGAGACAGCTGCACTTACAGTTGGCTGATGCAGCCCACTCTGTTGGGGTAATGTATAACCCGCAGATGGTGCTGCTACATAACCACCGTTCCCTAAATCAGAATAAAAAAATTTCTATAATGCTACTTCCCATAGGATGAGACAGATTAATATTTACCAGAAATGTAGAAAACCGGTGTATATAATATATGCTGGTCACTAATTGATGCCTGTTGATCCTGAGGTAGAGACAATTTTTCAGAATCGGATACTTGTTGCCTATTTGAAGACAGTTTGATGGTTGTTATTAAATATGTTGCCTATATAAAAGCTTCCTCTAGTAATACAACTTGATATTTGAAAAAGTAGAAGGAAAAAAATTATGTGAATATTATTCAGGCAACGATTTAAATTATTATTAAATTAATTCCTCTACAATACATTAATAATAAACAAAAGAATATGTATATAATATAATGCTACATATAACTTCCTCTGAATATCTTTTAAATTTAATACGAATATTTATTTTAATTGCGGCAAAACTATTAATTTCAGTTTTTGATCAATAAATTCTGCCAAAGGCCAAGACAATGAAAAGAGTTAACTAATCAACTAAGTGTTAACCATTAACAGATTTTGAAAAAATTTTAGGATAATTTATTAAAAATAAAGTTGTCATAAATCGCGACTTAAATATTCAACACAATAATATTTTGAGAAAATCAACGAACGGGTAGCTCATTTTCATTTATTAAATTATTAATTTATAAAACTTTTATTACAAACGAAAATAAATATTAATACCGGTTTCAAGAGTACATATCTTTTAGCTGGAATATTCTTTAAGTGTACTTTAAGGTGGGGAATTAGAGCCAACAATTTAGCGATTGGACATTGGCATAACATTAAACAATATAATGCTTACGAAAAGAAAATGAGGCATGAACCAGATTATTTCAGAAATTCTTAAAAATCGGATGTTAACATGTCTTTTTTAAACTTTTTCGAGCGTGAATTACATGAATGCAGTTATTAAACATGCACTACAAATTGCAATTGTGAATTAGTATTCAGAAGGCAGATAGTTTTAATATTTGATAGTGTGCATATAATTTGCAAAGTGGTTTATTTTTCTGAATTCTAAATAGTTTAAAATTATTTCAATTTCAACTTTGAAATTAATTTAAAGACAGCGGCTAACGTTCAAAAATCCTTTATCTTTATTCAGCAAAACTACACTTTCTTTCCCGGACGAATTTAGTTTATACACGTAACAATTTTTTTATATTATATTTATTAATATTTTGTATAACTTGAATGCTTTAATTTCGAAAGTTTCTCTGATCTCTCAAATAAAAATTGTTTACATTTTGTTAATAATATGAGCTTTTGTGAGCGGTATACCTAGTGACGAATTTTTTTAAGAAAATCATAATGGCTGGAAAAGAGATAAAGATAAAACATTAATTACCGCACCCTGTAATATATTGTCCTACAGTGTATTCCAGAGCAAGTTGTTATCTTTTTTGTTTACATCCTTAAGATAGCCACAAAATGCCTATCGCACCAAACTTGTAAAATAGTAAAACAAAATTCCACATTCAATGCATTAAACGTCGATTCCGCTATTTCTTTTCATGCATGCATTTTTTACACTCTCTCACAAACACATAAACACGTGAACGAGTTTTTTTTTCCTTACTGAATTCTAGCATTTAAAGGAATGGGGAAATATTTGTTACATTTTAAAAATATCTACTGTTTTTCGGCCTTCGTTTTAATTCTTTTATCATTCTATTTATTACGAATACTACTGAAATGTAACACTAATTTTAATATATAGAAAGTTCCGATATACAAATAAAATTTTGATGTCGTGGTCATAGCCCAAAGAAAGTGTATGAAGATATATATTTTTTTATTTTTAACAAAGAAATTCTTTTTGTATCGGTTATTTAACAATAATGACTAAAAACTTCTGTAACTTTTACAAGAGGGATTAACTTAATATTTAACTATTACACATTTACCTGATCATATATGCAGTTTTTTTTGGAAAATGGCAGCGCGACAATAATCTTTTTCTTTTGATGCACTAAGTATTAGGGATTTGGTACACGTTATTTTAGTTTCTTTCTTAATAAAGTCATACAAAAAATACCTGTCTTTCTGACACTGAGTGGAAACAAATATATTTTGATAAATAAATCGTTGAAATAACGTTTTATACGATTTCTTTATTTTTTCTTATACTTTGTCCGGTTTTATACAGGATTTGCGAATTAACAACGTCGATTTAGAGTTGTCATACAGTGCTGCCAATTATTCATAACATTTGTACCACATGTTTTTAGTTTTTATTCAGATTTCAAGCGTGTTCATTAAACAAACCCCAAATTTAATAAATGAAACCAAGAACTCTGGCAGCTTGGTTAGATCAAAAACATATCCTAGTTAAAAATAAAAACATTCATAAAACGAAAATGTTGGTTTTAAAAATTACCAAAATATATCAAAATTTATAAAGAATGAAAGTGCCATGCTTACACGATTTAGCGAACCATTCGCTTCGCCCACCTTTCAATATTTCTAACACTGACAGTTTTTCTACTATAATACATTAATTTAAAAATTTAAACGAAATCTACAACCACCTGGGGCTTTAACGATAGGTTTATGACTTTCATTTTTTAACACACTCATATATTCAAATAATGAAATGAAATTTGTAACCAGTTACGCTTTCAATGAGTACTTGAATTTTCGTTCAGAAAACAGCTGACGCACAATCTAGACCAGTTTTCTGAAAAATTTTGCCGCTATAATTTATTGTTGTTTATACAAAATTGAAAAAAGAAAATTGAGGACAGTGATCGTCACAGATATAAATTGCTTGGCATTTTGAAAGATAGTATGAATGACGACGAGAACGTGAAACCTCAGTACTTATGATCGTGTCGTTCAAATTTCGTTCACCCAAACTGCTGATGTATGTAAACCACTTTTCTAAAAAATTCTGCAGCTGTCATTTGTTTTTGAAGAAAAAATCTCGAAAATAAATTTTGATGCAGCCTATGGCACAGTTCTGAGTTGGTTTTAATTTTTATAAACAGTATGTGCGAAAAAATTTAATAGGAATATTAAGTGTGAAATTGAAGTGTTAAACAGTTAGGTATAATGAAAATACAAGAAATACGTCGCTGAACAATAATCAAACATCAATACAAGGTATATATAGTCAGACGTCTTTTGCTCGTTCAAATTAGTTTGCAAATTAGTTTGAAAACTCTTGAGTTTGCTGGAACGAGGGGAAAAACGAGCGGAAGTGAGTTCTCAGTTTACTGTACTCACAAATTTGCTTTGTTCTTTGTTCGTCGTCTACCGATGGTTCTATACCAGTGGTGCTCAAACACATACTATCATAGGTTTGGTAGTGTTGGTAAAGCAGCGGAGAACAAAATTCAAATGAATTTTTGAGAATCGTACACTGGGAAAATAATAAAAAAGAAAAAAATTGGTTTATTGTGTTGTGTGTATGTTATTACAAAAAACAAAACACATTTTTCGCCAAAACAACTCAATACGTCTGTCGTCAAATTCAAGAAGAAATTTCCATCATGGAATGGACGGCTCTGCTTTGCTAAAGCCAAAGCAACTGTATATGATGCCTTTTTAAGAGGCAACGACAATTTCTCGTTACTACATGGTAAATTATTGTAAATTCTGCTTTTAATTGCAATAATTTTAAAGTCCTATCATTCCCTTTAATGTTGTCGAAAAATCCATGCCTAGCCTCGTAATGTCTTTTCATAAAAAAAAAAAAATTACGACATAAAGCGCGATAACACACAATACATTGTACATTACCATCCATATTCTCTATAAAAAATATCATATTCCCAATTTTCATCAAACATTTTGCTGCGTGTAAAACGTCAGCTGAATTGATTTTGTTCTCTGAGAACAACACAAAACAACAAACAAAGCAACAAACACACGATCATTACAAGAAACCACACAAGTAAGCTTATAGTGTACGTGTGCCAACGGAGCGTCAGCAGATTTTTCTTTGCCTATCACATGTGATAGGAAATTTCGATTTTGAGCATCACTGTTCTATACACAGCAACAAAATATCAAGAGTTTGTCAAAATACTTTCCAAAGTACTTTGAACGTGCAAAAGGCGTATCAGCCAGAATATTGAACGTGAACTTACGGATTATTTTATTTTTCTTTTCATTCTAATAATAATATTTATTATACTTTCAATTAGAACATTTATAAAACTACTTTACCTAAATGTTACTACGATTATATCTTACATTTTGTGAAATTTGCCTTTTGAAGATAATAATAGATTTTTATTTTAACAAATTTTGTTAGCATGTTATGTATCTGTAGTGATAGGAGGCGCACGGCGAATCTGCTTAAACTCCAAAGAAGCAGGCTCAGCGCTGTTATCGGGGTTATTACGGGGCATTGTATTATTGGAACGCATGCGAGGCGTATTGGACTTTGCGAATGATTTCTGCAGAAGCTCTGGAGATGAGGAAGAGGAAGAAACTATTCTTCATCTACTGTGCACATGCCCGGCACTTGGTCAAAGGAGAAAGAGACACCTGGGTGCCTACTACATGGAGGACCTAGCTGAACTGTCATGCACGGATATTGGCAGTCTGAATCGCTTCATCGGAAGCTCCAAGTGGTTCCTGGAATAGGGGAAATGTGGCAATGTGGTATCACAATGGGCCCTGTTTGCGGCCTAAGTGTGTCCGCTCACAATTCCATCGAGGGGACAGCCACTTCTACCTACCTACCTACCATGTATCTTTAGTACCTTATAAAATAGTGCCATTATGATTGCCATTGTGGTTTCACACACGAGGCTATTTTTTAAGCCGCACAATTTTTGTTCTTTCAGTCACACACGAGACTATTTCATCTGGCATAAAATTGTATACATATACTCTGCTTTGTGTGTATTGGTTTTGTGTATTGGTTTGTGCGGGGTAGAAGCTGGTGGAAAAATTATGCCAGCAAAAACCACTCTCCTCACCTCTCTTGCCAACAAGCTGCCATTTTGTGCCAGCATAATTGTTCTCGTCTGTGATTGCTCATGGATATCAATCATTTTATTCTAAATTTTCCGCGGTTCTAAAATTATAAGACCGTATTTTTTCTGCGTTATTTAGTCAGTCGCTTAAATAATTTCAAGCATTTCCTATCTTAATTTTTTGACAAAAGTTAGCGTATTCATTTCCAGTTTTTGTTAATGAATGTTAAGCAATTTCAGTTATTCAGTGGTTATTGTGATATTTCTATTTGTGTTATATTAGATCAGGTGTATAAGATTGTTGAACTAAATTCATAACCTGGTTTTGTCATGGTGTTATATATGTATATTTATTACCATTAATATCGATACTTTATTTCGTATACTTTATTTCGTTAAAAACCTAGTCTATATCCGTTATTTAGTATTACTTTCATTTTGTTTAAATTTGTTCATTTTATGTCTATTGTTTACATTGTTAATATCATACATTAAATATTCCTTACATTGTCTCCACGTATCTCCTTCCATGTAGATCAAAATTTCACCAGCATGTAAAACTAATTCGCATTTAAACAGCTTGGGAGGCATATTCACTACCAGAACAATGATGGTCAAAGCACTAGGCATTAGACTTTCAACTTGAAAGTTTCAAGTTATTATTAACTTGATGTAAACATTCGTATACGTGTGATTTTGTTTCTCTTTCTTTCTAACGTATGAATTCTTTCGAAAATAAAACACGTATCTAACCTGTTCGCTCCACGGCTGTTTTTAAATCACGCTTAATGTAAACATTACTGAAAGTTGAATAGAAAATTGGTCACAGTTGGCTATTTAAACTTGATGCATATACAGGTCACGGTTTTACAACAATCTAGTAAAGAGATTTATTAAATAATAGTCGAGTGACATAAAATATATTTACAGTTCCAAACACTGTACTGGTCCTTTTATATTGAACTTTGACTTCTTGTTTCATTTTATTTTTTATTTTAAATGCTTTTAAAATTTTTATTTTAGTTTCTTAATGTTGTATCTTTTTTATTAATTTTTTCCAAAGTTTCAACACTTCTAAAACATTTTACTACAACACACGATTACGAAACATTTTAAAATTTGTCTTACTGAAATTTTTTCCTTTGAAAGATATTGTCAAAAATATATTTGACGTCATCAAGTATGATAACCAAATGACCGATCGGTCATTTTACCCTCACTAATTAGGTATTATTGGAAATGCAACTCAAAATAACTATAAAATGTTATGTATGTGTTAGTAAGTGAATCTTGTATGTGTCAGTTTCTTGTAGGGTCGTTGATGTATTCTTTTGTAGGAGTGGTACGTTGAGCATAACACGAATAGCTGCAGATCTCCTTACTTTGTCAAAAAGTCTGATATTATGTAATCTGTTTACAACAGTCCACCGGAAAGCAACTCCTTATAGGAGGTTGGGCTCAATTACTGCAGAACAAATCCAGCGCGGGATATTGGTGCGGAGTGTCCATCTGGATCCAACTGTTCTTCTGCAGAAGTAAGCAGCGCATGCCGCTTTGCGTGTCGTAGCATCCAGAATGGATTCCTAGATAATTAATTTCGGGTCTCAACGTGAGTCTAGGCCCGCCTATACTAAGAGTGAAGATCAGAGTCTTGTATCTTCTGGTGAAAAAATATATAGACTAGAGAAGTAGGAGAAGATATAAGAAATTGAGGATGAGTTGAAAAAGACAGTCGTTAGTTATGAGTTTCGTCCTCCAAGAAGGGTAGAAAGCAAAACTTGACGATTGTACGGATGATTATTCCAGACCCCGTACGCACATCAATTCTTCCTAATTGCCATTCACAAGCTGGTTGTAAATCGTCTATCACTGCGACGAGATCTTTGGCTTTTGCATTGGGTACTGGACTTTCCACTTATAACGCTTGTGTAATGACTTGAGGTAATCTTCCTTCCACCTGATAGGGAATTGATGGTGTAACACTTTCAATTTTTCCCAGCTATTAATAAGCGACATGTTCTGGGTAAGAGGCACCTCTCAGAAAATGTCCAGGAGTTAGAGCAGTTAAATCTCCACGATCTTCTGATAAAGCAGAGATTGGGCGGGAGTTCAAAGTACTTTCAATTCGGCCAAAATTGTGGGTAACTCCTCAAAGTTTAGTCTTTGGGCGCCAACAATTCGTTTCAAATGAAACTTTATACTTTTTACCGCGGCTTCCCATAGGCCGCCCATGTGGGGAACGTGAGGTGGTATGAATTTCCACTCAAATCCATGAGTGATATACTTTTTTGCAATGTCATTAGAAGGTTAGGTTAGGTTAGGTTAGAGGACGTGTACTTGTCAATTAAGACAAGTACAGTACCCGGAGGTCGAATTGACCCATTGTACAACGTCCTTAAAGAGGAAGGATACGAGAGGGAATAGGATATAAAGGAGAGGAGATAGGAAAGGGAGAATGGGAAGCGGAGGGGTCACATAGACCCAACAAAGAAGGGAGAGCGCGACTGTCCTGATGAAGCCCTAGCGCCCCTCAACCAGCCTAAGCCACTAATGAATCTGTGGGAAGCCTTGATGTCGGCTCTCGACGCAGAGTTCAAACTCTCAAAGAAGGACCTGCCAAAGGTCCTCAGCCTCAACCTACCAAGGGCTGGGCAGTTACAGAGGAGATGTTCGATAGTCTCCAACTCCTCCTCATCGCAACATGCCCTGCAATAGTCCGGCTGGGATCTGTTCCAGATCCCCGTCAGCGACCTAATCTCGCAGTGCCCTGTGATAAACCCGACAACTAACCTTAAGCTGGCCTTATCCAAGCCCAGCAGCCTACCTGTTCTCTTACTGTCCACAGCAGGCCATAGACATCTAGAGACAAAACAACCCGATCCGTTCCCCCAACGTCTTTGCTCTTCCTCCCCGACCCATCTATTGATGAGACCGTAGAGGTGGCAGACCGGGGGGTCAGGACCAACTATTAAATCGCTCCCAGAGAGCGAACCTAACCTAGCGAGGGCATCCGCCGTCTCATTGCCCAGTATTCCGCTATGACCCGGAACCCAGCAGAGACGGATACGGTCTAGTCCAAAGGTAATCAACGACTCCTCGCACTTGCGAACGAGCCGTGATTTGCACCAGACCGACTCAATGGCCCTAAGGGCAGCCTGACTGTCAACGAAGATTACGTAAGATTCCGAATCTGAAGCTGGGCCACCAGCTATGGCCTCAATAGCTTTCAAGATTGCGAAAATCTCCGCCTGGAAAACGCTGCAGTCATCGTTCAACCTAAAGTGGAGTTCAAGACCGAGTTCCCTACAGAAAACCCCAGCACCTGTACATCCACCTAACTTAGACACATCTGTGAAGATGGGTATACCTCTCTGTCCCTGGAGTACCCCACCATTCCATTGTACCCTTTCCGGTATAAGTATCCTTAAACCGGGCAGGAACATAGCCTCAGGCACAATATAATCGGTGGCTTTTTCCGAAAGTCGATATCTCCCGTCAGGAAAGATGACATTCAGAACTCTGGAGTGACCTGTCGAGCGCTGTTTCCAGCAGCCCGATTCCCTCAGACGAATGGCACTGCGCGCTGCACACCGCTTGACATATAAATCAAGCGGAGTCAGGCAGAGCATAGTGTCAAGAGCAGCCTGAGGGCAACTCTTCCTCACTCCAGTGATACTCAAGGAAACAATCCGCTGAACCTTATCCAAGATTTTCTGCTGAAAACTCTTATCTAAGTGTTGTGTATTAATGTGAGTTCAAAACTTGACTGGTTATCTTTATTATTTCATAATTATTTATCATTTACATTTCTACTTATTTCTATCCTTAGGAAAGAGGTGCCAGATCAAATTATTTATTCATTCAATACTTCAGATACCTAACACGCTCCTCCATAAGCTTATACTATAAGTAATACTTTTGAAATATCTTTGTATATATTAAATTATGCAAGAAAGAAAAATATAAATCTATGATAATACAATTTAATTTATATAATTAATCAATTTCAAGTTTTTTTAAACACTTTACCATCAACGCGTGGCCTTAACTCTCTACCAGCTGCATTTGATGTTGTTTCAGATGCTTCTTTCGTTATATTTCGCTCATCATGCATACTAGTATCATCAGTTCGTTCTACTTTACAATCACGGATTTGGTCCAAATGGCGCTTAATTTCACGATTATTGTGAGCAAGAATGCACGTGTATGAACGAGGACCAATTTTGTTCTTGACAGTTGCTTGTGACCAACTTGCTTTATTCGGATTTCTGTAATCCCGAATCAAAACACTCTGTCCATTATTAAATTCAGCATTGCGATTGCCTTTGTGATTCAGAACGCTTTTAATTTGAGATTCTCGTATTCTGTCGCCTGTCATTGGAGGTCTTAAATTATCAAATTTTGTTTTCAATGATCTGCCGAAAAACAATTTGGCTGGTGTTTCTCCAGTGGTACAATGTTTTGAATTTCTATAGTGTGCCAAAAACCTATTTAAAGCGGTATGAATAGGACAATTTTTGTCTGATTTCAAATTAGAAATAATGGATTTTTTTAAAACCTTAACGAAACTCTCAGCCTGTCCATTTGTGGCAGGATGACCCGGTGGAGTTAAAATATGTTTAATATTATTAATTTCAAGAAATTGGCGAAACTCATCTGAGGTGAATTGTCGGCCGTTATCACTGACCAATATGTCAGCCAGACCATATCGACAAAAAAGTTCCCTGAGTTTTGCAATTGTAAATGAAGTGGTAATCTCTTTGGTCAAAAAGACCTCTGCAAATTTTGAGAAAGAATCGATAACTATAAACAAATAGACACTATTAATCGGACCAGCAAAATCTACATGAATGCGACTCCAAACAGAATCGGTTGGCGTCCATGGTATCAATGAACTTTTCTCAGGGGAGTCTAACAGTTGTTGACAAGAAGTACAAGATTTTATCATATTCTCTATGTCCTTATTTATACCTGGCCACCAAACGTAGGACCTCGCCATAGCCTTTGTCTTTACTATGCCGAGATGTGACTCATGTAATTGATTAAGTACTACGTTTCGAAGTTTCGTTGGGATGATAACACGATAACCCCACAAAAGACAATCATATTCAACGGAAAGTTCGGTACCTTTGTTTATGTAAGGCGTAAAATCTTCGTTGTGCAAGACATTAACTGTTCCCGTACGAACATATTCACATACTTTAGATAATATTAAATCTCGTCTAGTTTCCCGTGCAATCGTTTTGAAATTAATAGCAAATTTGTTATCTGATTCTATTAGGTTAATGTAATTACTTTCAATAATATCTTTTGCTGAATTTTGTTGTGGCATACGAGAGAGTCCATCAGCACTATTAGAAACTCCTTTTATGTACTGAACGGAATAATTAAACCCTGACAAAATTAACGACCACCTTTGCATGCATGCAGATGCCATAATAGGTAAACCTTTGTTCTCACCAAATAAAGTTGTTAGAGGTTTATGGTCTGTTCTTAAAACAAATTTGTTGCCTAATAAATACTGTCTTAACTTCGTAACGCAAAATATAATGGCCAGTGCCTCTTTTTCCAATGTGCTGTAATTTTTTTCACTTTTTGTAAGAGCCCTAGAAACATAAGAAATTGGTCTTAAATTATCGCCCATATTATGTGAAAGAACGCCAGCAACAGCGTTATCACTTGCATCCGTAGTCAGTACAATTGGAGTTTGAGGATTAAAATGCACTAGCACTTGATCTGAAGTAACATCCGATTTAATTGTATCATAAGCTTTCTGACACTGATTAGACCAACTGAACTTATTTCCTTTTTGCAACAACTCATACAAAGGTACCATTTTCTGTGCATAATTATCAATAAATTTTGAATAATAATTCACCATCCCAACAAAAGCTCTAACTTCAGAAATGTTGGTTGGAACTGGTGCATTCAGAACGCTAGATACACGCGTGGTATCTTTACTTAGACCATCACAGTCTATTGAAAATCCTAAATAAGAAATTCTTTTCTGAAAAAAATTTACATTTTTTACGATTTAGTGTTAAGCCTGCTGATTTCAATTTATACAAAACTTCCTTGAGAGTGATTATGTGTTCCTTAAGATTTTTTCCAGTAACTGTTATATCGTCTTGGTAAACAACGACATTAGATATGCCACGCAACAGATTTTCCATTGTTTTTTGAAACATGGCTGCAGCAATTTTAATGCCGAATGGCAAACGTATTAACTTTAAACGTTCCAATATGTGTACTAAGAGAACATAAAAGTTACGACTTTTCGTCTAAGAGTATCTGGTTATAAGCATTGGACAAATCAAGTTTAGTGAAAAGTTGTCCACCTTGTAACGAAGCAAATATTTCCTCTATACGAGGGAGGGGATATTTAAAATCACGTAAATGTTTATTTAAGGTAACCCTGTAGTCACCACAAATTCTCAGATCCCCATTTGGTTTTAAAATAGGAACCAATGGAGTTCCCCAATCGGAATTATCCACTTGCTCCAGAATTCCATCTTCCACCATTTTACGCAATTTAATTTCGACCTTTTCTTTCCATGCTAAACGTACTGGGCGAGGCTTGAAAAATATTGGGTTTGCACCCTCTACGATATCTAGAGAAGCTTTACTTAGTTTATAAGCACCTAGTTTACTACTAAAAACTTCTGAAAACTCTGATTCAATTTGACCAATAATGACAGACAAATTACTTGTATCTCCTATAGAGTTCACTTGCATTAACTCAAAATTAAACGCTCTTAAAAACGTGCGGCCTAGCAATGGTGGACTATTAGTGTCACTTACAACAACTGTCAAAATTTTAGATATGCCTTCGTATGTTATCTTTGCATCGTACTCACCAATAATAGGAATTTTGTGACCACTATAATATACGTACGGAATTTTACACTCTCGGAGAGGTGCTTTCATCTGATTCTTTTTGTAAAATAATGATGATACTAGCGTACAGGGTGCTCCCGTGTCACATGCAACAGTAAGGTTAACACCATCAATTGCTACTGGTAGTGAGTATACACCACATGAAGTTTTATCTCTTATGCTAAAACAAGAATAATCAAATACATTATTAACTGAGTTATCGCTGTCTGAATCAGATACATAATTTACGGTTTTTGTATGCTTTTTGGGACATACTGATGCTAGGTGTCCAATTTTTTTGCAAGAATAGCATTTGCTGTCTCTAAATTTGCAGTATTTCGCCTCATGGTTTTTCCATCCACAGTGTGTACAGTTATTTCTGCTGACGCCGTTGTAATTTACGCCGCTGCTGCCTCGTCTACTTCCATGATTAGTGTTGTTGTTGTTTTGACCGTTATAGTACCTTTCCCGGCTGTATGTTTTGTTAATGTAATTGACATTTAAGTCATCGAACGTGGTCTTCGTGGCTAATTTTGTTTCCATTATCAAGGCCTTCCTCAACGCTTGTTCTAATGTGAGGGATTCATCTTCTTCGCAAAGCTTTTCAAAAATTTTAGGTGGAAGCCCGATAATAAAATGATCAAGAATCATTATGTTTAGGTGTTCAGCAAATTTGCAGTTTAATGCCATTTTTTTTACTCGTGCGTACCATCCACTTACAGACTCTCCTTCCTCCCTTACAGATGTATGGAATTTTTTTCTTTCACTAAATATAATTGTTGGTGGAGTGAAGTGGGTTTCTAAAATTTCACATAATTCTTTAAAGGTCTTAGTTGAAGGAGAACTGGGGTGACACAAACTGTGTAACACTGAGTAAGTTTCAGATCCAACTGCTTTGAGAAGTGTAGCTTTTTTTATACTTTCATCAGTGCATTTTATTTCGCAAAAATGTATATCTAATTGCTCCTTCCAAATTGTCCAACTTAAATTTGAATTATATTCTGGAATTCCAGAACATTGAACTAAAGTAACTGCGCTCGTCGCCATTTATGTTGTGTATTAATGTGAGTTCAAAACTTGACTGGTTATCTTTATTATTTCATAATTATTTATCATTTACATTTCTACTTATTTCTATTCTTAGGAAAGAGGTGCCAGATCAAATTATTTATTCATTCAATACTTCAGATACCTAACACTAAGGCACACCACCAAACAACGCAGCCATAGGTAATAACCGGTCTAACAATCGCCAGATATATCCAGCGAATGGCCCTAGGCGGAAGCCCCCAGCTCTTACCTATGGAGTTCCTACACTGGTAGAAGGCATTCAGTCCCTTCTTCATTCTTTCCTCGGTGTTTCGTTTCCAGTTCAGCTTGCTGTCCAGGACAACACCCAAGTACTTGACCTCAGAAGACAACGGAAGCTCCCTACCAGCTAACCACGGCAACCTGAAGGGTTCAACTTTGTACCTACGTGAGAACAAGACGAGGTCCGTCTTATCCGGATTTATACCCAGGCCACATTTCGTAGCCCAAGAGGATAAAATTCCAAGAGCAGACTCCATCAGTTCCCCCAGCGTCGGTAGAAACCTTCCACCCACCGGAATAGCCACATCATCGGCATATGCCACAACCCTAAAGCCCCTACTCTCTAGAAGCCTCAGACCAACATTAGCAACCAGGAGCCACAAGAGAGGGGATAGGACACCCCCCTGCGGTGTACCCCTGGTCGCACGCTTTATGATAGAACATCCACCCAGATTCGATCGGATTAGTCTATTACCCAACATGTGGATGATAAACCGCACCAGAAAATCTGGGGCATGTATATCCCTCAGTGAATTCTCAATAGAAGAAGTGGTGACATTATTGAAGGCCCCCTCTATATCAAGGAAAGCCGACAGTGTGTACTCACCCCTAGCCAGATTCGTCTTAACAAAACCTGTCACATCATGAAGAGCGCTCTCAACCGACTTACCCTTAATGTAAGCATGTTGCGACCCACTCAACAGAGACCGGTCCATGTTTGACCTCAAATGTAGATCGATAAGTCTCTCCAAGGCTTTCAAAAGAAAGGATGAGAGGGATATCGGTCTATAATCCTTCGGGCCGATGTGACTGGGTTTACCAGCCTTTGGTATAAACACCACGAGCACATCTTTCCAACCATCAGGTATATCACACCGCCGGAGGCAGTCTCTATACACGTCCACCAGACATTCGTGTAATATATCACCAGCACGCTGAAGCAGAGCCGGAAAGATACCATCCGGACCAGGCGACTTAAAGGGCTCAAAACTATTTATCGCCCATTTCACCTTGTCTCTGTTAATGATATCCTCCAAATCAGGCATCAAGCCAGCATCACAGAAGGGATCCGCTACCCCCGACGGATAGCTTTCTGGATCCACACAATTGGGAAAATGAGTGCTCAGCAGAACCTCTAGGGTTTCTTTTCTCGAGGCTGTCCACGCGCCATCGTTCTTTTGGATGAAGCCTAGGATTTTGGGGTCCTTAGACAGCATCCTACGGAAACGAGCCACATCGGCAACATTCTCGATACTCGTGCAGAAACTCATCCAGGTGGTTCTCTTTGAGCGCTTTATTTCCCTTTTATACTCATTAAAACTGGCCTTATATGCAGACCAGTCAACATCCCTGCCCGACTTCTTAGCCTTATTAAAGAGTTTCCTGGTACAATAGCGGAGTCTACGGAGTTCCGCATTCCACCAGACTGGCTGGTTCCTCTTATCCGGGTAAGTGAGAGGACAAGCATCTCTATAACAAGACAACAAAATATCCGTCAAAGACCCAACTCGATCATTGACGCTAGGAGTGGAACGACCCCTGAGGGTCTTAAGTTCCTCCTCCACAGCCATCTCATATCTGATCCAGTCGGTTCTTCTTGGATTTCTAAAAGGCTTGTTAAAGCCACCTGATAGATTAATACTGAAGGATATCAATTGGTGATCAGAGAAAGAACACTCATCTGAAACCCTCCAGTCATCAATCATAGACCTGTCCATGTTAGAGAGCGTAATGTCAATTACAGTCTCCCTAACACGGTTTCTAAACGTTGGCGTGTTGCCAACGTTACAAATGTTGAGCCTATTAAGAATAATAAAATTCAAAATCGACTCACCCCTAGTATTTATGTCAGCACTGCCCCATTGGCAGTGATGAGCATTGGCATCGCAACCCAGGACAAGGCGACATCTTGTCCTCTCCGCATGCTCCACCAGTCGTCCAATTAAGTCATCAGGTGGGGATGCAGCCTCGTACGGCATGTACACAGATGACAGCATCAACTCGATCCCAAGGTCATCTTTGTACGCCACAGTCGTTACGTCACCTGTACAAAAGGAAGGAGTGATTAACAAGTCTAAGCTACCCCTAGCTAAAATACAGGTTCTTACCTTCTCGCTTGTTCTAGGAACAAGTAACCTATAATCAGGATCGCTCAAACCCAGGATCCTATCCCTAAGGATCCAAGGTTCCTGGATAAGAGCGATGTCAACTTCAGCCTCCTCTGGGTTCCTAGGCACCCCTTATTTCCCGATGACGGAACTTTAGGTTTGCCATCCCACACAACACCACGCCACCCCTTGCCCTTAGCCTCTGAAGTGAGGTCTGATCAATAGCGATCCGAAGATCGCAGCCCTTCTTACCTTCACCAGCCAGGGAGTTAACAACCGCCCATGTACTGGTGTTCAATCCATCGTTTTGCTTCCCAATAAGTTTGGGTATGATACTCACACGCCTAAAAGTAGGCGGGATCCATACCGTCACTATTGGACGTAGAGGGAGGTCGGATTGAGGGACCACCTCCAAGCGCGCACCGGGCCAGAGTTCGCCCAGGCGCTTTACTGATTCCACAAGGAACTTTACAGTTCCCTCGTTTTCACAGTCGACTACCTTGATGCCCCTGGACCAACCAATAGAAGATATGCGAGCATTCCTGCCATCACAACTCTCCTCAGCTATGAACTCAATGAGCCGTTCTTCAACTAGATTCCATCTTTCAGGAGAGATTTTACCATCCAAATCCGACCTGTCGATGAAAGCCAGCTGAAGGGAAGGGTCAGTTCCTAGGCTCCCTTGTTTCCTGGGACGCTTGGAGCTAGAGGAAGGCACCTCGTCAGACCTGTTCCTCTTCATGCGATCTCCCTTGCGAGAAACCTGCACAGAAGACCTATCCGCCGAAGTGACCCCCCCCAACTCCTTGGCCTCTAACCTTACATCCTCCTTTTGGGATAAAGGATTGGCGGTAGCTTCTACCTCCTTTCCACCATCCCTTGAAGGAGTAACACCACCACCCTTTCTCTTCACCGAAGGATTGAAAACCCGGGTGGTCTTCTTTGCTCCAGCTGGGAGTAAGGGTGTATAACCTTTGTGCCCCTTGCATGCGGCTTGAGAGGTAGAAGCAGTTGGCTCTACGCTCTCGTCCACACTCAAGGGTCCATCAGAGTCAGCGACCCGTGAGAGGGCACTGTCTGGGTATTTTTTCTCATACCGCAGAACAGTGCCTCTGTGTCGAGCCAGCATCCTCTGCTCCTTAACAGAGAGGGAATCCACATCACAGCTTGCAAATCTTCTCAAGACAGTGCAAGCCCTACGATATGAATTCCTCTCCTTATACATAGCGGAACGTTTCAGCCCAGTTCTACCCCCCTTGTCAGACGAGCCACCCCCACCCATGCAGTCCGGATCAGTAGATGATCGTACTAGTGGGTCAGAAGCATCCCGTCTGACAAGTGGGTCCCTTAAAGGGGATGTCACCACCTCATTGCTCCCAGTGGCAATTTGGATACGAGTGAGGGGGAGCCTTTCGATGACCGTATTGTCACCGTCTTCATCCGATAGTGGGGAGACAGAGTCTGACTCCACGCACATATCTTCCGTAGAAGTGAGGATCGCCAAAGCAGACTCCTCACCAAAGGCCTCCTCCACAGTCATAATCCTCAGGCCAGCTGGGGCGAAATTCCTGACGATCTCGTTGTTGTTGTCAACAATGCTCGCCTGGATTCGCGCAATGAGCTGGGACGCGTCCAGTCCATTCAAAAATACCATTTCGTCAGTATTGTTTTTCTCGTCCATGTAAGTCCCACGAGTGAGGGGGAAAGGAGGTCGATCATGCCATAGCCCCCGATAGCATGACAGGGACTTGGTAGGAAACCTAATACTCACTGAGGCGCCCAGGTATCAGTGAGGCTGCGTTAAAATACAGTCGGATTAGACCCCTGACTGCAAACCGGATTAGGGGTATAAAAAATGTCATTAGAAACAGTATTCAAAAATTTAGTGATTTCGCGCTCGAAAATTCTGCTGGCACCCAAAACGTTTTTCCCATTATCGGTAACTACCCTTTGGGGGAGCCCCCGCCTCCCAACGAAGTGAGCAAATGCAGCAGAATCGAAGAGCTTTGCAACCGATGAGAGCATTTGACGTTTGGTTATTCTTTGAGATGGACATATAAGGGAAAATGAGTATGTGAATGCATCTGAGAGTGCATTCAATTTTATTCCAAGTGTTTTGGTGGTACTTGACTCTTGGAATTGTAAAAATTCGGAGTCGTATAAATCCTCCTTGGGTAAATGAGACAGTAATTTTCGATTATTTGCTGTAATCTTTTTCAGAGGAAGACCAGTTGACTTCAGTGCGTCAATGAGCTGAGTCTGAGCAGATAATGTATCTTTAGCGAATATCCACCAGACAAAATGTCATCAACATGGGTTTCCGAGTGAAGAATTAAAGATGCTTTGGGATATTGGGGTTCAGAGTCTGATGCGAGTTGAAGTAGTGTACGAATTGCGAGATAAGGAGCACAATTAACACCGAAAGTGACAGTTTTCAGCGCGTAATCCCCAACTGGACCTTCTGGTTGGTTTTGAAACAAAACTCTCTGAAACTGCCTGTCGTCCGGGTGCACTAGGATTTGGCCGGGTGCACTGAAAACATATTGATACTTTCTCCAATTAATGATAATGTCAATCAAATCGTTTTGCAGAGTAGGTCCTGTGTAAAGGATATCGTTTAGGGAGAGGTGGGATTAATTTTCCTCCAGGCGTTGAACACAACTCTGGCCTTGGTCGTTTTGAGTTCGGGTCGAACTACAGCATGATGGGGCAGTTAAAAAGAATTGTATTTATCCGAAACACTATCTCCTGACACGATGTTTCCTCCATGTGATCGAGATCCATATATTCACGTAGAACTGAACGATATTCCGACTGTAGTTCAAGATCTTTGGCCAGCGTTTCCTCCATTCGAGAATATTGAGCCAACGCAAAAAAAACGAGATGACCCAAGAAATATTTTCTCGGGAAATTCAGGTCTAAACGGCAATCGTACAATGTACCTACCACTTTCGCCTCGAGTTGCTGTTTCGGAGTAGAATTTTTCACAAAATTCATCCCCTTTAGATTCTGCATGAGTCATAGGTATTTCTTCATCTTCCCAAAACTTTTTTAAGAGAGCGTTGAGTTCAGAAGTTTCGGATGCTGTAATTTATGGAAAAGATTGAGTGCTATGAGTCTTCATGGAAGGGTGCTACAATATTGATAGACTGATCATAGTCATTGCCGAGAATGAGATTAATCTGTGAGGACTTGTTGAACGTTGGATCAGCTAGATCCAGTCCCATGAGTTCCTTTGAGTAAGGTACCTCAAAACTGGGAGCAGGTAAGCATTTTGTAACTTTTGGTAAGACAATGGCTTTAATTGGAACTCTCGCACTCGTCCTTCGAGCATACAGTGTACATTCACACTCTTTGTTCGCCGATTGTCTCTGACCACCAATGCCTACTATCTCAAAATGAGCTTTCTGGTAAAGAAGTTGAAATCGATTTCTAATCTTCTCAGACAAAAATGACCTTTGACAACCAGGGTCAATTAGAGCTCTTACTGTAAAGTGATCACTTCGACATTCTATCTGCACCAGTGCAGTTCTTAACAAAATGTTTTCACTACTTGAAGAGCAATTGGCGCGTATCTGATTAGATGTAGATGGCCGTTTAAGAGTAGAGTTATTTAAGTCATTTCGAGATACACTTGGAGAGTCCTGACAACTTGTGCTTTTATTGGAGTTCTTGGTAAGAGTGTTTTCGGTACTTTGGATTGTACCTCGAGTTCCTTCTGTCATATGCAATAAAGTGTGGTGTGTTTTCTTGCAATAGAGGCAAGTGTTTTTACTTTTGCAATTTGCCTTGATGTGAGATGATCCTAAACAACTATTACAAAATTTATTCTTGAACACAAAGTCAAATCTTTGTTATATCGTAAAAGTTCGAAATTTGGGACCACTGTTCTGAGTGGATGATCCTCATTGCACAATTTGCATGTAGAATTTATGTTGTCCTGTGACTTATACATATGTACATTGGGAAGAGATGTCTTCGTGAGACTCAGTCCCCCACTTGAGTTTCTGATACTCGTTAGATGTTCTACAGCCTCATACCTATCCACAAGAAATTGGGACATTTGAGACCATTTAGAGAGATCACGAGGGGATGTGAGTGATTAAAAGCTAGGGTTAAATTGGGAAGTTTGGTCGATATCAATCGGAAAAGTATCGGATCCCAACTTTCTACTGCGACACCTAGAGTGATAAGAGTTGAAAGAGAGTCATTGACCGAAGACTGTATTTTTCTAATCGACTCGCTATCTTCAGAGTCAGCTGCGGGGATATCAAACAGAATTTTTATTTGATTATCTACGAGAACACGCAGTTTAATATAATTGCCAGAATGTTAGCAATAGGGTTGGGGTTTGAGGTGGTAGAGAATATAGAGCAGTCGATTGAAATGCTACATTGTCTGGAGCACCGAGTCGAGAGACTCTCCATCCATGATTTGAGAAGTAGATGGAAATAGACGTCCATACAAGCATCAAAGTTATTCTTCGCTCCTCTTTAAATTCCGATGAAACCGTATCCTCGTTGGTCAGCATAACTTACCTATAGGATGATTCGAGTTCCGCTCATCGTGATTCCAAATCCTTCAATTTTACATCCAGAATTGAGCCCGTTTGGTCATCAACTGGGGAACTATTAAATTTTGTACAAAATTGTAGCAAATGGTCGCAATTGAATACAAATTGCTCCCTTAGGGGCTCTTAAGAAGTTGACGTAGAAGTCATTTTAAATGAGTAAATTACTAACAAAGTGCACAAATTAAGTTACAGAGTTAAATTTGTTCGAGCATAAGAAACAATTATGGGTTAATTGAAATAATTAATAGAAACAAAGTTTCCTTATTTAGGGAATTTTTTTTCTTAAGAGTGGGTTTAGGGGATGTATCCTATAGAATTGGATATAGAATCCAGTTAATTCTATCCAAAAGTAGATTTATATGTGTAGCAGACGTATCCAATAATTAAGAAACCAAAAATGAAATAAAATATGTGTGACTATGTGAGTCACACCGTTTCGCAAAGGGTTAATTCACTGTTAATTGGGGTAGGGTTACCAAATTATTCAGTCAAGATTCAATGTTCGGAGACTTATTTTTGCATTTAATTGTTGTTTTTTCTATGCATGTATATTTTTCCTTCTATATGTATATACATACATATATATTTTTATTAAATTTTAATTAAATTTGGGGAAAATGTTAGTAATACAAAATGTAAATATTCATATAATATGGGTATCAATATTATATAAAAACTTATTTATTATGAGTTACGCAAAATTTATTTCGAATTAAATTCCTAAATTGGGATAAAAAAATTTCCCTGGGGCAACCCTAAATCGAAAGCATAAGAGTAAGTAAGTAAATTTATTGAGGGCTATTCTTACAACGTGTCGTTAAAGTTGGGATTTGTTAAAGGTACCTTTAGCTAAAGGGAACTGGAAAGTTACCTTTAACTTATTTTCGTTATTACAACTTACAGATAAAATTTTTGCAAAACTATGGCAGTGCGGGAGCAATGTCAATAAAACTGCTCAATTTTACAATTTTTTTTTTTAACGCAGTGGCAACCGCGGGCTTTGTGTTTTTGTTGTATATGCTCATTTTGTTAAAATTTGAAGTTGCCATAATGAAAATAATATATAATATGGCAACTTCAAACATAAAGTGACCTTTAAATGTTAAAGGTAGGATGATCCTCCCTTTAGCTTAACGAGCACTTCTATCTTATTGGATACTTATTGGATATTAATGATGGTCCCGGCTCGAAGGACCATGAAATAATTGGTATTATTTTTAAAACAAATTCTCTTCCAGAAGATTGGGATATAGGGATTAAAACAATTGGGCCAATCTTCTAAAGAAAATTTGTTATTATAATTAAATCACACGTAGTTATAATTGCGATTAAGAAAAGAAATTCTTTTAAGGTTGTACAAATTTGACTTCAGGAAACCTTAAAATTTATCCAAAGGATAAATTATAAAAAAGGATTAAGATAAAATTATAAATTTTACATAAGATTAAGTACAAATTCTTATTTGTACAAAGAGCATTTACTATAATTTGCTATACCGTTTGGGTTGATGTTATTTAAGGCACCCCCGATGTTAAGGAAGATAGCCAGAGTGTATTCTTCGATGTGCAAGGATTTTTACATCTGTGAGATGAGAGAGTATAGTACTGTTTCTACGCTTGGTGTAGGTGTGTTGGGATACAGTTAAGAGTGATGGATCGGTTGAAGTCCTGATATGAATATCAAGGACCCTTTCCAATGTTTTTAAAAGAACGGAACAAAGACTAATTGGTCTATAGTCCTTAGCTTTAGTATAGAATGCATTCCCCGCCTTGGGAATAAACATAACTTTAGATATTCTCCTGCTCCAAGGAATATAAAGTTGTCTAAGGCTAGCATTATAAATTTTGAGCTGTCAAGGAATAATAAGGTCTTGCCCATGTTGGATGTCGCCTGGGATGATACCATCTGGTTCTGGGGACTTGAATGTTTCAAAGGATCTAACAACCCACTGCACTTGGCTTAAGGTGAGAGTTAGCAAGTGTAGTTTTCAGACGGAGACTCATTGATCTGGTAGCGAGCTTGTCCAACCACTATCAAGAAAGCTCAAGCGTCCCTGAACTGAACGTAATTCAGCAGCCGTCGGACCGTTGGATGCAGTCGAGAGATTTATATGTGGAAATTAGTATTTTAAGAAGTTAGCTAACAGCGTATTTAAGTTACTTTTTTAGGTCTTATAAAGTACCCATTCACCAGTAGCTTCAGCCTATTCGAAGAGCCTGTCACTGGAACGGTGGAGATTATCAACCCATCTGGTTCCACCAGGGCGGCTTGGAGTTGCCCCTGTGAGCAGGCGGTTTGACAGAAGATATGGCTGTTGACTTAAGCCAGCACATTTTTGTGTGACAGAACCTTAAATTTCGCAGATGATTAGGACATGATCAGAGTTGAGCATGCCGGGAAGCGTTTCGATGGTTAACATATTTAAAGTGGAGTTTGTTAAAATTACGTCAATAGTAGAAGGTCGAGTTGGATAAGTACATTGACTGACTCCGCTTCTGTTGAGAACAAAGCCACACAGGTTTGTTTACGGCACGACCATGATACAAGAGCTCCACAGACTTTAAATAAATAACCACTGTTAGATTTTCTATTAGGATTATTCTCACCCCAATTAGCATCCGAATATTCCAAAAGGATTTCATCACTGTCTGGAACTATATGTAGTTTACAGAGTTCCCTTTAAGTACCTTGCTACTCTCTTCAATTCTAACCAGTCTTCGTCATTCGGCTTACTTGTCTTTTGGCTGCAGTCATATCTGGTCGAGAATTCAAAGCTATATACAATAGGCACCCTAAGTGCTTTTGTTATTTGTTGTTGCATATTGTGCTCTTTACCAGATTTTCCATAAGAAACTTCTATAGGAATTGACGATGGCTTTGAATCTTGAAGTCCATTTTCTTTTAACATCTTTTAATAACCATTTCTTGAGCAGCTTATTTCCAGACCAAGATAATACTTATTGGTCCTAAATCACGGATTTTAAATGCATTTTTAAAAATATTCTTTACCTTAACCATTGTCGACCCCTCTTTAGACGAAATAAGTATATCGTCGACGTAGATCAGCACGAATGCTAATAGTGTCCCTTCTGAATTTATATAGAACATGTAGTCGCCGTAATCTAGTCTTTCTACTAGTCTCCAGGTATTATTGTCTTTCATACAACGAATTTCACGCTCCATGGCCGTAAGCCAATTTTCTTTTTCATCACAAGCTTACGCTTCTTCATAAGTTGTTGGTACACCTCTTTTCACACAATTTAAATATCGTTTTGGAATTTTACCTTTAGTTGTCTTTTGCGACCTTCTCAAAACGGATACCCCTGATTCACCTTCATTAACATCGGTACGAGAGTCATCTGAACTAAAGCTTTCATTAAAATCAGGAGTGTCGTGGAACTCATCATCACTTTTGTCAATTGTCTCTCTTTCATCTTGTCCTTTGAATGTGACTTCGAAATCGTTGTTCAAATTCAAATTATTTCTGTAATTTATGAGACCATCAATCTTACATGTAAATTTAACATCCCTTGATATGTAAATTTTAAAATCTTTATCAACCATACGATAATCTTTAGAATTAGGATCATATTCGATAAAGACCATTTTGATTGACTTTTCAGACAATTTATTTCTTTTAACTTTAGGGACATGTACGAAAACTGACTCAACAAATAACCTTAAATGCTTTAAATCTGGAATTTTACCAAAAAACCTCTTAAAGGGAGTAACATCAGTTGTACGAGTGACGATTCTGTTTTGAAGATAGTTTGCGGTACACTGCTTCACCCCATAACTCATTCGGTAACTTAGATTCAACGAGCATGCATCTTTCCATTTCAAAAAGTGAGCGAATTTTGCATTCTGCCACTCCGTTAATAACCAGCAGTGTACTGTATTTGAATACCTTCACGTTCCATAAAACTTGTTACTTCCTTATTGGCGAACTCTTTGCCACGGTCGGATCTTATTATTTTTAGCTTCTTTCCGAAATTGTTGAATGTAAACCTAACAAAATCTTTTAATTTACTTGCCACCTAACACTTATTTTTAATCAAGTAAATATAACAATATCGGCTGTAGTCATCTATAAAAGTTAATAAATAACGGTTTCCACTCGGTGTAGGGGGACTTATAGGTCCACATATATAAGTCGGTGTGAATTAACTCCAAAATACTTTCCGAACCCTGTCTTGCTCGGAAATGGTGGTCTGGATAATTTTACTACTGGGCAAACTTAACAACTATCACTCTTATCACATGGCTTAATATTCATACCAGATACCAACTGCTTTGTCTATGTCTATGACCCACAATTTTATGCCAATGGTGAATACAGTCAGTTTTGCATACGTTCAATTTTACTTGTTCCTCAATTTTGCACACGTATAAGCCAGATTCTATATTTGCAAGAAAAACAATTTCCCCATCTTTACGTATCACGCACTAATGTTTATAAAAATCAATTTGGCAATCCTTTTCTGTAACACGTTTTACAGACAAAATATTGACGTTTACCGTTGGTACGAACAAAACGTTTTCAAAAGTTATGTGTTGTACTTTTCATCGTTTGCTTTGAGTCAGATTTTTATCGTGTCTTCTCCACTTGAAATTACTGTGTCATTTGCAAGTACTATTGGTTTTCGAACGCTTTTGTTTAAATTAATAAATACCTTTTCATCATTACATTACGCATCATGTCATGCGCCAG
Organism: Sarcophaga rosellei; assembly: GCA_930367235.1. NCBI lineage: Eukaryota > Metazoa > Arthropoda > Insecta > Diptera > Sarcophagidae > Sarcophaga > Sarcophaga rosellei. Next base: position 3,413,870 of record OV884022.1, on the reverse strand, counting down.
AATCAATGATCCATTTACCATAACCCTCTGTAGCTATTAAACTATAGTCACTGTTGACTGCACTTAAACAAAAATTATTATTAGCTGCGGTGTTAACAAGTTGTTGTTTCTTTTTCCACTCGATATAGCGCGTACAATTCTTCTTCAAATGGCCCTTTTTGTGACAAAAGGAAAATACGATACCACCTGATTTGTTCCTGTTGTTTACTGTCATCATTGCCTTATGTGTATCATGTTTGTCACTTTTACGCCTTGTGTACTCTTCTAATAATTTCGACTCAACATATGTACATGATCGTTAACTCTTCCCCTTTTCGCGACTCCAATGTAGTTACTAAATAATTGTAACTATTTGGCAGACTGCTTAATTGCATGGCTATGTTCCATATTTCATCAAACGCATTTTCACCCAGGTTTTGCAGCTTCAAAAATAAATCCTTTATTTTGAAGATTTTGCCACATTTTGGCTGCCGTATTGCATTGTCTTATCAGGTGTAATTGATCGTCCACCACTGATAATGATATTTTTGCCCTGGCTATGTTATCTTTATGTACCCAATTATCTGCATCTTTTTCCGGCGTTTCTTTACTTAAAACATCCCATACTCCTTCTTTAATCAGCAGCATCTCTATTTTAAATTTCCACATGAAATAATTTTCGCCATTTAGTTTAGCCACTGAAATTTTAATTTCGGCCGTCATTTTTTCTTAAAATTTTATTAAAAAACGATTCAAAACTCTTTAATTAGTGTGACCGGGCCCATAACCTAATGAAAAACAATGGGATGTTTATATTTAATTCAGATAAAAACTCCCGTGTTTTATTTATAAGAACTTATCTTGTTGATGATTTAACAGGAAGGGAAGATAATAAAAGGAACTACAATATACTAAATGTCATGAATAAGGAGGAGTAAACTAAATCATATGTTTCAGATACAACAGCTTAGAATGTACACATCTCTGTAAATATTTCAATATATGCAAAAGGTAGTCCAGAGGGTGCTCTTTCCAACCGTGGTAATGGGATAGCTGTACTCATTTTGTGAGTCGAGATTTTCAATTAAAAAAAAATCGATTGATATACTAATTTTGGGCGTCGACATATTCAATTTTGAAAAAATCGATTTTTGGCCCAAAAAATATATGAAAATTCTCTATAAGATCAGTGGCCTTTTTGGAACATATCAAAAATAGTACACCATGCAGACTATAAGCAAATGGTACTCCAGGGGGTGGTCTTTCCAACCGTGGTAGTGGGATAAATACTAATTTTGTGAATCGAGATTTTCAATTTTAAAAAAATCGATTTTTGGCCCGAAAAATATATGAAAATTCTCTAGAAGATGAGTGGCCATTTTGAAACTGTTGTTATTTTATTTTAAAATAATCTTTATTGTATAAAGGTTTAAAAAGGAATGAAAACAATTAAAGTAATACAAAGTTCTAGAAACGATACAATTAAAGGGAACAAAAAGGAATAGAGACATTCACGTTGTGTGGTTGCCATATTTTCATCGCGCCACCTCCACGTGAATGGCCCATCTGTATTGTTGCTGTTGTCAAAAATCTTTTCATCAAACAAAACATCCCTTTGTTCAACTATACGATGTGTTTTCTTGTCATACATTCTGTATGCTTTCGCCACTGCTGAATAGCCTACCATTATAAATTGTTCGCCCTTTGTCTCGAACTTCGATTTCCTCGTTTTGTCCAATGCAACCGCAAATGAACCAAACGTACGCAAATGTTTAACATTAGGTCGTCTACCAAATCAAGCCTCATATGGTGTTTTGAATTCATTCGCCTTCGTTGGGCATCTGTTACGAATGTAAGCTAATGTATTAACAGCCCCTGCTCACAAATTCTGCAGTACGCCAGAATGGAACATCATCGAACGGCTCATCTCAACAAGTGTTCTGTGACAGCGCTCGGCCACGCCGTTTTGCTGTGGTGTATACGACAGTGTCAACTGACGTTGTATACCCTGTTGTTGTAGAAATTTTTCAAAACCACTGTTTACATACTCCTTACCATTATCTCTACGTAAAGTTACAATTCTATGACCCGTTTCATTCTTCACCTGCAGTTTAAATTTCTCCAACGCTTCACTCTTTGCTTTCATAAAATCAGAAGCGGGGATTACCGCATGCACATATCCTAATTTGGTTGGTTCAAAAAATTACGCCTGATCAAATTGATGATGTAATTTCTGCGGAAATACCGGATTCCAGCACTGATCCCGATCTGCATGAAATTGTCATCAAAAACATGATTCATGGTCCGTGCGGAATCATAAATCCAAATTCGGTATGTATGGCAGACAGAAAATGCACAAAAAAATATCCCCGACAATTGCTTAAAGACACAATTTCTGGTATTGATGGATATCCACTTTATCGTCGTCGTTCTGCGGAAGATGGTGGACAATCTGTAATGTTAAAGGTACGTGAAAATGAAATTGAAGTTGATAATCGCTGGATAGTACCGTACTGCGCAATGCTTTCGAAAACTTTCAAAGTACGTATGAATGCGGAGTACTGCAATTCTGTGAAGTCAATAAAGTTCATCTGCAAATATGTTACTAAAGGATCGGATATGGCTGTATTTTCATTACAAAATCCATATGACCAGATTGCACGCTACCAAATGGCCCGATACAATGAAGCAGTTTGACGAATTTTAGGATTTCCTATACACGAACGTCATCCTACAGTTGTCCATTTATCTGTGCATCTGGAAAATGGACAACGAGTTTATTTTACGGAAGGAAACGCACGGGAAAGGCAGTAGCACCGCCAGGTACTACATTGACATCATATTTAGAATTATGCAGAAATGATTTATTTGCAAAAACATTGTTATATTCTGAAATTCCAAAGTACTATATGTGGAATGCATCAACCAAAAAGTTCCAACGACGTAAGCAAGGGAAACCTGTTGAAGGATGGCCAAATTTATATTTCACTGATGCATTAGGTAGATTGTATACTGTTCATTCCCAGAATGCAGAATGCTTTTATCTCCGAATGCTTCTTATAAATGTTCGTGGGCCAACTTTATTTCAGGACTTGTGTACAGTCGATGACCATATTTGTGAAACGTATAGAGAAGCATGCCAAAAACTTCAGTTGTTAGAAAACGATTCTCATTGGGAAACAACACTTGAACATGCATTTACTACCAAACATCCTGTGCAGACATTATTTGCAATTATATTGCTATCCTGCTCACCATCCAACCGGAAAGAACTTGAGAACAAATTTAAATCCTTTATGGCTGAAGACATTTTGCATCGAATGAGAATTGTTAACAATAACGAAACACTCGATTGCTCCGACGCAATTTATAATGATGTTTTGGTTATATTGGAGGACAAATGTTTGCAGATTAAAAACAAGACGTTATCTGAAGTTGGAATGTTTGCACCTATTCGAAGAGGAGATGAGGCAAGTGACCAAGAACGTGAAATTGGTGTCAATCTGCAAGATTTGGTGGCAGAGAATTTACCTCAACTACAATTAGAGCAGATGATGGCTTTTGATACAATAATACATACATACATAATTGGCCATTACAACCCTTCGTCAGGATTACGGCCTAGCTTCTCAACACCACTCATGTTGTGTGCGTTAATTTTATACATGAGTGGCGGGACCTACATTTTAAAGTCGACTCCGAACGACAGATTTTTTTGAGAAGCTTTTCATGGCAATTTTTACTCTCAGAGTTTTTGCCAGAAATCTGCTGAGAGGAAGTCGCCGAAGAAATACTTTTTGTATTTTGTTTTTGATGTCTGCCCTGGGATTCGAACTCGGGCCTTTCGTCTAATAAGCCAACACACTACCTACTAGACCACGGCGACTTCGATACAATAATTTCGGCAATTACAAACCAACGAGGAGGATTGTATTTCATTGATGGACCAGGAGGCACCGGGAAAACTTAATGTCAAAATCAGACAGTGGTTACGTGAGCGTGCTTTATTGGCACCCAAAAACTTTTACGTTAATTGTATCAATAACATAATTTTGAATAGAATCGATGGCAATTTTAAAACATATAAATCCATCATTACTGTAACAAATAATGATGATATCGTCAACTATTCTGTCGAATTTTTGAATTCGCTTGATTTAGCTGGATTTGAAGTTAAAAATTGGAGTTCCAATTATTTAACTGCGAAATATTGATCCACCACGGCTTTGTAATGGTACTCGATTAACAGTTAAGAAATTAATGAACAACTTAATCGAAGCAACTATTATAACTAGCAAATGTAAAGGAACGAATGTTTTGCTACCTCGGATCCCAATTATAACATCGGAAATGGCATTTAACTTTAAGCGGTTGCAGTTTCCTATATGCTTGGCCTTTGCAATGACAATAAATAAATCTCAAGGTCAATCCCTGCAAGTTAGTGGCATAAATCTCGAAAATCCATGTTTCTCTCATGGACAGCTTTATGTTGGATGCTCGCGGGATGCTTTGTATATCTACGCGCCTGAGGGAAAAACAATAAATATTGTATATCCTAAGGCTTTAGAATAAGAATTAATTATTAAGAAATATTCTTTTTAAAAACAACTTTAATATTTAAACCTGGTACTAACTGTTTCTTAACTATAGTGAAAATTAATAATAGATTTAAGTTGAATCAGCTTTAAGTGGGTGAAATCTTGCATACAAACTGGTATAAATACTGTATAAGTGGCATCTCCGCACAGCTGATGCAATAAAAGCGCCAAAAAATAAACATAATATAAATTGTATAAAATGAATCAATTGCCTAAAATGAATCAGGGGATATCATTTTCAATGTCCTCAATTGTACACATCTCTCCAATTATTTTTCAACACTTTTTCCACAATTTATAAAAAAATTTAACACAATTCATGCAACTTTTGTTTTTGGTTTGTTTTGATTTTGTAAATTTGAATAAATGACAAACAGCTGATAGAGTTAAAGTGATGTTAACTTTGTTAACAACAACTTCAGTTTGTTTTAAGTATAAAACTGACTTTAGCGGAAAAAGTAAGCTTTTTATCGTCTATAGTAGCTGAAAACTAGACATTTTAATAAATGATACTTAAATTATACTTTTTTATGACTATTAAATATTGTACATATATCCTAAGAAACTAGAATAAAAAATAATTATGAAACATTGTAAATATCAGTAACAAAATAAATATTTTAAAATCCAGACTTCTTCGTATTTTATTACATTGAGGTTATTGACTAAAAATAATAAAAATATACATAAGAAAAAATGTATATCAATATATATAGAATATTTATATTTCATATCGATTGGAGTAGCGAAGCACACCGGGTTTTAGCTAGTTATTCTGTAAATTTCACTACAGAATCTTTCCAATACAAATTCAAAATCTGATTGCTTGCAGAAATTATTTTAAAAGAAGTATCCAACATAACTACAGGGATTTAGCTGATAACACGGAAATTATACAACTTATACGAGATGAAATTATTAAAATTGGGAATTCGTATTGAAATAAACTTTGGTAACTATGGAAAAACACTTTTCCACGGATCAAATAACAACGGCAATAACCCTACCAGAACATAACTAGTCAAATAACTAGTTATTTAACCGTAAAGTGTGACGTATAAACTAGTCACAACTTCCCATCAAGTTATTAAGGGCAATGTGAAAAACTTGACGTAAACATTCGTGTACATGTGATTTTGCTTCTCTTTCTAACATATGAATTTTTTCGACTGTAAAACATATATGTAACCCGCTCACTCTTTCTTTGTTTTTAAGTTACAAATGACTAGTTTACTAGTCACAGTTTACTAGTCAAACTTGTTGACTGTTTACGAGTCATTTAACTAGTTAACTGTGACTAGTCATTTAACTAGTCAACAGTGACTAGACATTTGACTAAATTGAAAATGAAATTTTTTTTTTTGTTTCCATATATTTTTATTATAAAATTTTAATAGACATATATAATATATAATATAAATAATAACAATAATAATTTTGGCAGCTGGTTTCTTGGTTGGAGCGACTTTTTTGGGCTTTGCAGCGGTTGCACTCTTGGCCTCAGGAGCTTTTGGTTTATGTTCTGGGGTCTTTTTGGTTGGTTTATCTTTAACAGTACGAGTCTTCTTTACGGGTTTTACCTTCTTCTCAGCAGTCTTTTTGGCGGTCCTTTGAAGCAGCAGCTAACAATTTGAATGAACCAGATGCACCCTTACCTTTAGTTTGGATTAATTTTCCACTGGTAACAGCACTCTTCAAATGAATGGAGCCAATTTTTGGGCATCTACCTTATATGTGCTGGTGAGGTATTTCTTGATAGCTGGCAAAGATGAGCTTCCATGTTCTTTCAAGGTTTAAATGGCAGCATCTACCAACTAGAACACTATACAAAAAAGTAACCAAAAATTAGAGGACTTCAAATTCACAAATAAATCACACAAAAGAAAGCACTTTCCTTCTTTGTAGTATGTCCGACTTCTTACTCTTCTTTCCGTATAGAAAAGCTTGACGTGGGTTGTAGAATTCACAAATCTTTGTTGGTTAGACTTCTATTTTTTCCCCCACAAACTTCTTATCATTTTATTTTTCACACAGTATTATAATTATAACTTTTTGTTTTCAAAGCCTACTACGATTGAGTTTTTGAAATTAATAAATATTAACAAATACAACTCTGAAGCATAAAAAGTCAAATAAAAACTACATGTGTAGTAGTAAGTAAGTTTTGTATGTGTTAGTTTCGGTTATTAATTTCTTGTAGGGAAGCCATACTATTTAATGGCCCATGGCAACACATACATACATACATAATCGGTCATTACAACCCTTCAGTCAGGATTACGGCCAAGCTTCTAGCACCATCAATGTTGTGTGCTTCAATTTCATACGTGATTGGTGGGACCAACAGTTTAACGTCGACTCCGAACGACAAACTTTTCAGAAACTTTTTCATGGCAGATTTATTTACTCTCAGAGTTTTTGCCAGAAATTTACTGAGAGGAAGTCGCCGAAGAAATATTTTTTTCATATTACATGATGTTGATAACATCGGATCTTGAAACTAATGAATCTGACATAAAAATATTATTAAAAAAGTTAAAAAAATACAAAAGTTACCAGTTAATGATCAAATAAATAACCTGTGCATTAAACATTTCCTTACAATGGTTTAAAATTGCTTCGGTCAATACTTAACTCTTGTTAAAAAATGGTAGAGCCGTGGTAGTTCCTATTGTCGAACAAAATAAATCTAACAACTCTAATCGTCCAATTAGCCTTCTGCTTGCCGTTAGCAAGTTGCTAGAAAAAGTTATTAAAAATAAAATATGTACATTTAGTTTGGGTTCAGCTATGGCCTCAACATCTCACATGTTCTATCAAAATCAAGGAATCAAAAACACAGGTAAAACAAATTTTCTAAACGGTAAATTAACGGGTATGGTGATATTAAATGCAAAAAAGAGGTATTTGATTCACTTTGGCGTAATGCCTTTGTTTTAAAAAGATCACAAATACAGAGATCACATTCGTAAATATTCCTCCAGTAAAGTTAGACCTCCTGGTTGTGCTCAGAGCTTTAGTTTATCACCAATCCTCTACAATATAAACACACTAGATTTTCCAGCTTTTCAACACTGTACAATATCTATAATTGCTAATGATCTATTCCGAACATTAATTTGACTAAGCCTTCCTTCCAGCGAAAAAAAAAAATGAGAACACTTAAATAAATTTACGTCACTGAAATTGAAAAAATATTTTTTAATGTTTATCAAATTGACATAATGGTAGTAGAGGCAGAACATGCCACAGGTATTATAATAAAATTTAAACTTAAATGATGCATTGATGACTCACCAAAATTTTGTTATATTTTCGATGTATATTTGCCTCCTAGGTATTTAATTTGATCTGGAAGTTGGTGAAGGTTAGGTTAGGTTAGAGGCCGTGATGTGTGTGGAGATAGATTTTAAAATCTATCTCGACATGTTAGCTAACAGAGCTCTGTGACGGTGTGAGGGACGGTGTGAGGGACAGTGTGAGGGACGGTGTGAGGGATGGTGTGAGGGACAGTGTGAGGGACGGTGTGAGGGACGGTGTGAGGGACAGTGTGAGGGACGGTGTGAGGGATGGTGAGAGGGACGGTGTGAGGGACAGTGTGAGGGACGGTGTGAGGGACGGTGTGAGGAACGGTGTGAGGGACGGTGTGAATGACGGTGTGAGTAACAGTGTGAGGGACGGTGTGAGGGACGGTGTGACGGACGGTGTGAGTGACAGTGTGAGGGACGGTGTGAGGGACGGTGTGAGAGACGGTGTGAGGGACGGTGTGAGGGACAGTGTGAGGGACGGTGTGAGGGACAGTGTGAGGGACGGTGTGAGGGACAGTGTGAGGGATGGTGTGAGGGACGGTGTGAGGGACGGTGTGCGGGACAGTGTGAGGGACGGTGCGAGGGACGGTGTGAGTCCCACAAAAGGACTTACAGTGGATCTTAAAATCTGAAATCTGGGAAAATTTCAAAATCTACTATGAAACACGCTCTGTTAAAGATTCTGGCGATGGGATTAGTTAAATGCTTTAAAAACAACTTACTTTGTCCGCCCATTCAGTCCTGTTTTCCCACAAAAGGACTTAGAGTGGATTTTAAAATCTGAAATCTGGGAAAATTACAAAATCTACTATTCAAACACGCTCTGTTAAAGATTCTGGCAATTGGATTAGTTAAAGGGACGTACAATGCTTTAAAAACAACTTACTTTGTCCGCCCACTCAGTCCTGTTTTCCCATAAAAGGACTTAGAGTGGATTTTAAAATCTGAAATCTGGGAAAATTTCAAAATCTACTATGAAAACACGCTCCGTTAAAGATTCTGGCGATTGGATTAGTTAAAGGGACATACAATGCTTTGAAAACAACTTACTTTGTCCGCCCACTCAGTCCTGTTTTCCCATAAAAGGACTTACAGTGGATTATAAATCTGAAATCTGGGAAAATTTCAAAATCTACTATGAAAACACGCTCTGTTAAAGATTCTGGCGATTGGATTAGTTAAAGGGACGTACAATGCTTTAAAAACAACTTACTTTGTCCTGTTTTCCCACAAAAGGACTTACAGTGGATCTTAAAACCTGAAATCTGGGAAAATTTCAAAATCTACTATGAAAACACGCTCTGTTAAAGATTCTGGCGATTGGGTTAGTTAAAGGGACGTACAATGCTTTAAAAACAATTTACTTTGTCCGCCCACTCAGTCCTGGGGCCTAATTCTCGCATTCGTGACCGAGTAGAATTATTCGTAATTTTTCTTCTTTAGATTACCGTATTCGATATCGAATAGGTTGTATCGAAATTTGAGATAGCATACGATAACGAGGTTCTAATCGAGTATCAGGGGCCTAATTCTCGCATTCGTGATCGAAATTGTGTTCGAATAGAAAATAATTTCGAAAGCGAGAAATTTTCTGAACATGTTACTCCATACGAAACGAATCGATTTGTTACTTAAGTGTTGTGAAACGAGTTAATTATTTCGTTTTAGGGCACTGACTAAAATTCAAAAATTGTAAATAAAAAACATATGTTTTCTTACAAAAATAAAAGAAATTTAATTAATCCAAGGAAGAAAATTTTATTAAAGTTGTAATATTTCATATAATGGATAGTATATTTTGATTTTACTCGTTTTCTTCTGATTCTGAGGAAAAAGAAAGCGTATACTTAAAGACATACATCTGTTACGTAAACTAAAACAAGAGTTTGTTAAACTACATTGCGCCACAATTTTGCATCTTTGATTGGTGCGCCGGAAGCATTGAGCTTAGTTGTGAGCTGTTCCCACAGCTGATTAGATCTCTTGTCTTTCGCTGAGGAGTATTTGGTGAAATACTCTTTGCCAATTTTTAATGCTTAACCACGAAATTAATTCGCCGTGGTCTAGTAGGTAGTGTGTTGTCTTATTAGACGAAAGGCCCGAGTTCAAATCCCAGGTCGGACATCAAAACGAAAATATGAAAAAAAAATTTCGGCAATTTCGTCTCAACAGATTTCTGGCAAAAACTCTGAGAGTAAAAATTACCATGAAAAGCTTCTCAAAAATCTGAATTGGGAGTCGACCTTAAACTGTAGGTCCCGCTACTCATGTATAAAATTAACGCACACAACACGAGTGGTGTAAGAAGCTAGGACGTTGTACAATGGGTCAATTCGACCTCCGGGTACTGTACTTGTCACAGTTGGCAACCTCTAACCTAACCTAACCATGAAATTTCCAAGAATTTTTTTCTGGGTGTAATTCATTTTTGAAAGTTTTGACCTACAAATATTGGAATTAATTTTTTATTCATAAATTATTATAAACTTGTTACTTTCGTTTTTTTATATTATCCTTTACAGCAAAAAAAAACGTTAATTCGAAAGCTTTAGTGCCTACGAGTAAAAACTCGCAAGGTTGCTTTCGAATAATCACACGTTATCGAATGCCGTCATTAGAAATTTCGATACACTTTACTCGATAACGAGTAAGAGAATCCCAAAACTAAAAAAACTCGCACGTTCGAGTAAAAATTCGTTCGATCACGAATGCGAGAATTAGGCCCCAGATTTAAAAATAAATGTTTAACAGAGTTCTGTTAGTAACATAACAGAGCTCTGTTAACTGATAGATTTTAAAATCTATCTTCACACACATGAGGCCGTGTAAGTAGACGACAACTACAGTACCCGGAGGTCGAATTGACCCATTGTACAACGTCCTTAAAGACGGAAGGATAATAGAGGGAATAGGATAAAAAAGGGGGAGGATGTAGGAGAGGGAGAATGGGAAGCGGAAGGATCACACAGACCAGACACAACAAAAAAGGGAGAGCGCGACTACACTGATGAAGCCCTAGCACCTCTCAACCAGCCTAAGCCACTTATGAATCTGAGGAGAGCCTTGATGTCGACTCTCGACACAGAGTTCAAACTCTCAAAGGAGGCCCTGCCAAGGGTCACGCTTAACAACACGCTTTCAATATAGCATTTCATTAGAACAAACAACTCTTAGCGCGCTGATTTAAGTTTGACTGTAAGGAAATGTACAAAACATCTCAAAGATCTTCTGGAATCTCGAAAATGGTATCTTTTACGCAATATTTGGAAAGCCTTAATGCTACTCCAGAGGCGAACTATTCATTGTGCCGCGCAGGTGTCTTAAAAGGCCTATTGTCTTTAAATGTCCTTTACGAAGCTACAGCTGCGATTGGGCTAGAAATAATGAATGAGAAAGAAACTCTGTATGTTAACTACTTGAAAACCGCCTTCACTCTAAATTTGAACAGTGAACTACCGTCGGTGGTTGCTTTACCCATGTTCCGCTATGATTCGAGCTTAGAGATATCATTAGAACTACTGCTCAATTCAATCCAAAAAACATTCTGGAAATTATAAAATTAACAAAAGGATGCCGCGTATAGCCATGAAAATTGTTTTTTATATTCAACGTAAGTTTAAGAGTTGAATTATTACCCTCAACGTTGCTCTAGTTGAAATGATATCCAAATCTGGCAAGGCTCAAACAAAAAAATATCTTATAGGTCGGTAATTTCAGTGCCAACACAGTCGAGAATTTTTGGTATCTAAACTCATGAAAATATTAAATCCAAGCAGATGTATTCCAGACGATCAATTTGAATTCATGAAGAAACATCCGCAGCATAGTTATACGATGTTCAGATATGCACTTTTATTGTGTAAATCGCAATAAACGTCATTATTGAGCTGAATATTTCAAATAAAGTTTCAATTAATTATTGCTCAATAAATACGCAAATTGTCATAATATCTATTGATATCTGACAACTCAAATATCAACAACGACAAAAAACAATGTTGTTGAAACAACCAGCTGTTTTGTTTGCCAGCTGTCAGATGAATATTGAATAAGCAGCTAAACTGCGTATATTATTATGTCTGAACACTTAAAATATTGTTCTCAAATAACCGAATACTGACTCAATAAAAGTGCATGTCTGAACATAGTATTACGCGAAAAAAAACAACTAAACAAAAATGAGCAAAGGCACATAAACAACAACAAAATTCACATGCGGTAAGCAGAAATTACAAAAACAAAAAATAAACATACACACATACATACATAATTGGACATTACAACCCTTCAGTCAGGATTACGGCCTAGCTTCTCACACTACTCATGTTGGGTACCTTAATTTTATACTTGAGTGGCGGAACCTACAATTTAACGTCGACTCCGAACGACAGATTTTGAGAAACTTTTTCATGGCAGGTTTATTTACTCTCAAAGTTTTGCCAAAAGGCTGCTGATGTCTGATTTCTTTTTGATGTCTGGCCTGGGGCTCGAACCCGGGCTTTACGTCTAATAAGCAAACACACTACCTACTAGACTACGGCGACTGCATAATAATAAATACCAATAATAAAGTCAGAAATGAAGTCAGCTCTTGCATTTATGTCTCTAATTCCCTATTTGCCATGATGTGAACGTATCAAGTTAATATTGTTCCGGAGCACCATTGATGAGCATCCATTATTCGGCTTGGTGAATGTCCAATACCTCAGCCTGAAACACGCTACAATGACCCGGTAGTCAGAGGGAAATGTACAGGTCAAGTTTCTCGGAAAAGACACCGCCACCACCACTATTATCAAGTCTGGAGCAATCGATGCATACATCCAAGGATGATCATGTTGAGATCCAGTCGCCCCTGCTCGGAATTATCAAAAATCTTCTCCAAATAATATTTTGTATATAGATAATCGATGTTCGATGGGGCTGGGGGATTAACCTCCAAAATAGAAGAATGCCCAGAAGGAACGATGCGCCAGCACTGGCACTGAGTCTAGTGGCGGCTATTTTGGCTGCATGTAGTCGCCGAAGAAATATTTTTTTTAATATTTCGTTTTGATGTCGGGCCTGGGGCTCGAACCCGGGCTTTACGTCTAATAAGTGAACATACTACCTACTAGACTACGGTGACTACAACAAAAAAAAAAGGGATTTATTTAAATAAATAAAAAAAAATTCTTTTATTTTACCTGTAATTTTCAACACAATAATAATAACAATTTTAATAAACGATAATAAAACGATCTCCAAATAAGTAAAGTTGAAGTCGCCGTAGTCTGTTAGGTAGTGTGTTGGCTTATTAGACGCGAAGCCACGGTCAGACATCAAAACGAAATATGAAAAAATATTTCTTCGCCGACTGCCTCTCAGCAGATTTCTGGCAAAAACTCTGAGAGTAAATCAAATTGCCATAAAAAGTTTCTCAGAAATCTGTCGTTTGGAGTCGACTTTAAACTATAGGTCCCGCCCAGTGTTGAAAAAGTCAGTACTTTGGTACTTTTTTCAATACTTTTCCGTTTCAAAAATACCGCAGTACCCCCTCGACGATTTCAGTACTTTTTTATTATTACATGTTTTATGTCTTGCGCTTTTAACCTATTAATGCATTAGCAACATGCTCAAGGTAATGCTAAAGGTAGAAGTGGTCTTTAGCCCCGGTTAGCCAAACGCTCACGGAACGTATGTTCGTTTTTAGAATACGAAAAGCAATGAGAACGCTTCCCGAACTGTAATGTAATTTCGATAAGAATTTACATTGCTCTTGTTGGCTCATAACGAACGTATGTATGTTCCGTCGACGTTTGACAGTTTTTTATATGTGAGGAACACGTATAAGTCGTTAGTTTTTCTGTTCCGTTACGTACGTGTATTAAATATGTATAAATAAATAAATAATGTAATAGGTAGTGCGCTGGCTTACTAGAATTTAGCGAGCGGGTCAAACCCCATGTCAGACATCTCCAAGAAAACGACAAATAAAAAAAAATATTTCTTCGGTGACCTCATTCAGTCAAAAACTGTGAGATTATTTATTAATTAATTGCCATAAAAGAGTTTCTCAAAAATCTGTCGTTCGGAGTCGTCTTTTAACTGTAGGTCCTGACACTCATGTATAAAATTAACACACACAAACTAAGTGGTGTGAGAAGCTAGGTCATAATCCTTATTGAAGGGTTGTAATGACCAACTATGTATGTATGTATTTTTTACAAAAGCACCATTTGATGCGAAAACGTACTCTTTTAGTTATAGTTGAGTGCCCGCCACTCATGTATAAAATTAACACACACACCGTGAGTGGTGTTAAGAAGCTAGGCCGAAATTCTGACTGAAGGGTTGTAATGGCCAATTATATATGTATGTCCTTTTAAGTTGACAGATTTCTTGAACTGAAGCCTACCGTAAATGCAACTTGCAGTTGGATTACAATCCGAAGCATACTGATCCGAAAGTTCCCAATCAATCAACTAATGAAAGTGAAAGTAAAAATTATTTGATAGGTGCTCATTTAGAGCAATCGAAAAAGTGCCATTAAATAAAGTGACCCGTATTTTAATCCTAGAATCACAAACAAAATTGAAATAAAATAGTAAATTTTAAACATTAACCGTGAGTTCGATTTTGCAACAAAAGTAAATAATAAAATGAGATCATTTAAATCGTGCTATTATCATATTTTAATATTTCAAAAGTTTTTTTTTTCTTTTTTAATTGTTTAATAAATGTTGAACTTTATATGTATGTACATATATAAACTGGACAATAATAAAACTCAGATTGTGTATATATTAAATAAATTTAAAATGTTTATTTGTTTTAATTTTTTTTTTTTTTAATTTTGTGCTTTATACGCAAAAATAAAATAAAATAACATATTATAAATTCGTTTTGTTTTAATACATAATTATTTTTTTTTCATTTTCGTAAATTTGAAAAACGCTTTCTTATAATTTAAATGGCCGTCCTAGACTTTAGAGGTACACTAATTGGCTAATCTAAAAAGTTGCCCATGATTTACAGAGAGTTTTTATACAGAGAGAGAGAGAGAGTATATGTATTTCGTGAGAGTTATTGAGGATGCCACTTTAGAAGAGCCAAATTGTCTACCATTTTTAAAAATTAATTACAAGTACTAACCGTTATATAAAGCGGAGTATTAATTAGAGGCCTTCTTTTGTCTAGTTAACAAAATTTGACTAAAAAATTAACCAACAAGTATTTGTATATGAATAAAGTATAATTATTAGATAAAATTTATACTAACATAAAATGTGTTATTCTGTATGAATATATATAGTATGTATGCGTATATGTGGGTATTTTTTATTTTGTTCAAATATAAAAGACGAAAAGAGAACTCATGTTAGAGAGAGAACATAGATATAGATTTGTTCGTTTTCTTTGTTTGTTTTGTTTTACTACAGTTTAAGAACAAGAGAAATGCATTGTATGTGAATTTGTTCTACATTTGTTGGTCTCCAGAAGAATATTTGCAAGAGAGCAAGGTTTATAGCAGCGTCGTTATGCTGATCTTTCGCATTTTGCACTTGAATTTAAGAAAGAGAAAACTATTCATATAAATATGATTATATGTAAATTTAAAAGGTAATAAGATTCGTTATTCGTTTGTTTTGTGTTTATGATTCGTTACTAAATACATTAATGGAGAAAGCAGTAAATGTTTCACCCTTTCTGCCTATTGCTTTAGCTTGATATTGACCCACATCTTCAATAGAACACTGTTTAATGGTGAAGGTATAGCGATTGCCATCTTCTTTGGTGAAAGTGTAACGAGAACTGGATTCATTTACTTGTTTGGCATCCTTAAGCCAGGTCAGTTGCAATGGCTCTTCTTGTGTTTCACACTCGAATTTGACGTTTTCACCAACTTGAACTGTTACGGAAGTAGGGAATTTGACGAAAGCAGGTTGTTTAGGTTCTTCACCTGGGACAATGACATTGATCGTACAAGTACTGTAGGATTCACCGGCATCATTAAAGGCTTCACAAGTGTAAGTGCCAGCGTCTTCTGGGAATATTTCAGCAATTTGTAGCTTGTAAATATTAGCTTCTTTAGTGTATTGGAAATCTTTGCTAGGTTTGATTTCTTTGTTATTGTGTAGCCAGACAACGTCAAAGTTTTCAGCTCCAATAATACGACAGGCCAATGTCACCATATCGCCATCTTTTACAAAACGTGACTCCAAGTGGCTAACAATTCTGGGTGGTTTGTCGCTGCTAATTAATCGCTTGGTTGAGTTCTTGTCTAATGCTAAAGGAGGATAAATTCGATAGGTTAGATTTAATTTATTTTAAATAAATTGCATATGTATTTACGTTTAACAGTAAGTTTGCATTTAGTTTCTACAGCGCTAATTGAGTTTGTGGCTGTACAAGTATATACACCTTCATCTTCGGGGAATACTTCGTGAATGGTGAGTGTGGCTATGCCATTCTTATATTTCAAATCCATTATATCAGAGGAGGCAATTGATTTACCATTTTTAGACCAAGTAATTTGCGGATCTGGATCTCCTTTGACATGACAGGTCAATACTAATTGATCACCATCGCGTATGGTAAGATCTTGTAAGGGTTTAGTAAATTCTGGTTTGCACATTAAAGAATCATCTGGTGGCACTGTAAATTTAAAAAATAATTTTGATATATTGCAAGATACGTTGCAATTGTATATATTGCAATGTTTTTATAACATACGTATTAATTCTTTTGTCGCACTACGCGATCTGGATGGACTACCGGGTGTTTGAAGGCTGCTGGCGGCATATTTCTTCTTATTTGAAATGCTATTATTTGTCGTTGAATAGGAACTTGTATTGTTACTGACAGTCTGAAATGCAAAACATAAATACATATGTATATTGAATTATTTACATTCATGTGTGGTATAGATAAATATATAGGATTTATAGCAGTCCTACTTACCTTGTTACTGCTTGATGAATAATTTTGATTAACAGATGATGAATAACTGGAAGAAGTCTCATTTTGTCGCGTTGTCGATGATGAATATGAACTTGAGTTATGCGAACCTGAAGTAAATTGTGTCCTGGTTATAATTGGTGGAGGCGTTGGCTTCAATGGATGTTCAATATATTTGCGATCTAAACATAGATAAAATGAAAGATTAGATTTAAATATAGCTCCAAAAAGCTACTATAGCAATACAATTATTTACAAATCTAAGTTTATGAGAAATTTTGAAATTTTTTTTTATCGCATTTACATCTACTATACATGCTTATTATTTTCCAAAAGCTAGTAGCAAACTTTTAATATGTTTTTTAATTTTTGCTGATACTTTCTTAAGAAGGTTCGGACGGTTTTTTTTGGCATGTGTAAATCCATGTATGGAGAGGAAGGTGCCTGTATAGTTTAATGTAAATGCCATTTTATGGTATTTAATGCATGCTGAAGACAGATACGACTAGGTGTCGTTGTCAATAATGAGAAAAAATATTGGGTGTTAAGGGTTTTATTAGTTACTTAATAATATTTACATATGTATGAGATAAATATGGTTAATAGGAAGTTTAAATTAAAAACATTTTTAATAATGGAGAGGAGGATAGGTATTTTATGGATTTATATACCAAAAAATATTTTTTACTTAAAACAGATTATTTAACTTTATAAAAAAAAAATTGAGATGTTAGGGGATATACACGATATATAAAATATATTTTTTGTTTTTGAAATTCCTTTAAAAATCTTTACCTCCTGAATATAAGAAATTGTGAGCAAGTTCTGCCTGCTCAGGTGTAACCCATTCTCCTATTTAATAAAAAAAAAATATTATACATTTTTATATTTGTGTAAATTAAAGTAAATTTACAATTAAAAAAGAAGAGAATGTTAATGTGTAAAGTATTTGTATAAATAAGTATGTAAGTATACTACAGTTGTTTTAAATAATATATTGGCAAAATATAATAACTCAAAACAATATGTCGAAAAATTAAATTTTATTGATAAAGATGACTTCAGCTAATCAAGTGGTTGGTCTGCTGTCATCAAGCGTTGTACAGAGATGAGGCCCTCTGTGAATGGCGGTATTGAATATAGTGTAAATGAACTTTGTTCATTAAATCCTACTTTTACTTAAGAGAAGGCGATGCCTCAACTTCCTATGAAATAAGTTGTTGATGTATAGGACAGGAAGCTTCTTGGCTAAATTATTTAGAGGGAAATTGATTCGTTTCTTAGCGGCACGAAATTTCTTCCCGCGATAATGTTCAGCAGCGTGAAATATAAAGAACTGAATAGACCCCATCGCTATCAATAGACAAAAAACGAAGATTTCGATATCCGCTATTAAAGAGTTTCTTATTATTGTCTGGTTATTGCAACGATAAACTAAGAATTGGCTTCATTCTGAAGTATAACACATTGCTGGCAGATACAAGCAATGCGATATAACTTCCGATTCCACGAGGAATGGCGAAATCTTAGAACTACAGTAAGACAAGAAGCCAGAGGTTTAGTTGACTCCAACAGTTAAGCCGATACAATTAACGTATTAAACGTGAAGATAAGAAAGGCGAAAGAAAAGTTGGGAGCAAATTAAATTGCTTGCCTAAAAATCATGGAATATGTCGGTTGAAGTTCTGTGATCCTTATTATTCAATTATTATTAAAAAATGATGCAAAAAGTTAATAGCAAAATAAACTAAATTTGACACATTTTCAATTGCTTTAAAAATACAATCAAGCTTGCATATGATAAAGAACCGTAAAAATCTCATATTTATAATCTGCCAGTATACTGTAACATGAGTATACAAATATGAACAAAACGCTTTTTTGACGTGGTGATTGATCCTTTGTTCGAAAATTTCATGTCAGATATTACAATTTAACAACTTTTGGGAATAATAGTACATATTTGAACTTTCAAAAAAAAAAAAATTAAATCAAAAATCACCAGCACAAAAAGCAGCAGCTTATATCACTGTTTAACAATTTTTTTAAGCCTATATTGATAAATAGCTTTTCGTTTATAAATTGATTTGTGTGATTTTGTATAGATCTGTAGTGATGAAAATTAGTAAATTGATTATGAGGCAAAACAAGTCTATTACTTACCTTCCACGATTACTACACATTCGGTTTCATCAGTTCCGTGACAGTTTGTTGCTTTGCAAGTGTATTTACCGGAATCGGATGGCTTACAGTCAATAATTTCCATAGTTACGACTCCATCGGAATGGGTCATAGCATATTCATATTTGTTTAGTTCACGACCATCCTTATACCATTTAACAGTTGGTACTGGTTTGCCACTTAGACAGCACAGCAGCTTGCAGGTATCGCGTGCTTGCATGACACGTGGACGTAACAGGAATGTAAAACTGGGTGCTGACTCGGATTCTTCTTGCCAGAATGTATAAGGCAGAGGTTCACGACGGCGTACTGGTGTGGACTCATGAACATATCTTGGCTGTTCTTTGGGCAGTGGTTGGACATTTAAGAAAACGACTTCTTCGCGTGAACCATAATGGTTTTCAGCACGTATTATGTATTCGCCGCGATCTTCGAGCTTAACGCGATTGATAATGAAATAGTAATCATCGCCAGCGTATCTCTTCATAAATTTAACACTTTGACGTAGTTCAACATTGTTGTGTGTCCATGTTAATGTTGGTGTTGCAATAGCTATACAGCGGCAATAGAATTTAACGCTTTGGCCTTCGTAGCAGAACTGCGATGATGGACGAATGACGAAGCGAGGAGCAGCTTGCCTTCTGTCGAATGAAGTATCGTGAATCTTGTATTTCTCCATGAGAAGTTTACGCAGCGATGAGTACTCCGAGAGGCGACCAATGGGGAGCAAATATTTTTCGAAATCTTCGTATTTCTTGCGAAGTCTGTCGCGGAATGCTAGATAACGATCGCGTGCAATTTGTTGAGTCAGATTACTATGATCGCCGGTTAGCCATGGATGTAGCAGACATTCGTGGGCAGTCATACGTTTTTCCTTACTGGCCACCAATAATTTTCTTATAAAGTCTTTACCCTCCTCGGAAATGTGGCGGAACGCTTGTTCATCAAAGTCCCAATCGCAGGCTTTAACATTCTTTAGTGTCTGGATGTCATTATCGCCGGCAAATGGTGATAGACCACTGAGTAGAACGTATGTTAAAACGCCAGTAGCCCACATATCAGTATAGAAACCAACTGGTTCGCGATTAACAATTTCTGGTGCAGCAAACTCAGCAGTTCCTGTCGTTATCTTAACAACTTCATTGGGATCGAGGCGTGTTGCCAGTCCAAAATCGATTAGTTTAACATTTGTGCTGGTGCGGGTTTGACACATAATGTTCTCTGGCTTTATATCTAAGTGGATAATGTTCTTTTCGTGCATGTGTCTTATGCCTTCGCAAATTTGACGCATATAGTTGATGACTTCGGCTTCAGTCATGCGGTAACCTTCTGCTGTAATACGTTCAAAAAGTTCTCCACCAGACAAACTAAAATTAGAAACATTATTTTTCAGTTTCAGAAATAAAAGTTTAACATTAAAGTTTAAGAATATATGTAAATACTGATTTATTTATACATAGTCATATATAATGTACTCACAATTCTAAAATCAAAACCATTTCATCGTCGTCTTCGAAAGCATCGTGCAAATTAATCAATTTCTGGTGATGAAGCTGATTCATTATATCAATTTCGCGTCTAATTAAATCCTTTTCGACTGCATGCGAGACAGGAATAAATTTGGCGGCAAATATATTGCCAGTACTACGTTCGCGGCATCTATGTACGACACCAAATGCACCAGTACCAATTTCCTCCAATATATCATACCTATCATATACACTGTCCGATGAAATCTCCACTGGTTGGGGTACATATTTGGAGTATATATCGAAGACGTATGAGTCGTAGTCCTTGACAGGTCCATCAGCCTTTCCACGAACTTTTTTACCAGTTTCATCAACTTCCCATTTACGTTCTTTCGGTTTCTTTTTAATAGCGTCTTTTGTTTTAATCAAAGAACTTACATCAGATGGATCCGAACGACCATAGACATTGTCAGCATATATACGGAATTCGTATTCTTTACCAGGTGTAAGGCCACTGACAGCCATCATGGTAAAACGTGTATTACCCACTCGTAACCATGACGTTAATGGATGCTCGCGTTTTTCGACTAAATAGTTCGTTATATCACTACCGCCATCCCATACAGGAGCCTTCCAACTAAGGGAAAGTGAATCAATACCAATGCTTTCTACAAGAGGGAAACGTGGAGGATCAGGTCGATCACTGATTTGTATCTTAATAATAGCAGTATCAGAACCTAATTCATTTTCGGCCGTTATCCTGTATGGACCGGAGTCCATTCGAGAACCGTCGCGAATAGTAAGTACAGCATGACGTTCTTTAGTTTCGACATGGTAATGACCACCTGATTCGATGTTTTCACCATCTCGTACCCAATGTATGCGTGGTTTCGGAAAACCGGTAAATGGAATCTTGACTACAACATTTTCACCTTTGTCGAAATAGGCAGTATCGCGGAATCTAGGCGGTACGTTTAGTTTGGGTGCAGCTAAAAAAAAAGGAAATCACACACAATTTTAATATATAAATGAAATTGAATTTCAATATGAATTTGTGAAGAGGTAGGTAGGTACTTACTTGCTATGGCTAAAGCTGCACGTGTAGATTTGGCACCAGCTTTGTTGACGGCCCGACATACATATTCGTCGGCATCTTCTCCAAATACATCATTTATATTTAGATAATAAGTATCTCCTTCAGCATACATATGATAACGAGCACCGTTTGTGATTTCCCTGGCACCCTTGTACCAGGTTATTACTGGTTTCGGTACACCGGTTATGGTGCAAGTGAATTGAGCATTATGATTTTGTATGCATTGGGCATCGCGTAGCGGTTTCACAATCACCGGCGCTGTAGCAGCCTTTGGATCAATCATTTTAACGGGTGTTGAAGCCATCGACTCCTTGGATAGACCAGCTTCATTTTGAGCAAATACACGGAATTCATATTGACGTCCCTCAATTAAATTGGGACAATTTATTTGGGTGGCTGCACAAATGGTAACGTTAACACGCTGCCATGTTGAGCTTCCAACCTCGCGCTTGTCTATCCAATAGCCTTGAATGTGAGCACCGCCATCCGATTCGGGTTTATCCCATTCCAAATGTACAAAATCTTCGCCGATTTCATGAACTTTAGGTATACCGGGTGGTGAAGGAGGATCGATAGGAGCTTTAGCTCTAACTGGATTTAGGCCCTCTAATGCAGGACCCATACCATTTTCATTAACTGCCATAACACGGAATACGTATTCCTGATTTTCGATTAGGCCTTGTACATTAAATGATGTCTCTTTGCAGAAACTGGATACTGTAATCCAATGAGGTGATGTAACATCCTTACGTTCAACGACATAATGAGTGACACGAAGACCTCCATCGTATGTGGGTGGTCGCCAAGCTAATGTGCAGGAGTGTTTATTGATGTGCGATACACCCATAGGTCCAACGGGAGCTGAGGGCAGTCCGGTTATACGAGCATCGAATTGAGCTGTGGCTGAGCCTGATTCGTTGGTGAATTGTACTTGATAAACACCTGCATCTGATTTGACAATATCGCGAATAAATATTGCGACATAGTCGTCGAATACTGTAAACTTAAAGTGAGGTTCAGCATCAGTTATCGGCTCATTGTTGAGAGTAATCTTAACATTCATTGGTTGATCACCACCATAGAATATTTTTACTTTGGTGTTATCACCCTCGGGCCAGAATAGCTCAGCAGGGCATCTATTAATAACTGGAGGCGAGCCTATCTTCAGATAACCTGATGTATGTACGAAGCCCAGTGAATTAATGGCTTCACAAGTGTAGTCGCCTTCATCACCAGCCTGTATATTGGAGATGTGCAAACGGAAAACACCATCTTTACTATCGCAAGTGTAACGACCAGTTCCCATTTGTATTTCTTTACCGTTGCGTAACCATCTAGCTGTTGGTTCGGGTTTTCCAGTAGCTTGACATTGGAGAGTAAAGTCTTTTCCATAAGGAGCAGAACGATCTTGTAGGCGTACCAGCCATTCAGGTTTTTCTCCACCCAACACTTCGCAAACCTTAATAGGCATTGTGCAAGAGCTTGGGTCCGAACGGCCTGCTGCATTAACAGCAAAAATACGGAATTCATAATCGCCCATTTCGATAAGATTAATGACAGTGTATTCAGTATCCATTACATTGTAATCATTGCACTTAACCCAAATGGCACCACCAATATCTCTCCGTTCTACTACATAGCCGGTAATGCGTGATCCACCATCACTTTGCGGTTTCTCCCATTTGAGATCCACATAGTTTTTGCCAACTTTCACTACTTGAGGTGTACCAGGTGGAGACGGTACAGTAAATTTACCCTTTAGCTTGAAGCGAGTAGAAGGAGCTGATGGTTTACTAAAGCCGGCGGCATTCTTTGCCTTTATTCTAAATTCGTATTCGCAGCCATTGGTCAGATTATACAACTGATATTTAGTATCCTTTATCAAAAATTCATATGTATTCCAGGCCGAATCATTTACAACATCACGATATTCAATCTGGTAGCCTTGAATGCGCGAACCGCCATCACTACCTGGACGGGTCCACATTAAAGTAACGTTGCCAGAATCCCAGTCGATAACTTTAGGCTGGCCTGGAGGATCAGGTACAGTGAATTGATATTTAGCGGTTATTGGTTCATCCATAGATAGGGGTTCTGAAAGGCCATACTGATTTTCGGCACGAACGCGGAAGTGATATTTGTGATTGGGTTCGAGTCCCATCACGTCATAATGAATATTACGTACAAAGCTACTAACTTTTACCCACGTACCACTGTTATCTAATTTTTCGACTACATAGTTTGTAATAGGTGAGCCGCCATCATCCAAAGGAGTTTTCCAAGATAAAGTACATGTATCTGGAGTAATATCAGAAGCCAACAAGGGTCCTTGCGGTATACCGGGTCTGTCTACCACTGTAACATAGCAAGATGCAGAGTCAGAACCTTTATTGTTGGTAAGAGTAATCGTGTAGGAACCGGTTTCCGACCGTTTAGCGCATTTATTGTAATACACAGAAGTGAAATCTGTAGTTTCGAATTTAATACGATCATCTTGTATAACTTCTTGGTTATTTATTGTCCAAGCGGGTGTCGCTCTGGGATTAGCATGATAAGGCACGGTAATGCGGAATTCTTCACCTGCAATTACTGTCATGTCACGTATGGAAAGATCTGAAGTAATCTTAGGAGCATGAGGTGGTCGTCTGCAGAAAATAGGATCACTGGAGGCACTATAAGGCGACTGGCCGGCGGCATTAACAGCAGCCACTCTAAATTCGTATTCGGCATTTTCAATAAGATTCGGTATCTTACATGTCAGACTAGGACATAGAGACTGTATAGCTTTAGTCCATTTCTCTTCACTTATCAAACGTTTTTCAACTATGTAACCGGTAATTGGTGAACCTCCATCATGTCTAGGTTTGGTCCATGAAATTGTTATGCTATCTTCAGTAGAGTCAATACCTCGTGGAACACCTGGTGCATTAGGTACATCGAATGGATGTCTTGCACGAATGTGTTCATCAGTAGTTGCTGGGTCCGACTGTCCGTATTTATTTTCAGCTATAACACGGAAATCGTATTCCTTACCGATAGCTAAATTGCGTATGCGGACGAAAGGAACAGTGCAATAGCTGCTGACTTTGGTCCATGTAGAAGAGTGTGCTTCTTTCTTTTCGATAATATAATTGGTTATTGGAGAACCGCCATCATCTTTAGGTGGAGTCCAGTACAAAGTAAGAGCATCACCGGCGAATTCATCAGCGCATAAATTGGTAGGTGGTTTAGGACGGTCCAAGACCTTAACATTGATAGTAGCTGTGTCAAAACCACTTGGATTTTTTAGTTGCAATCTGTATTGGCCTGAGTCGGATCGTTTTGAATTTTTAACAATAAATGAAGCCGAATCATCAGTTAAACGTTGGAACATACGCTGTCCATCGTCTTCCAATACTATATCGTTCGCATACCAATGTGCTGTAGGCTTAGGGAAGCCAACGTAAGGGACGTGAATACTAAAGTCCTCACCAGCCCTGCACACGATATCGCGTACACCACCCAAATCCATGCAAGGTTTATTAGCTTGTTCTTCAATAACAATTGGTTGAGATGGTTTCGATGGTTCGGAACGACCAACTTCATTAACAGCAGCCACGCGGAATGTGTATTCCTCACCTTCCTTCAGATTTGGTATTGTGTGAACATTGCTATTAATTGGCAATTCATTAACAGGTTCCCAGTTTTTAGAATTCTTTGGTCTCATTTCCAGGAAATATCCCTTAATCTTTGATTTACCATCATTGCGAGGAGGACGCCACGACAAGGTAACACTATCTTTTGTAATACGATCAGCCTTTGGTGGTTCTGGAGCATCTGGTCTATATCTTTGCAATTCTGCTGTGATAGGATCCGAAGGTTTAGATGGCTTACCAGGTCCGGCTTCATTTACGGCCAAAACACGGAATTCATATCGTCCGCCCTCACGTAAGTCGGGAACAGTGTAACTTGTATTGGGAGTAGGGTAGTTGTTGCATTTTATCCACTCGCCACCACGTTCACGGCGTTCTACAATGTAACCTGTTATAGGTTTTCCGCCACTATACTCTGGAGGATGCCATTCTAAACTGGCCGAAGTTGGAGAGTATGCTACAACTTGTGGTTGGCTTGGTGCGTCTGGTGGATCGTAAGGGGACTTTGCAATTACTGGTTTGCCTTCCAAAGGCTCAGACGTACCATAGATATTCTCCGCTCTCACTCGGAAAACATATTTTTTACCTTCTGTTAGACCTTTTACAGTGTAATTTGTTTTGGGACAATAACCGGGAACTGGTTTCCAGTTATCGACGCCGAATTCACTAACTTCAATTATGTAACCGGTGATATCACTGCCACCATTATCCTTAGGAGGATTCCATGATAATGAAATGTGATCTGGTGCAGTTTCTGTATAGGTTAGCGGTCCTTCAGGCGGTGTAGGTTTGTCAACAACAATTATTTCAATATCCGCGCTGTCTTTACCAAACTCATTTGTAGCTGTTACATTGTAAACGGCTGCATCATCTCTTACAGTATCGTCAATGCGGAAAATAGTGTGCTCAGAGTTTGTGTTGAATGAATACCGATTATTTTCAGGAACCTTAATTGCTCCTCGTTTCCATTCGATTGTAGGGGTAGGCGCTCCGGAAATTGGTATATTAACGTTAACGGGTTCACCAGCTCGAACTTTAATTTTACGGCCAATTAAGCCATCTAAGTGTAAACGTGGTTTTTCACGCATGGATTTGGCTGTCAACACACTAGATGGTTCCGAATGTTTACCATTGCCAGCAGCATTAACGGCAGAAACACGGTACTGATATTGATGATCAGCTGATACGCGGTCGTCGGTATACGCAGTATTGGGTACAGGTTCAGCATTCACTTTAAGCCAACGGCCAGTAGCAATATCTCGCCGTTCAATATCATATCCAATAACTGGAGATCCACCATTACTAATAGGAGCCTTCCATTTAATAGCAATGTGATCTTTGTCACTTTCTGTAAGTTCAGGTTTGCTAGGGGCTCCGGGTACTGTGTATTGATTTTTGGCAATAACTGGTTCCTCAGATGTTAATGGATCAGATCGTCCTTGAAGATTTTCAGCCATAACTCTGAATTCATACTGGGTACCCTCCAGAAGGCGTGGTACCACAGCGTGATTATATTTGGCATTTACGTAGGTTACAGCAGGAACCCAACCACCACCATGAGTTAAGTCACGTTTTTCAATGACGTATGCAGAGATCTCTGAACCTCCATTATCTTTAGGTGGCTTCCAAGATATTGTAACAGAGTTGGCTGTTATTTCCTCATATTCAAGGGGACCTACTGGTGGTCCAGGACGGTCAAGAACGACCAATTCAAAGCTACCTTCATCAACTCCAGAATCATTACGCAGTAACAAATGATAACGTCCAGAATCACTGCGTTGGCAATTGACAGTATGGACTACAGTGTGGTATCCGATTGAAGTGATAGTCGAACGTTCAGTATTAGTTAAAGGCGTGTTATTTAGTGTCCATATAGCTTCAGGTGTTGGCTCGCCAATGAAATTTATATCAATGTGGAAGATAAGACCTGCCTTAATACGTATATCATGTAAAGGTGTAATAATTTTGGGAGCCAAATATCTAGGCTTGGCTTGGATCATGTCAGAAGGTTCGGATGGTTCCGATTGACCTGCCTTATTGGCAGCAATAATACGGAATTCATACTCTTGGCCTTCAGTTAGGTCAGGTACAGTAGCAGCGGTCTTGTTTGGTGGTACATGTACCACATTTACCCAGTAAGGACTACCCTTCTCCTTCTTTTGAATAATATATTCTGTGATGGGAGAACCACCATCAGATTTAGGTTCAGCCCATTGCAAATCAACATGGTCTCTATCCCAGTCTGTAACTGCGGGTTTACCTGGTGCGTCTGGTTCGTCAAATTCATTCTTGGCTATAATACTCTTAGCAGCCTCTAGAGGTTCAGATTCACCTATGGCATTAACAGCTTTAACACGGAATAAATATTCTTTACGGTGGATGAGGCGTGTGACATCGTGAACAGGATGAGTACTCATACCTGCATCTGACCAGGTACCTCGTGATAAGTCCATTTTCTCTATAATATAATGTAATATTGGTGAACCACCATCATCTTCTGGTACATGCCAAGTAAGATGACAACCATCACGAGTGATTTTAGTAATATCCAAGGGACCAATTGGAGGGCTTGGACGATCCAAAACAGTTGCATGAGCAGAGGCATCGAAGGAACCATGTTCGTTTTTCAAGATAACTGTATATCTTCCCTCATCTGAACGCAGTGCGGAAGAAATTTCAAATGTCAACTCATTTTGGAATAGACTAATGTCGACACGTGGTGATGGTTCAATTTCCTTTCCGTTAAACAGCCATTTAATTGTAGGCCTAGGTGATGCTTCAATAGGAAGAGTCCAACCTAAGCTCTTTCCAGCATGTACGGTTTTATCTTCTAATAAAGATTTGTCAAAGTAGGGTGCCAAGAAACGTGGCTTGCAAACAACAGGCTGAGTTGGATCAGATGGATCACTGTTACCACCGCGATTTACAGCAACCACACGGAATTCGTACTCCTGGCCTTCGGTCAAATCTGGAATATGGGCTTTTGTTTCGCCACCTGGTACTTCTAAGGCTTTTTCCCATTGGCCAAATTTAGGTCGTTTCTCTATTATGTAACTAGTTATGGGAGAGCCACCATCACGCTTAGGAGCGGGCCATTCCAAATCAACGAAATTTTTGCCCCAATCAACAGCTTGCGGTTGACCTGGTTTGTCAGGACGTGAGAAGGGATCCTTTGCTGTAATTGGCTGTGAAGTATTAAGCGGCTGAGATTGTCCCTGTTTGTTAACAGCTCTTACACGGAAATTATAATCGTGACCTTCGATAAGGTTATCGGCACGAATTTCACAATCGGCACATTCACCCACAGGTACCCATCTTAAAGCGTCATTATCCATTTTCTCCACTACATAATGAGTGATCTCGGAACCACCATCATCTTTGGGAGGTCTCCACCGAAGTGTTATAGAGTTCTTGGTGACTTCATCAGGACGAAGTGGGCCTTCAGGAGCTGAGGGTACATCTAAAACAGTTACCTTGACTGTTGCCTTATCCATACCATTAATATTTCTGGCTATCAGAGTATATTCTCCAGTATCAGCACGTTTAGCGTCAACCACGCGTATTTTGGTACGGTAATCTTCATTTACTATTTTGACACGATCGGTATTTAGAACAATGTTGCCTTCATGTGACCATTCTTTGCTGGGTGCTGGTTCACCACTGACTGGGACATCAAATTCAAAGGTACTACCGGCACGCACTTTAAGATCCAGCAAAAAGTTACGATCAATTTTAGGAGGTAGGTTTTTGCAACGAGCCACATGTGATAGTGATGCATCACTAGGTTCACCCGGGCCAGCTTTGTTAACGGCTTTTACGCGGAATTCGTATTTGACTCCTTCAATTAAATCAGGCACATGTCCACTGAGGACATCACCTTCAACTTCGGCACACGGTTCCCAATTGGGAGAATATTTATCGCGCTTCTCTATAATGTACCCAGTAATAGGAGAGCCTCCGTCGCTTTCAGGACGAGTCCATTCCAAATCCACAAAGTCTTTGTCGAAATCTTTAATTTCTGGAGTTCCAGGTTTAGTTGGTTCCCCATAGGGGTTCTTTGCTTCGGTAGCATGAGGTGTAGTCAAAGGCTCCGATGTACCTTGGCGATTCTTAGCACGTACGCGGAACTTATATTTGTGACCTGGTGTCAGGCCTTTAACATCAAAGTTGGTTACAGGACCATCAGTTTCGCCTGCTGGTACCCAACGACCAGTGATTTCATCCAGTTTTTCTACAACATAACTGTCTATAGGTTGACCACCATCATCATCAGGTGGATTCCAATGAAGTGAACATCCATCGGCATGTACATTATCAACTTTGAGCGGGCCATTTGGAGGAGAAGGCTTGTCTATAACAGTAACCTTTACATCTGCGCTATCTTCGCCACTCATATTCTCAGCGTGTACTGTGTACACACCAGAATCGGCACGAGTTGCATTAGTAACTTTTATCTTTGTATTGTAGTCAACATGAGTAACTTTTACATTATCTTTAGTGTATACTTCACGTTTCTTAAGCATCCATTTGGTTTTTGGTGCTGGTTCTCCCGACACCTTGCAGTCGAATGTAAAGCTCTGTCCAGCCTTAATGCGAACTTCGATAAGGTTAGTACGATCGATGAGAGGAGCTTTATTACGTGGTTTGGCTACAATTGGTTGAGTAGCGTCGGATGGCTCACCGGGTCCAGCAGCATTTACAGCTGAGACTCGGAATTCATAGGCTTGACCTTCAATTAGGTCTGGTACGGTAGCCTTAGTTTGATCAGCAGGTACCTCAACGGCCTTTTCCCACTTGCCATATTTGTCCTTCTTTTCTACAATATAACCAGTAATAGGAGAGCCTCCATCATTAAGCGGAGGTGTCCAGGCTAAGTCAATGTGGTCCTTATCCCAATCAGTAGGTCTAAGATTTTCAGGTTTACCGGGCTCGTCGAATGGATTCTTAGCAATAATGGACTCATCGCCAACCAAAGGTTCAGATACGCCTTCAGCATTAACAGCTGATACACGGAATTTGTATTCACCACCAGGTGTAAGACCTGTTACGTCTGCTTGAGGTTCAGTAGATCTTGTACAGGGTATCCAACAACCAGTTTCTGGATCCAATTTATCAATTTGGAAGTACTCAATTGGAGTACCACCATCGTCTTCGGGCCGCTTCCACTTGAGATGGCAACCTTCTTTGTGGACATCAGATATTTGTAGAGGACCCTTTGGAGGTGTAGGTTTATCTGTAACTGTAACATTAATTTGCACAGAATCCTTGCCTGAACTATTGCTAGCTGTAACGACATATTCGCCAGAATCTCCACGCTGAGCCGGACGAATAACCAGCTTGGTATAATAATCGGGTGAATCGATTGTTACATTCTTGCCAGTTTGCAGAGGACAATTTGAGAATCTCCATTCCACTTTGGGGGCTGGCTCACCTACAATATTAGCATCTAGTTTCAGAGTTGAACCAGCAGAAATGGTAACATCTCGTAAATTGCGGCGATCAATTTTAGGTGCAAGATAACGTGGCTTAGCCACAAAGGTCTTGCCAGCATCTGAAGGCTCTGATTGGCCGGCTTTATTAACAGCTATAACACGGAATTGATACTCATTGCCTTCAATCAAACCATTTATTGTAGCTAGAGGGGCCGACGAATCGGTTTCCAATGCCTTTTCCCACATCGGGCTGTATTTATCTTTCTTTTCGATTATGTAGCCGGTTATAGGAGAACCACCATCACTAGCAGGTTCTGGCCAAGCCAAATCAACTCTATTGGCTGTCCAGTCGGTGGGTTCTGGTGCTCCAGGTTTAGAAGGTGTAGTAAACGGATCTTTTGCCACGATGGATCCAAATGTCTCCAATGGCTCGGATTCGCCTTCTTTGTTAACAGCCTTAACACGGAACTTGTACTCATGACCCGGTGTTAAACCATCA
The DNA here is from genome assembly GCA_930367235.1 of Sarcophaga rosellei. Classification (NCBI taxonomy): domain Eukaryota; kingdom Metazoa; phylum Arthropoda; class Insecta; order Diptera; family Sarcophagidae; genus Sarcophaga; species Sarcophaga rosellei. The sequence continues at coordinate 3,382,736 of OV884022.1, read as the reverse complement.
ACTTCAAATTCGGGACCATCACTCTTTCCGCAAGGCAACCAAATTCCAGTATCTGGATCGAATTTCTCAATAACATATCCTTCAATTGGTTCGCCGCCATCATCTTTCGGTTTCTTCCATTTTAGTTTGCAACCTTCTTTATGGACATCGGAAACTTCTAATGGTCCTTCGGGTTTAGCTGGTTTAGCTAAAAGAGACAGCAGAAATAATAATTTATTTTATCTTAATCACATCAATTTAATTATTAAACGAAAAAGTTTATACATACTTATTATATTGATTTGGAATTCTACTTGATCTTGACCATATTTGTTTGATGCAACAATCTTATAAAGTCCAGTATCTTTCCGTTCTGGACTGCTATTAATATACTTCGTATTGTAGGGCACATTGTCAATGCGACGTGCTGAAGATTGTTGAATTGATTTGCCACTTTGAGTCCATACAACGTCTGGAGCTGGCTCGCCAGCTACTTGGACATCTATGCAAATTGGTTCACCAGCCTTAACATTATAAGTGCGAATATTACGCCGGTCAATTTTAGGAGCAACTATAGAACAACAACAAGATATAGAAAAAAAAGTCAAATTAATACACGAAATCATAAATCATTGAATATTATTTACATATGTATGTATCTAAGAAAGAATATTTTCGCGAGTATGGAAAGAAAAACTTACGTTTACGTGGTTTGGTTATTACAGATTTACTGGCGTCGGAGGGTTCACCCGGTCCAGCAGCATTTATAGCCTTAACACGGAATTCATATTCACAATTTTCATCCAAGTTAGGTACGGTTGCTTTGCATTCGTCTCCAGGTAGTGGAGCAGCAATCTCTGTTGCCTTAATCCATTTGTCGGTACCTTTTTCACGTTTTTCCACTGTATAACCGGTAATAGGAGAACCGCCATCATTTAGTGGTGGTTTCCAAACTAAATCTACGTGGTCCTTATCCCAATCGACAGCTTCTGGCGTTCCAGGCTTGCCAGGTTCGTCGAATGGATTCTTAGCAATAATCGATTTATCACCTTCTAAGGGTTCGGATTCACCTTCAGTATTTACTGCTAGCACGCGGAACTTATATTCTTGTCCAGGTTCCAGATTGTTAAGCTCAGCAAAAGGTTCCTTAAAACGACCTGACGGTACCCAGCGTCCAGTTTCTACATCCATTTTTTCAACAATGTAATGTTCTATGGGTAGACCACCGTCATCCAAAGGTGGATTCCACTTAAGTTTACAACCTTCTTTATGAACGTCCGATATGCGTAGAGGTCCTTCTGGTTGACCGGGTCTGTCCAAAACTGTTATTTCAAATGATGCTTCATCGTGACCGGAATCGTTTTCAGCCTTAATTGTGTATTTGCCGGTATGTGAACGTTTGGCAATTTGTATAGCCAATTTAGTGCGGTAGGGTTCTAAATCGATAGTAACTTCATCCCCTTCAATACGTGCTTTGTTATGGAACCAGGTCTTAGTAGCTGGAGGTTCGCCAGATACTTTAATATCGTAACGTACATGATTACCAGCTTTAATTATAATGTCCTTAATATTTGTGCGATCAATTTTAGGTGGAGCAAATCTATCCTTCGCTATCATTTGATCTGAAGGCTCTGATGGTTTGCTTGCACCTGCCTTGTTGACAGCCTTAACGCGGAACTGATACTTAGTACCCTCGATTAAATCTGGAACTCTTGCTTTAGGCTCAGGAGTATTAGTTTCCAAAACTTTTTGCCATTTGCCAGTGTTATTGTCTTTCTTTTCGATAATATAACCGGTAATGGGTGCACCACCATCATCGTCAGGGGCACGCCATTTCAGGTCTGCATGATTGCTAGACCAATCCACAATTTGTGGCTTACCAGGTGTATCAGCGGGATCATATGGGTTCTTAGCAGTCGTAGGTACATCAGTTACCAGTGGTTCGGATTCACCTTCGGCATTAACAGCTTTTACGCGGAACAAATATTCTTTTCCCTCAGTTAAGCCTGTAACATCAGCTTCTGGATTCTTTGTAGTCAGTACTGGTACCCAACGTCCTGTCTCGGTATCCATACGTTCAACAACATAGTGTTCAATAGGTTCTCCTCCATCATCATCGGGTTTATCCCACTTTAAGTGGACGCTTTCTGCAGTTACGTCAGATACCGCCAGAGGTCCCTTAGGCTTGCTAGGTTTGCACAAAACTTCCAATTCAACTTCAACAGTGTCAGTACCAGAATCATTCTTCGCTGCAACAATGTATATTCCCTTATCAGAACGTTTAACTTTAGGCATAATAAAGGTAGTCTTGTAGTCTTCATTTTCAATTTTAATACGGTCTGTAGTTTTCAGTACTTCTCCATTGTATGTCCAGGTAACAGTGGCTGGTGGTTCACCTTTTACAGCGGCCTCCATATGCAACATTTGGCCACTACGCAATACCTTTTTCTGTAGATTCTTTCGATCTATATGGGGTTTAAGGAAACGTGGTTTAGCCACCACTGATTTAGACACATCACTGGGTTCACTAGGACCTGCTTTATTAACAGCCACAATACGGAATTCATATTCATGACCTTCTTCGACATTTGTTACTGTGCCCTTTGTATGATCTCCAGGTACTGTTGCAGCATCTACCCAAGCTCTGCCAGATTTATCGCGCATTTGGATTATATATTTCTGAATAGGAGCACCACCATCGCTCTTTGGAGGGTCCCATGCCAAGTCAACAAAGTCTTTGTCCCAATTAGTGGGTTCCGGTCTCCCTGGCTTATCAGGCTCATCGAACGGATTTTTGGCAATAATTGGTTTTTCAGTCTCAAGATCCTCAGATTCACCTTCTTTGTTAACAGCGCGAACACGGAATTTATATGGTTTACCTTCTTGTAAACCAATTACCTTAGCCTCAGGTTCTGTGCTCTTACCACAAGGTAACCATTGCCCTGTATGTGGATCAAGTTTTTCTATTTCGTAATAATCAATTGGACATCCACCGTCATCGTCAGGTTTCTCCCATTTCAATTTGCAACCATGCTTAGTAATATCATTTACTTGCAAAGGACCCTTAGGCTTGCCTGGTTTACCCAATACGGTAACATCGAGTTCAGCTACATCTTCGCCAACTTCATTTGTAGCCTTTATGGTATATTTTCCAGACATAGGGCGTTGAGCACGCATAACAAAGAATTTCGTATTGTAGTCAACATTGTCGATTTTAATGCCTTCTTCGTTGGATACCAAAAGTTGATCCTTGAAGAACCACTCAACTTTAGGTGCGGGTTCACCTTTAATGTTAATATCCAAACTAATGGAGAGACCGACTTTAACGCTAACGGGTTTAAGGTTGGTACGATCAATATGGGGTTTAACTGAAAAAAAAGAAAAAAATAGAAATAAAGTCATTAAGAAATAGTTTTGGGTTAAAGCAGATATATTAACTTACGGAAACGTGGTTTGGCAATATGCCAATTAGTTTGTTCAGACGGCTCCGATTGACCAGCCTTATTGACAGCTCTAACGCGGAACTTGTACTGTTGGCCTTCTACCAATTTTTTTACGACTCCCTTGCATACAGGCCCATCAGTCTCTGCAGCTTTGACAAATTCACCTGAGTCTTTGTCCATAACTTCAATAATGTAGCTAGTAACTGGCGCGCCACCATCTCGTATGGGTGGTTCCCATTTCAATTTCACATGGTGTTCATCCCAGTCTTCAAATTCTGGCAGACCAGGCGGAGCAGCAACGTCGAATGGATTTTTAGCCACAATAGCGGAATCGGTTTCCAAAGGCTCAGATTCGCCTTCCTCATTTACGGCTTTTACACGGAACTGATAACGATGGTTCGGTTCTAAGCCCTTAATTTCTTGTTCTGTCTTCTCAGGATCTACAGTTCCGGCTGGCACCCATCGGCCTACAGCGGTATCTAACTTTTCAATAACGTAGCCAGTTAAAGGAATGCCACCATCGTCTTTCGGTTTCTTCCATTTTAATTTACAGCCTTCTTTATGAACATCGCTTACTTCTAATGGACCTTCTGGTTTCGAGGGTTTGTCCAAGACTATTACTTCGACTTCGGCTTCATCAATACCATTGATATTCTCTGCCTTAAGCTTATAGATGCCAGTGTCCTTACGTGAGCTGTCTACAATTATTAATTTAGTATTGTAATCCTCATTTTCAATACGAGATTGTCCAGTGGGGATTAAGTCTTGATCCTTCAAATACCAAGTCAACGTTGGCGCCGGTTCACCCTTTACATCAACGTCAAATTTAATCGTTTGGCCAGCACGAACTTTAACAGGCTTCATCTTTTCACGATTAATTGAAGGTTTCACTATATGACAAACGATTTATTATTAATTTGGTTATAAACACATACGCACACACAAAAAAAATAAATAAATAAAAAAATTATTAAAAATAAAAACAATAAATAATAAAAAGCTTTGCTTTGCTTGACTTGAGGCCAGTTTCCTTTAACGCATTTACTAAAAAAAAAAAGCAACAAAAATCCATTTGTATTAAGTTTAAATCATCATATCGCAATAAGAAGCGCTTTTGCAAACTTAATAAATTATAAAATGTAATGCTTAATTTGGAGCATCCAATATCGACTTGAATTATCTTACAATTTCTAGGCTTAGCTAGATGGGGTTCGGTGGCATCACTAGGTTCGCTTGGACCAGCTTTGTTAACTGCACGAACACGGAATTGATAAACATTGCCTTCGATCAAACCTTCAACGGTGGCTTCAGTAGCTGGAGTCTGTATGTACAACGAAAAGAGAAAATCATATCAATTGAAAATACATTTAAATATCGTAATACTCCGAGTATATTTTTAAAAGACAATCAATTTCTGGCTATCGAAAATTTATATAAACGTAACTTTATTTACTTAAATGTCTTAGGACCATTATTACCACTTTGCCGTTAACTAAAGAGAGGATTTTAACGGGCAGATAAATTGTTTTTCATTATTTTGAGTACCAAATAAGATAGAATTACGCGTTCAGCTAAAGGGAGGATCATCCTGCCGGTAACTTTTAAAGTTATGTTTATGTTTGAACTTGCCACATAATACTATATTATTTTCAATATGGCAACTTCAAATTTCAACAAAATGAGCATATACAACAACAAAAAAAAAAACAAAGCTCGTCGTTGCCCCTGTGTTTAAAAAAACTTGTTTAATTGAGCTGTGTTATCGACAATACGCCGGCACTGCCATATTTTTTACTTTATCTTATCTGTAAGTTGTAATAACGAAAATAAGTTAAAGGTAACTTTACAGTTCTCTTTAGCTAAAGGGTTAAACCCAAGTTTAACGGCAAGTTTTTTTTTGCCAATGGTACTAATAATAATTATAAATAATTTGAACTCTATATTTAGGTATTTATTAGATATTATTTATACTTACGTCAGTGGTTAGCACTTCATCCCAGACTGGTGAGTATTTGTCCTTCTTTTCTATGATGTAACCAGTGATTGGTGCACCACCATTATCTTTTGGTGCTTCCCAAATGAGTTTAACCATGTGTTCGTTGTAATCGTCAATTTTCGGTGTACCAGGCTTACTGGCAGCATCATATGGATTCTTAGCAATGATGCTGCCATCGGTCTCCAAAGGTTCCGATTCACCTTCCTCGTTAATGGCCTTGACCCGGAACTGATATTCATGGCCTTCCTGAAGGCCTTTGACATCGATTTCGGTATCATTGCCAGAGGTACGACCGACTGGCACCCAACGACCTTGTTTTTTGTCGAATTTTTCAACTTGATAGGCAGTTATCGGCTTGCCACCATCATCTTCTGGTTTCTTCCATTTAAGTTTACAACTATCTTTAGTAACATTATTAACTTCTAATGGTCCTTTAGGTTTGCCTGGTGGACCTAAAACGTTAACTTCAACGGTGGCTTCATCCTCTCCATGTTCATTAACCGCCTTTATCTTGTAAATGCCAGTATGTTTACGTACAGTATCGATAATTGAGATTTTCGTGTTATGAGGCACATTTTTGATGTCGCAATTGCTGGGTACCTCCTCGGGTTTCAATTCCTTGTCATTATGATACCAAGTAATAGTTGGAGCTGGTTCACCACGTACATTAACATCATATTTAATTGGCTTGCCAGCACGTATGAGCAAAGGCTTAAGATTTGTGCGATCGATGCGTGGCTTGACTATAATAGTAGTCAGTATTAGTATTTTTAGATAAATAATAAAATTTTAATAATTTTTTTTTTTTTAGAATATATTACTAATAAATCTCAGTTTTACTTACGTTTTTTGTACTTAACAATTTGCATCTTGCTGGCATCGGATGGTTGAGAGGGACCAGCCTTGTTCACGGCTACTACACGGAATTGGTATTCTCCATATTCTTGGAGACCTGCAACGGTCGCCTCTAATTGATCACCAGGTACTTCAATAGCCTTCTCCCAGTCGGGCTTATTTTTGTCCTTCTTTTCAATAATATATTTTTCAATTGGCGCACCACCATCATTGGTAGGGGCTGTCCACTTAAGCGAAACACTTTGATTGTCATAGTCAGTTACTTCAGGTGTTCCTGGTTTATTAGGCTCATCATAGGGATCTTTGGCAACAACACCTACCAAAGTGGTAAGAGGCTCGGATTCTCCTTCCTCGTTTACAGCCGAAACACGGAACATGTATTCGGAGCCTGGATTCAATCCGGTCACATCAAAACTGGGAGGTTCCTTCTCTCCAGGAGAACGACCAACGCGCACCCATTTGCCAGTAGCTGTATCCATTTTTTCAACGACGTATTCTTTAATAGGCACTCCGCCATCGTCTTCGGGTTTTTTCCATTGCAATTTACAGCCAGTAGCGGTAACATCACTAACTGCCAAAGGACCTTTGGGTGAGCTTGGCTTGCCCAAAACCAAAAGTTCAATCGTCTCTGTGTCCACACCATTACGGTTTTCGGCCCTTAAAGTATACATACCACTATCTTTGCGTACAACATTCGAAATTACGAAATCAGTATGATAGTCAACATTTTCAATTTTAATGCGATCCCCAGTTGTCAACGGAATGTTATCACGCCAACTCCAATTAAGGGTAGGAACTGGTTCACCAATAACATCCACTGACCATTTATGGGTGCGGCCAGTCTTGATTGTGACTCGCTTGAACGTCGAACGATCAATTTGAGGTTTAACTATATTTTTTGTTAATTTTTTTTTTTTTTAATTAATTTTGTTTTTTACGGCAAAGAAATAGGGCCAAAAAAGAAAACAGTTATTACTTATTATTCCTGTATTTGTTTTTTTTTTTTTTTTGCTTTAAAGGCAACCTTAAAACCTTTCCACAAATTGTAAAATAAAAGCGTAGCAACAGGCACAGCAATAGCAATAGCAATACCAGCATCAGTATCAGTAGCATTTAATCTTAATGCAATGATAACTATTTTTTTAAATGTTTCAACATGTACATATGTATGTTTGTACGTATGTACGTCAAGAATGCCTGGAGGTATGCGTGAAATTAATTAAAACAGTGATATCCCATCAAGTTGATTAATTTTCACAATTATGTTCACTTTTGGTTAACTTTAAATGATTGAAATAAATATATTTTAAAAACGAAAGTTTATAATGAAATGATAATGACGAAAGTTTTATTCTAAAATTATAATCCGACAATTTATAATATTTTATGGTTTTATTCCTAAGCGACCGAAAACAAAGCAAAGCAAGTTTTTTTCTGTATGTATCATGCTGCAAAGGTTATTGTTGTGGTTGTATATGGTAAAGTACTTACGGTTCTTATGCTTGCACAAATGGTTGTCAGTGGGTTCAGATGGCTCTGATGGACCAGCTTTGTTAACAGCTCTGACGCGGAATTGATAAGTCATCTTCTCCTTTAAGCCCTCCACCTTGCAAGTGGGAGATGCGTTTTCGGTTTTTGCTACTTCTGTCCAGGTCGGTGAGAATTTGTCCTTTTGCTCAATGACATAATGTAAAATGGGCCGTCCACCATCTGATGGCGGCGTCTTCCATTTGAGTGTAACACTCTTGTTATCGTAATCATCGATAACAGGTTTGCCAGGAGCACTTGGTGGATCATATGGATTTTTGGCCAATATGGCGTCACTTGTTTCGAGTGGTTCCGATTCACCCTCTTTATTGATAGCCTTAACACGGAATTTGTATTTCTTACCGGGTGTAAGTCCCTTGAAATTAAATGAGGTTTCATCGGGGCCAACTTCGCCGGCAGGAATCCAGCGTCCAGTCTCGTCATCCATGCGTTCCAAAGCATAACCGGTGATCTCACAGCCACCGTCATCTTCAGGCCGCTTCCACTTCATTTTGATGTGGTCAGCACGAACTTCTTCCGGCTCGAATGGTCCACCAGGTGGTAGAGGACGATCCAAAACGATGACTTGTGCCTCAGATTCAATGGTGCCGGAGCTATTGGATAATACTAACTTGTATTTGCTGGTATCTTTACGCACAGCTTTCTTGATAGTTATCGATGAGTTGCGTTCCATTTGGTCCAAACAGATTCGTTGATTATCGAATACCAACTCTTTGTTGCCTTTAAACCATGTAGCTTTCGGTTCAGGCTCACCGTCGTACTTAATGTCATAACGTACGGTTTGTCCTTTTTTAACTGTGATATTGTTAAGACCGTCACCCACCAGGAATGGCTTAACAAATCGACATTTTGCAATAATTGCCTTAGTCTTGTCACTGGGTTCACCAGGACCGGCCCTATTGACAGCACGGACTCGGAATTCGTACTGTTGTCCTTCTTTTAAACCATCTACAGTGCCCGCACGAGCGTCGCCAGGCACTTCTTTGCCTGCTACCCAATCGTTCGAGAATTTTTCTTTGTACTCGATAATATATGAAGTAATCGTATCGCCACCATCACTATCTGGTGCTTCCCATTTAAGATCAGCATGATCTTTATCCCAGTCAGTTAAGTCGACATTTTTAGGTTTGCCAGGTTCATCCCATGGATCCTTAGCTAGGACATTGTTCTTGAAAGTAGCAGGATCAGAAGGACCAATTTTGTTGACAGCACGAATACGGAATCTGTATTGTTTTTTCGGTACCAAGTCTTCAATGCTCTTCGAGCATGGTTCCCCAGCCTTTACCTCGGCTATAGGTTCCCATCCTTCTTTCTTGCTTAAATCTTGTCTTTCAACAATATATTTAATAATAGGTGAGCCACCGTCATCTTCTGGTGGTTTGAAATTAACCTTGCATTTTGTTTGATAAACATCGGTCACATCAACGTCTCTTGGTGGCTGTGGTACATCTTGACATATAACATTAACATCCTTAACATCGTCACCCTGACCATTAGTGAGTTTGATTTGATAGGGACCAGACATATCACGAGTGGGTTTTTTGATTTTGAAAGTGATCTTATCGTCAGTAACGGCTACCTCAACGTCTTTAACAGCCAAGGGTTTTCCATTCTTCAGAAGTTTAGCTTCAACTGGAGTCTGTCTAGTACCGTTTACTACAAAATTTATGTATAATTCATTCATTGATAAAAGTAACGATTAATGATGTTAATAATGATAATAATAGTATCGTTCAAAATATTCTTACCTTTGTATGGTACTTCCAAAATAACAGGTGCACTAATAGGTCCAGCAAACTCATCGGGACACTCAATATTCGGTTTGCTTTCACCCTTACGTACAGTTAACTTACATTTAGATGTCAGTTGGCCCGATTCGCAAGTAATTTCGCCTTCGTCAGTCAATTCTAAATTATTAAATACAAGTTGGTGTTTACCTCCACCCAAATTCTTTATTTCTATGCGATCGCTGGGCACAATTGGTTCACCATTGAATTTCCAGTCGCAAGGAGCTGTCTGATCTTGTAGTTCAACGTCAAGTACTAATTTCTCGCGTTCGACAGCGTCGGTATCCTTGAGTTTCTTATTGAAACGGTTTTGATCTAAAAAAAAAAAAAAAGTAAAGTTAAGAATGAAACAAATGTGGGGAATAGCATAAAGTGTAGTGTGAAAAATAAGAAGAATACTCGTAACGTCTATAACTTACAGTTAATAATAATTTCCGCTTCTGTTTTGTCTGCATTTGTGGTACATTTGAACATGCCAGCATCAGTTACTTTACAATCTTTAAGTATAAGCTTACGCTTGCGGCCATCTTTAACGATTTGTATACGTTTGTCTGGCTTAATTTCTTCATCGTTGCGCCACCACTGTACTTCGCCCATGGCGTCATCAATTTCACACGCCAATGTAACAGTATCCTTCTCAATACATTGCTGCGACTTTAAGACCTTAACGAATTTGTAAGGATACTCGACAATCTTCAGCTTACATTCGGTCTTATCCGGTTGTCTATCCAATTGGCATGTATAAAGACCAGTATCATCTAATAACGAATCCTTAATGATCAGCTTCAAATTACCATTGATATCTTTCGAAATAAGATAACGTGGATCATCAGATTCGATCTTTTTGCCATCCTTAAACCAGCTAACATTAGCCATACTACTGCTGACAGAACATTCCAGAGTTGTCTCATGTTGAGTGAAACCTTCGAGTTTCTTCTTAAGCGGCTTAGTAAATGTATAACTGGGATCGGCTTCTTCGACATTCAAGAAACCAGTGCTTGAAACGCCTCCAATTTCTATCGTATACTTGCCTGTATCCTCAACTTTCGGTGCGGTAATTATCAACTGATATGTATCGTTTTCATTCTTGAACTTGTATTTACTGCCCGGAAAGCATTCCTTTATTATTATTATTATTTGTTTTGTTTTTTGTTTTTGGGTTTTTCAATACAATTATTGTTTTTTAAAAAGAGAAAAAAAAACGTATTAAAATTTGTATATTCAAAACATTTCATTTTAAACTTTCATTTTATTATTTTACTGTGTCTATGTCTACATACACCCCCCAGAACGAACTGAACTGAATTCATTTCAAATTATAATATAATTACAGTTTTATATATGATTATACATATATGTACATGATGAACTATACTGAATAACACATATGGTCAATTCACATAAGCCGTTGTATCGTTGTATTCATTGTATTGTTGGAAGAACATACAACAGTGTATGATTGTTGTTGCTAATTTTCATATAAAAATCCGATACACTTATACACATTTTTTTTCATATGTTTTTTAAAAGTTGTGTTGGTTTCGGTCTATCAAATTGTTTGAATGCCACGAAATACATAATACAGCATAGCATTGAGCGTTCACAAATAAACGAATGTATTCAATACAACATACACGATACAAAGTTGTGTGAATTGCCCAATAGTAACTCTAGATATAGTAGTAATAGTACATATGTATTTAAAGCCTTGTTGACAGATTGTGACAAGAATCGTATCTAACCGATTTGGGATTTTATACGAGCAGAGAAGCTGATCATTCTTCTTATCATGTGATTATTACAAGAGCCGATCAGTTGATACCGACTTCGAAATTAAAACAATGGCTAAAAGCGATATATATAATAATGTCGGATAAACAGTCACAGTTCTATAAAATAATAGAGAATTTTTATTGAGAATCCAAAATACTTTTAAAATTGTTTCCATTTGGAAGAAATATCGAGGTATATTTCATTTTGCAATAATTTGAAGGAATGAAACCAATCTTTTATTATTGAGACCGTCCGTTGACTCATCGCATTTATATTCGATTTCATTTGAAAATGAAATAAAATACAAAATAACGTATGCATGCTTGAGTATCAAATGATTGGCCGGTTGAGAGAGCAAAGGAAAACTTATTATAAACTGGAATATGTAGAGTACTTAACAATAAAGACTTTTAACTTTAAATAAATTGTTGTTGTTTTTTGTTTTTGTTAAAAAAAAAAATAAAAAAATTCAAAAGGCTGAATATAAGGTATAACAAAAATAATACTTACATCCTTGCGGAACAACCATTTTGGTTTACAATTCGGCTTGCTGAAACGTGCTTCAAAGACAACCTTCTTGTCTTTACCTTCTTTGGCAAATTGATCGATCAGGGGACTTAAGAACGATTCTTGTTTCTAATGGGTTGGGCGATGATAACGAAATGCGTAGTACGTTGTGGGTGCGTAGTACGTTGACGTAGATCGTGGACATTGTTGTTACGCGATTTTAATAATTATGTTCAATATTGTTTGTGATTTTTTAATATTGAATTTTTATAATAGAGAAAAGTTTGAAAAAGAGTTTAGTTTGGTTTTTGCGTTGTCAAAAATGGGAAAAGAGTTTATATTTTATTCTGGTTATACTCTTTATTTTTTTTTTTTATAACAAACAAAAATTCTTTTGTGGCACACATATGCGATACATCGTTAAATTTAAATTTGGAAATATGGTTAGTTTTTGAGGTAGACAGTTACAGGTACAGCAAACAATTACTCAAAATTTAGCCATGTATCGCATATGGTTAAGCATTTATGGTACTTATAATTATATTAATACTGTTTATTTGTATAAAAATAGAAAACATTACTATTTTTGAAATAACAAATGATTACGAATTGTGGTTGTGGTAAGCAGACTCGTTACAAAAACAAAATATATGCATGCCTTAATTATAAAAAAAAAATGTCAAAAAATTTCATTTATACCACTAAAACTACAAATTATAAATAAGTACATACTGTATAATATCACAAAATAAAACAAAAACAAAGAAAAAAAATTATAGCACAAAATAATAAAATTAACAATAAAATCAAATCATGAAATTACATATAAAAACGATAAAAATTTAAAACAAAATAATACTGTGATTCAAAAAATACAACCCAACAACAGTTGTCGTATGTAAGTATGTATATGTAGCTACAATAATAATAATAAAATGTTCGATCACATAGACTTTATAAACTTTAATTGTCAACACAGGAACTACCACTACTATATTATATATTATACTAGCTGGCCTGGCGAACTTCGTCCCGCCCAAAATTGATTTTTTTATTGTCCAAAACAGGTCACATTATATATTTATTGTAATAGCGCTGACGAAGTTGTAGTTGTTGTACTCGCTCCAAAACAAAAACTAACAGACATACATGTTATATATATACATATGTCGTTATAAACCATCGAATTAGCCGACTTATAGGTATCTCTTAAAGGGGAGGGTTGCCACGCCCATTTTTGGTGAGTTTGTCGATATCGACTCTACGAACTTCCCCACCAAATTGCATTCGCCTACGATAACTATGTCCCTAAATATTCAGTTTTAAAGGTTTGCCACGCCTACTTTTTGCTATATCGAATTTTTTTTTTAACCATCTAAACCTGATAAGCTTTTGAACAAAAAAAGAATGGTTAAAATCGGTTCAGTAGTTTAAGAGTTATAGATATCACTTGAAGGGGGAGGGTTGTCACGCATATTTTTGGTGGGATTGTCGATATCGACTCTACGAACTTACCAACCAAATTTTATTCGCCGACGGTCAATATGTACCTAAATACCCTCTTAACATTTAGGGTTATGAAAAATAGATGTTGTCCGATTCTCAGACCTACCCGATATGCACACAAAATTTCATGAAAATCGGTCGATCCATTTCGGAGGAGTTTAACCACTAACACCGTGACACGAGAATTTTATATATTAGATTATATTTTATTGCACCCCCTTAAAAATTTTGCGTTGTAAATAAAAGAATTTAACAAAAACATTATTACAGTCAGGACTACGGCCTAGCTTCTCAACACCATTCATGTTGTATGTGTTAATTTCATACATAAGTGGCGGGACCTACATTTTAAAGTCGACTGCGAACGACAGATTTTTGAGAAACTTTTTCATGGCAGGTTTATTTACTCTTAGAGTTTTTGCCAGAAATCTGCTGAGAGGAAAAAAATATTTTTTTCCATATTTCGTTTTGATGTCTGACCTGGGGTTCGAAGCAGGGCTTTACGTCTAATAAGCGAATAAACTACCTAGTAGACTACGGCGACTTCTAAAAAAATAGACTCTTTTTTATTAAAGCACAAAGAAAATTAAGGAACTGGAAAATAATCTGACACTTCATGTCTAAACAGAACGATAGTGAAATCTAATTTTGATCTTTTTTTGCTAAAGATCCCTGATGCATTAAAACGGAAGTTGAAAGGAGGTCGTAAATTTTCCACCCCTTAGATCGTAACAAATTGGGCAACTTCTATTTTTTTTGGAAACGTCTCCTCGTTTTTTTTCGAGAAATATTTGTGCATTGTGACAGTACATTATATATTTTTAATGTCTATTGTAGAGTAGCATCAGGGAGCGCTTAATTTGAATTCAATTCTTAATATTAAATAGCCATAGAATTGTCATAAGAAAACCCTTACTTAAATTCAAATTTCAAGAAGTCATTTCTTATAATGGAACCCTCGTTTAATAAAATAGGAGGATATTTTATTGTTAAGCGTGGGGATTATCAAAGGGATTATGAACGAATCTCAGAATTTTTGCTGTTAAGCAGATTTTTACTTTAATCACGTTAGAAACAGATTGTTCCCTAAAATTTTTAGCCTGTAGTTTAATGGAAACTTTTATGCGACTCTTTTAGGTAGGAGTATTTAACTGTTATTATTTAAAAAAGTATTTACACGTTATATAATTCAAATTTACAAAAACTGGCAGCCCTGGTAGTTCAAGTGTTAAAAACTAGATTGTTAGAAAAAAACAAGAAAAAAATATACCAAAATGTGTTAACTAAACGAAGCTGTGTAGTTCATAAATTAATGATTAACAAAAAATCTTACTTTGCTGGGTTGTTTTATACATATAGTACATATATAGTGACACGAATATATATATTTTTAATATATAAAAAAACAACAACACGCACTTCAAAATGATATGCTTAAAACCCCTAAAAATATTTGAAAAATCAAAATCATATTTACATTTATGAAAAAATTTGCAGAATTCAGGGTCAAAAACAACATATAATCTGATCACTTAGTAGCGCAAAGAGAATTCAGAGGAAAGAGGAAATATGATTAAAGAAAATAAAATTTTAAAGTGTTGTAATACACTCAATAACATTATAGAAGAAGAAAATAATACAAAATACATTTTGTATAAAACGCACAGATATCCACACAGAGAAAGTGAATATGCATGTATGTATATTTGAGAGTAAGTCGAAGAAAATAGCAAAAGAATAAAATAGAGAGAGAGAGAGAGAAAGACAGATCTAAAAAAATTAATAGTTTATAAAAGTAAGTAGAAAGAATTTCGACAGATTTTGTTAAAATCTGAACAGAGCGAACCTCTTCACGTCGAAACGGATGTAACGTTGGCCAATCAGGTATCAATTCAGCCAAGGATGGTCTACGTGATGTAGGCGCCTAATAGTGGTTTTAAAGAAAAGTATACATACAATACAAATAAAGTATTTATTACTGACGTATTTATGTTATGTATGAACTTAAAAGAGAAAAATTATAGCATAATTGGTCAATTCACACAAGCCGTTGTATCGTTGTATTCATTGTATTATTGGAACAACATACAACAGTGTATGATTGTTGTTGATAATTTTCATATAAAAATCCGATACACTTATATACACATTTTTTCCATATGTTTTTAAAAGTTGTATTGATTTTGTGCTATCAAATTTTGTGAATGAAAAAAATGTGTATATGTTTTCATATGTTTTTAAAAAGCTGTGTTGGTTTCGGGCTATCAAATTGTTTGAATGCCACGAAATACATAATACAGCATATCATTGATCGTTCACAAACAAACAAATGTATTCAATACAACATACACGATACAAAGTTGTGTGAATTGCCCAAGAATTTATTTTTTTCTTCTCATCACTGGTGTTGTTAATCTTTGTTATACAATATATTGACATTTAAGTTTAGTTTAATGATATATTTTATAAAACAAAGTAAGGAAGGTAAAAAAAAAACTTTAAATGTATTCGCTGTTAAAACCTATATTTTTTGTTTGTTTTCTATTTAAAAATTATTTTGAACTGAATTTAGCTTTCAAGGGTTAACATGAACTCGTAATACTGATGAGCAAAATTTCGTAACAATAAGGTTGTTTACACATTTAGAATTACCTATGTACCTCATCTTACCCTATTCGAATACGACATTAACCCTGCCTTTACACATGCAAATAGCAAATTATTATTAATTAGAATTACTGCATAAAATATTAAAAAAAAAAGATTTGAAACTTCTGCAAGTTGGTTGTTTACACCGGCAAGTCTAAATTTCATTTTAAAAGTGTCATTGAAGGGAAAACGCCTCTTTTGCTATGTCTTTATAGGCTTTAGATTATTAGCTCCATATGTATATAATTATTCATCTTAAAATGTTTGCCTTGTGTAAAGATTTTATTTTATCCTATTACAGTCTTCACTCGGATCACGTGTATTAAAATTATTATTAAATGCAAAATAAGGACATTCAATGTTGATTGTTTAAAATCAAGCTTAAAGGCTGAACTATGAAGTTTAATTTGGCCAAATTTCAAAATAGCAAAAACAGCACACAAATTATTGTGAATTTTTTTGAGATAATTAACGTAATTTTCTTGGTCGTGAAATGTCATTACGAAAAGAAAATGCCAAAGAAAAAAATTATAAGAGTAATTTATTAGTGCGTTAGTAATATTACATTACATCTTAATCAAGGGCTTCTGAAAACGTTCTGAGTAGTGACGAATTTTTATATATTTGGAAGAAAAATGTTAAGTTAACAATAAAGAAGTGACTCAAAAATCAATTATCAAATGACTTTAATTTGAAGCCGTTTTTGATTTCGAAATTAGCTTATTTTCAAATTAGAAAAACAAAATCACTACAAAATAATACCTTGTAGTTTATTTCTATTATATTTATTATTGTTCTAAATATAACGAGACAAACAAGTAATTGTAACTATTTACTACTATACTTGGCATATGAGACAGGTAGGTGGGTGTGTAAAAAAAATAGTGTTAGGAGTTTAGCAATATGCGAATTTTATTTACTTCTACTTCAATTGACTACATGTATTTGTAGTTGAAAAAAGCAAAATATTCATACTACGCTATGTTGTTCTCCCTCTGTGTTTCTATGTATTAGGTGAAGGGTGATTTATTTGCTGTTGCTTCTACAATCAAAACTAAATACTGTGACAAAACAAAGGGGCTTTTTGTAAATCATTCCTAAACCATTTAAGATCTTCAGCCTACCTCATCTTCTTCACTTATATCCGGTATATTATGCTTTTATTATTATTGTTTTTTTTTGGTTTTTTTTTGGAATATTTACATTTTCATATGTAGATGAATATATAAAATAAAAATTAAAAAATTGATAAATTGATAAATAATGGGAATTATTTACAATAGGTAAGTTAATTAAATTTACCTTAATTATATTTAAAAGAATTCTTTTGTTACTATACACATATGTATGTACGTAAGCATCATGCCACAAAAAACTATAAAAGTAGTCAAAATCTTGATTCATGTTTCTCTCTCTCTCTCTCTCCCTCTCTTTCTTTGTACTTGAAGTTTATAAGGCATTTATAAATCAAAATGTGTATGTAAGAATGCTCTGTAGAAGGCTTAGGTTAATTTACACAATAAGGCACCGAATCGCACAGCAGTTGTATATACTAATGAATGCAGGGTATATAGAGAGGACATCGAAACGATGGAAAACCTTTTTCATATATTCGAGAACTGTCTCCACACAACATGAGTCATTCCAGAGGAGTTGTGTTTAAGAAGCAAAATAAATATGTATAGGTTGCAGACTTTCCTATGAGAAAGATGGTTAATATACCCTAATGGTAAGCGTACAACAAGTCGACTTGATGGCTTACGTGTATAACGATAGGGCTAAGACATTATACCCCTGTACATATATCTATCACTTCAACATCAATGTAAATATGTTGGCCGGACTTTTGTGTCTTTGTAAAATGACCATAAAGTAAAGGTTGTTAGAGACTTCTTCTCGATCATCTTCGTACGGCTGGTACACGTTTCAAATAATTATTTTGCTTGGTGTAAAGTCAAAGTGAAAAAATTACAGCATACCATTCCCTTCTCATTAAAAGGATCTTACGACATACTTTTTCCGTTTTCACGAATGGGCATCTCTGATGTAATAAAAATTGAAAAATTTCAAAGAACGTAGAGAACGAAGAGAACCGTACAACTGCCTAATTTTCATTCTTATTTTTTCTTAATGTCGTACGATCTCAATACATATTTGGTCAATTCACACAAGCCGTTGTACCGTTGTATTCATTGTATTGTTGGAAGAACATACAACAGTGTATGATTGTTGTTGATAATTTTCATATTAAAATCCGATACACTTATACACATTTTTTCCATATGTTTTTAAAAGTTGTATTGGTTTCGTGCTATCAAATTGTGTGAATGAAAAAAAAATGTGTATATGTTTTCGTATGTTGTGTTGGTTTCGGGCTATCAAATTGTTTGAATGTCACGAAATACACAATACAGCATAGCATTGAGCGTTCACAAAGAAATAAATGTATTCAGTACAAAATACACTATACAAAGTTGTGTGAATTGCCCCATTATTGAGTTTACGCACTACTAACCGTTCTCGTCAACACAAAATATTGACATGTCGTACGAATTGTGTGATCGGTCTTAATCCCTCTTTTAGACAGTATGTGCGAGAGGAAAGTGAAGTCATTAGAAAAGTGGACGACGTAACTTCAATAAAACCACACACACACATATGTATGTATGTATATAAGTGTTAACATTCATTTTTAATGGTTGGTAATCTGTAGTCTATCTGCCATAAAACTTCTTCTTTTATTTGGAAGAGCTGTTTATGTAAAAGAACTTACTAATTTAAAGGTAAAGAGACAAATGAAAGTTAAAAAATTGAAAGTCCTCTCAACAAGTAACTGATCTGAGTTATTCTTAATCATTTGAAAACTATTGTGTGGTGCATAATAGCGTAATGTATGTGCTATATTTAAATTAATTATTTTAATTTGTTTAATAATAAGAAACATTTATATAATCTTATATGTTTTTGTGGCATATATACAATACATATGTGTATATAAATATATTTTTTTCTATAAATATTAAATATACATACACTATATACATAAAATATTTCGTTGTATGGAAAATTTTCTTAATATATACTAATAAATAAATAATTTTTGCTTCAGTATCGTTATAATCATTTGAAGCAAATATACATTCATAGACTAAAGTTTATATACACATACGTAAAATTTAAACTTTTGCCCACGTAATGTTACCGTATGTTTAAAAAAACTATCGTAAAGTTTTAACTGAATTTAATATTTTTGTAGTACGATTTACTTATCAATTTAAAGCAATAAAACTGCATTGCATGAAATTTTCAAAGAACTTTAGATTTCGTTAAATCATAAATTTCGAAAATTTATTTAAACTTTAGTCTTTGATTGCATACTTATGTATTTATATATGTATTAGATATTAAATCTGCAGTAATTGTAGCTTGTATATTTATAGCATAAAGCGTTAGTTCTGTGTACATATGTACATATAGAATTTATTTGTTTATACATTTTTATATATGTATATGTATATATATACATATTATATTATATATATATATATCAATATAGATATACATACATACATACATATATATAATGTATAAATAAATAAATTGAATATAAAATTATTATTATATTATTATATAGTATATGATAATATAGTTTGTCGTTTAAAGCGTAAATAAGATTTGTTTGTTTGCATTTGTATTGCCGAAATGTTTGCAGCAGCATTTGTTGCTTAAATAGAGAAAATGTCTTACCCTTTCAACTTTTTTAAGAGCAGGCATTGGTTTTTCAGTTTCTTTAAGTTCACCCCAATTGGGATCTTCTTGATCTTTGTCCCATTTTTGATAACGACGTTTCTTTAACATGGCACGGAAATCCATGCCGCTTGAATCGGATACAAACAATTGCATTTCGGCTGAATCCTCGCCATGTATATTCGATACCACAACTTTATATTTGCCCTCATCATTTGGTTTACACTTACGCATACAAAGTGTTATTGTATTTGTTTGACCATCGGTCAAAAATTTGAAACGGCCACCTTCTAGGATCTCACTAATACCCTTGTAGAATTTGAATGTTGGTGCTGGATTACCTTCTACTCCTACGGTCATGTAGGCAGTCGAATCTATGTTTTATAATTTTCACAATAATACCAAGTTTTATTATTTTTATTACAATTATTAATTTTACGATGTTTTTTTTCAAGTAATATTTTAATAAAAAAAAATATATTTTTGTCGATGATGCACACAATAATTATACAGAATAGACAAAAATGAAAAATTATGAGAATGAAACAAAAATAATTGTACGTATATTTGTTTATACTTTCTAAGATTAACACTTAGAATCAGCATGGCTTTAAAAACAACAATTGACTTACCTTCAACAACAGAATA
The DNA here is from genome assembly GCA_930367235.1 of Sarcophaga rosellei. NCBI lineage: Eukaryota > Metazoa > Arthropoda > Insecta > Diptera > Sarcophagidae > Sarcophaga > Sarcophaga rosellei. The sequence goes on along the minus strand of OV884022.1, from coordinate 3,362,298 downwards.
TGACTCTTGTACGTCAATAATTTGTGGTGGCCCTCCATCGCCGATTTCGCGTAATGGTGTTGAAGGCTTGTTAATGAGGTCTTCAAGATCTTGTACACTGGGTCGGCGTACATCGATCGAAGTGCGTCTTCTCTGTATTTTTTATTTTTTTTTTTAAGATTTAAGGGAACACATAAAAGACAAAAATTATACAATATTAGACATATAGAATATAAGGCGAGCACAAAGACAAAAATCAAATGTGATTATACATTAGGAAAAGGTAATTAAACAAAAATAAAATAAAATAATGATCAACTAAAAACAGCAACAGTAACTCATACATTATTTAAATGAAAGCATTTATGAAAATTTGTTTTTTTTAATAATAGTTGTAGTGCTCTCTAGCATATTTACATCCAGTGAATGTCAGTAAAAATCGTGCAAGAATATAATAATGAAGTCACTTTCTTGCAGTAAAGTAACTCATCAGTCATCGTTAACCTTATTTGGGAATATTTGGAATCGTACGGAAACATTCTTCCCGTATTATTTTTTTTTCTTTAAATACCTTTCGCTCTCAACCTAATGCGTCTACTAAATCATGTGGTTCCATACATAGTAGTTATATTATATATGCAGTATGCTGAGCATCATTATCACTTCTTTTTGTTAAAGCACAAAGGTATAGATTTTCTTTAAATATGCAATACCATCTGTGTTTAATAGTTAATTGAAAGTTTTTAGTTGGCAAGTTTATAAATACGTTTGATTTACTTTTCGTAAGATAATATCACCAATATCGCTGGTAGAGAGTTTAGGCTAAAATATTGTTTATTTTGTTTCCAATACATTTTGCTTCGGTGAATGTTACACCTTAATTGGTGTTTGCTTTATGTTTATCTTTAAGAAGAATATAAACTTCTCTCTAATTTGAACAACACGGCATTTAGGTGTATACCCGACTATAAATAAACTATACGATTTTTAGCATACCTTTTTAAAATTGTCAACTTTTTGCAGAAAAAGGAAATATTTGATAATGAAGAGCTATTAACCGGATATTAACGCTTTTCAATATTAACTTAAAAAACTTTAAAAAAATGTAAACGATTTCCGCTGACATTCACTATACTTTATCGTTGAATCCAATATAAAAGGCGGGATTGGGTTTTTCTAATTTGTCTCATTCAATAATAATAATATTAATTTAATAATTTATTGTTTGTTTTTTTTTTTGTTTTTGATTTGAGTGCGATTTTTTATATTTCTATTATTTTTTTTTTTGATAATTAAACTTAAGGTTATAAAAAAAAAAATTCATAAATGCTTGCATTTTAATTATAATCAGCAATGGAACAAAGTCAACAAATCTACATTCTACAAAAATAATGTCTAAAAAAAATAATAAAATAAAACTTTTCAACTAAAAAATTTCTACAGTTTTACGCATCTACTTTTAATTAAATGATCTGGGAACTATTAATGTTTAGTAAAATTAGTGATGGTGAACAGAGGCAGATCTACGATGAGTCGTTAGTAAGGTATGAGAGTATCATGGTATTAGTTTTGCCACTAAGGTTAAGTTAAGTCAAGTTTTGATAACGCTGATAAAATTTAAATTGAAAATCTTAAAATTTGATTAACAAATATCTACTGTGATATATATATATATATATATAATATACATAAAGTTACATACACAAATATTTACACATCTGGATGAAAAAATAAATGTAAAGATTTTTAAGATTTATAATTTCAGAAACAAAGTTCTCCTATAAAAATAATATATAAAATTATTAGCAATAATGAAAAAAGTAAAAATAAATCTAGGGGAATCCCACGTAGGACATAAGGAATCTTATGGAAAAAGTAAGAAAAGTTAATTTTATAAAAAACGATTTAATATGGGAAAAGACTTGTAAATTTATTATCACATCTACTTTGCTTCAAATGCTTTAAAACCAAAATAAGTAGAATATTGAATGATCACATAATAACTTTAGCTAAACAAGACTTTCTCAAGCTTTCCAAGCTTCCTAGCGGCTTAGGAAGAATGGTGGAAAATTTCGTACAGTAGATCTGTACATTCTTTTGTAGAAATGAAATTGAAATCAATTTGTTTATAACCGATGCGGAAAGAAAAGTATGCCAACAAAAAATGTACATACATATATGCATGGAATACATATATGTATTAGATACATATACATATGAAACATTTACTTTACAAATATTTTTTCATCCCATGTGTACATGAAAGAAGCTTACACGTATCCAGGTATATGAAACATAAATACGAATTTAATTAAATACATATATATGTATAAATGTTTTCTATAATATACTGTATTAAATAAATTTGATTATTTAACAAACATGTATTAAATACGATGTGATGAAATTTCGTCGTTTTTTTTATTAAAATATTACTGGATTCGCTTGCAATAAAATAATTTTTACGACAAAAATTTTTTTGCCTTAGCTCACGATTAAATTTACGATATAATGTGCACGATCGATTGTTGTAAAGCTTTTCCAGAGCCAGCGTATTTTTTTCATTTAAAAATGAAATTTTATATTTACATCATGTCAAACAACTAAAATTAAAAGTGTAAGTAGTGTAATTTACATTTTTTTTTACTTTTAGTAAAATTGGCTTTTGACATATATTGGTACTTTTTCAGGTACTTTTGGCTTGTAATGTGAAATCGTTTTTATATACATTTTTTTCTTTTTTTTATACTTATGAATTATTTACATTTATCAATAACTCTCTAAAACTAAAATGCTTAAAAAGAAAAACAAATAAAAACAATTTCAAAATAATTTTGAACCTGTTTTGAATCACTCATTTCGCCGGGACGTGGTTTGTTTTTCTAAACAAAGAACGAACGATATCGTTTGAAATATATAGAAATATAAGAAATTTAATTTAATCAATATTATAATACATATGTATATCGATCATACTTAAAATAAATACAAAACATAATAAAACAGAATAAAATAATGAATATAACTTATCATATATAATCATACTTAATTTCATATTCATCCCTAACTTTTTTCCCGCAAAAAAAATGGTGCACCCTTTTTGTACCACAATTTTTTTTAAGAAATTGTATTTAACGGAATGTGTTATCGATATTTATTTAATTTTTATTTAGCATTAGATTTTATTCAAAATGATATTTATCAAAAGCAAAAATCATAAAAATGTGTTTTCTGCATAGCCTGAACAAACTTTAGTTGATTTTAATATATTTTATGATTTTGCTTTATAGATATGATTTTGGATTTATCAAGCAGACAATTTTAACTTTTTAGAGAAGTTCTTTATATACTACTGATATAAGGAATGTCTAAAAAGCTAAATTATTATTATTATTATTGTTGCTACGCTAAAAACGTTTAAATAATATAAATCGTATAAAAATTAACTTATTTACGACAGCTTTTTAAATAAAGTGAAATAATAAATTTTTTTCACCAAGTTTGAGATTCGAAAAAAATGCAACAATTTTTTTTTTTCATTCAATGATTACTATACTAATAGGCTAGTTTTTAACTTCGAAAGGAACAAATTCTTCAGAGTAAATTTATTTTACGGGATTTTAAAACTCCATTTCTAATACACGTTAGGGATGATTCTTAAATAAAAATTGTTTTCTATTTATAAATTTATTTTAATTCTAAATATATGTATGTATATACTTAAAGGTGCCTAAAATACGTAATAAACAATAATTTTATATTTTCGAGTTAGTAATTTATTTTCAATGGCAATTTGTAGTTAATGTTAATTAAGAACTGAATTAATTGGATTAAAATAAGTAGAAAAAAAGATATATGAAATTCAAATTGACTACTTTAAGGCAACTAATAATTACTATGTATAATGTTTAATAGAAAAAAATTTATGGGGTGTTTTGGTTGAAAGCAAAATCTTCCCAATAAGTTTTTTTTTTTTTAATATTTGATTTAATTGCTACAAAGAACTGGTCTTAAAACGTTATTACTACTACTGAGTTTAAGGATCAAAGTAGAAAAGAAAACAGAATAAGAAAAGAACAGAAAAAGAATGCCAATATCTTTATTTATATATGGCAAATTTTGTTTATCGTCGGAGAATTTCAACTATTTCTCACCTGTCCGTCACCAACTTCTCCAGGTCTTAATAACTGCAAAGTTTTGCAATAGCAAACAAAATATATACATAAATATTAATTTGTTTCAAGACACAATTAATTAATTAAATTATAACACACAATTCTAAATGTTATGTGGATATAGTATACATGTATATACATATATATATATATATATACATGTATATACATACATACATGTGTATTAATATGAAAATTCATATTTTGAAACATATAAAACTAAGTAATTAAAAACATAAATAAATAAATAATAAACATTTAAAAGTAATAATGAATACCTTTGATTATGGCAGGTAAACACTTCTCTCAATTAATTAATTAATTAATTAATTAAATATTTGTTTAGTCGTTGAGATTTGCTTTGTTTTTTTTTTTTTATTTATTGAACGTCTTTGTTTAAGTCATATTTTGATAAATTTTGTTTTAAAATTCTTTTCGATTGTTGTCTGTCACAAAACTATACACAATAATTATCGTTAACATGATTTAAATGCATATACATATGTATATATATTATTTTTTAGATTATATATATATGATATACATATATATAAAACTATATGTATACACTATAGGTGTAACGTAACGTAAATATGTAATGTGCTCTTAATGCTTGACAAATGGAAACTAACTGTGTATATAAATTTAATTTTTCAATAAAATTTTATTCAATTATTAATTTTTCTATGGCTCATCATTTTTGTTAATATTGCATATGTAAATGTGTATATACTATATGTATGTATATTTTAAAAATACGGGAAAGACAAAAAGAAATACAAGATTCTTATACTATATATTTAGTTTATTTTTCCTAGCTACAAATGTTTATTTGGCGAGCACAACATGTATGTAAAAAATCTGTATATTATGCAAAAAAATTGTATTCAATATAATATATTCGCAATATTAATTATGCACCTGCCAAGAAAAACAACTGTTTTAAAGAAAATCCTCAGAGACAAACAGAAAGATAGACAGACAGACAGACAGACAGTTTGTACGTTAGACATTGAAACTTTATAACATTTATATACATATATATTTGCAGAAACTGTTTCAGTGTTAAATACTGTACTTGTAATTATATACATCACCTACATTTCTGTCTATGTACATACATTCGTAATATATGTTACAACTATGACATTTACATACGTGCATCGTATACATATGTATATAAGATTTATTCTTTGATCATACATGTACATATATACATATATTTATATTTTATTGTAGAGGGTATAACAAAGCAGTTGTAAATAAATAGGTTTGAAAAGAAGTGTTTACCATTTGATAGTTCTTAAGTTCCATTATAATTAAACAAGGAATTGTTATACATGACGTACATATACATATATGTATATATATATATATATATAGTATATAGTGTGTGTATATATACATATAGTATATAGTATATATACATATATATATATACTATATACATATATGTATGTATATACAGTGAACAGCAAAAGTCTTAGTATGGCAATATATTTTAGCAATTTCATGAATTTTAGCCAAAAGTTTGTATAAAAATTCAAATGATCTCCTAAATACTCTCTTGAAGTCATATTGGGACTTTGTGCAAGTGTATTAAGCCTGTGGGGACTTTTTTTGGTCAAAATATATTGCCGTACTAAGACTTTTGCTGTCCAGTGTATATATGTATGTATATAGACTGTAATATAACATTAAATTAACCTGTTACGAAATTTGGGGTGTTGCAATAATCGGAGCTCGCACTATATATATACATATATATACATATGTATGTAATATATACATATATACATATTATATACATATAAAAATATACATATATATACATATACATGTGTATATAAATATGTACATATATATATATATACATAATACATACATATGTATTATGTGTTATGTATATACATACATGTGTATGTATAGAATACATATATGTATATATATATGTATGTAGTTATATACATATATGTATATATATATTTATGTAGTTATATACATATATATATGTATGTATATGTATGTACATATATATATACAACATATATGTATATGTATGTATAAAGAAATTCATATATACACTGCGAGCTCGATTATCGCAACAACCGAAAAGTTACAATAGTCAACCATTGTTTTTATATTTTTTACATATAAATACTCGTATATACACTAAAAAACTAAAAAATTAAATAATAATAATGCACGTGTGATTATATTGATTGTAATAATTAAGTATTATATATGTATATATAAAGGTGAGTACATGTGAGTGTGTATGTAGGAATATTGGTTTTTTTTTTAATGCATAAGTGTGTGTGTGTGTGTGCTTGTTTAGAGGTTTTAAGTTTCTGGTTTGTTAAAAGAAGTTTAGTTTATGATGAAAAATAGAAATATAAATGTTTGATATGTAAAAGAAAATTAAATTTAAACACTTTCTTTCTTTACTTTTATGGTTTGTGGATTTGTTTCAATCGGATTTTCATTATTCTTTGCTAAACAACTGTTTATGCATACATAAATAATATGTTTGTCTTTTTCCTAAACTGATATCAACAATAATAAAGTACTATACATATGGCAAGTTGTATTTTATTGTCCCTTTAATGGTTTACGCTGTTAAACATTCAAACATCTTTCGCTAATAAATATTTTAAATAAATTCATTTAAGAGTTAAATCAATGTAGTTAATATTGTTTGTATAAGAAATCACTGCACGAACTAAATGTTATCTTTTTACTTATAAATTCACAACTATAGACTATCTAATAAAAAGATTATATATCTGAGTATGTATGCTTTCACATTGTTGAGGAAGAAATCCAAAATAAAACATAAACAATAAAACTATTCCCTATTCATTATTGTCTTACAATACTCATATACGAGTGTTTTAACTCATCTCATATTTCTATAAAGATATTAAGATTTCTTTTTTTTTTTTTAAAAAGAAGACAATACAACATGTACATAGATAGATAGATATAGAAATACTTTTGAGTGTGTGTAAGTGTATTTGTGTAAAATGCTTACCCTTGTATCCATAACTTCACCGGGACGGAGTTTCTTCTATTCAAGCGGAATACATTGATTATATTCATGTGATGTTCGGGGTATTGATTGTTGTTGATTGTATTGGTTGGTTGGAGAGTTGTTGTTGGTTGGTTGGTTGATTGAGTGTTTGGTTGGTTGTTGACAAGGGATGTAAGCAGGAATTTAATTTGCATAAGTGTGCGTGTTTGTTTATTACAGTACAATAAGGATTTATTGACAAAATTTAATGGATTGGTTGGTTGATTGGTTGGTTGGTTGTTGTTGTAGTTTTAATGGTTCATATGATTTAGGGAGTTTTGTTCAGGTGTATTTAGATTTTATTTTGTTTTAAGTTGTGCATGTGTATGTTCGTGTGTTTGTATATTTCATGTTTTATTTGTAAATAGAGCATAAAAAAATAAACACAAAGATATAAAAATGTAAACAAATATTAATTAAACACATACAATTAAATAGTACACTTTTAGTGGTCTTGAAAACATAAATATTTCAAAAATAATAATGATAATAATAATAATAATAATAATGATACGTAAAGAATAGAATTATTTATAATATATTAAAACTAATTAAATTAATATAAGAAAATAATGTTTTGTACCAAAAAAAATGCATATCAACGCTATTTACCTCATCATTTATAATTAAGGATGGTCGTCGTCCAGTTTCAGGAGGTATTAATGAACCACGACGGCTTGGTGGCTCAGGAGCCAATGATGGTCTCTTCTCGCGTATAACTTCAATTTTAGGCGGCTCCCCAGGAGCTGGAGGTTGTACCTTCGGAATTTTAGGTTTATCATCCTTTAAGAAAATAGGAAATAAACATTGACAAACAATATGATTAATATGGTTAAATAATAAGGTGGAGAAATAAAGAAATTTCAAAAATTTATTGCATCAATCAAGCAATTTTAATAATATTTTTAAATAAAAATTTAAAATAAATAAACATTTTCAAACTAAATAGATTTTATTAATATTACTTTCATCAGATTATAGTGTATATGTAGATATATACTCAAATAAAATTTGTAAATAAATTATTCAATCAATCTAATCAATAAATAGGTACTCATTTGAAAAATCGACAAACGCTAACACACATTTTAACAACTGAAAATATACGAGTTTGGAGACTCGATAATGTATATCTAATTGCGAGAAATGAATTAGGATTAAATCCTAAATTTTATTAACTTAAGTCCAATAATAATTTAATTACAGCGAAAAAAAACCACGTATTTTTTCGACTTTTCTACAGAATTCTGTGCAGATTCTGTAATTATAATGCATCGCAATAGTTCTTCCAATTAAGCTTTAGCATACTTTAAATCAAATGGATCAGTTTTCGATAACATTTTGTGATTATCTTTATAAATTCTATTAGATTTTTAATAAGATAATGTATAATAAATACCTAATTTACAGGAATCAAAAAAATTTGTTTTTGAATTCTTTTTTTAATTTCAACTGTCTTATAACTGAAATTTATATACTTTGTAATATTAATATAATACTTTGTAGTATTAATTTCGTTATCTAATACGTAAGCTGATTACTCAAATAACCATTAAACCTTTTTTATTTAATTTTTTTTTATTTTATTATTTGTTTAAAATTTATTATTCATACATAGACTCCTGAACTGATGTAGAAATATCGTAAGAAGGCAAAAATTGTCAAATAATATGCTAATAGTCCTTCATTTTATTTTTATTTTTTCAATGTATATCTGCATGCCTTTTTGTAATATTTAATATTTTTCAAATTAAAAATAATTATTAATATATATGGATATACATATATAGGAAAATATTTACAATATAATATTTATTTAAATGTTTGTTTAAGTGCCCCATATACTATTCATATACTTAAACAAATTCAAAAGATATATGACAAAACGTTCATTATTTTTAACAAATTTTTAAATGATTCTATAATTAATTTTATTTAATATACACAATTATTATTTTATTAATTTAAAAACTTTTGTATACACACCGCAGGGGTTATTTTTATTGTTGCCATTATTATTTAATTTTTTTTTTGTTGACTTTTGAATCTATTTTCTTTTGTTTTTTTTTTTGATTCTGAACTATGTTTACAAAAAAAAAAAAAAATTACACAAAACGAAACATGCAATCAATTATTAAAACATTTTTTTCTTAAACGTTTTAATGTACATAATTGAGTATAATACTCTTTATTCTTTCATTTTTACTTGTCGCGCTAGGATTATTTTCCCCAATTTTATTATTATTATTTTTTTTTTCAAATTGTTAAAAACGATATTTAACAAAGGTGCGTGTGAAGTGAGTGCGCGCTTGCGTATGGCTTTCTGACACGTATCAGTAAGTGTTGACAAGTGTCAACACCTATTTAGCCAGTCGAAATTCAAAACGAAAAAAATTAATGATTTAATATAAAAAAAAAAAATAAGAAACAAAAAACAATAAGAAAATAGAACGACACGTTATGACACGGCCCGTGCTGTTGATGACCAGCAAAAAACTGAAAACTAAATCATCAAAATGTTTAACAAAAAATATGACAACATGACAAGAAATTAGAAAAAAAACCAACTGTTCAACTATAATAATAAAAATAACAATATGTTATATTATATTATTAATATAATTCTTGTATTTGTATATACATAAATATTTTTTTATAAAAAACAGTACCTAATATTAAAAAAGAGGTGGGAATATTTAGGAAATTTTTAAAAGATATAAAAATATGTGAATATATTGAAAATATTCATATATATGTATGTATGTATATATGTAACATATGAGCATATGTATTTATATACATACATACATATAAGTAAATATGTACATATATAGTCTATTAATGTATATATAATTAGTTGTCATAAATATTGTAAGAATTGTTGTTTCTGTTAGAATGTATATGATAAAAATTTAAAAAAAAAATGCAGTAAATTTTAAAATTAAAATTAATATCTTTGTGAATGTCAACAAATAAACAAATTAAAATAAATATAGAAATAAATACATTTTATGCATATATATATATATATAGATATATACTATATAAATATCTGTATTAAACGTATTCCGATATATTTACATATAACAAGACCTTATTATCAGTTCTTCGCTACATTTGTGTGCATATGTATACAAAACACATACATACACGCAAACAATAAAAACTATACTAAAAATTGTATACATATTTCATAATTTTGATATTTAATGAACTTCTAAATACCTGTCCATAAAATAAAATTGTATATCAGCTAAATGGTGCAATGATATATGGATAATATAGCTAGAGAGCAAATAAATGAAATATCTGTGTCTATAGCTGATACAAAAAATCAATTTTAAATATTTCTGTCAGACTTCTGAAAAATAATAGGAATTTTTGTATGTGCTTTCTTCATAAATTTTATTTTTGTATCTTTTGGCGTTACATGTTATCAATATTTTGTATTTTATTTCCTTAAATTGTATAAATGCATATGAATTTAAAAAGTATAGCAGTGAAATTCAAGTTCATGATATTCACAATAAATTTATGATTTGCATTAATTATACTTTTTATTTAAATTAATATTATAGCATTTACAGAGAATTTATTTACATAAAATCGAAATTTTCTAATGCAACCTAAAACTTAAAGTATATTTTTTTTCATCTGCAAATGAAGTAGAACTTGTACGGAAATAAATAATAAATTGAATCAAATTTAAAGAAAGCAAAAATACTAATAGTAAGTAGCAGTTATTATTTTTTTTTTATAATTTATTATTTTTTTATAAAAAAAAAATTATCGATAACATTTTTATGAAGAATATTCGATAACAAATTTTTGAGGAAAATTGAAGACAATAAATTTTACACGAAAATTTTGCAAAATGAATTTTTAATAGAAAACTTTCAATACCAGATTTTTCATTGAAAACTTTCGATTTTCCTGGAAAGTTTTCGATAAAAAATGTAAAGTAAGTAATTGTAAAGAAGTGATTATCAGTCACAATTTTTTTTATGGAAACTATGCATTTTAAACATAACGAAACTTTCAATAAAAATTCATTAACATTAACACTATATATACCGAGAATTAATATTTGTAGTGTAATCGCTCAAATGAGCGGTTTTTAGAAAAGGACTTAACTTGGGTGAGCGATAGCTAGTTCTGGCGTATATATCAGACTTAAAATAAATAAAAATATGCACACATTATGTAAAACAAATTGTTTAATGGTAAAAGCGAGAGAATTTTCTAATAAAAAGTTGCCACCGATCATTTAGCCGGTCGTGGTACGTTTAGTGTTAAATTCATTCTTCAAATTGAATATTCAGAATACCTTTGGTGAAAAAATAAAATACTTTTCAGTTGTATCTTTATCGTTATTTCTAGAATTGTGAAAATAAAAAATTTAATTTATATTTTCATATAAAATTCTTTGCTACCTTGAGTGTGTTTGTGTAGACATTTTTCTGGTTATTTTGGTATTTACACAGCGTGCTAAAGATCATTAAAATATCTCACAATAAAGCAAAAATATTTTGGTAGCCTAAGCACTTGTGTTACGGTAAAATTAAGAAGTGGTTTTTACTTATTCTACTACATACATATGTATGTACATATATTTAAGCAACAGAGATGGAAAAATATTTCAGGATGTGAAGTGAGGAAAAGATTGAGTGTTATTGGGGCTGCTATTTGTTGAGAGAGATATAATATTATGGTATTAGCCCTTTGAAATTGTCTAACTTTAAGAGGACTACGAATAACTATTTTACTGCTCATGTAAACCTCATGGAATTGAGAAAAGGAATCGGAAGTATGAATATGTAATCAGTGGCTCACAATTTATTTCATGTGCCCAATTGTCTGTAGGAAACTTGATAAATGAATTTTATAATGAATTTAGGCATGAATTTATAAATGTTTGTTTTTGTTTTTCACTACAACTATTCTAATTTTAAAAATAAACTACACTAGAGCCCCGACTTTAGCTTTTTAAAAATTGACAAAACTCTGTTTGCTTTGTTGCAATTTCAACTTGTGTCGAACTTGCGTCGTTTAAATTACATTTAAATTTTTTCTTGCCGCATTGAGTATTACCATTTTACTATTTGTATTGTGGTACATACCTATTTAGAATTTTTTTTTTTGCATTTTAAAATCATTTAAATTTAAACTTCTGGTAACGCCAAGCGTGTAAAAAGGGGATTTCTCATTTTTATAGTTAGTATTTAAAAATAACGAAAAATGCTTTCATATTTCTTTTTTATATGAAATACTAAGTTTTTCGCTTCCTTTTGAATTGTTGGTCCTAATAAAATAAATTTTAATGCATTTGTATAGCAAAAGTTGATTCGATTTGCGTCGTTTCACTTTATTAACGACGCAAGTCGGGACTCTAGTGTCATTAAAAAAACAAATACTAATAGATTTAATAATAATTTGCTTTAGAAAATTGGGCTCACGAAATAAACTGTCAGCCTCTGTATATACTACTACAGAATTACAGAACTATATAGTTCAAAAATATTTAGAAGAAAAGCTCTAGAAACTTAACAAATATGTATGTTCGGCACAATTTTCAAACATTTTTGCAGATGATACTTAAAAACAAAAAAAAAACAGAAAATTTGAAATTTATATGAAATATTCATTTCGGGCGATTGACTAATGCCTGTCAGCTACTCTTTTTTTTATACTCTTGGGTGTATCTTTAGGACGAAACCTAATTTCTGTAAAAAATTTCATGAAATTACAGCTTTATTCTCTCCGCTATAGAAAGTTTTAATTTCGAAGGGACACGATTCAATGCAATTTAAGTGAACAAATTTTAGATTTTTTAATTTTTCATAAACTAAAATATGTATGCATGTGTACCAAATTCTATTACATACATACATACATAATTGGCCAGGATTATGGCCTAGCTTCTCAACACCACTGTTTGTTGTTATACTTGAGTGGCGGTACCTACAGTTTAACGTCGACTCTGAACGACAGATTTTTGAGAAACATTTTCATGGCAGGTTTAATTAAAATTAATTGTACACATATAATTTATAAAACTTAAAAGTTTTCGTTACAGTAAGCGCTCTATTTATGCTTAGGAGGTATTTTTGATATTTGCATATTCGTAAATTTCTTGTAGAAGATATGATGATGACCTTCGATGGGTTATATTATTTGAGGTCTGTTAAAAGTCTTACCTTATTAACGTTATTTTCGAGTTCATTTGGTGTCTTAATGATTGGTGATTTTTTGTCATTGTCGGGTTTAGTGTTTTCATCGGGTGTTTTTATTTCGGGTGTAATTTTTTCGGCTACGGGTTTCTCTTTTTGAGATTTTTCAAATTCTGGTTTTTCATACTTTTCTAACTGAGGACGCTCGTAATTATCGTGAATTTGAGGTAAACCTTCGGGTTTCTTCAAGTCAGAAATAGAGGCCTTTGATGCTTTGCTTGGATTGAATTCCATTTGGGCAGTTTCCTTTTAAGAAGAATTTGTGGAATTTGTTATGAATAAAAAAACAAAATGAAAGCAAATCTGCTAGCTGTAGGCCAGCCCTTTAACAGAGCGCATTTAAGAAGATTTACGAGGCATGGCTGAGGCTTTTAATTAATATTTTTTGCAACTTTTGCATAGATTTATTATGTATTTAATTTTTGAGTATATTTTTGTATACCCATTACAAATAAAAGTAAAGAAATGAGAAATAGTAAAGAAAAATAGTAAAATGATAGAATATTAAAAAAAAAAAAGAAAAACTATTTTGGCCCATCTTTTTGTAATTGAAAAAGAGTATTTAAAAGCTAAAATAGATAATAAAAAGCACAAGAATAAAGAACATAATGTAAAGACAGTAGCAAAAAAAAAACAAATCATCTAAATCCAAAAGACATAAAAGTATGCTTCCCATAATAAACGATAGATTTTCTTTAAATTTGAACAAGCTGGCGCAAAAGAATAAAACAATATTTTAAGCTTAGCAAAATGTCTTAACGCTAGGATTTTGTATTTAATAGAATTTTAAAGCCTTATAGAAATTTAGAAGAGATATATAAGTCGACAGATTTAAAACAGTTTCATTTTGCATATATAATTTGAAAATCTACTTAAGAAAGTTAAGTGAAAAGGAAAATAAAAAAAGTAAAAGAAACAGCTTTTATCTTAGAAGGATAATAGCGAGATTCCGCAAAAAAATTGTTGAAGTTGTTAACTTTTAAAAGTTTCAACTCGTTGGCTCTAGCAATGTGGAAGTTACATACATAGGTATAGAAGAGTTGAAGTGAAAGTACTTAGAATAGAAGTTTCGAGCCAAGCATCATATGCACGCACGCAACTGTTTCACGCATTTTACCTTCAACAATTGTTTTGCTTGCTGAGGAGCTGCTGACTCTTTTGCATCTCGTACTACCGGCTTTAGTACAACACCTAGGAAACTTTCCTTTTCTATAGGCTCTTTAGTCGCTATAGGTCGCATTGACGAAAGACGCCTTTGTTTAATCAGTTCCGATACTGATTGACGTTTATTATCATTCTATTTAGTTTTTTTTTTTTTTATCAAAAAATGGATATTTTATTTATTTTATACAAACACTTAATTTCTTTACATACTCTATTGTTAAGGAAGAAAAATAAGGCCCCGATTATGGTTCACAACAGTTGTAAATTTAGTGTTGTAGTTTTAAAATTGCGATTATGGTTCACAACATCTATCCCCAGTGTTGTACTTTATGTTGTGTGTGTTCACATAGCCCGATTATGATTTACAACAGTTGTTTTTAAGTGTTGTCAGAACTGTCAAAAACTTACAACAGCTCATTAGCTGTTGTCTTGTTGCCGCATTCAGTTTAAAAAAGAAAATGTATAAAAATTTGTAAGTATAATGCATATAATTCTTTGTGGAAATTTTAAAAATTATAAATAACTGGAAATATTTTATAGAAAAATAATCACTAACATGCAGAAGGAAAAGCTGGTCGAGTTCATGACAGCAAATCCTGACATTGGCAAGTTATAATTTGGAGCAAATAAGACTCAACACAAAGGGACGTGAGAGAAATTTTCATTGGAGCTAAATGACTTGGGTCCACCCATTAGAGTTTCAAAAGAATGTCAAAGAGTTAGTAGATGAATTGTAGCATTTTTAAGGCATGGACTCATTATAAAGCCAATTTGAAAAGAAAACTCTCTGCGAATAGAAAAAAAACTTTCAAGTTACTGGTGGTGGTCCGTCGACGGAAATTAGCAGGAAATTGGAGCAGAGCGCCGTAGAGTTGGTGTTTATGCAATGGAAAGTAAATCCAAATGGATCTGCAATGGGATTGCAAATTCAAGACGAATCGCCATACGATATTGAAGGGCCTTAAACTAGCACTAACCAGTGGAAACAGCAGTTGCCGAAAAGCTACAAAATACAAAAAATAAGATGGGGGATGAGCGTCTAAAAACCTTAAAAAGGCAAGAAAAGAACCAACAGGAGATATTTCTTACGTTAAAACGTCTTGAGAAGGGCTCATATAAAAATGATCAAATAAATAAAAAATGCTAGAAATAAATAGGAAAAAAGCTGAATTACAAAATGAATTATTAAAAGCCAAACTCCTTTTAACCCAAAAAAAACTTGAAATGTAAACTATTTATGAATTTGTATTTTAGCTTTAAGTAACTATTTTTTTGTGATAAGAAGGTTTTTTTATATTTATATATTTTAATTTGAAGTACTTTTGAAATGAATTTATTGCAATACATACATAAAATACAAACGCTAATAAAACTAGTTTTAACTGTTTTAACAAGAGTTAAAATTTGGGTTTTATGTAGGCTTTTTGTTTTTTTAACGTAATAATTTTTGTTTTCAATTGGCAGTTTTATACACTCAGGGTTGTATTTTCAAGGAAAAGTATACTAACATTGAAGAGCAACACTGTGACATACACAACATCTAGATGTTGTAAACTATAATCAAGAAAGTAATAAATGTTGTGTTGTCTCTGTTACAACACAACATTTATGTGTTGTGAACCATAATCGGGGCCTAAGTTACAAGAACCCATACACATTTCACTTACCTGTGCTGGTTTTTCAACAGCTTCTTCTGGAACTTTTTTCTGTATATGAACACAGGATGATAGTACAGATAAGACAATTGGTAGGGGTGGTGTCGGGATAATGAAGTAATATAGAAAGTATGTTTGTTTTTGTAGCCGTGTAAAGACAGACGACATAGATATAGAGAAAATATGAAACATAGAAAGAAACATAGAAAGACTCTTAACAATTTCAAGAAGAAAGTAATGCTTGAGATATCCAAAAGAAGCTAAAGTACAAATACCACAATAAAATTTTACATTCTTAACTAGCTATCAACGTACCTCTGGTTCAATGATTACAGGACGCAACGTAGCCGAATCTTTATCGTTATTTTCTTCTGGCAGCTTGCCCTTACCGACCTTAAAGCCTTTGGGCTCTTCAGCAGGTTTTTCAACAGCGGCTTCTTTCTGTTACATATATGGATGTCAGATACGCATATTAACAAAAAAAAACAAAGACAAATACAAATAAAAGACGAAACAATTAGTACGTAATATCAATAACATTCACAGTTATCAATTAAATTGCTTAGACTTTAACAGGTTTACATACCTTGGGTAGGCCATTCTTTTGTTCTGCCTGCTGAGCCGTTTTGGCGGTTTCAAAGACAGGTTTTTCCATTTTGTTTGGAATTTCTAATTGACGCGAGAAGTCACTAGCTTCAAATTCTGGTTTCTCGAATTTCTCCAATACTGGTCTTTCATAATCAGGTATTTCGGGCAGTTCTTCATATTTCGGTTTGGCTTTTGGTTTAGCCTTAGCTTTGGGCTTGGCTGGTTCCGCTTTTGGTTCTTCTTTCGGCTTAGCTACCGATGTTTTGCGTAATTTTGGTAACTCTTCAGCGGGCTTAGCTTCCTCAATAACCTTTTTCCATACACATAAACAGTTAACAATTTTTAAAAATCATACACATACATACAAATATACATAATTACTCATACTCAATGACATAAAATAGAAATAGAAATAGAAATAGAAGAGAGTGTTAAAGTAACAGAATAGAAGAGGCCAATCCCGATATAAATGTAAGGTTAAAGACAAATTATTCCAGCACGCTTCATCATAGATATATAGAACGATGCGTATGTAGATTGACAGATAATTTTTATAATTGCTATAAACGAGAATTTCTGTTTTCAATTGTTACAAAATTGCTTTATGGTAGAAATTCTCATTGTTTTTTTTTTAAATACATAGAAGCAATATAGAAAAAAGCACAGTAAAGTTAAAGATGGCGGACAGATACAGAGATAGAGAGCGAAAGAGAGAGAGGAATAGAAAATACAACATAATAATTGGCAGAGAAACTTCCATATAGTGGAGAGTGTGTTTCATAAGTAAGGCAAAATAAGCAAAATTATTAGAAAGAGAGAGAGAGAAAGAGATAGAATTCACAGATAGAACCACAAAATGTTCTCAGTTGAGATCTACCTTCGGTATACGTCTTTTTTCGGCGGGTTTAAGTTGGGGCAATTCTTCTTTAATCTCTTGAGGTCCCTTATTGGCTTGCAATGATTTGCTTTCTGCTTGCTATTTCATACATAAATACATCAGAAAGATATATACATTAATATTTCGACATATAAACATGTAAAAGATTTACAAAACCACACACACAAATGGGTTGTTGTCCATATAGAACAATATTTATGCATTATATATATGTATGTATGTTTATTGTCATACTAACCTCAAGAGCTTTTTTCTCAATAACAGAGGAGCGTCGAGATTCAGTCTTGGTTTCCTCAATCTAAACAATATCAAAACAAAATTATAGAAACACATATGTATGCATGTATGTATGTATAAAGTAAGCTGTGTAAACGGTCTTTTGGACATTTAATAATAAACACAAACACAAAATTCTCACTCAAATTCAAATTAACCAGACTGATTTGAAGTTTTAAATCGTCATATACGAGCTAGAAATCCATATACTTTACATTGTTACATTATGTTTACTTACCGCTACAGATGAACGGCGAGAAGAAACCGCAGATTCATCGTGGGTGCTTATAGTAGACATACGACGAGTGTCTTTTGTTTCCTCGTGCACTGATGTAATGCTTTCCTAATTTTTCCATGGAACATAAAAAACACATACACATGTACACGTAAACACATTACATATGAAAATAAAATATGAAAACAACAAATAAATTTAGCATTTTATGTTATTTAGATTTTTTCTAATAGAATTTCAAATAAATATCTTATCGTTTATATATATAACTTAGCTTTCAGATCTCTTAGGCGCACTACGAACGGCTCTAAAGTAAGACTGATTAATTAAAATTCTACAAATTTTTTTTTTAATAAAATAAATTACTTTAATTAAGTTCCGTCCAACTAACCATACTTATAATTAACATTTAATATACAGTGCGCGGCAAAAGTCTTAGTACGGCAATATATTTTAGCAATTTCATGAATTTTAGCCAAAAGTTTGTAAAAAAAAATTTATAGTTTACACATTAATTTTATTAATTTATTTCTGTTTTATTATAAAAAACAAACAATTTTTTAATGTTTTTCATAAAACAAGAGAAAAATAAGCAAAAGTTTTAGATGACTCCATAGGTACCCACAAGGAGAACCCTGAGTAAATTTAAAATTCAAAAATTTATCCCTTGTATTTAGTAGAATATCCCTTAAGGTCAAGCACTCCATTTAACCCATTTGGAATTGAATCTACGTAGTAATGTAGTGTTTTCTGGTGGCAACATGAGCAAGTTTTTTGGTTGACTTTTGTTTGAGGTTTAGCGAGTACGTAACCATTCTTTCAAATGATGTCCTAAATACTCTCTTTTAGCCAGATCACGACTTTGTGCAAGAGTATTAAGTCTGTGGGGACTTTTTTTTGCCAAAATATATTGCCGTTCTAAGACTTTTGCTGTCCACTGTATATGCGAATATGTACATACATATACATATGTATGAATTCGTGCTTATATAAAAACTTAGATGCTACAACTTTATACTTCGTTTCGCTTATTTTGGCCTTAAGATAATATCCATAAGTTACGCGAATAAATATACAATATGGCAGTTGAAGTGATATTTTATGATGTACAAGTATGGTATGTACATTACAAATTTCAATTGACATTTTGAATATAATTGTTTTCATATGTCTTGTTAATAATAAGTTTAATTTTAATAATAAAAAATATTTTCCTGTAAGCCAACAACAAATAAATTTTAGTTAAAAGTAATTTAATTATTTTACACCTGTACGTAGCTTTAAAGTTAATCCCGTAATAAAAGATGTCATGTTCAACTCAATTTGAAAATTCAAGAGTGTGCAAAAACAGATGTGTATCTTAAGAATGAACTTTTAATAAGAGTGATTGCGATCAGAGTCAATAGATCGACGACAACTTTCAGTCAAGATTACGACCTAGATTCTCACAACACTTATGTTGTGTCTGTAAATTATATACAAGAGTCGACTCCGAACGACAGATTTTTAAGAAACTTTTCATAGCAATTTTATTTACTCTCAGAGTTTTTGTCAGAAATCTGCTGAGAGGAAGTCGCCGAAGAAATATTTTTTCATATTTCGTTTTGATGTCTGACCGGGGATTTGAACCGTGGCTGCGCGTCTAATAAGCCAACCCACTACCTACTAGACCGGCATATATAGTATATTGTGGCGATATTGGCAACCATTTGTATGAAATTCGATCCATATCGGGAGTTCTAAGGGCCAGAGGTAATTTTTGCAATTATTTAATGCTATTTAGGGCCATTATTACAAATTGCCGTTAAACTTGGGCTTAGTAAAAGGTACCTTTAGCACAAGGGAACTGTTTACGTCCGAAGATCGTAAATTCCCATCCCCGACGATCAACCAAAAGAGGCCTAACGTCCAATAGAGGGCGCTACATTAATTTAAGCTTTATTATTATTTTTAACATAATGTAATTAGAGCTTTTGGGACTTTTTAACATATTTATTGTATTAACTTAGGCCTTTGGCCTATAAAATCTTTCAGTTTTTTATTGCCAGAAATTTGAAATTTTGTTCTGAAGAGAGACCATCACCACAACACCAACACCAATACAGTCCACGGATAAAATTCCTTCGAACTGGACCTTGGAACTGGGTTTTTTTCTGGTTTCGTTTTGCGACATCTCTACACCAACAAATTTTAAAATAACCTCCAAATTTATAAGGTAACGTTGTTTTTGATTTCTTTTTATATTTTTGATTTTTTGGTGGTAATTTTGTATACTGGTAAAATTTTGTTGTCTAATCTAACAAAACTTTGCAAGTATATAGAATTTATAACAGTGCATATATATTCACAAAGTGGTGTGTTATAATTTCGTTAGCACTGGCACACTTTGTCAATTTATCGAATATAAGAACCAAAGTGTTCTTTTTATGCACTGTTATACCAAATTTTATTGACTTGTAACAAAGTCAAAAGTGACTAGGATATCAAAGTGTGGTGAGAATATCACAGTTGCGAATCGAGTTCAACCACCCAATTTGATATCAGTTATAAGTCAATAGTTGTGTTATAATTGGTGATTGTGCGTTGGCTAAATAGCGTAGCACATTACCTTTTATAACAAGTCTTCAAATCCACCGCATACATGAGAGAGGTACCCAAAACTAAATGTTATTCACTTCTATTAGTTATAAATCTGGAATTTTCAACAGATTTTAAAGTAAATGGGATGTTTGAATTTTATTTAAATTGAAGTGGAATACAAAATAATATTTATTTATGGGTCTCCGTTTGAGGGTGTTTTTTTAGAGGTATAGAACTTTAAGTTGGCATTACTTTTCAAGATGGCGACCGATTTAACAGCTGTCAAGTGATTTATTCTCAGTTTGGTTTGGCAATTCATCATGAATAGACTCACGCCTGAACAACGCTTGCAAATAGTGCAATTTTATTTCGATTTATTGAAAGACACGTTTGGTGACCGCCTAATTTCACGTTTTGGACCTGTGAATTGGCCTCCAAGATCTTGTGATTTAACACCGCTAGACTACTTTCTGTGGGGCTATGTAAAGTCATTGGTCTATGCGGTAAAGCCACAAACGCTTGACCATTTGGAAGACAACATTCGCCGTGTTATTGCCGATATACGGCCACAAATGTTGGAAAAAGTCATCGAAAATTGGACGTCCAGATTGGACTACATCCGCGCCAGCCGTGGCGGTCATATGCCAGAAATCATATTTAAAATGTATTGCCACAAGATTATCTTTCGGATAAATAAAATTCATGTCAATCGAATAATCCATCGTTGTTTTATTGCAACTTAGAGTTCTATACCTCTATAAAAAACACCCTATATAAATATTTGTCTATAGGGTTGGCTATTTCATTCAAAATTAATAATTTCAAAAATCATATAATAGGCTTTTTTCTGGATTTCACAAGCAAGTAATTTATATTAGATTAAGAGCCATTAGTACAACTTGCTGTCAACTAAAGGCAGGATTTTAAGGGGCAGATACATTTTTTTCATTATTTTGAATACCCAATAAGATAGAAGTGAGCGTTAAGCTAAAGGGAGGATCATCCTACCTTTAACTTTTAAAGTTAAGTTTATGTTTGAACTTGCCATATAATATATTATTTTCAATATGGCAACTTTAAATTTAAACAAAATGAGCATATATAACAAACAAACAAAAAAAACGAAGCCCGTCATTGCCACTGCGTTAAAAAAAAACTTGTATAATTGAGCAGTTTTATCGACATTGCTCTGGCATTGCCATATTTTTGAAAACAGTTAACTTTATTTTATCTGTAAGTTGTAATAACGAAAATAAGTTAAAGGTATCTTTACAGTTCCCTTTAGCTAAAGGTACCTTTTACTAAACCCTTGATTTATTTTACGATTTCTATTCAAAATTTACCAAAACGCTACTGTAGTATGTATGTATATATTTACTTCCATACCTATATTGAATGGTTAATACTAATTCTGTATATCTTAAATTGTAATTCTATAACTAGAGAATATTATTCGTTTTATACATACCTTACGCTGTTGTATCACACGTTGCTGTTCTGTCTTTCTGAGACCAATTTGTTCAAATAGTTCTTTCTGTTGGTGATGCAAAATGTGAAAAAAATTAAAAATAAAAATTATTCAAAATTTTATACAAGACTTTAGATTTAAATTCAAGCAAATGTTTATTTAACTAAAGCAAAGCTAAAATAATAAGATGGCGTTTAATTGTAAAAGCTTTTTAAGATAAAACAAAACTAGGAAACCTTAGACTATATATTTTAAATTAAAATAATGTGCACCGCGTGAACTAAGCGACTGTTAAAAAGATAATAAATATAAAAAATATAGAAGGTGTCAAGCAATGCCACAGTGTTATAAGTGTTTTCGGGTTACTTGCTGTTATTTAACTCTATATATGCTATTTACTTCGTCTAATAGAGATTGAATTTATTTTCTAATGGCGATTGATTAACGCCAGCAGCCAGCTGTATAGCATACGCATGAAACTTTTCGCTGATTGAATACGGTCTTACCTCTTCAGGAATGTTTTCAATGCCATCAACAATATCATCGTCTGGCTTACTTTCGGGTTTAGTTTTCTTGTCTTCAAGTTTCTTTTTCTTTCGTTCGTCGGGCTTTTTCTTTGCTTCGTCAGCCTTTTTCTTTTCTTCGTCGGCCTTTTTCTTTTCTTCGTCGGCCTTTTTCTTTACTTCGTCGACCTTTTTCTTTTCTTCTTCGGCCTTTTTCTTTTCTTCTTCGACCTTTTTCTTTTCTTCTTCGGTCTTTTTCTTTTCTTCTTCGACCTTCTTCTTATCTGCAGCGACCTTTTTCTTTTCTTCTTCCTCCTTCTTCTTTTCTAAGTCGACCTTTTTCTTTTCTTCTTCGACCTTTTTCTTTTCTTCTTCGACCTTTTTCTTATTTTCTTCAGCCTTCTTCTTATCTTCAGCGGCCTTTTTCTTTTCTTCTTCCTTCTTCTTCTTTTCTTCTTCGGTCTTTTTCTTTTCTTCTTCGGCCTTTTTCTTTTCTTCTTCGGCCTTTTTCTTTTCTTCTTCCTTCTTCTTCTTTTCTTCTTCGGCCTTTTTCTTTTCTTCTTCAATCTCTTGCTTTTCTTTTTCCTCCTCCTCCTTTAGGAATGTAACATGTAGTTTGTAGTTTTTGATTTGTACATGTATGTGTTAATTTGTTTGAAAGTGTATGTGAAAGAGATTTTTATTAAATTAAAAATTAAACAAAAAATTAAAAGTTACTTTCCTATTAAACTTCTCAACTTGTGATATTCATATATGTATGTATGTTTGTATGTAGAAAAAAAAATTTATTCAAATCTATCTCAAATGTGTAATATTATAAGTTTAAAATAATGTTCTTTTGGACATATTTTTTGATGATGTAATCTTACCTATAACGAATATTGTATATGCATTTGTTTTTGTTGTTGTATCGCTATGTTAACTATTTGCAAATGATTAATTAATTGTTTAGCAACACATGCTCAGTTATTATTTCTTGACAGAACGCAATAAAATCTTTAAACTTATAAAAAATAAAATCTTTTAACATATGTATGTATGTATGCTATGAATAAACAAATACAGTGAATGGCCGAAAAAAAAAATCTCTTAAAATCATATGATTTTTAAATGGGATGCATGGTACTTCGTAGAATTTTGAACTTTAAACTAAAAATTTAATTAGTAATTCCTAATTAAATCTATTTTATTACAATTTCAAAAGGTATTGAAATTGTAATCTCTTTTGCAGTAAATAAACGAAATTTTATAACATTTAACATAACTTTGAAATAGGTCCACATTATTCTAATATAATCCGAAATATTATTGAGCGCTATTTGTGCTAGTAATCAACATTGTGTTTAGAAGAATTATCAGCATACAGATGAAAGGTTAATAGAATTCCAATCTTTTACAACACTCGACTTTCAGATGTTCTTTAGTAAAGTCAAATGAAGCACTAAATGATTCGCGCCAGTATTACAAAATTGAGATTTTAAAGTGGTACTGATCTATAACTGAAATAGTACTTTTTCGCATCAAATAGTACTTTTTTAATTTAATTGGTCATTTAATCAGGATTATGACCTAGCTTCTCAACACCACTCATGTTGTGTGTTAATTTTATACATGAGTGGTGGGACCTACAGTTTAAAGTCGACTCCGAAAGACAGATTTTTGAGAAATTTTTTCACGGCAATTTTATTTACTCAGCAGAGTTTTTGACAGAATGAGGTAGCCGAAGAAATACTTTCTTTATTTTTCGTTTTGTTGGGGATGTCGGACATCGGGTCTGAACCGTGGGCTCACATCTAGTAAGGCAGCACACTACCTACTAAACTGTTTATTTATTTATATTTAATGCACAGAAAAGAAAAACTAACTACTTATATGCGATAATCACATACATACATACATAATTGGCCATTACAACCCTTCAGTCAGGATTACGGCCTAGCTTCTCAACACCACTCATGTTGTGTGCGCTAATTTTATACATGAGTGGCGGGACCTACAGTTTAAAGTCGACTCCGAACGACAGATTTTTTGAGAAGCTTTTCATGGCAATTTTTACTCTCAGAGTTTTTGCCAGAAATCTGCTGAGAGGAAGTCGCCGAAGAAATATTTTCATATTTTCGTTTTGATGTCTGACCTGGGATTCGAACTCGGGCCTTTCGTCTAATAAGCCAACACACTACCTACTAGACCACGGCGACTTAATCACATACAAAACAAAAATAACTGATTCGGAATGCAACAAAACGAAAGAGCATCGTTTAGTCAAACGTCGACCTAACGCAATGGAACTTACGCTCGTTTTTAGCATATGAAGAGCAATGTAAATGCTTACTGAAATTACATTACTGTTCGGCAAGCATTCTCATTGTTTTTCGTATTCTAAAAACGAACATACGTCCCGTGGACGTTTGGCTGATTGGGACTGAAGACTAATTCTATCTTTAGCATTACGTTGCTGATGCAAAAGCGCAAGACATAAAATACCTACATACATAATTGGTCAGGATTACGGCCTAGTTTCTCACGTACAAAATTAACGCAAGACATAAAATATGTAATAATAAAAGAGTACTACGGTATTTTTGTAATGGAAAAGTACTAAAACAAGTACTAAAGAACTGAATTTTTCAACACTGATTCTCGCCATGCAATGCTATTTTTAGCAGGAAGGATATTCATGATAAAAATGTTAAATTCAGTAAAAATTAAGACGTTATGGTACCAATTGTTAAGTAACAGGTATCTAAATAATTAATAAAATTACTGAGTTCTTTATTGAAGTTATTAAGATATTTGGAAAAGTTTTTCTCTTGCTATTCGTAAGACCCATCTACTAATCATTAGTAAATAGCTTTTTGTCAGCAGAAATGTTTCTTTGTTTCCAAGCCGATACTTTATTCATATTTGGAAATTATATACAAAACCTATAGTTTTACTAAGATTTACAAAACCCAACTATGAAACAGCTTCGAACTACAAACATTATAGTTAATTTATCAAAATATACAACCTTTTGTGTTGAATAAAAATTGATTTTTATGTTTTTAAATGTTTTAAAGTTAGCAAAATTGTTATGTATTTACTTTGCCCTCGCGGTACGATTTTTTCAGCCATTCACTGTAAATGATATTGTTTCAGTACGTGTATATAAAATAAATATACGATAAATATGTACACGTATGTATATTTATCGTTGTATTTTGTATATGCTTTTGTATAGGTCGTTTACATATGTATTAAGCAAAACGAGGGTAGATTCAGGAACATATTATAATTAATAAAAATACTCAAACATTCAAACCAATTGCCAGCTTATTTCGTTCAAGTTGACAATAGTATAAGGGGGAAAGAGATAAGATACATAGATAGAGTAGACTATTGAAAGTAATTTACAAAAGTATACAGAAGATTTTGCGCTTATTCGATGATAGAGAAAGATAGAGAATACTTAATCGTAGAGATAAAATGCTTGGCATTATATTCGTATCCATTAGGTACTGAGTGAGATTTATATCTTTAAGCGCTTTTTAATGAATCCTACAAACTGTAGGTATAAAAAGCATTGGACTGAACATTTTTTATCTCTAAGAAGACAGATAAATGATATACTTCTTTAGATTTCTGTTATGAGCTTTTCAAGACGAGAGATTGTGGGCTTACAATTTTTTAAGCCTTAACAAAAGCGTGAAATTAGAGATTTAACCAATTTAAAATTGCATCGCAAACAGGATCCATTACCATTGCATGAAGAAGTTAAATTTATTAAAAAAAAGTTTTGGATAATTAATATCGTTTTCTGTTCAGCTTTAACCTGACACGTCGTCGTCTGAAGTATAATAATTTCGAAAAAGAAGTATGAAATAAGAAATAAGAGAATAGTGGGTAATATAAGAAAAGAAAAGAGAAAGTGAGAGACAGAGTAATATAATATTAATTAATATAAGTAAACATAATACTCTTAGCACTCGAACCTCATCTCTTTGTATGGGTTGCGCCGGTTTTAACTGAACATCAAATATGACCTTCCGTTCTTTACTATCTATTTCGCGTGATATTGATTGACGTTTGGACGCTAGTGGTTTAAGCTTGGGCAATTCGTATATTGTTACTTCGGGTTGTAATGACTTTTTTCGTTTAGTAGTCGAATCAGCATTGCTAGAGGATGTTTCTGATTCTGAAACGGAAATCTGACTAACCGTCTTTTCTTTTTGTTCAACTACTTCAAGTTGTTGTTGTTGCTGAACTGCAAGAGCTGCCGTCTTCTCTTCAGTTTGAACTTCTTGTTTTTGCTTTTTAACTACTGATGTTTTACGTTTTTCTTTGGTCTGCGTTACACTCACTGATTCTTGAAGCTGTTGTACTTGTAGTTCAGCTGTCTGTTGACTTTGAACTTCAACCACTTGTTCCTGTTGTAAACTAAATGAAACTCTTCTTTGTTGTTCTATCTTTACCTCAAGTTGTTCTGCTTGTTGTTGCTGTTTAATCTCTTGTTTTTGCTGAACTTTAGTAATAGCCTGTTTTGATTCCTGCTTCTGTCCCTTTTGTTCGACTTGAAGTACTACTTGCTGCTTAGCCTGTTGCTGAATATTAGATGTAACCTGTTCCTCTAATTCTTGTTTCATTTCGACTATTTGTGTTTCTTCCTTAACCTCAACCTTTTTCTCTATTTTTTGTTCTACTTTTTCTTTCTTTTCTTCTTCCTCAGTTTTCTTTTTAATTACCTTGCGCTTAACTTCAGCAGCCTCCTCTTCTTCTTTCTTCTTATCCTGTTTCTTTTCGACAACGATCTTGCACACCGATTCATCTTTGCCCGCTTCATTCATAACCACAACCTTATAGGTGGAACTGTGTTCCACACGCGCCGTACTAATGGTTAAACGAGCGGTGGTACCGTCGAATGTTGTGGTGATCTCTTTAGTCTCCTTGACGACTGTTGAACCCTTATACCATTCAATCTTACATTTGCGATCTGATTGTTTCAGACTTATCAAAAGCTCGAATGATTTACCCTCAACAACTTTCTGGTCGGTAAGTTTGCGTGCTATTTCTGGCTTAGTAGGTTTGCGTTCTTCCTCAGGTATATCAACCAAATGGACAATCTGAGAAACGGCTTCACCCTTTTCGTTGCTGGCCACCAATTTATATGCACCCTTATCAGTTTCTTCAACCTCGTTAATTTCTAATTTAATAGCGAATTCGCCTTCTTTAGTCTTCTCAACTACATACACGTGACGACTGCTTTCTTTCACTTCGTTCGTCTCCTTGTACCAGGTGCATTTTGGTTGGAATTTCGAGGCCACCGTACACTCAATTACGACGGTACGTTTCTTAATTATTTTAATTATCTTCGGTTTGTCTTTGATTACAGGAACAACTATAAACAAGAGAAAAGAAGCAAAAATATTTTTTATTTCGTGTTTTCTTTATCATTCCTTTTTGCTTCTTGCTATGTACTTACTTTCAATATTTAGAGTTAGATTTGCATTAAGTTCACCTAAAATATTCTTAATGTTACATTTATATAAACCGGAATCTTCCAATTGTGGATCAATCAATTCCAGCTTGATGTAATACTGATCACCGCGTTGCTCCATGGACATTTTAATTTTGTTACTTTCTTTAACGATCTCGCCATTGCGGTACCACACAATATCAGGCTTGGGATCAGCCTTAACTTTGCATTCCATAATGACGAGTTTACCATTATTTTCGGAAACAATGCGAGGCTTTTCAACGAACGTTGGCCCTTCGCCTTCGGGTTCAGGTTCAGCTTCAATATTTAAGTTAAGATTGGCATTTGATTCACCATACTCATTTTGAACGTTACATCTATAGGTGCCACCGTCAGCTGCGCCGGGGTCCTGTATTTTATAAATATTGCATTAATATTTTAAAACTAAAATTATTTTCTTAATTTATATAGGATAATATAAAAACAAAATCAACAATAATAATGCTATAAACATATAATAATAAATTTTTAGAGCATATCCTCAAATGCGTCGAAGATCGAAGATGACTCCAACTAAAAACTTACAAATGTTTAAAATTTTGCAATCTGAATTGTGTATACTTTCGTTTTATATCTGAATGGCTCGAATCACACGAGAACAATTATGCTGGCGTAAAATGATAGTTTATATTATAAACTTTATAAGCAAGAGAGTTGAAGAGAATGGTTTTTCGGTAGCGTAAAGTTTCAACCATAAAACTAATACATGCACATTTTTAAAAATCAGCCAAACATCAACGGAATGCAAAAACACTAATACATACAAAGCTATGTATATGTATACATTTCATGTCAAACTAATATTCATCCCGTGTGATTTGAAAAGAATAAAAATTGTTCGACTAAAAATTGTTCTCGTGTGATTAAAGCCAATGAAAAACACATTTTTGATTAACCTTTAACATATTTGTAAAAGCAATAGCAAATTTGAAAAATGTTTTCCAATCATTTTTATACCAGAATATATATCCAAAATATTTTCCTTTCCGTCTCTCTTAATATATAAAATATATGTATATAAAACAATATGCATATACTATAGAATCTTACCTTGATTTCCAAAGTCAACTCGTAAGTGTCTTCGGCAATCACAGTCGTTTTTATTTTGATTTTATTCGATTTATTGACCACTTCCTGTCCTCTGTACCATGTTACAGTTGGTTCAGGTTTGGCCTTACATCGGCACTTCATCGTTATTAATGTACCAGAGTCGTTTGGTATAATTCGTGGTTTTTCGATAAATGATGGTGCAAAACCATTTGCATCGTTAGCGCCTAAATAACAATACCGATTATAAAATTAATTAAAACTTTTAAATATTTACTTATATTTGTTACTAATCTTTTTTGTTCACAAGGCGGTTAGTTAATGTTTATTTAAGAAACTAATTTATTTAACATAAATAAAAAATCAATTATAAAAAAAAGCTTCTTATAATTTTAATAATAAACTATATAAATATAAATGTAATTGATTTTAATTAAATTTTACTGATTGAAAATAAACTGCAATGAGAAGCGTTTTGATGACTATACATACACACTTATGTTATGCAGTGTTCGAAATTATGGAATAACAGTATATACTATACAATTTTTGTTATCGAGTTGTATAAAATGCTGTAAATGTGATCGTAATCATTTACAAAATCAATTCATACATACACTTATTTATTTTTTTCGATTGATAAAAGTAATATTCAGCAAGTTATGAAATTTAAAAAATAACATGATACAATAGTTGTAACTCTGTCTATGATCAATGCAGTGATCAATTTTAATGGAAAGCAAGTGATGCGAAACATTTTTTTTCGCACTAAACCTCTTTATATTAAACTGTATGCGCAAGTATTGGCAATACTCTGTGAAAGCATCGAATATTAGAAATATTTTGATTTTCAAAACTTAACAGAGTTGATATATACATATATATTGTATATATTACCAACATAATACATACATACAATTCGATGAAGAAGTTTATTCTGTTGCCAAAGACCTTAAGAATAGTTATTCGAGCAAAAACTAAAATAAATATATATATGTAAGTACAGTCGGGCCTCGATTATCCGTGATGGGTAAAGATCAGTTTATTGTTTTTTTGTTTGCAATGTTTTCAAATTGTTTGCTATGATTAACCGTGATTACCTCTATTATCCGTGATGGCAGAATTTTTTTAATAACTTCAAATTCATACATACAATATAATAAACATGAAAACGGGGAATTCCCTTGTTTGCATACGATGAGTCAGAAGTGATTTGTTATAGGTATGGAAATATCGAATACGCTCAAGAATGTGGCACACTTTACCACAGAGGATATAGAGATGTGATGGAAATGCTTCCCAATTTGCTGTTTTGTCAGATGAAGCAATTATAAGCATGACAAACTCAGATGAACCTGAGCGAGACAATGGATTGGAAGACACTGATGAAGTCGATGTAATTGTTCCAGAAACGACATTAAATGCCGAATTTCCTGGATAGCCCTGGTTTTTCCAGAATTACAGAGCAGGATAAAATGCAAGTTTATCGCATCCAAGAAAAACTTATAAAAGAAAATTATAAGTTGAAAATTATTAGACAAACAACATTACACGATTTTTTTTTAAGAAGTTGTATTCTTTTTTGCCTCATGTTTTCAGTAGAAAATTTAATGTATACATACTTATTTAATTTAAAAATGTCCATAAGCTTCTTGAATCAATTTTTTTAATGTACATAAATATGTATGTACACCAATATTCACTTGTTCAATAATGAAAAAAACTGTATAATCAAAACCATTACAGATAATCGAAACCCGACTGTATATATATGTATATCTTATAATATCAATATAATATAAATATATAATATACATAAACTTTTAGAGGTAAGATTTAGGTTTAGTGGCAGTTCTAGTTATACCACTGTTTAATTTTCTCGAAATAGGCTAGATGTGCATACATACAAAGGGTACAGAAGAACTGTTATTTCCTATTACAACACCAGAGCTAAATGAATGCTCATACATGCTGTGAATGTCAAGTCAAGATTAAAATATGTATGTATATTGACTATTTTTAAAACAGTTGCTTACATACACCTGCTGAAACATTTACTTGAAAGCAAAATTGACAATCAAGTTCGTCTGAATTTTTGATACTGTGAGTGTTTGGTAAAAAATATTTTTTTGACTAACATAACCACAAATAAAAAACAGTGCTCAAACGTTTTGACGAGCTGTATGTGCTTGTGAAAGAACATCTTGAAAGTGGAACCGTAGGGTTATAATTTAAAAATGCTTTGTGGAAATTTATACGTTTTAATGTGCAATAATTAACAAGTTAATATAAAAATTTTATATAATTTTATTTGTATATACATATATGTGTAAGTTGTATTTACTTTATGTTGACGCATACAGTATGTACACGGAATATTTTTGAATAGTGTTTACTTTGATCAGATATTGGTATTTACCAGATATATATGTACATATATTACGTAAAACTAATTAAGGACACCGACATTCAATATTTCTTTAGTCTACGCTGTTGTGCTTACATCGTAAGAGAGGCAATTATTTAACAATCTTCCGTTAAACTAACAGCTCTGAATATTGGTTTTGGTCTCTCTTTATAACTTTGTGACGTTATGAAGAAATTTATTGCATTGCAATAATATTTTTGGTTTTTTTCAAATTGTGTTGAGCATAAAACTTTTCGTCTGAACTCAAACTAAATTTAGCCCATTCTAAAAGTTTGTGTTTTTGACAGAAGAATTCGTCTTTGGAAGAAGCATTAAAAAGACGCTGAATTACTTGCGAGAAGATCAGCTGATGGTAGGTGAATCAAGGCAAAAAAATAATCCTTTAAATAGGTGAACTAGATTCTGACATATAAAACAGCAAAAATCATCTTTTGACACTACTAAATAATGTTAGGGCATAGATGTACAGTTTAACAGAATTTCTCTCATGGAGAAGAATTTGAGGGAACCGTGGAAAAATGTAAATATTTAAATAATGATGTGTTGCTATACGCTAAGTCAAATACGCCACTAAAATGAACATATAGAAATACTATTACAAATTCAATATATCAGCCTTGATTTTTACCCATATGGAAAATTTTGGAAAATAATAAAAATCAAGGTTTGCACAGTGCGGATGTGTAAAATTATCCTAAGTATCCACAATACTTAGATATTAAAAAGATGTTATTGCGATCAAAGGTTTCACTATAAAATATTAGCTAAATAGTAAAAGATAATATTGAATAGAATAGTTTATAGGTGTCCTTAATTGTTTTAAAATAAATTCTTGAAGAAAAATCTGTTCCTATATAATTTTAATAATATAAACTTAATATCGATAAGGCTCTTCTTGTCAATTAAGTTAATGTATTTTAAGTCTAATATATAATAAATTGAGGTTTGTGTCGGCCGTTAGTGTCCATTTCGGATTAATATCGCCTTATGTGAAGAAAATATATTATATAGAGATATAGTATATGTATGTATTTTTAGTTTTTATGTACCTTGAAAATTGAGCGCAATATTCGCATTGCTTTCGCCATACATGTTAAATGCATTACAGCGATAATTGCCGCCATCTTCTTTGGTCGGATTTTGAATTTCCAAAGTTAATATATAGGTGTCCTTTGATGTGGCTTTACGTGACATTTTTATCCGTGATGAATTATCGATCTTATTATCGCCCTTAAACCAAGTTATATCTGGCACCGGGTGTGCCTCTAGTATACATTCCATTATTAAAATATCTTCCTCTTGTCGTATTGTTGGTTTTTTAGGGAAACGTGGTGATTTGCCGTCTGGTATTCTAGTTATTGAATTCAATTTTATCATTTTATATTTTTTTATTTTCTTAATTTATTTTGTGTGGTATAGTAAACGAGCGACACTATAAATAAAAAGTGCCTACGCATGCCCAGATCCCCTAAGAAGAAACTTACTTTTTTGAACCTCCTTCAAAATTCAAATTAATTGTAGCCACACCCTCGCCATGTTTGTTTTTAGCCTTGACACGATATTCGCCTTGATCGCTAGATACAACATTCGATATTTCTAAACAGGCCATATGGTATAATTTCTGATCCAATGTTAGAGACATTTTATAACGGCCTCCCTCCTTTAACTCATCTTGAGCGTGGTACCTTCATTGTGTAAAATTAGCATTTTTAAATCTTACAATTTGTTTTTCATTCATTCATATGTAAGTGATTATTTTGGAAAAAAACTAGTCTTCAGTTGCCAATGATAAAATAAAAATAACGTGTCTAATAATTTGATGACTAAACTCGGATTATTGCTATACATCTATTCAGATTTTGTAACTTTTACTCAAATGATGTATAATAATAGTATAAATATTTATGTACATATATCAACCATATACATATAAAAATGTATGACGCAATATTTTATACAATTATAATATAGAGTGTATAATATATGTATATATAATAATATTTATAATTTTAATATAAATTAAGCTTCAAGTTTGTAAAATAATAGCATAAGTATAATGTACATACATAAGTATTTATCAACCAAGAATGGTCCAAAATAGACTTTAAACTTCAGTAATAGGCCAGACAAGTTAACTGTTAAAATTCGTTGCGGAATTTGATAATAAAATAGAATATATTTCACTTGGAAAACTTTCTCAATTAACAACTTAATTAAGATTTATAATTTTTTACAGCATTTTCTTCTGAACTTTCTATATTCTATTATGCATTTTGAAAAGAAAAATTTTAAAGAGAAAATTCTCTCATCTAAGTTCTCACAATATCCGAACAACGTTCATAGAATTTGTATCCTTAAGAAAATAAAATTATATTAGCCTCCAAGATATTGCCTTATTATATGAAATTGAAATAGTAATAATACTAATAATTAATGAATTCGAAAAACATAACTGTATAATGTGCACAAATGTTACCAAGAATTAAAACTATGATTGCTTGGTTGTGAGGTTACGTTCAAATATAGATCAGTAGTTGATTATACTTAATGGTTTGTGAGACCAGTGATTTGATTAAAGGCTACTGTAATACGAATCGAAATAGCACGAAAAAGTCTGCACCTTAGAATTTAAGTCTAAAAGAGATAATGACAACTGAAGTTTTTCCCAAAAATCTGTTTAGAAATCTATTAATTGTTGTCTATTGAACTGTGGCTAGCAGTTTCATAATATCGTACCACGTAACTCCCGGTTTCGGATCGCCAACGCATCTGCATTCGAATGTTACATTGCCACCATCCTCGCTTTGTCGAATGACAGGTCGTTCAGTAAACGTAGGTTTAATGCCATCTTCAGGTACTGGAGCTTCATCGCCTAAGATGTAGGTAAATAGGTTTTTGTTGATCTTAATTTTATAATAAGTTTATAAATAATTTATATATTTCTATACATTGCTATATACTGCAATTACATTATTTATTAATTTTATTAAATTTTATTATATGTATCTATAAGTATATATATATTTATAGAAATTGGGATATACTCAAGTAATATTAAAAAGAAAAATATAGTAATTCGCTTGACATATACCATCATTCATGTCATTCTCATTCCTCTTTAATAAAAAAAAATAAAACTGACTAATATTTGTTTGTTTCAAGAACAAAAAAAAAAATAATAATAATAAAATGACAAAATGGTTCTGCTTTTTGGTAATGTAATGCATAGTGTGATTAAATAAAAATGTTTGAAAAATATTGTCAAATGTTAGTGTTATTAATTAAAACCAATAAACAAAACAAATTTTGTTAGGAGCACAAAAAAAACAACAAAATGTATACAATCAGTAACACAGAAAACAGTAGCTCAAACACAGTTTATTATTTGGGCAATTCACACAACTTTGTATCGTATATGTTGTATTGAATACATTTGTTTGCTTGTGAACGCTCAATGCTATGCTGTATTGTGTATTTCGTGGCATTCAAACAATTTGATAGCCCGAAACCAACACAACCTTTTAGAACATATGAAAACATATACACATCTTTTTTCATTCACACAATTTGATAGCACGAAACCAACACAACTTTTAAAAACATATGAAAAAAATGTGTATAAGTGTATCGGATTTTTATATGAAAATTATCAACAACAATCATACACTGTTGTATGTTCTTCCAACAATACAATGAATACAACGATACAACGGTTTGTGTGAATTGACCATATAATTTAAAATTAATGCATATGTTGTAATAGCCGTATTAAAATATCCAACTAACTTTTTCTACGAATTTCTATTCAAGACAGTGTTGCAAAACTGAAATTTTGAAATGGTACTGTACTGTAACTGAAAGGGTATTTTTTTGAAGGAATAGTACTTTTGTAAAAAAAAAATACATACATACAGACAAAAAGTACAGACCTACTGTGTAAAGTTGGCTCTGAACAACAGATTTTTGAGAAACTTTGTCGTGGTAATTTTATTTACTCTCAGAGTTTTTGCCAAAAGGAAGTCGCCGGAGATATATTTTTTTATATATCGTTTTGATGGATATGTCTGACATGGGGTTTCAACCGTGGGCTCACGTCTAGTAAGCCAGCACAATACCTACTGGAGTATTTATTTATTTATATTCAATAAACATACGATACGGAACAGAAAACCTAACGACTTATTCGTATTTCTCACATACAAGACAAAAACACGTGATTCGAAGCGTAACAAAACGTAAAAGCCACGTTTAATCAAACGTCGATGGAAAGTAATGTAACATATGTACGTTCGTTTTTAGCATATGAAGAGCAATGCAAATGCTTACCGAAATTACATTACGATTTGACAAGCGTTTTCATTGCTAATCGAATTCTAAAAACAAATGTACGTTCCGTGGACGTTTGGCTAACCGGGGCTAAAGCCTAATTCTACCTTTAGCATTACATGGAACATGTTGCTAATGCATACATAAAATATGTAATAATAACAACGTACTGAAAGCGTCGCGAGGGTACTGCTTTATTTTTGAAATGAAAAAGTACTGAAAAAAGTACTAAAGTACTGAATTTTCAAACACTGATTCAAGAACAAAAAACTGGCCACGACAAACATTGTCTTTAATTTTACAATCTTTGAAATTTTAAATAATTTAAGAAATATTCACTTGATTTACTCACTGTCTACTTCAACTGAAAGCAAACAACAGAGTAAAAGTACTCATTTGTTACAAAAGGCGTTAAAAAGATACGATTTTTACTACCTTATGGCCTTGATACCGTCGTAACGACCAAAGATACGCAATGTTTTTTTCGTCCACTATGCACTTGTGTGGTGTGGAGTTTGCAGAAAATCAGCGACAATTAGCTGCTCATCATTCACACTCTCAGAGCTATGTTGGATGGATTTTATGCACGCACCTTGTAAATAATGGTTTTTGAACAAAACTCTTCATGAATTTTAAAAGTTTATAATCCTGATTTTAGTTTTCTTAAATGCAGCTATTACACATATACACAATGAAATAATAATTTTAGTAATCTTACTGTTATTGCTGTTAACGCCAAATATTATTAAAGTTATGTTAACGAACAAAATATAGCAGTTTGGCAAGTTATCTTTTGGTATACATATTTAAGTAATATTAATGTGGCTTTAATTAAGAGAAGTCTGGATTAATACTATATGCAAATAATTAATATCGCTACGAATTCAACTGTGAGGTAATAAATTTAAATTAAAAAAATGTATTTTGTTGGTTTTGTTGTATGTAAAATGGTATTTATTACCCCTTTGTTGAAGACCTACGATATTTTCTAAACTATTTGTTAAGTTGTACTTAAAAAGTACATAGTTAATGATGGTTTTCATCTGATTCATTATAAATCTTTATATTAACGTATGTATATTTTTTTGTAAAATAATAAATAAAGAATTTGAAACTCACTGTCGAAATTAAGGCTAATTGTAGCATTGCTTTCACCCAGCTCATTCTTCCCATTCACTTTATATTTGCCAGCATCCTCAACTGTTACATTTTTCACTTCTAATGTTGCAAAATATGAATGACCATCTTTGTCGATAGTTATCTGAAAGAACAGAACGTAGGATATTAAGTATAAATAAAATAAAATATGCAGTGACATTAGTTTTAAAGTTTACGATATACATATATGTGTCGCAAAGGGTCATTATTACAACTAGCCATTAACTAAAGGCGGGATTTTAACGGGCAGATAAATTGTTTTTCGTTATTATGAGTATATATTATATGCGAATAAGATAGAAGTGAGCGTTAAGCTAAAGGGAGGATCATCCTGCTGGTAACTTTTAAAGTTAGGCTTATGTTTGAACTTGCCATATTATTTTAAATATGACAACTTCAAATTTAAACAAAATGAGCATATACAACAACAAAAAAACGAAGCCCGTCGTTGCCACTGCGTTGTTTTTTCGCAGTTTTATCGACATTTCTCCGGCGCTGCCATATTTTTGAAAACAGTTAACTTTATTTTATCTGTAAGTTGTAATAACGAAAATAAGTTAAAGGTAACTTTACAGTTCCCTTTAGCTAAAGGTACCTTTAACCAAAGAATTTGGATATAAAGAATGCGCATTATGTAGAAGTTAAATTTCTTATGGCGGGTTGTAATATCATGACCCGCTCTCACCAAACATTACGACCCGCTCTCACTAAAATCAGTTCTTGATGAGGAGGGTGGAAGACAGAAGGAAAATAAACACAAACAAAGAGCGTAACAATGTGTTGCTCTCATCATGAGAGCGTAAAAATGCATTCAGTTGCTTTGCTTGTCAGCTTCTAAAGAAGAATGTTCATGTCGCTTTTTTCAGACTTAAATTTTACACCCAAAGAAATATTATAGTATGATTCACTAATATCAATGAGAAATGATTTCGATTTTTGGAAGAATACTTGCCAAGTTAAATACGGTGTTTTTAGGTTTTAGCGCAGTACAATTTTTCTATATTTTTCGCTCACATATACATATTATTGGGTTAATAAGTAGACTTGAAAATATTACTAACAATTTTCCTCTGGGTTAACACATGCCTCTCATAATTTTTATCATGTTCTCTTTGTGCCGAGAACAGTGTTGCCGTTTTTGGTTATTTCTAACCAAAATTTTTCTTCGTGGCAACACTGTTTCAGAAATATAAATAAAAATTTAGTCAAACAACAAAAACTCACGATGAGAACAACGCATTGTTACGCTCTTGGTTTCTTTACCCTTCCCTTCTATCTTTCCCCCCGCGTCATGAAATATTTTTGAGAAATATTCCAAAATATGCCCAAATGCACATTCTTTATACGCTATTTTCTTTGCTTTAACTAAACCCAAGCTTAACGGCAAGTTGTAATAATGGCCCCTAGAATAGCATTTGCAATGATTTATTTATTTATATTTGAATTGTTTCAAAAAAGTATTCATTATAAAATCTATAAGTAATCATATGATTCTTAGGCAACAGGCTGTAAAAAAAATTGAAAAACA
The DNA here is from genome assembly GCA_930367235.1 of Sarcophaga rosellei. NCBI lineage: Eukaryota > Metazoa > Arthropoda > Insecta > Diptera > Sarcophagidae > Sarcophaga > Sarcophaga rosellei. The sequence goes on along the minus strand of OV884022.1, from coordinate 3,323,475 downwards.
AAAAAATTTTCTAGTGAATAGTTTGTAGAAGATTCTTGATTTGCATACAAAAATTTTACAAAATTTACAACTTACAAAAGTCTAAGTCATGACTATTCACGATGATTAAAAATACACGAATTCATGATAATTAAAAAATTGAAAAAAAAAAATTATCTTAAAGATTTTAAATGTATTTTACCTTGTGACGTGGGGATTCCTTGACTACCGTACCGTTGTGGAACCATGTTATCGTGGGTTTAGGATCTGCATTTACTTTACATTCGAATAGTAGACGTTTACCATCATCTTCTTGTCGAATTGAAGGCTTTTTAGCAAAAGTCGGCGCAAAACCATCAACTTGTCTTAATTTTTTTTTGAAGAAAAGAAATTTATTAATTAAAATTTAAATAACAATAAATATAAATAGATTATAACTATTATAAGCATTGCGCGCTATGCATTAGTTATTAGTCATTGATGGAAAATAGGAAATATATGTATGATTAATCTTTGATATATTTATTTATTTTCCACATAGAGGACACATAGACTCACCGCGTATCCAGCTCTAGTGAAAATTTTCCCTCTAAGGTTATTAAAAAAGCATTAATAAAAAATATATAAATTATATGAAAAAATAAAAAGAAAAGAGTTTGAAAGTATAGATAAAATTTAAAAAGGAACAATTTTAAGCAAATAAGAATGTTGATTGGAAAATGTTAAGCAGTGGAAAAGCAGAAAGCTTCGCAATTTAAAACGAAAAAAAAAAATTGTGTCTTACTTTTCTTTGGGTTCGTCGGCAGCTGTCATTATTATAATGGTTATAGTTGGAAAACAAATAAAGAAAAGTTTTTATTAAACCAAATGTGTTTAAGGATTTTAAGCATTTATTTCTAATTATATATATGTATGTACATTGTATATACATAATATAATTCCAAAGGCTTAAGGAATTTCTCATTATAAAACAAGTTAAGTTGTATGATTTTAAAATATCATTTTACTGTAAAATAAAATCTTAAAAAGCTAATAAGAGTACATATATTTCTACAATGTGATCTACAATGCAAGACAATACATCGTCTTGGTTTCTACAATATTTTAAATTGCAATTGAAATTTGTATTCATTTGTTTGTGAAGAAAAACTTCGAAATACTGCTTTTATTTTATTTTCAATTTTCAAGACTTTGGGCAAGTTTTCTTAACCTAAAATACTTACGTGTGAAATTTAAATTTATTGATGCGGATACTTCGCCCGATTTGTTTTTCGCCTTTACTTTGTAAAGGCCGGCATCCGTTTCGATGACATCATCGAGTTCTAATACTACTGTAAATTTGTTATCACCAATTGGTTGAATTTTAAATTTTGTACGTTCATCCTCTACCACTAAATTATCACTGCGATACCATTCAATGTCTGGCTTGGGCGACGACAGTAACTGGCATTCAAATATCAAACGGTTGCCGTCATCTTCTTGACGTAATTGTGGCTTCTTAACGAAGCTGGGAGCGAAATCTTCAGCCACTCCCATGCTGAGTTTGTCACTTAATATAACACGGTTTTTCGAAAATTGTCAAAGCGACAACAATATATATATGTACTCAGTGGACCCTTCAAAAGCTCCGGCTTTATAATTATACAGCTAGATGAATGGATATGTGTGTGTCAGTACTTTAGAAGATGTAAATCGTATGAATTATGTTTTATAAATCATTAATGAAACATCGGACGGTATATACAACCGTCTTCGCCGTCGAATTTAGTTTCGAATGTCAGCGTCTCTATCTGCTCTTTGGGGTAAAATGTATAAGCATTCAGTAGGTGGCGGTTCGGGGAAATTAAAGTTTATCCTGTGTGTGTGATAATTCTTATAATGTATTGTTCGTTATAATCTCTCTCTTAAAATATATTCCTGTATTTATCTCTCTGTATTTTCTGTATTTGGTGTATATTTCTCTTTTTACTATCTCTCTCTCTCTCTTATTATAGTTTCTCTGGTATATTTTAATTTCGTTACCTGTTTATAAAAAAAAAGAAAAATAAACAAAACTATTATAATAATAATAAGAAAAATTGCATGCATACTAGATTTTTAATATACATACATATGTATACATATATTAAAGATTCATTTATTTATCAAAGAATTTTATATGCGAAATCCAATTGTGGGAGGAAAATAATTTATCAATGTACTTATAATGTTGCCTACACACACTGTAATTTGTTTTACAACACCGTTGAATAAACACGTTGGTCGTTTTCTTCACACGTTTAGATTTCTTAGCCAATTTTATTAATAAATTATTCTTGGAGCCTTATATTTCTATTATAATTATTATTGTACTATTTATTTTATTATATATTTAATTTATATATAAAACATTCCATAATTTCGATATATTTGTCTATGCCTCAATGCAATTACAATTTTTCATACATACATATGTACATATACATAATTGTGCCATTACAACCTTTTAGTCAGGATTATGGACCCAGTTTCTCACACCACTCATGTTGTGTGCGTTAATTTTATACATGAGTGGCGGGTCCAACAGTTTAAAGTCGACTCCGAACAACAGATTTTTGAGAAACTTTTCCATGGCATGTTCATTTACTCTCAGAGTTTTTGTCAGAAATCTGCTGAGAGGATTTGCCGAAGAAATATTTTTTTTTTCATATTTTGTTTTGATATCTGGCCTGGGGCTCGAACCAAATACAAAAATCGTTGAATTAGATTGTTGATTGGATGTTTATGGGTTCCCTTCCAAGTTACAATTTGACCAATTTATTCAACAAATCGCAACGTGTATGGACCGCATAAGAATCTAATTTTTATTTATATTATAATTCCTTGTATTTCCTTATATTTTTCAATGCTTTAACAACGCTGTCACATTTAACCCAGGACGGTTACTCTTCATTTTTGCACATTAAGGTTACTCTTCGTTGAATCGACGAACACTTTAATCCTGGATAGTTACTGTTCGTCGAATCGACGGAGCTCAGTTGATAATGAAAGCTTGCAGTGATTGTGCAGGTGACAGTGCAGGGTTAAAAATGTTACTAAATATTTTACTTTTTTATTTTTAAAAGAACTTTTAGTTTTATCACAACTTGTCTAAATAATAATACTACTTCGACAAGATACGCCGAATACAGACCCATGAGAACCAAGTCGAAACCAACCATCTCCTTGCCGACTTTCAGGCAGCAGAATCATTGTTTTTGCCGCAATGTCTGAGCTCGGTATTCCAACTCCTGCCAATCCGTCAAGATAGGATAGGACCAGTCAGAACCTTTTGAAATAATACCAAGCGAGATGTTATGGCTACCTTTAGCGCTATTGATTTGATCTCAGATTGCGGCCGATAACTTCGACATTATTGACGAATTTATTTATTTTGTCTCTGTATAAGAGTACTCTTGATAATAGGTGCTATTATGGTCTTAATGGGCAAGTTGTTCATCTTCTCTTTGCATTTCTACAATGCGGAAGACTTTTGGCCCAATTCGAAACAACAATGAACTGTATACCATCTCAGCGAAATGGAATTTGTTCAGCGTTTTGATGTCCAGGAGTTGCTCTGACTCAATAGTCAAAGAGTAATTATATAGTTGTCATAGAAAGCGCGACAAGGATATTGTACATTAGAAGTTTGTAATAAAATTGATTGCACTCCGCGCTTATTTAAAGTGTGTTTTTACTTATACCAGTCGCCGTAGATTACGAAATATAAATAAATATATCTCCGGCGACAATCTTTCAGCAGATTTTTTGTAAAAACTCTGACAGTAAATAAAATTGCAGTGAAGAAGTTTCTCAAAAATCTGTCGTTCAGTGTATTCTTTAAACTGAGTAGCGACTCATGTATAAAATTATCATGACTAAAGTATTGTAATGACCAATGTATATGTATGCATGTTACTTATAAATAAATACTATTTTACTTAAATAAATAAATAATAACCAAGGTAAAAAAATTGATTTCATTTTCAATTGTATCATCGAATTCACAAGAAATAATTATTTTTAAAAATTCTAAATATAGTCATATTCATTTCGGAATAATTTTATTTGTTTACTTTCCAATTTTAATTTGATAATATTTTTATACTTTTATACTTTAATATTAATTTTAGTTCATTTTGATTTATCCCATACGTACAAACTTTATTGTTTACATTCACTATCATTTACTATATAAGATGATTTGATATTTTTTATTTTTTGCTACGATTCACTACATTTACTATATAAGATGATTTGATATTTTTTATTTTTTGCTACGATTTAATTAAAAAAAAAAAAAAAAAAAAAAAAAAAAAACTTTGACAGTTAAGCTGCAGTGGATCACTCTGAATTTCTTGTGATTCGGAAACAGCAATTTCTTAAGAACTCCAGCTGTATGCTCAGTATCATCACTCTGGTACAAATCAAGTGTTCGGGTTTTTTTTTTCAAATAATTACGCTCATTAGTATTACATTTCCTCTTCTCGGTGAATAAGACAACCTTCGCCACACAGCAATAAGCAAACTGCAATCCAATCTGTCATGAAAATCATTCCTTCGGAGACTTTGAAGGATTGTTTCGACATTATAGCTTGTGTTTAAAATTTTGCTGCCATACCTCATACTCATTTGAATGATTATTCCTACTATTGTTTATGCTTCATTAACGATTTCACTAATTTGCCTTTTCTATGGTCTTCAAGGATTAACTGTCTAATTTGACGTGTAGTATGCTAAATAAAATATTTTACTGTTAAACTGACATTACGTATTTTTGTTTAATTTAGGTTTAAACAAAACAATCTAACCTATTTGAGCCTAATCTTTAGAATTGTATATGCATTTCTGAGTTTTTTTGTATATTTAGGGCCATTAATACAACTTGCCATTAAACTTGGATTTAGTTAAAGTTACCTTTAACTTATTTTCGTTATTACAACTTACAGATAAAATAAAGTTAACTTTTCAAAAATATGGCAGTGCTGGAACAATGTCGATAACACTAATCAATTAAACAAGTTTTTTTAAACGCAGTGGCAACGACGGGCTTCGTTTTTTTTTTTTTGTTGTATATATATTTTTGTTGTATATATTTATTGTTTATATTTGAAGTTGCCATATTGAAAATAATATATAATATGGCAAGTTCTAACGTAAACTTAACTTTAAAAGTTAGCGGCAGGATGATCCTCCCTTTAGCTTAACGCTCACTTCTACAATATTGTCCACTTATAATAATAAAAAAAACTTATTTGCCCATTAAAATCCTCCCTTTAGTTAACGGCAAGTTGTAATAATGGCCCTAAGGGCCCTAAATTGTTTTTCATTATTATGAATACCCAATAAGATAGAAGTGAGCGTTAAGCTAAAGGGAGGATCATCCTGCCGCTAACTTTTAAAGCTAAGTTTATGTTTGAATTTGCAATATTATATATTATTTTCAATATGGCAACTTCAAATATAAACACAATGACCATATACAGCAAAAAAAATGAAGCCCGTCGTTGCCAATGCGTTAAAAAAAAACTTGTATAATTGAGCAGTTTTATCGATATTGCTCTGGCACTGCCATATTTTTGAAAACAGTTGACTTTATTTTATCTGTATGTTGTAATAACGAAAATAAGTTAAAGGTAAGTTTAGAGTTCCCTTTAGCTAAAGGTACCTTTAACTTTAACCCAAGTTTAACCGGAAGTTGTAATAATGGCCCTTACTAACAATTATCAATTGTTCAGTCTCTTTTGCCAAATTACCACGGAGGACGGTAGACAAAGACGAACAGTTAGTAACTGACCCAAATGTTCACCAAAAATCATATCATGAATGAATAGATATGTGAACAAATAAAATTATGAAATTTGGAACAATATCAATCCACATAACATCTTAGACTATTAAATGCATCCCGGAAAAGTTACTGTTTAATTTGAATTTTGCAACATCGCAACATATTTCTTTCTAAACGATAGCAAGGGCATCATTGTCAACTTCGAAAACTATAGGACTATAGGGTAATGATTACCAAATGAAGTGGACACCAGCGACTTGTAGTTTCAGTAACACGGTGCTATGTGCCACATTGGATATTCTGAACGAGCGGTTTGAAAACATAGACATCTCATTGTGGGGACTAAGTCCTAGGTTTATGTGAATAAGCCACAAACCACAACAGTTCTCAAAGCCTACATAACCCATGCCATCGGTCCAATCCACCATTATTTATGTGCCAGAGGAATATGGAAAATGTTATATTTCGAATACACCCATAGAAGCCGTGACAGATGATATCTTACACGCACACTCTCTTTTATTTAAAGACAGGAAACGATTACAAACAAATGATTGAAAAACATTTTTGTGGAATTTAATAATATTTGTTTAATTTATGGTCCTAAGGACCATATCTCAACATAGCTGTTTAACCTCTCTGACCGATGTAATCGAAGACATAAGAAATAGTTTAGACAATGGGAGGATAACATTCTTAGTTTTGCTTGACCATTCAAAGGCCTTTGATACTGTTCACCACTCAATACTGTGCTTCAAACTTGCTAGAATGTTTAATTTCTCTTCTACAGCCGTTAAATTGATGTCCACATACCTAACAGACAGATGGCAATACGTCTCCAATAAAGGACTACTTTCTAACCCTCTTCGCGTGACAAGAGGTGTTCCGCAGGGCTCCATATTGGGACCATTACTGTATTCCATTTACTCTAACGATATACCAGAGCAGCTTAAACATTCTAGAATTCAAATGTATGCTGATGACATCCAACTCTACCTTGATAGCTCTATAGCTTCCATCAACATTGGAGTTAGAGATCTTAACATTGACCTTAACAACATTTCTCTTTGGGCGACTGCAAATGGTTTAAGGATTAACCCCAAAAAGTCAAAATGTATTGTAATTTGCAAAAAATCCGCAAAAATTGAATCCAGTATTAATGTTTTCTTGGGTGGTAGCAAGATTGACATTGTTGATTCTGCCAGAAATCTTGGCGTGGTTTTCAACAATACGCTAACCTGGTCGGATCACATAAACCAAACATGTGGAAGAGTTTATAGTATGCTAAGGTGCTTATGGGCTTCGCAGTATTACACTCCACCAAAAATAAGACTACTTCTGGCTAAAACTTATTTAATACCAACTTTGCTGTACTCATCTGAAGTCTTCTCCGGCTGTAATTCAAAAGACACTGCGAAACTCAACAGTACTTTCAACAACATTGTACGTTACATATTCTGCCTAAGGAGATTTAATCATGTCTCTCACTTCTCCAAACGCATATTTAATATCTCCTTTAGTAACTATATAAAGTTAAAGAACTTGGTTTTTCTTCATAAAATTATTATATCGGAGCACCCAAAATATCTTCGCAAACGCTTAAGGTTCATGAGATCCTTAAGGGGAAAGGGTATTGTGCAGATTCCTCATCGGGATGCAGCGTCCGAGAGACAATTTTTCATATTAAGCATCCGACTCTGGAACCAACTTCCTCCAGACGTGCAAGTTATTGGCAACGCAAATAAATTTAAGCATGTACTATATCAATATTATCAAACGTAATCTGTTATAAATGTCAGTTGTAAATATTGTTATTTATTCTTAACCATCTTTATTTTTATTTAAACTTTATTTTATATTATTGTTTTTTTATTTGTTTATTTTATTTATTTTTATTTCTTTTTTATAAGTTTTGAATTTTATAAGTATTGATATAACTTGTCAGATTCTGATACTTTAAATTATAAGATATTATGTCTTGTTGTATCAGAAATTCAAATTTAATAAATAAATACAAATACAAAATACAAATACAAAAAAAAAAAAAAAAAAAAGGACTAGGAGTTACTCAGCTCATAATAATTATAATATAATTTTTAGTATAATTGTATTCTAATTAATAAATAAATAAATCACTAAAATGTAAGTGTAAATGAATTTAGCAAATGATGGACAAATAGCTTGAGAAAGGCTTTACGAATTAGATTTCCGGTTATTTCGCTGCAATATAAATCTCTGAGGAACGATCAGAAAGAAATGATTTCACCAAAGTTAAGAGTTGTGGAAAAGTTGCTAAAACATATATTTATTTTGCCGGGCAAATGGACAGAACATACAACAATATATTAAGTGATGTTAATACAGTGCTTTTATTTTCATTGCATTAACGACCGTTTTTTTTTACTATTACTTTGGTTTGAATTTCAGTTTCATTAATGAAGTTTTTTCAGCTAAGCAAGTAGTTGAACTATTGTAGAAGGAACTATCAGGATAGGAGATCCAACTATCGTTGTCGTTCCCCAGTAAACAATAACACGGTGCAACAGTCAAAATACACCCAGCCAATGATATAGTGTAGGTTGTGAGTTTCATTGAGTAGAACTCAAAAATATTTTTTTTTATATTTCTCGAACTCTCCAAACTTGTTTTATTTGACAAAAACATTATTTTTGATCTTTTCACACAAAATTATTGATAACCTAAAATTTTTTTACCTATTTGCAAAATCCAAAATTTTTGGAAAAGGTGAGCCTTAAAGTCTTAAAGTGGTATACATAAACATATTGTTCAAACTTATATGTTACGAATTTTGATCGGGTAAACTTGGAAAATATGATTTTTTCTCATTTTTTCAAGTTTAGGTATTCTTAATTGCCAAATTTAATTAAAAATATAAAATAAGTGGTGACATTCTAAAAGTGCATTATCTTTTGAAGAGATTGATCAAATCGGAGAAAAATTACCGTAGTTATTATTAAAATAGTATAACAATCGTGTTATATTTTTTATATATGTATGTCATCTTATCAAATGATATTTCAGTTCAAAAATTTTCAAAAGTTTTGATGGATCATGATTGTTTATCGCAAAATGTGTCAATTTGACGTTTGCACGACTACCAGAAGTCGGCTAATATTTGTGTGTTTTGCAAATATTATTATTTCTCTTTGTGCCATTATTGTTCAACTTCTGATGGTTGCTCAAACATGAAATTGACATATTTTGCGATAAACAATCAAGATCCAACAAAAATTCTGAAAATTTTTGAACTAAAATTCATTTGATAAAATATATGTATTTATGACTCTTTATAATATAAGTATGATAATTTTTGCCCGGAAGTCGCCGCGGTCTAGTAGGTAGTATGTTGGCTTATTAGACGAAAGGCCCGAGTTCGAATCCCAGGTCAGACATTAAAATTAAATATGAAAAAATATTTCTTCGGCGACTTTCTCTCAGCAGATTTCTGGCAAAAACTCTGAGAGTAAAAATTGCCATGAAAAAGCTTCTCAAAAAAATCTGTCGTTCGGAGTCGACTTTAAACTGTAGGTCCCGCCACTCATGTATAAAATTAACGCACACAACATGAGTGGTGTTGAGAAGCTAGGCCGTAATCCTGACTGAAGGGTTGTAATGGCCAATTATGTATGTATGTATGATAATTTTTGTCCGATTTATTCAATCAAAGTGTCAACCTCTTCATAAGATAATGCACTTTTAGAATGTCATCACTTATTTCATATTTTTTAATTAAAGTTTGCTACTATGAACGGACAAACTTGAAAAAATATGAAAAAATTCGCATTGGTCAAGTTTAGCTCATCAAACCTCATAGCATATAAAGTTAAATAATATATAAATGTATATCGTTTTAAAGGCCCATCCCTCTCCTTTCTAATAAGGTTTAAACTTTGGACATTGGTTTAGAAAATTCCTTGACCATGACAAATCATTATGGAAAGCATAAGGAATCGTGCGAGTATGTATACATATATTTCTATATGTATATACAGTGTTGAAAGAAATAATATAAACAATTTGGTTTCTTTCAATAACACATAAAATTGTGTATACTTAAATTGATAGAACACGGGGGTAGTATCAAAATGTTTTGGGATTGACCCTATTAACACTGTTTTCAAAATGATGATGACGGATGTTTATTCATGAAAATGTTATGCTATCCTATGCTGAGGAAATATTCACTACATTAATGTTTGTAGCAAGGCAAAGACCGCAATCATTTTTCCAGTCCATTGGAGTTCTGAAGAAACCAATCCAACACTTAACCGATTGCAGTAAGGGTATCATCGTCTCCATGTCCAATAGAGTAGAGACGAAATGATAATCATAATTAGCTCATATAGTACCTACTGACATAATTTCACTCTTATGTTGCTCTACCTACGTACGTAATCTACGTACTTAGGTATATCTACGTGAACTATTAATAATTATTTCACTTTTTGTTGTTGTTTTCTAATGCATTGCCGTGTGGCTTATTTCTGACATTTGTTAATAGAAAAATTTCGAAAACTAAACTTTTGGAATAAATGATATACATATACATATATATACATATAAGACACATCACAATGCATTAGAAAACAACAACAAAAAAAAAATGAAATAATTATACTACTTAGGCAAATGTATAGGATTTGATCATAAAATACATATGTATGTATGTATATATATGGATATTAATTAGTGCAAGTGTGGGTGCTGTTGCCTCTACTGTTCATGATCGAACTACAATGTGTAAACAACAGTTTTATCTGTTGCATACAACAAAGTTTCTTATATAAATTTTGACTATTTATCTCCTTGACCAAGATCAGCTGTAGTATATTTATAAACTTTAATGATCTTGATGATATGATGCTAAAGATAATGATGATGATACTTTTGCTAAATTTCTATCTTTATATTTATTTCCCACCTACGCATACCAATTCAAAAAAAAAAAAATAATAAAAAAATGTGAATGAGTGAAAACAGATGAATATCGGGCTACTTTCGAGAAAATGAGAAGAAAACAGAGCGAATGAAAAATAAAGCAATGATTCAGTACGAAAAATTTTGTATTTAAATAAAATATTTGACATTGGTCCAAACGTTAAATCTATTTATAATTTTGAATGAAATCCTTAACACTTTTTATTAATTCTTCTACATAACAAATAAAACATCCTAACTATGTATTTTTATTCGAGACATAACAACGATACTAAGCCATATATTTGTATAAAAAAAAGAGCTGGTAATGACTGACTACGTAATTCTAAACTTGAACTTGATTTTTTTTTATTGAATTCGTGAGGGTCTGTTGGTCGATAAACATTAAATTTGTTTAACTAACTTCCGGTTTCCATAAGACAAACGATTTGAAGCTATTGCAAATCAAACTTTGGTTTAGTTTACGTAAACATCTTTGATCGTCTTACGGAAACAATACAAATGAATGTACAATTGCAAATGTATTTCAATATACATATTTCCAGAGTAAGCTGTTAGCAATTTGGTACTTTTTGAATATTGCAAAGAACATGCAAGTAAAGAAAGGCATGGTAAAAGGTATTAAAGCACAGTTTTATTTTTATTGTTTTTATAGTATTTATCTAAACCAAAGATTAAACACTCTCATACTCTTATTTAAAAAATTTCTTTTACGGTTTTAGTACTTTTTTTTCGAAATTTGTATTTTGAAGTGGTAAAAATTCTTATGCTTTCAAGAATAAAATTAATTTTATTTGAAAACCTTTTAGTTTTGTATTTGATAGTTTGAATTAAATTCTTTGTCAATTAATAATTCGCAAATATGTATTTTGCAATGATAACTTATGAAAGCCTTGGGCTGGTTTCAGAAATTGTGTACATACATACATATAAGTTACTTACTTCTAAAAATTTTGTAGTATTTCATTAAAATATCGGAGTTATAGGTAATTAATGGGCATAAATGAGGTAATTTTGTATACAAAAAGAAAACATAAATTGCCAACTTTTGTTGCATTTATTAATATTGTATTATCATCCAGCCAGGTATGAAATAAAAGAAAAAACTGTATAAAAGTATTATGGGTTTTTTGTTTTTGTCAATTTGGAACAAGAAAAGAATTGAAAATATTTCTTATAACATGAGAAATTGAATTGTTACAGGCAAAATCAAAAAGGCCACAGTTAAAACAGTATCCAAATTAAGCGCAACATCGTTACGTTTATAGATTATTTATATATTTATTTTTTTTTTGTTTTCGACAAATTAAATTATAAAAAAGTAATTTACTAAATTGAATGATTCTACAAGATCACATTCAATAGAATTTGAATGTACATACATATATCGAAGATATGCATATAGTTAGTGGTTATTTCTTAATATTGAGCATTTCGAAAATGCTCAAAATACTTTATAAAATCAATTTGGTCTATCAAAATATCTCTCCAATATATTTTAAACATAAAGCGCCTGCGCTAATTTCTTTTGGGGAAAGAATGTAATACGATATATTGTGTTGTTGTTTTGTTAATGATTTCTATTCTTTGGAGAACATTTTCTTCGAATTTTTAGACCAATTTTTTCTATAATTGTTGTAGTGTTCTATTTTTAGTTTTAGATGTGTGTATAAAATCTTTTTCAAAAGTTTCTTCAATATATATATAATATAATATATATATATATATATATATATTTATATATATAGTATATATATATATATAGCAACTTTGCGAAATTCTCATGTTCATTCCATAATTATAACAATAAATATGAATACATATTTACATATGTATTATTTCTTATTACTATTAAAAGAAAATATATCCATGAGATAAAAATATAAAAATGCATTTGAAATGCCCCTACCTACCTACCTACACAAATATGTTTGTTTTTAACAAAATTTCATCATTTTTAAATGTTTTTCTGTTTAATTAAAGTGATGAAATCGGTTTTTTATTTTAAATTAAATGTTTACAATAATATAATGATGTTAATCCATGTGTTTGTATTTTTGTAGGTTCAAGTAAAATTGTTAAATTCGTTTTTTTCGGCAGAATGTTCACAAATTCTTTTTTAATGTATAATATTCTAAAATTGTACGTCAAATAAATTAATAAGAGAAAAATATATACATATGTATATTTGTCACCGGTGCTTATAAACAAAATTATTAGTCGCTCATAATTTTTTTTTTTTTTTGAATTTACAAAAATAATATCAGATCACGTCAATCATGTACAAGCAGCTGTTTGCTGTCATCATGCTGGCTGTTATTGACGTTGTTTGCTTTTACAAAACACCTGTAAGATCTAATAATTAGTTTTTCGGCATTATACTTGCCTATATACTATGTCTATACATATCCTATATTTTGTGGGTGGAATAACCTTTTGTATTAAGTACTACATGTGCAAAATAGTACAAATATTTATATATAGGATAAGTATTAGTCTATGAATTTTATTAAATATTTTAACTTTTTATGGTTTTATTAAGACTTTTTTTTAACATTTTTTAACATCTTTAACTGAGAATTAAGAAATGCACTCTAGTGATCAACAAACAATAATTAAGACAGCAATAAAGGAACATATATTTTTTAACCTTTGAATTTTTTAAATTATTTTAAAATAATGAAATGATTAACAGCATTAATCTGCATTAATTTACTCAGTTTCGGCAAAATTTACTTCAAGGGCCATTAAACAGTTGCAAGGGTTTGTTCGCAGCAGTATATCTGCTAATCGTCTGGTATTCTCCACTATGTTTTAAAGTTGTGTACTTACATAAATTCCTTTTTAATAATTATTTTCTGTTGTTTTTCAATAGGATTTTAAAACACTTGAAACCATTAAAAATCATATCTCTTTTAGATTAATTTTAAAGACACATTATATATTTTGTATATCCTTGGCACAGAGATTAATATCTTCCGTTCGTTTATTAGGAGATTCTTTTTTTTTTTTGTTTTTGGTTGGGAAAACACCTTTTTTTCTTTTGTTAACCTTTTATCATTTAAAACCACTAAAATTCCTTGATCATTATTTTCATATTATGTTTTGATTTATTATTTATGATTTACTTCGAACTAAAAAATGAAAAAATCCTCCTTTCCAATTTATAGGTTATATTTATTGACCACATGGAGGATAATTTTTTCGCTGAAGAATATTAATCCGCAAGAACAAAAATTTTTAGGATAAACTTTATAATAACGGTTAAATTTTTGTATATATCAATGTATACTTATATATGTACATATGTATATATATATGCAATATTTATATATATTTTTAAAATTATCCAACTTAACGTACAGTGGCACACAGGCAGCGCAGCTAAAGATTTACTACGTGCTTCGATACGTCTCTCACGATTGTGAATCTAAAACTGTTCAAATAGATTTAGCTCTATGCGGCTTTTGCCTCTTGTTTATCTTGCACTATACTATTGCTAACGCTATACAACTATACGTATTCTCAGATATATGTATGTACATATCTTCCTGTTCATTATTTTTTAGCATTCAATATTTATGTATTTTGTTGTTATTTTTCTTCCTTTTCTTTCTGTTATTGTTGACATATATTTTAAGAGATCAATGTGTAATATATATTTATAAACATATATATATAATACATATATATATATATATATACATATATATAAATATATTTTTTTTATACATAAATATTTATATATATATTTTTAACTTTATCTCAAAAGAAACCTATTGATCTGTATCATCTTATTCATAAACTTAATTTTGTTTGCAACAATATTGATGATGACCTATCAGCTTTACGCTTTAACACTACAATTATAATTAAACTTTATTGCATTGCATATTTAATAAAACTATTTTTTTGTTTTTAAGTTATTTATTCTTTTAGTTTGATAATAATGTTAGTCATTTTCATAATAAGATTTGTAATTTCTCTTCGCGTAGAAATTATAAAAATTTTAAATCAAATTCTCTGTAAGAAATGTACTTACTATCCCTGAACACACGTATATTTATGTACATTCGCAACAATAATTTTAAAATAAATTTTAAGCATATCTAAGTAAAAAATCACATTTTATTTTTAAAATTTAATTTAAAAATTTTTAAATTGATTGTAAAGACGACATGTTAAGGGCCATTATTACAACTTGCCGTACATGGGTTTAGTTAAAGATACCTTTAGCTAAAGAGAACTGTTATCTTTAACTTATTTTCATTATTATAACTTACAGATAAAATAAAGTTAACTGTTTTCAAAAAATATGGCAATGCCGGATACGGCAGTGCTCAAATAAACAATTTTTTAACGCAGTGGCAAAGACAGGCTTCGTTTTTTTTTTTTTTGTGTTGTATATGCTCAATTTGAAGTTGCCATACTGAAAATAATATATAGTATGACAAGTTCAAACATAAACATAACTTTAAAAGTTAAGGGTACGATGATTCTTCCTTTAGCTTAATGCTCACTTCTACCTTATTGTGCACTTATAATAATGCAAAACAATTTATCTGCCCATTAAAATCCTGCCTTTAGTTAACGGCAAGTTGTAATAATGGCCCTAAATGTACTTTATTCTACATTTAGTGCCTCGTTCATGAAATTGTTCACAGAGATTTGGATGTATCTCACAAATGATGCGTTGAATCTCCGACTTGAGCTCAGGAATTATTTCTGGTTTATTTGCCAAAGATTTCAAAAAACTAAAGTTTTCAAAATGCACTGACATTAGCATTTCTTCACACAATTTGTTTGGAAATCGTTGGTGCAGTAACTTGATTATTCCACCCATGGTGTGGCAGATGGCCCCAACTTGTTGAATTTTCATGTCCATTGCCCAAATACATGTCGTCCGTTATCGTCGTAGTCTAGTAGGTAATGTGTTGGCTTATTAGACTTAAAGCCCGGGTTCGAATCCCAGGTCAGACATCAACACAAAATTTGAAAAAAAATTTCTTCGGCGACTTCCTCTCAGCAGATTTCTGGCAAAAATTCTAAGAGTAAATAAACCTGCCATGAAAAAGTTTCTCAAAAAAACTGTCGTTGGTAGTCGACGTTTAACTGTAGGTTCCGTCACTCACGTATTTAATTAACGCACACAACATGAGTGGTGTGAGAAGCTAGGCCGAAATCTTGACTGAAGGGTTGTAATGGCCCATTATGTATGTATGTGTGTAACTCCGTTCTCATGTTACATGTCGTACAAAATCACAGCAATTTCGTCAAAATTTTGCAAAAAAGTAAGGTCCAATTACTTCGTCTGACCATAATCCGTAATAGACAGTTGCTCGTTGTGGATACATCTGTTTTTCACGGATTGCATGAGAATTTTCTGAATCCCAAATTCGACAATATTGTGTATTCACTAAGCCATTGCGATGGAAATGTGCTTTATCGGAGAAGATAAGTTCCTTCTAACAATTGGCATTGACTTCACTTTGCGCTATTATATTAAGCTCCTGAGTGAGCTGAATCTGGTGCATGTTTATTGTCAAAATTCACTGCGTAGTGCTTCTTGAAATTTTAAGTCATTGAAAGCGATTCCTATTTAAGGTTTTCAAAGACACTCTGGTTTCCAGCAGCAACCGACTTAGTATGTATAGTAAAATTATTACAATTTTACCCTCAAAGTTCTTCTTTTAGTTAACGACATAGTGTGCTGTGCTTTATTTATTAAGGATTCTGACGATAAAATTGCTTATAGGCTGCCTAATCACATCAGTGTTTTCCGAACGGAGGTCACGGATATTTTAGAAGCAGCGGAATGTTTGTTGGATGACGAAATTTCCCCTGATTCTATTGATATACTTTAACAGCCAGTCTGTGTTTAAGTTCCTAACGAATACATTTTCAACATTGGTCTTCGTCCTTGAATGCCAAGTATTTCTCATGGAAACTTCGGATCGTTCATAGATAACTCTTATAGAGGTTCCGGGACACAGAGATATCGTTGGAAATTGCATTGCCAATAAACTAACCAGGGCCGGTATGGAGCTTGCAGTCTTCGACATGTAATACGAGCATTGGCAGTGCTAGTCGACTCTTCTGGACACGTATGGATAAGAGAACCAACTCACTTAAATCGCATTTCTATCCTGTCCTTTTGGTAGAAATGCCGAAAAACTCGGTATTCCGGCAAATGACCTGTGAAAGAGCTGTGGATCTGAGGAGAAAGACTTCACTTCGTATTTCAATCCGTTTCTCTAGCCATAAAAAGGCGGAGGGGTTTGACCTTTTTGACATAAAATCCTTGATTGAGCTGTATAATATAAAGATTGCTGAAGCAAGATTTATTCTATACCCAGGTTGCTTTCCGCTAGGAAATGTTTAATACCCGAGTTGAATATGAATGTTGGCATCTCAAGGGGTCTAAACGCTGACCTAAGTAGAATCTTTTCCCCTCTAGAAGAGTATTTCACCTAACCTGACTTTATACGTTTAATACATTCCATTTGTTACTTATTTTTTGCACGTCGAGATGTTTGAGACGGCAAAAATCAGATCTCCTTTTTTTGAGCACATGGCATATTTTAATCCACTTTCTTCTTAGATCAGGACACTTTGATAACTTCCAAGATCACCTTGCTATCAAACGCAATCAAACTAGCTACAATTGCTTAGCATATCTTGACAGTTTTGTGGAATAATGCATATGTCGCTCCAGAAAGTCTTCTCTCATGCAATTCATATTTATTTTTTAATTAATTCGAACCACAGCAAAAAGAAGGAGAAGAACTTTTTTTTACTCCTGCGTAGTTTGGTACACCTTTGGTTCTATTGTATTGTATTTTATTGTTGTGTAGACATACTTAAACACTGCGAACAGGCAATCAAATATTCTGCTTGCAAGATAACAGTTGGGTTGAAAAGTTTGAAGGCTAACATACGCTCCCTGTAATAAGGTCTGTTGAAAGGTTTTCTCTTTTCAAGATATTCGATAGATATTATATCATATCATTAGCTTCAAAAATACAGATGTCATATCCTTGCCAGCCGAATGTTGTATCGTTCATTTAGATAACGATCTTTTTGATTCTGGTGTGATAGAGCCATGTCATGTTCTATCCGTTGACGCATATCAACGCATGCATTTTAGGTGGAACAACGATACCTTATAGAATTCAAGTAAGCCGTACCCATTCATGCGGCTGACAGTTCATTTAGTCGATAAAGGCTAAGTATTGTTCTTGTTATGGTCATATGTATGTATGTACGTATAACAAAATTTTAAATATTCAAAATATTTTTTCATTTATTTATTAATTATACCATTTAAATTTAATATTGTACTTTAGTTAATGCATAGTATTATTGACATAAAGAGGTGTCGACCATTCGATCTATTATACTCAGCTTCAAACTTACAGGATAACCCTACAATGCCTATTGTCCTGACAAATTTCAGAATGCTTGCCTAGCTCTGGATATGCATCCAGATATTCCTTCCTGGGATGAATTAATGTCTTATAGATTCCAAGAATGTATTTCGATGATTCATTCTCATCATTGCAGGATCTACGTGTTGGGCTCGAGACTACCCCCATCCGCAATACTTGTACCCAGTACATTCCAAACGATCGGTTGCCAACATATAAGCTTGACTTAGATATTCTCTTATCTTGGTTTCCCAACAAAAGTTACGATACTCTCAAATCCACTGGGTTTGAGTAGGGTATCTGCCCCTCTTTTCCTTCCCTTTTTATGATTGTGTGCGTTAATTTTTTTTTTACACATGAGTGGTGGGACCTATAGTGTAAGTCGACTCTGAACGACAGAAGGAAGGAGGAAGTCGCCGAAGAAATGTTTTTTCATATTTCGCTTACTTGGAGATGCCTCACCTGAGGTTTGAACCGAGGCCTCACCACGGCGTCTTCTACCTTTTACAGACAGTCCCATGTAAATGCTTATAACTTTATAATAGGCACATACATACATAAAAAATAATTAAAATTTGTTTATATCTATGGTAATAAATTATCAAAAAAATTTTAAGAGAGATTTTAATTATCGATTTCTTCTCTTTAAATAACTGTCTTTCAGCTATCAGTGTTGCGGTTACAAACTAGTTTATAATTCTATTATAATTCTATCAATCATTCCCCAATTAGATTTAATTTTTGACTGTAACAAATTTGCTATTTTCCTTAAATAAGAAATAGAAGTCGTCGCGGTCTAGTGTAGTGGTAGTGTGTTGGCTTATTAGACGTAAGGCCCGAGTACAAACACCAGGTCAGACATTGAAACGAAAATATGAAAAAATATTTCTTCGGCGGCTTTCTCTCCACAGATTTCTGGCAAAAACTCTGAGAGTAAATAAAATTGCCTTGAAAAGTTTCTCAAAAATCTGTCGTTGGGAGTCGACTTTAAACTGTAGGTCCCGCCACTCATTTATAAAATTAACAGGCACAACATGAGTGGTGTTGAGAAGCTAGGCTGTAATCCTGACTGAAGGGTTATAATGGCCAATTATGTATGTATGTATGTATATCAACCTTAAAATTGGATAGTAAGTTTCTATTGTAAAGGGTGTTTTTTATAGAGGTATAGAACTTTAAGTTGGCATTACTTTTCAAGATGACGACCGATTTAATAGCTGTCAAGTGATTTATTCTCAGTTTGGCTTGGCAATTCATCACGAATAGACTCACGCCTGAACAACGCTTGCAAATAGTGCAATTTTATTTCGATTTATTGAAAGACACGTTTGGTGACCGCCTAATTTCACGTTTTGGACCTGTGAATTGGCCTCCAAGATCTTGTGATTTAACACCGCTAGACTACTTTCTGTGGGGCTATGTAAAGTCATTGGTCTATGCGGTAAAGCCACAAACGCTTCGCCGTGTTATTGCTGATATACGGCCACAAATGTTTGAAAAAGTCATCGAAAATTGGACGTCCAGATTGGACTACATCCGCGCCAGCCGTGGCGGTCATATGCCAGAAATCATATTTAAAATGTAATGCCACAAGATTATCTTTCGGATAAATAAAATTCATGTCAATCGAATAATCCATCGTTGTTTTATTGCAACTTAAAGTTCTATACCTCTATAAAAAACACCCTATACAATTCGCTCTCTTAAAACCAATCTGGTTATTATGTAATACAATTATGGGGAACAGCCTCTGCTTTCCATATTGAATAAATTTTCAAATATTATTACAGTTACATCGTATTACTTTAAAAACTCAAACATACACAATGTATTTACCATCAGTCGAAGCAGAAATTGAAAAATTTGCTGAGAAGTCCTAACAAAGCTTATATGTATTTCACCCAAATAAATACCTTGGCTCATAACATCTCTCAATAAGAGAGACTCTGCAGTTTTGCTCTCAACATGTTATAACTACAGAAGCTGAACCTATTCCTGGTACTGGCCGGGAATAAATTATTTTTAATGGTTAAAGATACAATAAATAAATAATTGAAATAGATGTTGTTTATAATTTATTCATTGTTTTTTAAGCTAAAATCTTGATCACTCCCTCCTTGTTAGTTCAATATTAAAGTGGAAACAAATATATAATCTAAAGAAATGATTCTTATTATATTAAAATATAGTCGTACATTGTTATTGACTGTACGCTTAAAACTTATTGTTTGCTGGAATTCAAATGCAGTAGAATCCTTAGGAATTTCATATTTTAAATTTGTTAACTCCTCCCTGCGAGTTTCATTCTTTCAGTATGATTGTAGTATATTCATTCTAGAGAAATCATCCAATCGTTCTTATAGGAATCGCATATATGTATGTATATTCATACTGAATAATTTTAATGATAAACATTTTATTTCGCATTTTTATCACTGAGTCTATATATGATATTTGACATACATAGTTAAAATTAATTTTACGGAAATAAGTTGAACGGACTTGTCGTACTTAATTTGTATAATCTACTTGAACATAAGGGAAATATTGGCCCAAACACTTGTTTATTTTTGTAAATACTTGCATATGTACATGCATATGCATTTAAAAGTTCTATCTACATACATACATATGTATATGCAACATGATTTGTTTAATGATTTTAATTTATTTATTTGTTTGTTTGTTTGTTTAAAATTTTGCAGGCAACGATATTAGCACATTACATGTATACGCATATTTTATAAATAAATTTTCACTTTCACAAAATCAGAAAAGTGCCTGAAAGAAATTTTTTTCATAGATTGTTTACAAAAAAAAAATTGGCAAATTTTATTTCAGACACAAATGCCTTCGAAAGAGAAATTTATGTTTTGATACTACAAACATATGTATTTACTGTATGTACTGTATCATTATGTCGCACACTATAATGTGCTTGAGAAAATATTTTTAAACTTGATGCAGGAAATTATAAACATATATTTTTATTTCTTATTTAAGGGAAATAGCAAATTTGTTACAGTCACAGGGAAATGATTGATAGAATTATAATAGAATTACTAGCTGACCCGGCTCACTTCGTCCCGCCCAAAATTGATTTCTATTATTGCCCAAAACAGGTCACATTATTCATATATTTATTTTAATAATTTATTGTAATAGCGCTGACGAAGTTGTAGTTGTTGTACTCGCTGCAAAACAAAAACTAACAGACATATATGTTATATAGGTACATATGTAGTTATAAACAATCGAATTAGCCGACTTATAGGTATCTCTTAAACGGGAGGGTTGCCACGCCCATCTTTGATGAGTTTGTTGATATCGACTCTACGAACTTACCCACCAAATTGCATTCGTCTACGATTACTATGTTCCTAAATATTCAATTTTAAAGGTTTGCCACGCCTACTTTTTGCTATATCGATTTTTTTTTAAACCATCTAAACCTGATAAGCTTTCAAACAAAAAACTAATGGTTAAAATCGGTTCAGTAGTTTAAGAGTTATAGGTATCACTTGAAGGGGGAGGGTTGTCACGCATATTTTTGGTGAGTTTGTCGATATCGACTCTACGCACTTACCCACCAAATTGCATTCGTCTACGATTACTATGTACCTAAATATTCAATTTTAACGATTTGCCACGCCCTCTTAATATTTAGGGATATTTAAAATAGATGTTGTCCGATTCTCAGACCTACCCGATATGCACACAAAATTTCATGAAAATCAGTCGATCCATTTCGGAGGAGTTTAACCACTAACACCGTGACACGAGAATTTTATATATTAGAAAAACTAGTTTGTAATCGCAACACTGATAGCTGAACGACAGTTATTTAAATAGAAGAAATCGATAATTATGAAATCTCTTTTAGAATTGTTTGATAATTCATTACCATACATATAAACAAATTTTTGATGTATATATGTGCCTATTATAAAGTTATAGATATTTACATGAGACTGTCTGTAAAAGGTAGAAGTCGCCTGGGTCTAGTAGATAGTGTGTTGGCTTACTAGACGTGAGGCCTCGGTTCAAATCCCTGGTATGAAAAAAAAAATATTTCTTCGACGACTTCCTCTCAGCAGA
This sequence comes from Sarcophaga rosellei, assembly GCA_930367235.1. Classification (NCBI taxonomy): domain Eukaryota; kingdom Metazoa; phylum Arthropoda; class Insecta; order Diptera; family Sarcophagidae; genus Sarcophaga; species Sarcophaga rosellei. The sequence continues at coordinate 3,301,203 of OV884022.1, read as the reverse complement.
TTTCTGGCAAAATCTCTGGGAGTAAATAAAATTGCCATGAAAAATTTCTCAAAAATCTGTCGTTTGGAGTTGACGTTAAACTTGTAGGTCCCGCCCGTCTCATGTATAAAATTAACACACACAACATAATTGGTATGAGAAACTAGGTCCATAATCCTGACTGAAGGTTTGTAATTATTAATTATGTATGTACTACATATATATATAATGCAAACGTAAATATTAGATTGGTGGGTGGTGTGAGAAGTTAGGTCGTAAACAAAGTAGAATATGTAATATTCAAAATTACAAAACAAAAATGTGATAAGTTTGTTTGATATGCACTGTGCGATTTTCACTAACATTTTAGAACAGAACATTTTAGATTGCACCTGTAAAACCAATGTCGATATAATACAGTGCTTTAAAATCAAACTTTAAAAAGCTTTATAAGTATTAAAACCCCCAAAAGATTAAAATGATTGATATTAGATAGTATGTCGTGCCAACTCAGATTCGCCATAGTATGTGATTTTAATGTGGTGTAGAGATTTATATGAAAATTATCAACAACAAGCATACACTGTTGTATATTCGTCCAACAATATACGCAATACAACGATACAAGGGCTTGTGTGAATTGCCCCAGTATATTTTTAAGTAGGGAAGTTACGTATATTTACTGTGAATTCAAAATGCTCTTGGTACCTGACCGGCAAAAACTTCTGGTCATAAGAACGTGGTGAAGCAGGACGTAGCAAAGTCCCACACGTCTTATGCATCTTTGCTATTAGTTTGGGAAACTTTCGCAGAAAATTTGTCTCTACAATAGGTCACATTAATTAACCATCGTTCAGTCCTGGTTTAATTTTTATGGCCGTTTTTATGATGAAAGACGCTCTATATTTAAATTGTAAAAACGTCTTGAAAATTTATTTTCAACTTCAATCAGTAAAAGTATAAAAAAACAACACCAAGGTGTTTCTGTATTTGAGAAACGTTATCAGCACCAGAGATCAGCAATGAATCGTTTTTTCGCTACTCACAAGTACTCATGAAATTTTGAATATGAATGAGTCAACACCATTGAAATTCAACTACTCTGATTCATTCGTACTCACTACAACATTGATTTATAAGTACAAGTTGCAATGAGTATGAGTACAACGTTGACATCAAACTCATAACATTCGAAATATGTTTGATTCATACGCCTACTCAATCAGATTCATAAATTTAGAGAAATACTTATAACTAATACTGATAAATGATTCGAGTGATTCGAATCATTCAATAAAATTTATAATTATAGTTGTTGTTGCATTTACAAAAAAGAAGAAAGAAAAAGACAAAGACAAAGACAGCAAGCAAAGTAAACACAAAACCTTCTAGTGAGCATTGTAGCGAATCATATTTATTCGTGATTCTTGTAAATGTTGAGTAAAGGATAGTCGAAATCAATAACATCATGCGTATTGTTAAGTATGAGTACGATGAATATTTTAAACTTTGAATATGAGTAGTATGAGTATGATTCTAAAATAAGTATGAATGCGTATAAATATCAAAAATTATGAGTATGATTCGAGTCTATTCATCTTTTTGAATACTCATTGCTGATGTCTGATCAGCACACATGAACCGATGGAATATTTTTAAATATTTCAATGCAATTTCTCTGAAATAATAGATAGAAACTAATAATAATGTTCTAAGTACATACATAAGTAAATTCATTTTGGTGGAATTTTCTTAAAATTAAAATATAAAATTCATTTAATAAAAGCCTACGCAAATTTCAAATTCGCCAATCGTATTTCAATTATTTTTGTTGACTAGTGTAATATGTTTTCAATCATTCATTCATTCATTGTTGTGAATGTACAATTTTAAATTTATTATTAATTCATTCTAAGCCAAAAATATGTATGTATATAAAAAAATTGGTTTCGTGTGATTTTTCTCCCATAGTATTTATATATTCTTCATAGTGTGTTTATATAAATGTATGTACAGTGCTGTTCAAAAAAATAGATTCACCTGCTCTCCGAAAGGTTTACTAGACATCTCTTATGCAAAGGAGTATATGTAAATAAGTAATTGCACTTTGTTTACTGGCCTCTTATGAATATAATTCCGATACATTTCAAAAATTTGAAGCGTAACTCTTCTTTAAATAATTGCAAGATGTCGATCATGGTGAATCTATTTTATTGAACAGCAGTGTATGTATACCATTTCAAATGTGTTTTTTTTTTTTTATTAACAAACTAAAGCATTTTCGTAACTAAACAAGCTTTTGGCTTTAACATTGGGGGCAGTAAATAATCTGTCTGGACTTTCCCAAGTCCCATCTTCATGCTTAGAAGTGCTCCGACAGTATGGAAAATTAAGCTATGTGGTGAACGATGTACATATATTTTTCATTCCGTCTGAAACTGATCATATTCAATTGATAAACTAACAAACATTACTCTATGGTCCAGTTGTATGCTAAAAACACATTCGAGGCACCAAGTGCTGTGCAGCTACCTATCAAAAATAGAATACATGCGTTTATATGGAAATGATTACAAGCAAAACCTTTTTTTACACGGTAGATACGTTCCAGTGGATAAAAAAGACGAATATTATGTATGTATGTAAATATATAAACAAACTGAAAAGATATACATAGGATTGATGCAGCAGCCTACATATGCCTATAAAATTGAATAACTTTATAAAAACGCACAGATTTAGTTCAATAGTATACACAGAGTTTTTATTTTATTTCATTTTATGATTATAAAAAAATAAAGAAAAAACTTAACAATTCTCTTCCATTTATAAAAATAAAATTAGTTATCAAACTCTTAAGACAATTAGGAACGGAATTATTTTCAATAAAAATTTTTTTTTATTTTATTCGGAGTCAGTTTCTGATAGCAAGCGCATTCTCTTTTGCTGGAGTGGCTCAATATCAGTCTCGTCAGTAGAAAAACTTATTATTTCTACATCTTCAGAAGCTGCTTCTGGCGCTGGTTTATTTCTTTTAACAGCAAATTCTGTTATAGTGCGTTGTGATCCAACTTTGGAAAGAAACGATTTTATCCGTATAAAAAGGAGCGAACAAAAAAAAAAGGAAATTTGTTAAAAAAAAACCGTGTTATTTCAAATTCGTGTAAAAAAAACCGTGTAAAAACAGGTTCGGGTGTAATTTCAAGGCGGCGCGTAAATAGACGTCGATGCAGTTGCCGTGCATTTAAGATAATTTGTATTTTTGTATAATTTTTTGTATTTTTTTCGCGGCAATGATCGGAATTGTGCTGTTAATACAATAAGACGCATGAAAAATATGTTTGTACTAATGAAATGCGAATAAAAATTTTTTTTTTATTATTTTGCTTACACTTTAAAATAATTAAACTGAATGCTGCTTGGATAAGATCAGAATTGCAAAATTGCTGTGCAGCACTTGGCGCCTCAAATGTATTTATCGCATAAGTATAAAATTAAGTCGATCGAATTTTCAGTTGGTATTTATTTATTTTTTTAACAATATGTAAACCCATGCCGAATCTTTTTTTGCGACGAAAAACTTTCAGAGTAAATAAACCTGCCATGAAAAAGTTTCTCAAAAATCTGTAGTTCGGAGTCGACGTTAAACTGTAGGTTTCGCCACTCATGTATAAAATTAACACACACAACATGAGTGGTGTGAGAAGCTAGGCCGTAAACCTGACTGAAATGTTGTAATGGGCAATTATGTATGTATGTACTCGTATATGTAAAGCCTTACGTCTTGTGAAATCAGTTTGGCAGAAGCAGTTATGCATTAACTTATCGTGGTATGCAAACAAAGAACATTTACTGGCCACGAATTAATAATATTCTTGATGCATCGGTCGGCTCCAATATCTCCCGGGGTCCGAACATCTTCGGTTTTTTACAAACATAGGACAAGAACATCAACCAAGTTCGTAAAAAGAGAGTAAAGAATGCATTCAGTTGCTTGTCAGCTTCTAAGAAGCATATTTGTCAAGTTAAATACGCTGTCTTTAGGGATGTGGTGCTGTAGATATTATTAGGTTTCACTTGAAAATATTAAGTTACACTTGAAAATATTACTAACAATTTTCCTCTGGGTTATACGCATGCTTCTCACAACTACAGTCACATTTTATTCATGTTCTCTTTGTGCGACCACTGTTAATCCGAACTAGGAATCCAGGTTCTCTACAAGAATTGTGACCTTAATTATGGAACACAATACGGCTTACGCCCGATGAAGGAGATTAAGAATTCCAGAGCTTAGGAAACATTTCTATCTTTTAGAAGTGAAGTAGATGCGCAAAAAAATGGAAATCCCCATTTTATCGGAGAAAATTCTATATAACAATGAATAGCAGGTCATATACATACATACACACATAATTGGTCATTACAACCCTTCCGTCAGGATTACGGCCTAGCTTCTCACACCACTCACGTTGTGTGCGTTAATTTTATACTTGAGTGGCGGGACCTACAATTCAACGCCGGCTCCTAACGACGACAGATTTTTGAGAAACTTTTTCATGACAGGTTCATTTAGTCTCAGAGTTTTTGCCAGGAATTTGCTGAGAGGAAGTCGCCGAAGAAATTTGCTTTATTTTCATATTTCGTTTTGATATATTCGAAATACGTGTATAATTATAATAAATAACAAAAATATTTAGAAGTATAATTTCAAAACCTCAGATTTGTGTATAAACAAGTCCTATGCCCCCTTCTTTAAAATTTAATACAGTAATATTAATTAAAGGTCTATCCATTTCGTGGTTTCAAAAGTATGGGACTGGAATTCGACATCTGTCAAACTAAGTTGCGAAATCAATTTTTTTCTTTTCAGTTGGAAGTCTGACATTGACGAAAATGGATCGCTTAACTATCACACAACGCATAAGAATTATCAAAACCTACTACAAAAATTGTGATTCTGCCACAGGCACGTATCGTGCTTTAAGAGGAGATTATGGTTTACATAATCGTCCAACTACGCAAGCAATTGGCAAAATTGTGAAGAAATTTGAAGAGACTGGAGTGGTTACAAATATTGAAAGGCCTGTGCATCATTGTTTCGCTCGTTCCGCTGAAAATATCGCTATTGTATGTGAAAGTGTTGCCGAAGACCCGAATGTGTCGATTCCTCGTCGTTCTCAGGAATTAGGACTGTCTTACGGCACATTATGGCGTATTTTGCATTTAGATCTACACCTACGTCCATATAAAGTCCAGCTCACGCAACAACTGAAGCCAGCTGACCATTCACAACGTCGTAGATACGTGGAATGGGTGCTTGAACAACAGGCGGTGGACGGCAATTTTTCGAACAAAATTTTCTTCAGCGATGAAGCACATTCACACTCGGTGGGTATCTTAATAAACAAAATTGTCGTATTTGGGGTCCTCCTGAGAATCCTCAAGTAATTGAAGAGAGGTCATTACATCCAGAAAAAACAGTGTTTGGTGCGCTCTTTGGTCCGAAGGTGTGATTGGACCTTACTTCTTCGAAAACGACGATGGAACGACTGTCACCGTCAATTCGGAGCGTTATGGTCATATGATAACCGACTTTTTTTGCCTGCTATTGAAGAATACGACTTGGAGAATATGTGGTTTCAACAAGACGGTGCCACATGCCACACAACTCGAGCGAATATGGCTTTATTGCAAGAGACATTTCCTGGCCGCGTAATTTCTCGTCGTGGCGATATCAACTGGCCACCAAGATCATGCGATTTGACACCATTAGACTTTCATTAGACGATTCATAAAAAGCTATGGCAATTTTTCTAAACCTATGTGCGATTGTAGCAATTGACAAAAAATGGCCCCGTGCCCACAGTAAGCGAGGCCAGCAAAGTCCCGTCTGGAATGGGTGAAATAAAAATGACTGTACTCATATATGCAAGCTGCAATTATATGCTGCTGTTATAAACAGAATTTGTGATTTAATTTTGGGTCAAATATTTTACTGCCCTTTTTTAAAGTTAAGGACATTCTATGTTCCATCACTGGTGCAAATAAATATGATTTCAGCAAAAAAAATCTTGCTGTTGATTATCACACGGCACCAAAAATCCGTCAATACAAAAAAAAAATTGCCTTGAATTGAATGGCAGAGACCAACTTTAAAGTTCAATGGTTCTGCAGTGAAGGTATGGTAATGCATGATATTTAAAGGTATTGCAACACTTAAAATATTACTTGACACAATTTATGCGTAAATCTACGTCAACATTTTGAGGACTACGTCTGGTCTTACCCCATCAATCAACACAAAGGAGCCGTTATTGGTAGGGAATTGTGGAATAATCTGAAGTAGCGTAGAACAGTGTTGCAAAATTGAAATGGTACTGAACTGTAACTGAAAGAGTACTTTTTTGCATACAATAGCACTTTTGTAAAAAACATACATACGTAATTAGTCAATACAACCCTTCAGTCACATAAGAATCTAGCTTCTCACACCACTTATTCTGTGTGTAAATTTTATACATGAGTGGTGGAACCTACAGTTTAAAATCGACTCCGAACGACAGTTTTTTGAAAAACTTTTTAAAAAAAATATTTTGCTTGCAGAAGGAGGTAGCCGAAAAAATATTTTTGTCACATTTAGTTTTGTTACAAATGTCTGACATGGAGTTTAAACCGTGGTTTCACGTCTTATAAGCCAATACAATACCTACTAGACTATATATTTATTTAAATTTAATACACGTACGGAACGGAACAAAAAAATAACGACTTATACGTGTTCCTCACATACAAAACCAAAACAGCTGATTTAGAACGTAAGAAAATGTAAAAGCCCGGTTTAGTCAAACGTCGTCGGAACGTAATGGAATGTATGTTCGTTTTTAGCATATGAAGAGCAATGTAAATGCTTACCGAAATTACATTACGGTTCGACAAGCGTTCTCATTGTTTTTCGTATTCTAAAAACAAAAGTACGTTCCGTTGATGTTTGGCTAACCGGGGCTAAAGTCTAATTCTACCTTTAGCATTAGGTTGAACATGTTGCTAATGCACATTAATAGTTGAAAAGCGTAAGACATAAAATATGCAATAATAAAAAAGTACTGAAAGCGTTGCGGGGGTACTGCGGTATTTTTGAAATTAAAAGGTACTAAAAAAAGGACTAAAGTAATGAATTCTTCAACACTGGCGTAGTATGGTAGTAGATCTAAACATCTGTGAAAATTTTACAATAAACTTTGTCGCCAATGTAGAATTGGCGAACTAAAGCAAAGACAATTAAGTCTCCCCATAAAGCAACACATGTTTAATTGTACTTTTAAACGTTGCTGTAGATATTAGAGCATAAACAAACAAATCTAAAATGAATATGTATGAGACAATATTGAATAGAATTCTTTTTATTCTTACATTTGTCAATATGTTTGTATATATTTATAAACTAGCTGACCCAGCGAACTTCGTCCCGCATAAAATTATTCTTTTTCATTGCCAAAAACAGGTCACATTATACATTTATTGTACTATGCTACATAAAACAGTTATATAAAAACAACTAACTTACTATAAGTGTGGGGATGTATTTATAATCTAAAGCATTGTAGACAATGCTTCATTTAGGGTAATAAATTATTCTTTATTAAAGTAACGAATATATTTAAAAAACCAATTCTTGATAGCTATCTAAACATCAAAAATAATTGTTCATATTTTTACTATTCATTAATTATTATTACATATTTTTCTATACTTTTCGCTCACATATACATATTATTTGGTTAATAAGTAGACTTGAAAATATTACTAACAATTTTCCACTGGGTTAATATGCCTCTCATAATTTTTATCATGTTCTCTTTATGCCGGCGTCTGAGAATAAGTGATTTAGGAACAGTGTTGCCTTTTTTTTGGTTATTTCTAACCAAAATCGGTTATTTTTTTGATCAATGTGTAGTTTTTGGTTTTGTTTATTTTTTTCTTATAAAAAACCTATTTTTTGTTTCATTTTTTATTAATTATAATTTAAACTTGAAAAAATAAAACAAAAGTCTATGAGTTTAATTTTGGTTATATTTTTTCTTATTTGGTGATTTTTTCACAAATGTTGGTTACAAAATTTTTTTCGTGGCAACACTGTTTCAGAAGAATAAATAAAAAATTAGTCAAACAACAAAAACGCACGATGAGAACATTGATACGCTCTTGGTTTCTTTATCTTTCCCTTCTATCTTTCCTCCCGCGTCGTGAAATATTTTTGAAAAATATTCCAAAATATGTAGTATGTAGCATACGTGGGCATGGCCCCTAGCTCATTTGGAATATCAACATAGAAAGTAGCCTATAACTCCTTCCAGACATAAAGGAAGATACTGTGAACATTTCAAGAAAATCGGTTCAGCCGTTTAGTCGTCTATAAACTTCAAACATACAAACATACAATCAAACACACATTCATTTTTATATATAAGATATGTTATCTATTACTTATTAAATAGATTCTTTGTGACGTAAAATTTCTGTTGTCATTTATTTTTATCCTGTCAATCATTTTCTTTCACTATCTTCCTTGAAAAACACTTTCGCTTTTCCATATAGCATTAACAACTATGTGAAACATGTATAAATGTACTTTTAAAATGACTGACATGCCGTATATATTTATATATATATACACATATACATATACAGTCAGAGACTAAAATTTAAATACACTTCAAAAAAATGTGCCCCCTTAATTTTAATGCATTTTATACATATGTAAGTGACGGCACCTACAGTTTTAAGTCGACTCCGTACGACTGATTTTTGAGAAAATTTTTCACGATAAATTTATTTACTCTCAGACTTGTTTTTAGAAATCTGCTAAGAGGAAGTCGCCGAACGAATATTTTTTCATATATCATTTTGTTGCAGATGTCTGATCTGAGGATTGAACTGTGGCGTCATGTCTAATAATAAAACACACTAACTACTAGACGCCGGCAACTAGGATAGCTGAGTTCAATACTTTTGTTATATTACCTATCTTTCCATACATACATACATAATTGGCCATTACAACCCTTCAGTCAGGATTACGGCCTAGCTCCTCAACACCACTCATGTTGTGTGCCTTAATTTTATACATGAGTGGCGGGACCTACAATTTAACGTCGATTCCGAACGACAGATTTTTTGAGAAGCTTTTCATGGCAATTTTTACTCTCAGAGTTTTTGCCAGAAATCTGCTGAGAGGAAGTCGCCGAAGAAATATTTTCATATTTTCGTTTAGATGTCTGACCTGGGATTCGAACTCGGGCCTTTCGTCTAAATAAGCCAATACACTACCTACTTGACCATGGCGACTTATCTTTCCATACGGGTCATTAAAATCAAGATAGAAATGTTCAAATAAACTTCAGTTCCCTTTCGAAAGTGTATTTAAACTAGCTTCTGACTGTAGAGATACATATATATAGTTTTGCATAGTTCGGCATATTTGGAATAAAAGGTCGTCAAATAGCCAATTCTGGCGAAAGACAGAACTGCGCTCGATAAACAAAATCCGGTTGGCACAATAAAACACGGTGGTGGTAGAGTTAGGATACGGGGATGCATGGTGGCTTCGGGGATAGGTCAACATGAATTTATTGAGTCCACCATGAATAAATATGGATGCCTAAACATATTAAGAAATAATTTAAAATAAAGTGCGGCAAAACTCAACCTACCATCTACGTTTTGGTTCCAACAGGATAACGACCCAAAGCACACTGCGGAGGTCGTTCGACTTTGGCTCCTGTATAATGCTCCAAGACAGTTCAAGACACCCCCCAAATCTCCAGATCTCAATCCTATTGAGCATCTGTGGAATTTATTAGAGGAAAAAATTCGCCAGCATGTAATTAGAAGTAAAGAGACCTTGCGAAATGGGGAATACTCCCGGGAAGAGTGGAAGAAATTAAATGCTGAGGAAACAGAAAAGTTGGTGAATTTCATGCCAAACATATTGAATGAAGTCATAAAACAACGTGGATATCCAATAAAATATTAAATTTAAGATTTAAGCATATTCATTCATCGAAGTTTTCTTTATTTATTTTAACACTGAACGCAGACTCCTTGGTACTTATATTTAATTATTGTGATATTTATTTATTAGTTTTTTGGTTTATGTTTTTAACTAATTTTTAGAAAATGGTTTAAATAAAAAATTCATGAAGAAATTTTGATTTAAATTTAATACTTAATGTGAGTTTTTATATATTTTCTAAAAATACCTTAGGTGAACGCAGACTTTATTGAGTAAGTGTATGTATATATAGACAGATTCACTTGTAAATACAATTGATAAAATATATATATAATTTATTTATAAATATTTTATTTATATAAATAAAAGTATGTTCAACACCAAATTTATTTATTATTTTGATGATTTGATGTTTTTTTTTTATATTTGATGATCACACAACATTAGAATGCAAAATTTTCAAATATCCAAATGTTTATTACAGCCTTCACCTCAAACTGATTATTATGCATGTATCATATGCGATATATGATGTCATAAGGCTAAACTAATACAAATGTTAAAATTCAACAAAAAGTAATTTTTTTAAGACTTTTGAGTAGCTAATTAGTAGTTAAGGCTAGATACAATATACTTATAAGCAAATTTAAATTTATTTTTATTAAATTAAAAATTTTATATAATTGCGTTAATATAAAAGTGAATATAAAAAATTTATGAAATTTAGTTTCCATGTCCTTTGCTAATAGTGCGGTTTACCACCTTGTGTTGTAAACACCAATAGATTGTTTACTATTCTATTATGCTCTCATGTATACACATATACCGTTGCCATTACAGCTTAATTATTATTATTGAGAGCTAACTGCGATAAGTTTCATTATGTACGTAAAAAAAATGTTCACTAGTCATAAAATCATAAATAGAGAGTTAGAAAGAAGCCTTTTATATTTAGATGAGATGATGAGGGTCAGTACAATCAAAAGACGGTCACAGGGTGGAATCCTTTCACCAATGTGGATTCTGATTGGGAGTGAACTCCTAAAAAACTATCTGATGTGGTAATCGACTGCCAACGTAGTGTATGAATTAATAGTGGTTAGGATAGTAAATGCTGTAAATGTGTGAAGAAAAATTTGATAAACATAACCTCAATCAACTATTAAAGGGAGTAATATATCGGATATAAACCCCAATCAACAAGATTAAAGGGAGAAATATAGGGTGTTTTTTATAGAGGTATAGAACTTGGAGGCCAATTCACAGGTCCAAAACATGAAATTAGGCGGTCATCAAACGTGTCTTTTAATAAATCGAAATAAAATTGCACTATTTGCAAGCGTTGTTCAGGCGTGAGTCTATTCATGATGAATTGCCAAACCAAGCTGAGAATAAATCACTTGACAGCTGTTAAATCGGTCGCCATATTGAAAAGTAATGCCAACTTAAAGTTCTATACCTCTATAAAAAACACCCTTTATATCGATTTTTACTTAGATGATCATCACTGAAGTCGCCGTAGTCTAGTAGGTAGTGTGTTGGCTTGTTGGACGTAAAGCACGGGTTCGTATCCCAGGCCAGACATCAAAAACGAAATATGAAAAAATATTTCTTCGGCAACTTCCTCTCAGCAGATTTCTGGCAAAAACTCTGAGAGTAAATAAAATTGCCATGAAAAGTTTCTCAAAAATCTGTCGTTCGGAGTCGACGCTAAACTGTAGGTCCCGCCACTCATGTATAAAATTAACGCACACAACATGAGTGGAGTGGTCCTAACTGAAGGGTTGTAATGACCAATTATGTATGTATGTAATAATTACCACGGTGTAATACTATGATAAAAATGAAAGACTGGATGTATGTACTCGCACATGCTTTACATAAAAGTGCTAAACTCCGTTTTCATGCAGGCTCAAATATCAAGAAAGCATCCAGTGCATAACGCACAACTAACGCAACGTTTCCATTGTTTTTTAATCATCTTTTATGCAAATACATCCATAGGTATATGTATGCATGTATATATGTACTACAAAAATTTCAAATGAAACTATAAGTGAACATACGCCCCCATTCACTGTATCGATGATCAACTCTCTACTCTACTGCTATTTGTAGAGAAAACAAACATTTTTATTTCAAAAATCTCAAAATATGAACACACGTATTCAGCATTCGGAATGAATAATGTTTAGTTTTTCTTTTTTTTTTGTTAAACAATTAACAACAATATTTATTTTTAAATATACCACACACATACATATATATATACATCTATCTACATTTGAGCAAATATACTATATCCACATATATCGCATATGTTCTTTTTTTTATTTTGCTTATGTTTATTACTTTTTAAAAATAGAAAAAATCTGCATATTAATACAATTGTACAAAAATTACTAGATTCTTTAGACTATAGCACCGTGCAAATACTTTAAATTTTCATAAAACTTTCAATTATCCTTGTTCTTCTTGATATTACACTATTGAAAGTCGGCCTAAAAAAAAATAAAGCCTGGGTATTATTAATATTGTCTTTGCAAACGAAGTACGTAATTGAAAAGTGAATTTGACCTAGAGAAGCTTACAAAATCAAATATATTTGTATTTCGTACGCTATGTTTTTTTTTTTGTATTTTCCGTGTTATGGGACCGACTGAAATAAATGTATACATTTTTTAAACAAAAAATAATTCTTTATTCAAACCACAAATTTAAAGTTTAATTCAATCATTTAACTATTGGGTCCGCATCTAACGTTTTTTTTCAACTAGTGCTTATTTCGTGAATGGTAACACTTAGCTCATGTCTGATTTGACTGATAATTAGTTTTATCCTTCCGCTGAACGAATATGGTTGTGTATACGCTTGAACAACGCTGGGAAATCCCACAGAAGATCCCGATTTTGGCAAAAAAAAATCATTTTTTCAGATGAAGCTCATTTTGATCTTGGTGGGTATGTAAACAAGCAAAATTGTTGCATTTGGGGTACAGAAAACCCGCACGCATATATTGAAAAGCCGACGCACCCAAAACGAGTCACTGTTTGGTGCGGATTTTGGTCCAGAGGCACAATTGGGCCATTTTTCTTCGAAAATGAGCAAGGAGTGGCCGTTACAGTCAATGGCGATCGTTATCGGGCCATGTTGAACGAATTTTTGTTCACAAAAATTCAAGAGGAGGATATTGGCAACATTTGGTTTCAACAGGACGGCGCTACGTGCCACACAGCCGAAGCTACACTCGATTTTTGCTCCCTGTTTTTGAAGATCGCATTATCAGCCGCAGAGCTGATGTCGTTTGGCCACCTCGGAGCTGCGATTTGACACCGTTGGACTATTATTTGTGGGATGCCGTCAAAGATAAGTGTTACGCCGGCAAGTCAGAGACAATTGACGCTTTAAAGGACAATATTCGTGAAGCCATTGGTGAAATACATACAGCTGCACACATTCGATAATGTGCTTAAAAATTGGACCGATCGTGTAGGCTACTGCATGGCCAGCCGAGGCAGCCATTTGAATGAAATTATTTTCTATTATTAAGCGGAAGAATTGTACTTTCAAATAAAAAAGTTTTTTTTTAAAGCATTTTCAAAAAAAAAAGTTATTTGGCGGACCCTGTATTTTAAAACAATAAAAATAAAATATTGACCAGTATAGTTTCGTATTATGTTAAAAGTTGGCATCAATATTGAGTGACATCGCCTTTGGCATTGACCCGACCCGACAACGACCCGACTGTGCATGGAGTCTATCAAGTCTAGGCATTCTTGAGGAGTAATGAAATCCCATACTTCCTGTACACATATGTACATCCATAATTGACCATTACAACCCTTCAGTCAGGATTTCGATCTAGTTTCTTACACCACTCAAGTTGTGTGCCTTAATTTTATACTTGAATGGCGGGACATGCCACTCAAGCCGTGGTCTAGTAGGTAGTGTGTTGGCTTATTAGACGAAAGGCACGAGTTCAAATCCCAGGTCAGACGTCAAAACGAAAATATGAAAATATTTCTTCGGCGACTTCCTCTCAGCAGATTTCTGGCAAAAACCGTAATGTAACTTCGGTAAGCATTTATGTTGCTCTTCATATGCTACAAACGAAAGTCGACGTTTGATTAAAAGGGACTTTTACGTTTTGTTACGCTGAGAATCAGCAGTTTTTGTTTTGCATATGATGAACACGTATAAGTCGTTAGTTTTTCTGTTCAGTTGCATACGTGTATTAAATATAAATAAATAAATAGTCTGGTAGATAGTGTGCTGGCATACTAGATGTGATCCCACAGTTCAAACTCCATGTCAGACATTTCCAACAAAACGAAAAATGAAGAAAATATTCCTTCGGCAACCTCGGCAAATAAAATTGCTATTAAAAGTTTCTATTCTGTCGTTCGGAGTCGACTTTAAACTGTACGTCCTGCCACTCTTATATAAAATTAACTCACATAAGTGGCGTGAAAAGCTAGATCATAATCTTGATTGAAGGGTTGCAATGACCATTTAAAAAGTACCATTTGATGCGAAGAAGTACTCTTTCAGTTATAGTTCAGTACCATTTTAAAATTTCAATTTTGCAACGCTGGTAGATTATTAAATATCATATTGCTCTGAGGTACAGAACGTATTTTGCGCTCCCTGGTAAAGAATATTGCCTATGTTTTATCAGTGCTTAGTTCTATTCTATATTTTCTAAAATAGCAATCTAGTTCTACTAAAGCGCTTTTAAGGTTATCGATTATATCTGCAGGTAATATTGCAGTGCTTAGAACAACTGTGTCATCAGCAAAAATTTACAATGTTAGGATACTGCACATTTTTGTAAAATTTGTATTGGGGAAAATCAGATGTATACAGATGGTAGAGTCCTGTGGGCAAACAGCTGTTATAATAAAGGAGTCGATCAGACGAAAACGAGTCAATATGAACTCGGAAGGAACGTAGTTTAAGGGCCATTATTACAAATAGCCGTTAACTAAAGGGAGGATTTTAACGGGCAGATAAATTGTATTTCATTATTATGAGTACCCAATAAGATAGAAGTGAGCTTTAAGCGAAAGGGAGGATCATCCTGCCGGTAACGTTTAAAGTTATGTTTATGTTTGAACTTGCCGTATTATATATTATTTTCAATATGGCAACTTCAAATTTAAACAAAATGAGCATATACAACAAAAAAACCAAGCATGTCGTTGCCACTGCGTTAAAAAACAACATGTTTAATTGAGCAGTCTTATCGACATTACTCCGGCACTACCATATTTTTGAAAACAGTTAACTTTATTTTATCTGTAAGTTGTAATAACGAAAATAAGTTAAAGGTAACTTTACAGTTCCCTTTAGCTAAAGGTAGCTTTAACTAAACCCATGTTTAACGGCAAGTTGTAATAATGACCCTTAGACTGTATTAAGTATGTACACTTATTCAATAAAGTCTGCGTTCACCTAAGGTGTTTTTAGAAAATATATAAAAACCCACATTAAGTATTAAATTTAAATCAAAATTTCTTTAAAGATTTTTTATTTGCACCATTTTCTAAAAATTACTTAAAAAGATAAACCAAAAATTAATAAATAAATATCACAATAATGAAAGTGTTAAAATAAATAAAGAAAACTTTGATGAATATGTTTAAATCTTAAATTTAATATTTTATTGGATATCCACGTTGTTTTATGACTTCCTTCAATCTGTTTGGCATGGAATTTACCAACTTTCCTGTTTCCTCAGCACTTAATATCTCCCACTCTTAACGGGAGTGTTCCCCATTTCGCAAGGTCTCTTTACTTCTAATTACATGCTGGCGAATTTTTTCCTCTAATAAATTCCACAGATGCTCAATAGGATTGTGATCTGGAGATTGGGTGCTATCTTTAGCAGTCTTGAAGCCTTATACAGGACCTCCGCAGTGTGCTTTGGGTCGTTATCCTGTTGGGACCAAAACGTAGGTGGTAGGTTGAGTTTTGCCCCACTTTGTTTTAAATTATTTCTTAATATGTTTAGATATCCATATTGACCCATGGTGGACTCAATAAATTCAAATTGACCTACCCCCGAAGCCGTCATGCCTCCGCATTCCATAACTCCATCATCAGCGTGTTTTACTGTGCCAACCAGATTTTTTTTATCGAGCGCAGTTCTGGTTTTCGCCACACCATTTGACGACCTTTTATTCCAGATATTCCGTATGTGCGATTACTTTTCTGTCATTACAGGACAAATTGATTAATGGATTAAAAGAGGCTGGAGGACAACAAGCCCTACCCTGTGGCTTATTACTCAGAATCGAGATATCACAAAAGACCTATCCTATTTAGATGCTTTAACGAAATTAATAAAACTATACGCAGTTAATGCACCGGCCACAATGGAGTTGTGGAAATGTTTAGCATAATATAACAGACTGTAAAACAAAAGCAATGAAAATGTGTGAATAACGGTTTTTACATACATAATTGGCCATTACAACCCTTCAGTCAGGATTACGGCCTAGCTTCTCAACACCACTCATGTTGTGTGCGTTAATTTTATACATGAGTGGCGGGACCTACAGTTTAAAGTCGACTCCGAACGACAGATTTTTTGAGAAGCTTTTCATGGCAATTTTTACTCTCAGAGTTTTTACCAGAAATCTCCTGAGAGGAAGTCGCCGAAGAAATACTTTTTGTATTTTGTTTTTGATGTCTGGCCTGGGATTCGAACTCGGTCCTTTCGTCTAATAAGGTTTTTAGCTATCCTTTTAATATTAAATATATATATTATGATTTCATTTATCTTTTTTTATTTATACAAACTTTAATATTTTTATTTTGTTATTATTACTTTTTTCCTTAAGTTATTATTGCTGTTTTTTTTTAAATAAATATATTGAATCTATATACATATATAAAAGTGAATGTGTGTTTGTTTGTATGTTTGAACTTTATAGACGATTAAACGGCTGAACCGATTTTCTTAAAATTTCCACACTATCTTCCTCTATGTCTGGAAGGAGTTATAGGCTACTTTTTGTGTTGAAATTTCAAATGAGTGAGGTGCCACGCCCTGATATACTACATACTTAATATTTAATTGCATATGAAATATATTACTCATAAGCATCATAATTAGAGATGAGCGATATTTTCAAAACTGTGATTTAACCACGGTGATTGATAATTCACTGGTAACTACAGTGATTGAAATTGCCAAATAACAGTGACTAATAATGTCGTTCTTTCGAAATTGTTACATACTCAAATTTATTTCATTTTATTTTGAGCGAGGCAGAATTACTATTAGATGATGTTGATTATTTACTTTTGTCTTTTATACATGAACTTTCTGTGAAACTTAATTTTAAAACTTCATATAAAAAAAAATTACACAAAAAATAATAACATTGATGACACCACTTTGATTTTGTTTAGTAGTCTTTTCGTAGTATGTATCTAGTTGTCTCTTTCTTACGACTTCATAAAATACGTTATTGTCATTATTGTTTTCTTTTGGAATACGTTGATCACAATCACTGTTTTAAAGAACAGTGATTAACAAATCACGTTCACTGAGAACAACGTTCTTCAAAAATCACTGGATCGCTCATCTCTAATCATAATACATCTACTAGAATAGTTACCGTGACAAGTATGCAATAAAAAATCTATGATTTTTTGACGTATGAAACTTAATGGAATTAGATATCACTCATACGTCACATATGTAATTTTTAAAAAAGAAATTTTACATCTATTACTCATTCGCATCATAATACATCTACTAGAATAGTTACCCTGACATGTATGCAATAAAAAATCTATGATTTTTGGACGTATGAAACTTAATGGAATTAGATATCACTCATACGTCCCATATGTAATTTTTTTTAAATGAATTTTACATATATATATACAAAAATGAATGTGAGTTTATTTGTTTGTTTGAAGTCTATAGACGACTAAACGGCTAGACCGATTTTCTTGAAATTTTAACAGTACCTTCCTGTATGTCTGGAAGGAATTATAGGCTACTTTTTATTTTAAAATTTCAAGTAGGCGAGGTGCCACGCCCACATATCCAATAAGTATTTAATGTCGCAAATTTTGTATGGACGACTTTGACGTTTATATAAACAAAATGGGCGGATTGACTATAGTGGGCGTGTCACCTCCCATATGAAAAATATTAAAGTATTATATCTAAGAAAATATAACAGTTAGAGTCCTAAAATTTTGTCGAATACACTTTAGTATCAATATGAATATTTTAGACAAAAATGGGCTGACTAGGAAAAGGGGGCGTGGTACTTCCCATATGAATTAAATTTAAAACTTCTTATATCTCGGAAATCATTATAGATAAAATCATCAAATTGTACACGAGCAACACTGAAATAAATATGAATAATTTGTGAAAAAATTGGCGGAAATATGATACAAAAGTTCGTGTACATGGAAAACTATTAGAGCTAGAATCTAGCATGAACCACTTTGACACACATATGAACATTTCGGGTTAGGGAAATAAATGGACTCTATTTTTATATGAATTCTTAGACAGAAAGTAAATACTAAACATCATATATCTGATAAACTATTGCAGCTAAAGTCATGTGTGTTGCCTGTTCATTCCAATACCTGTTTTATTACATGTTTGTAAAAATATAGGGGCATGTGTAACTTAGGCACCATTAACAGTAGACATAGACCATTGATGACACTATACTGCCTTAATTTATTAACTACCTACAGCATACATAATTTTTTTAAGAACCAATTGTTACCTGTGGTTATATAATAGAGACCAAACTTTTATGGAAGAAGCTAGGCCGTAAACCTGACTGAAAATAAAAAGATTTGACCCGTTATGGAATATTTGCCTAATAATGATTGAAAGGAAGTACGTAAATAGTACTTACACTATTTTTCGCAAATTATTTGAATCCCAGATTTTAAAGGAGTTAAGCATTTATTTTGTGAGTGATAATTTTGTTATAAATTAAAAACAAACAAAAATCTTCGCTTTCTAAACGCACCAAAAATGCAGTTAATTTACAATCACAAAGGGCTGACGAAACTCCCGAAGAACGTGATGTTCATCTGAGTGTTGAAAGGTCTAGAGCCTCCACATCTAGAGCTGCTGAGACTCCAGTTCAACGTGATGAACGTTTAGAACAGTTAGCTGCAGAAACACCAGATCAACGAGATGTGCATGTGGAAAGAGAGAGACTACGAGCATCAACATCTAGAGCTGCTGAGACACCTGATCAACGTGATGCACGTTTTAAACGAAAACGATCCCATCTCCAAGACCAAGAATTGATGAGACGCTGGATCATCACGATGTACGCCTAGATGGAGAGAGACTGCGAGCATCAACATCTAGAGCTGAGGAGACACCAGATCAACGTGATGCACGTGTAGAAGGAGAGAATAAAATAAAAAATAATTATTATAAAACATTGTAAATATCAGTAACAAAATCTTCTTATTTTATTACGTTGATGTTATTGACTAAAAATATACATAAGAAAAAATGTATATCAATATATTTTAATATATATATTTCATATCGATAGGAGTAGCGAAGCACACCGGGTTTTAGCTAGTTACAAATAAAACGTATGGTAATTATGCCTAGAAAACGGTAACTTTTTAGATCAATACGATGTCGTTGTTTTCGTCATCAATCATTAAAAACTATATGCGTAAAGCCCCCTTCACACTATCACACAAGTAATATGATCTGTCAAAATTTTATGTAGGAGAGTACGGATGGGATCGTCTAAACATAATATGTAATGAAACTATCACACAATGAGAGAAAATACGCATGAAAATTTGACAGTCGTATGGCTCTCTTCATTTTTTTAAATGTTTCAAAAAACAAGAACATTTCATTAGATCAGGGATGTATTTTTATGTAAACAAAACAAAAAAGTGTAAAACACATGTGCAAAAAAAAACAAAAACAAAAACATTTTTGGCACAAACAATTATTCCTATTTTGTGAAAATATTTTTAGAATTATATTCAATATTTAATTAATAATTTAATGGATTTAGAAAAAGTTGTTGATTTGTCTCCAGTTTTACGCCGTAGTAGCCATTCCCGGCATTTTAATTTCAATAGAAACTTTAAGCAAATTTTTTTACTTTGTTTATGTTTTTTTAACATCTGTTTTCGTCTTACTTTATTATTGTCTTATACCAATTGTGTAAACGCAGAAAAAATAATCATACGACTATTACTTTCTTTTTTGAAATACGGATGGAATTTCATTTTACTTTTTCATCAGACTTTACATATTACTTGTGTGATATTGTGAAGGGGGCTTAAACTGTATGGACCACAGAGTAACCAGAGACGAGAATTAGGACGTTTGAAAAACGCTAAAAACGGCAGCATTGCTGGCGTAATTAGAGGAAGAAAAAAATGTTATAAGTTTTGCGAAACAAATGTGTTAGAATCAACAGATATGCAGAGTAAAAATTGGCGGATAAAGCAGAAAAATTAAATGTAAATAAACATTTATTTTCTGTTAAAACAAGGAAAAAATTTTGAATATTTTTAATTTTTTCAATGGAAATTTTAAAAATTCTTAAATATTTAACTATTAATGGAAATGTGGGTGATTCAAAATTCAAAATTAATATATCTTGTGCAAAAGGTAATTAAGAAGCTAAATATTACAAGATCAACGACGTACTGCTCATAAAAAAATTTTCTAAATTTTTTAATTTCTTAAAAGAAAAAGTTAAAAATTATTATTTTTATTTGTTGCTTTCATTATTTATTAATAGTTTTACACAAAAAATACATTTTTTATTAACTCGTGCCAATATAAAAAAACACACCCCGAAAACTAAAAAAACAAAACAGAGAGACAATCAGAGAGGTACAGAAATACTTTCTTGTAATATTTGCTGTCCCTTTAAAATTTCACCGGTAACTGTCAAATTTCGTCTCTGGTTGCTCGATGGTATGGACGATATGAATTCATCCGAAAAAGAAAATGAAGGACTGTTTGTTAATAAGGTTTCTGATTAATTCATTGTTTTTTAGCCTAACGTAATTACATTATTATACCAGAAATTAGATTGATTTATAAATATTAGTTTGATTTATTTAATTATAATTAAAATAAATTACTAAAAAAAAGTTTTTCTAAAAAAAAGTAAGAAAGAACGAATTTATATGGGGTTAAATTGAACCTAATTTATAAAAATTTTTAAATGCACATTTTACTTTACTTGTGAAAATAAATACAACAATGTGTTCCCATCACACAATCCAAAAATATTATGCTTTTTTTTCTTTATCAACCTGATTTCTTTTTTATCAAACAACATTTAGGGCCATTATTACAACTTGCCGTTAAACATGGGTTTAGTTAAAGCTACCTTTAGCTAAAGGGAACTGTAAAGTTACCTTTAACTTATTTTCGGTATTACAACTTACAGATAAAATAAAGTTAACTGTTTTCAAAAATATGCCAGTGCCGGAGTAATGTCGATAAAACTGCTCAAGTTTTTTAAACGAAGGGTCTCTTTTTTTTGTTGTGGTGTTTCTCATTTTGTTTATATTTGAAGTTGCCATATTGAAAATAATAGATAATACGGCAAGTTCTAACATAAACTTAACTATAAAAGTTACCGGTAGGATGATCCTTCCTTTAGCTTAACGCTCACTTCTACCTTATTGTCCACTTATAGTAGGTTAGGTTAGGTTAGAGGACGTGTACTTGTCAACTGTGACAAGTACAGTACCCGGCGGTCGAATTGACCCATTGTACAAAGTCCTAGCATCTCTACCACACGTGTTGCGTGCGTTAATTTTATACATGAGTAGCGGGACCTACAGTTTAAAGTCGACTCCGAACGACAGATTTTTGAGAAAGTTTTCATGGCAATTTTTACTCTCAGAGTTTTTGCCAGAAATCTGCTAGGAGGAAGTCGCCGACGAAATATTTTCATATTTTCGTTTTGATGTCTGACCTGTTGTTTGTACTCTGGCCTTACGTCTAATAAGCCGACACACTACCTACTAGACCACGGCGACTTCTTGTCCACTTATAATAATGAAAAACAATTTATCTACCCGTTAAAATGCTCCCTTTAATTAACGGCAAGTTGTAATAATGGCCCTATGAATGTTATAGAACGGAGGCGTCGATATATTGTTTCATAATATATACACCCAATTCTGTTTTTACACGGTTTTGTAATAACACGGTCTAGAAAAATAATTTATTCTGTTTTTACACGATGATATTTGATATAGCACGGTTGAGAAAAGTTTATAAAAAGCGAAGTTTCCAGTATATTTTGGCTAATATGGATAGTAATGATAAAACACTTAGGGTGCGAACAGAGTGAGCGCTGATGCCGAGCCGAGCTTATTGGCGCTTATTTTCATGCGAGAAGAAAATTTGTATATAACATAGTGAATGCGAGAATCAGCGCTGAAATTCAGTTTATTGCATGTGTTTTGCTTTTATGTCATTTAGTCTTCTTGTTCATTTGTGTTTATAAAATTGCTGTACACTGTAATGGATTCCTCTGATGAAGTGTATTTTGCTTCTCCTAGTGTGATTAATGCAATTATTAACACAAAAGAATTTGGAAAACATCCAATTACACTAAAAAGGAAAGAATTTGGTGAATTTCATCATTTATATAATGATTTGCGAAAATATCCAGCTAAATTTCAACAATATACCCGAATGCACACTAAAAAGTAAACATCAACAATGCAAAAAAGCGCGCAAAACGCTTTGAAACTGTTTTCTCGCACTCATCGGCTTTGATCTCTGCTCTTGTCGGCGTTCACTGTGTTATACACAAGCTTATTTGTATTGACTCGTATGTAATCAGTTTTATCGCACTGACAATCTTTATCGCACTGAAAATCTCGGCTCCGCTTTCAGCGCTCACTCTGTACGCACCCTTATAGTAATTGATGCCTGGAAAAAGTTTTCTATTAACGATTGCGTCACACATGCTGTGCTAGCATTATCTGAATTACGACCATCATCTAAAGCAAATTGGCCAGAATGTGTTAAAAACAAAAGTAATGTGCCTGAAAATACGAACGAGTATTCCTCTATAATCAATTTTTCACACTCAGTCGGAGGAGAAGGCTTCGATGACTTAACAAGTGATGGTCTTAAGGAAATGCTACTTGATAAAGTTTTAAGTGAAGACGAAATAATGGAAGTTGCCTTAGAGACTACTGATTCTAAAGAAAGCAGTGATCTCCCTGAACTCTTTTGAAATATTTTACTCTTGGACCTCATCATTACTCTCCGAAACAGTGATGAACCAGTTAAACTAACTAAAAGTTTAATTCAAGAAGATATTCAACTTGCTAATAAATTGGGAAATCATTTTATCACAAACTATTCTAATGGTGAAAGAGCTACACAGTTTCAACGTGATCTGAAATCTTGTATGGCTCATTACTATGAGTTACATGTATGACATCCGATGATGATAGCCAATAGAATTCTGTTATTTTCATCATCACATTGACTGCTTTTAATTTTTTATTTATGAATTGGTGAATGTACCTTTTGTTTACCAACTTGTATTATTTTTTTGACTTCCTGAACTACAATAGTCTTAAATTTATTTTACTTTTTTTGAAGATTTTAATTGCTTCTCATTTTATGAAATAAAATATGCATTAATGCTTATAAAAATCAGTTTTTCTTTTCTACGAATTATTTTCTTTTTACTTTCTTTTACAAAGTTGAAGGATATGGTACCAATCGCCTTCTTTTCTATGTACATACTTCAATTCTTTTTTTAACACGGTTTTTTTTGGAACGTATCTACCGTGTAAAAACAGAATTAAGTGTATTATGCTATACATATTGAGATAAATTTTAATATAGTTGACTTGGAGTCTTCTATATAAAAAATATATCGTTTCATATCATGTGTAGACCCCATGTTACGTACGGAAAGTCAGACAGAAAGTCATACAGAATTCCATTCGCATTTTAAAAATTGTTTGTTTTTACATGGTTAGTTAAAAACCAAAAATGAACACGTCCGCAATAATGACATGTAATGTAGAGATGAGCGATATTTTCAAAACTGTGATTTAATCACGGTGATTGATAATTCACTGGTAACTACAGTGATCGAAATTGCCAAATAACAGTTACTAATAATGTCGTTCTTTCAAAATTGTTACATACTCAAATTTATTTAATTTTATTTTGAGCGAGGCAGAATTACTATTAGATGATGCTGATTATTTACTTTTGTCTTTTATACATGAACTTTCTGTGAAACTTAATTGTCAAACTTCATATAAAAAAAAATTAAATTAAAAATAATAACATTGATGACAACACTTTGATTTTGTTTAGTAGTATTTTCGTAGTATGTATCTAGTTGTCTCTTTCTTACGACTTAATAAAATACGTTATTGTCATTATTGTTTTCTTTTGGAATACTGTGATCACAATCACTGTTTTAAAGAACAGATCACGTTCACTGAGAACAACGTTCTTCAAAAATCACTGGATCGCTCATCTCTAATGTAATGGCTTTTGCAAAATTTCATTCATTCGTACGCTCTCATTATACGTTGCGTTTACATGATACTAACCGCTCTCTTCTATGCAAAGGTATGGCATGTTTCGATTTATACAAACGACTAAATCCAGCATAAAAGAAAGTACGATTAGTTATTGAGTCTCACGACTGTAACTAATGATGCCTTACAAGTTGTAACATAGTGGCCATTCTTTTAGGGTGCACAATATAATATTTTCAAATTTATGGGAGTATTTATATATACTTAGCAACAATGTGAAGTGTGATATATTCTTTATACATAACATAATATATCATATATAACGAACACATACATATATATGTATATGTGTATATATATGTATATATACATAAGTCGCCGTAGTCTAGAAGGTAGTGAGTTGGGTTATTAGACGTAAGGCCACGGTTCAAACCCCAGGTCAGACATCAAAACGAAATATGAAAAAATATTTCTTCGGCGACTTCCTCTCAGCAGATTTCTGGCACAAACTCTGTAAGTAAGTTAAATTGCCATGAAATGTTTCTCAAAAATCTGTCGTTCGGACCCGACAATATAAAATTAACACACACAACATGAGTGGTGTGAGAAACTAGACCGTAATCCTGACTGAAGGGTTGTAATGGCCAATTATGTATGTCTATATATATTTATATTTATATGTCCTTCTTTGGGCGAGGGGTATCAAAAATTTTAAATTTTCCATAACTATGGCATATGAATCACGCTGAATATGACCGATAGCAAGTGTGGTTTGTGACTTCAGAAAAACATGCAAGTAATAACTTATATATTTACGAGTGCTAAATGGGCTCTGAAGCAGTTGCCAGCTGACCCTAATTTTATTCAAAAAAAAGCCTTGAGTGACAAGGTCTATTTCTGGTTAAATTCGTACATGATTAAGCAAAATTGTTGGATTTCAGACGATACCGATTTACATAAGATCAAAGAGCGCCCAATGCATCCCGAAAAATTCCCTATTTTATGTGGTTTACAACGTAATCCATATGTCAATCCATACGTGATCATCACCGTCAACAGCGGCACTATAAATTGAAATTGAAAAATCTAGACAGCAACTACACGTGCTTTTGACAGGTCGACGCTATATAAACTTATGAATTATAAATAAATTTATGAATTGAAAATTTTGCACTCTTATTACTTAATTAGAATTGCAATTGTATTAAAATGTTTTAATATTTAACGTCTTTTTTGTACATACATACCATACATAATTGGCCATTGCAAACCTTCAGTGAGGATTACGACCTAGCTTCTCACACCACTCATGTTGTATGCTTTAATTTTATACTTAAGTGGCGGGACGTACAGTTTAAAGTCGACTCCGAACGACAGATGTTTGAGTAACTTTTTCATGTCAGGTTTATTTACTCTCAAAGTTTATGCCAGAAATCTGATGAGAGGAAGTCGACGAAGAAATATTTTTTTTTCATATTTCATTTTTGATGTCTGACCTGGGGTTCGAACCCGGGCGTTTACGTCTAATAAGCGAACACACACCTACTAGACTACGGCGACCACGATATATTGAGATTATTGAATTGAAATTCTTTTTCAAACATTACCATTTATTATCTAGTAAAAAAAAAATTAAAATACTTAAACAACTGTAAAGTCTACCAAACAAAAACTTTTAATGGAAACCCTTTTACTTGCAAAATAAAATAGTTTTTTGTTTTCTTTCATTCATCCATTATTTGGTTTTGCTGTGCATGGGGGGTTTGTTTGGCTTAGTTCAGTTAATAATAATGCACAGAGCGCAGTTTTTTTTAAATAAAGTCAAAATATTTTGCATATTTGTAATCTTATTGAAAAAATGTGATAATGTTAACAGTTTACCGAAAACATTAAAAATCGGTGCAATATTTTCGGAATCGGAAAGGCTGAGTGCAACAGAACTTGCATTTAAATATGCTGTATTCAATATAAATCGTGATAAAGGCCTACTGCCTGAAACAAGCCTTCTCTATGACATACAGTACACAAATGAATTGGATTCATTTCATGCCTGCAAAAAGGGTACTTTTTTCTTTAGTATTTAATTGGAAATTTTTCTTTAATTTTTAATATGTCTCTATAGTATGTACGCAAATAAATCATGGTGTTCAGGCGATATTTGGTCCATCAAATAGTTTAATTAGCTCCCATGTACATTCCATTTGTGATGCTCTAGACTTACCACATTTGGAAGCTCATGTTGATACTGACAACGAAGTTGGTTCCCGGGAAGAATTCGCAATTAATTTACATCCATATCAGACATATATTAATGATGCATTTCTTGATGCCATTTACTATTTAAATTGGACTAGAGTAGGAATACTCCACGAGAAGCACTACGGTAAGTTAATGTTAATGCAGAGAAGGAATTAACGGTCACAGCTTTATAGTTCTTATATCTAAATTTCCGCAAAATCTCTACGTTTTTTTGAGATGTTACTTTATGGCTCTTTTTAAATTAAACTTTTGAAGCATGAAGCATGTTAAAAAAAAATATACACTAACGAGCAAAAAAAAGCAAAGCTGAACCATATGATTTTTGGCTACAAGTGTATCAAAATAACGGTAACCAATTCGTTTTTCTTTTTGTCTGTTTATTCGCTGAACTCAGAAAATTTAAACAAATGGTCAATTCACACAAGCCGTTGTATCGTTGTATTCATTGTATTGTTGGAAGAACATACAACAGTGTATGATTGTTGTTGATAATTTTCATATAAAAATCCGATACACTTATACACATTTTTTTCATATGTTTTTAAAAGTTGTATTGGTTTCGTGCTATCAAATTGTGTGAATGAAAAAATGTGTACATGTTTTCATATGTTGTGTTGGTTTCGGGCTATCAAATTGTTAGAATGCCACGAAATACACAATACAGCATAGCATTGAGCGTTCACAAAGAAACAAATGTGTTCAATACAACATACACGATACAAAGTTGTGTGAATTGCCCCCATATGTTTTTAAAAGTTGTATTGGTTTCGTGCTATCAAATTGTGTGAATGAAAAAAATGTGTACATGTTTTCATATGTTTTTAAAGGGTTGTGTTGGTTTCGGGCTATCAAATTGTTTGAATGCTACGAAATACACTATACAGCATAGCATTGAGCGTTCACAAACAAGCAAATGTATTCAATACAACATACACGATACAAAGTTGTGTGAGTTGCCCAAGAAGAGTGATTTCTGGTTTTGTTTATTTAACAAATAGGTAAATATTTAACATTTAAGAAAAATAAGTGACTAATTTCAGCGAGCAAAAAAAAAATGCAACCCAGTGAATTATTAGTGAAAGTAAGTAGATAAAATGAAGTCGGCGTAGTCTAGTAGGTAGTGTGTTGGCTTATTAAACGTAAAGCCCGGGTTCGTATCCCAGGTTAGACAAAATATTTCTTCGGCGACTTCCTCTCAGCAGATTTCTGGCAAAAACTCTGAGAATAAATAAAATTACCGGTGTGCCGAATTGCGTCTAAATTCCGAACAACAAATAGCGTGGAAAGAAAGTCTGCCAGCGGTTGCCCAAGAAAATCTACCCAGCGCAAAGATCGCCAAATTATTACACTGGTTAAAGCTGATCCAAGAATGACGGCTGTCGACGTTACTAAATTTGCTAATGAGCAAATGGGTATTTCCATTGAAGTGCATACTGTTCGCCGCAGATTGAATGATGCCAATTTATTTGCCAGACGTTCCGCAAAAAACCGCTAATATCTAAGGTCAATAAAATCAAGCTCCTTGATTTTGACAAGCGGTATCAAAATTGGTCAAGCGAATAGTGGACAAAAGTGCAATAGAGTGATGAGAGTAAATTTAATCTTTTTGGTTCTGATAGGATAAAATATATTCGAAGACCACCTACGCAGAGATATTCTCCCAGATATCAGCAAAAAACTCTGAGAGTAAATACACCTGCTAAGAAAAAGTTTCTCAAAATCTGTCGTTCGGAGTCGACGTTAAACTGTAGGTCCCGCCACTCAAGTATAAGATTAAGGCATGCGTGGTGTGAGAAGCTAGGCGTAATTCTGACTGAAGGGTTGTAATGGTTGTATGTAACTTGAGTCAACAATTAACATTTAAGAATTATTCGCACATATAATTAATTAATTTACCCTTTTCCGTAATATTTTTCATTTTGTTGCTTGAAAATCAAATTATGAATACTAGTCTTCTTCTTATCGTTTTTTGACGTTTGGAATACGAAATACACAATATGTACAGCATAGCATTGAGCGTTCACAATCAAAAAGTGTATTCAATACAACATACACGATACAAAGTCGTGTGAATTGGCCAATTATTAATTAAATTTATTTTCAATATACGTATCATCAATTCTTTTTTCCAAATGTCCCTTTTATAACTTCTACCAATCCAGTTATGTCAGTGCAGTCCAATAAATGGTCTGTATTAGCAAAAGTTAGAAATAGTGAAGGTCTAAAAAAATTAGGCAGCAAATTGATCGCGCCAGTTTTATGAATTGTTTTAGATCAGTGGAGGACAGCATTGTCAATATTTTTAACTTTGTATATTTGGAAAAAAACTTGTTTTCTACAAAAGCACCCAAAATTTAAAAGAAAAAACACACGGTACACCTATTACTTCCTTCCTTATTTTCCTTATTACAACTTACAAATAAAATTTTTCAAAAATATAGCAGTGCCGGAGCAATGTCGATAAAACTGCTCAATTATACAAGTTTTTTTTTAACGCAGTGGCAATCGCGGTCTTTGTTTAAATTTTAAGTTGCCATATTGAAAATAATATATAATACGGCAAGTTTAAACATAAAGTGACTTTTAAATGTTAAAGCTAGGATGATCCTCCCTTTAGCTTAACGATCACTTCTATCTTATTGGGTACTCATAATAACGAAAAACAATTTATCTGCCCGTTAAAATCCTCCCTTTAGTTAACGGCAAGTTGTAATAATGGTTCTTAGTATATTATTATATGTATTTAACATTTTCCAATATCAAAATTACGAAAGACAAAGTTGTAATATATCTTCTTAATCTTATTTCCTTGTTTAAACTTTTTTTATTTTCTCAAATAGGTCGAATACAGCTAAGACGTTTAATTCGCATACCATTGGAAGTTCATATCCGACATGTAAAACCCGATAACTATTTAAGGATTCTTAATGAAATGAAAGAAAAAGAAATCCACAATTTAATTATTGATACGAATGCCGAATACATACAAGTCTTATTGAAAGAAGTAAGTAAATAAACTACTACTAGTAGATAAAATAAAAACTAAGGAAATATTTACCTACATACATAAAGTGCTTATAATGTCTTAAGCAACAGTCAAGTGACAACGACAGTTCTCTGTATGCAATGCAGAGCTTGATCATTGATCACTGTAGGTTCGTTCAATACTGCTACGTTTCTCTGTGAATTCAAATTGATGACCTGGAATATAATTGCTCACATTTAATGTATAAATAATAAACTTATAAATCTAACCTCCACTTTTCACGGTAATATTTAAGTCGCCACATTATTTTACGAAATTGGAATGAATATGGTTTTTAAGTGACCAACAACTAAATAGCTTATTAAATAAAGGGACCGCCATATAACTTTTTTTGAAAATGCTTTAAAAAAACTACTGAATATTTTCTCAAATTTCTTTTTTTATTTGAAAGTACAATCCTTCCGGTTAATAATGCAAAATAATTTCATTCAAATGGCTGCCTCGGCTGGCCATGCAGTAGCCTACACGATCGGTCCAATTTTTAAGCACATTATCGATTGTGTGCAGCTGTATTTCACCAATGGCTTCACGAATATTGTCCTTTAAAGCGTCAATTGTCTCTGGCTTGTCGGCGTAACACTTATCTTTGACGGCACCCCACAAATAATAGTCCGACGGTGTCAAATCGCAGCTCCGAGGTGGCCAAACGATATTCAACTTTCCGGCTGATAATGTGATCTTCAAAAACAGGGCGCAAAACATCGAGTGTAGCTTCGGCTGTGTGGCACGTAGCGCCGTCCATTTGAAACCAAATGTTGCCAATATCCTCCTTTTCAATTTTTGTGAACAAAAATTCGTTCAACATGGCCGGATAAGGATCGCAATTGACTGTAACGGCCACTCCTTGCTCATTTTCGAAGAAAAATGGCCCAATTATGCCTCTGGACATCCGCACCAAACAGTGACTCGTTTCGGATGCGTCAGCTTTTCAATGTATGCGTGCGGTTTTTCTGTGCCGCAAATACGACAATTTTGCTTGTTTACATACCCACCAAGATCAAAATGAGCTTCTTCTGTAAGTCGATCGCAGAACCAATTGGACTTTTGCATATTATGCAAAATTCGTCTCAATGATGTCTCCGAAATGTTCAATTGCACTGAACCAAAAATTTCCGTAAATACAGTAAAAAGGGGTGTAGAACTGAAGAAATTTCGTTATATATCAGCTAACAAAAATGTGTATTCATATCTACGTCTTTTTTTAGTAAAAATTTAGAAATTTAGTAAATTATTCATATTGAAAAAATTTCTTCACATTGAAGAAATTTCTTTAATATGAATAAAATGCTTTCGTTATTTTGAGGGATGTAAATAAGACGAAATTTAATTGAATTTAATAAAAAACTTTATTCATATTGAAGAAATTTTATTTGAATTTACTAATAATTTTTATTTATATTAAAGAATTTTTATTTCATTGTATTAATATTTTTCGTTAATAAATTTTGTTATTTTAAAATAAATACATATTATTAATCAGTGTTTTTGTATACTGTATAAATTATATGTATTAATATATACATATACATACATACAATATTATTATTACAAAATGTAAATTAAACGATAAATGTAATAAAATGATATTCAGTTAAAAAAGTTTTATAATTATTATATATACATACATGTATAATACATATGTATGTGCTTTTAGTAAAAAAGTCTTGTGAACAGTTAAAAAGAAACTTAAAGATATTTTCGAAAAAAGAACATGTAAATTCAATAACATTAAAACATACATTAAAAACCTAGGTTTACGATTAACAAACTTTTAAACTTCAAATTAACGTATTAATCTGTCCGTATTTGTGGTAATATTATAAACATATTTTTGAATAAAGGACTAAACCAGTATATATTCCTTTGGATACTCTAAATTAAATACAAAAAACAGTTCAAAACATATATCTCAAGCGGTTAATGCTGAGTGCATACAATATTTTATGCCTTCAAAGGAAACAACTATTTTTTTTTGGTTCTAAAATTTTGTTTGCTACTAATACTAAGGGCTGTATTTGTATTTCAGTTTCGTATTTCTTTAGTATTTCTTCTTCACAGGCAGCGAAAATTAGCTGGGAGTCGCGAATAAAATATCTCGTATAACTTCTTTCCATCAATAACATAACATCATCTGAAAAAAATAAAAATACACATCAAATGCATGTCTACACCCATGCGCAGAGTATAAAATTTATAGTAAACTTACTTTCACTTATAATTGTCATTTCTTTCATAGTATTAAATAAAATTGTATTTATCTTGTCTTTAATTCGATCCTTCAACACTGGGCAAATTTTTAAGGAAAACGTTTTAAAGTATTTACGTATGGGCTCTGATTTTGGATACATGTGCATGAAATCCATATCGATCATGTCATGCATCATATCAACGGCCTAGTTATCAACCACGTGGAATGGTACTATTTGATTACATATAGAATTTTCTAGAACACGAGATTCTATAAAAGATTGTCTTTTTCGAAGTATTTTTTGAATTAATAGGCAACAAAATCACTTCAGTGTTAACATCGTCATAAACAGCATCACCAAGATGTATTATATGTCTTAATTTTTTACACTTATAACACTTCATATTTTTGTTAAATTAATAAAAAAAAACACTTTTTGTAATTAAAAACACAATTTTTTAATATAGACACTTTCGTAGCACATGTAAAACTAATATTCTGACAATAATTCTTCCAGCGCCTACTTGGTTTTTAAAATTTCAAAAATAAATAACGTTCTCAGAATAATTTTTCCAACGCCTACTTCGTTCTTTTTTTAATTTCAAAAATAAAAGAGTTAAATTAAAGAAATTTCCTTAATTTTACAGTACCATTGTACATTTAACAAATTTTCTTCAATTCTACAAAATTATATCTAAATTAACAAAAAATAATTATTCAATATGTTATTTTTATTATAAAGGTTTATTTAATTTTGGGTAAATTTTAGTTAAATTTACACAACATTTATTATTTTTAACAAAATGTTATTCAAATCAACAGGTCCGACTTAATTAAATTTTAAAAATAAAACTAATTTCGTAAATTTGAAGAAAAGTCTTTGTTTTTAATAAGATGTATGTAGATTTGAAGAACACTTGTGTAGACTTGAATAAAAAATCTATAGATTTGAATATATTTTTCGTTGAAGGTTTACTAAATTTTGTAGTTAATATTACCTACGATATTTTTTTCAGTGTGTTGAGAACAACGGTGAATTGATGTTGATTGCGCTTCACGCACACTTTCTGCCACAGCAGGAATATTCTCGGGTGTACGCACTGTTTTTGGCCAGTTTCTTTCACTTTTTTCACAAGATAACGAACATGCGGAGCTGACGGTGCTTCTCTTCTTCCAAAATCCGTACGCAATTTTCGCACACATTCTGCAACATTACCATGATTTTCAAAGTAATGTCGCAATATTTCCCAGCGTTGTTCAAGCGTATACACAACCATATTCGTTCAGCGGAAGGATAAAACTAATTATCAGTCAAATCAGATATGAGCTAAGTTTACCATTCACGAAATAAGCACTAGTTGAAAAAAAACGTTAGATGGCGGACCCTTTATAATGGAAGTCGTCGTAGTCTAGTAGGTAGCGTGTTCGCTTATTAGACGTAAAGCCCGGGCTCGATCCCCAGGCCAAACATTAAAACGAAATATGAAAAAAAATATTTCTTCGCCGACTTCCTCTCAGCAGATTTCTGGCAAAAACTCTGAGAGTAAATAAACCTGCCATGAAAAAGTTTCTCAAAAATCTGTCGTTCGGAGTCGACTTTAAACTGTTGGACCCGCCACTCATGTATAAAATTAACGCACACAACATGAGTGGTGTGAGAAGCTAGGCCGTAATCCTGACTGAAGAGTTGTAATGGCCAATTATGTATGTATTTTAGTAGAGTAAAAAGAGTACACCTGCTAGGCGTACGGATAATTGTTTGAAACTTTGTAGAAATAATATTACCGCAAATTATATCGAAACTTTTTTCGATAAATTGTTCTGTTTTTGTAGAATCTCTTGGAAGAAGTTAAGTTACAAACTTCTACTGTACAATTCACTACTGAAGCCAATAAGGTTTTATACTCTTCAGTTACGGGAAAGTGCCTCTGCATCTTACATATAAAAAATTTAATGATGGCCACACAAAATCTTAAATTTGATTATAGAAGCACTTTGATACACCAGAAACTCGAAAATACGTACAGAAATGGGAAAAATATTCGGGCATTAAAATCCCCTTTCCCTTGTAACATATTGAACTACAGTGGCAATTTTTAATGATTCATATATCAGTGTTTGTCGACAATATAAGTATTTGATAACGTTCTACCAAAGTTGCACATTTTTAATAAAAGCCTATATGTCGGTGCTCTTAAATCTTACTATTATTTAATAATTTTATATATTTTTTTTTTGCGTTATAAAATAAAATTAGATATTATGAACATAGCTGCCAAATTTGACGATTTATCGCCATTTTGACGATTTTGAGCTCTAAAAATAACATATTTGCGATTTGACGATTTATGCCCTTATTTTGACGATTTTTCAAAATTAAAAATTCAGGTATGTGATGAAAAATGATCGTTTTGAAAAGTAAAATCAATTTTGAAAACGATAAAGTAGTGATGAATTTAGATTGATTTCATATTCCATTTTTGTTTTATACCGCTTCATTCCTCTACAGAAATGCAACCATAACTATAACATCCAACCTTGTGTTTGTTTACTATAAAGTGAAATACGTTTTAAATTTAATTTCAATAAGAAATTGTATTGCCGATAGCTTAAGCAATTAAATAAAAAAATAATTTTTAAAATACAAATAAATTCAGATTTATTAATATATGATAATAAAAAATTATTGAAACTAAAATTAAACATAAACATTTGTAAATTTCATTGAGATCTAGGTTGAGATTCATAGTTGTGTATTTTTTCTTCCAATTTAAATTGCTTCAGCTTTGTAATTTTCTTTAAGCTTATTTTTTTCATTCGCAGCCTTTTCCATTTCTTTGTGGCGGCGCTTAAATTCGTCTGTTAAAGTTTCTACGGATTTGTAGACACGTCTAACATTGGCGGCAGTTATATCAACATTTTTATTAATTTTTTCTAAGGACCCAAACTATTTAAGTCTTTGACTAAATCCTTCCAAAGATTTTCTGCGTCAATTCTATCGCCTCTGGTGAAGCCTTTAGCCACATCAGTATGATTTTGCATGAAATCAATTAAAGCATCTGCCTGGCGTAAATTCTTGTATCTTCCACTTATATACAAATGAAAAATTATATTTTATCATATTTTCTTTAGAATAAAAATTTACTTACATTTCCTTGACCTTTTCAAATGAATAACAAAATACAAAAAGACACAAGATACAATCTTGTTTTGAAAGCAATTTCAAACTGATATTATAGATTTGTATCACATAGCAAAACGATTGTTTTTACTTGAAACAAAATGGAATATGAAATCGATAAGACAAAACGATAACAGAACTCCCATCACATGTTTTGTCGTTTTCAAATTGTTTTTGTGTCTTAATTGATTTTCATCACATACCTGATTGACATCATATTCTTTACCTTAGTACATTAAGCACAGGGTACAATTAAAAGCCACTTTAAGCTTTGTATTTACTTTGCAATTGTTACTATTGGAAATGTATGTGAGTAAAAACAAGGAGTAAAGTATTATATTTTTAAATTACATACTTTCGAATAACTGTTATAATTTTTCTGTATTTTATTCCTTTAAAAGCCAAAAAATTACAACTCCTAAATAACCTCGTAGTTGAGAATAATTTATCACTTGTCGTTGCAGACAATTTGAAAAATTCAAGCATACATAGCTTCTAATATTACCATCGGAAGAGCAAAGGCAAGCGCCGTTATTTTTTTTCATACGACCAACACTTAGGGTATGGATGGCATTGTGTTTGGAACTATGAAAATTTGCTATGGGAAGAAGGAAAGAGAGAACAGTGTTTATGGATACTAGGTTTGAATATTTTTATAACAAAAGTAACATTAAAGACCTCTGAAAGGATTCATTTTGTCCGTAATGCAGAGTGCGATCCACTGGTCAATAGACCACATACGGATGTGCTGACCGAGAAAGACGAGTTTTGCGTAGGAATACAGTAGTTTTGATTTATATGTATATACAAGTTCCTGTTGTTCCTATAAGGAGGATAGGGCCTTAACGATTTCATTCCATTCATGTTTATCTGCTGCTACGATCCTCAGCTCGTTCCACGTTTTGTTGACTTTGGCTGCTTCTATATCTAATTGTCGACGCCAGGTGTGACTCGGCCGACCTTTCCTGCGGCTGCCTTGTGGATTCTAGTCTATTGCATTTCTGGTGATGTCGGTTTGGGGTCTTCGCAAGGCATGCCCAATCCACCTCCATTTCCGTTTCCGGATTTCGACTTCAACTCGTGTTTGTCCGCACTCGGCAGACAGGTGTTCGTTTGTGATGGTGTTTCGCCAGAGAATTTTTAGTATGCGACGTAGACAACGGTTGATGAATACTTGTAAGGCATTAATGTCGCATTTGTTTGAGTTCCAGGACTCGCATCCTTAAAGCGCAACTGATTTTACGCAGCTGTTGAAGATGTTGATTTTGGTGCGCTTTGAGATATGGGGGGACTTCCATATGTGTTTTAATTGACCGTAAGCTTGCCTGGCCTTGCTAATGCGGTTTCCAACGTCCTCTCTAGAGCCTCCGCTTTTTGTTATTATGCTGCCCAAGTAACAGAATGATTGTACGTCTTCGATCAGTTGTTGTTGTATCATGAATTCTCGTGTATTTGTTGTGTTGATTCTCATGGTTTTCGTTTTTGAGATGTTAATTTTGAGACCACAATTTGCAGATTCGGCGTCGATGTTATTAAGCTTTGACTGCATATCGCCGAATCTGTGTGAGAGCAAACAAATGTCGTCTGCGTAATCTAAATCTTCGAGGCGGCCGTTTAGTCGCCAGGTGATGCCTCTTGGTATTGCTGTGACCTTTTCCATGATGCTGTCGATTACTACATTGAAGAGCAAGGGGAATAATGGGCATCCCTGTCGTGCACCCACTTTGACGTCTATTGGACAGCTGATTGTGTCCTCATGTAGGATGCGGCATTTAGCATTTTCGTATAGCGCTTTAATTAATGTAATAAGCTTTTCTGGTATTCCCTTGCAACGAAGTGCGTTCCATATTGCAGCGTGTTGAATCGATTCAAACGCCATCTCAAAGTCAATGAATGTTAGATACAACGGGGAACGCCATTCGACTGATTGTTCCGTTATTATTCTAAGGCTATTAATATGGTCGATACCAGACTTACTTGCGCGGAAACCTGCTTGCTCACTCCGAATATCGTTGGACAATGCGGTTGACAGACGTTTGTATATTATATTGGCAATGATCTTGTTTACCATGCTCAGAAGAGTAATACCTGTCCAATTCTTGCATTCTGTCAGGTCTCCTTCCTTTGGGATCTTAATTATAATACCCTCTTTTAAGTCGTCGCTTAAGTGATTGGTGTCCCAGAACTTGTCTATTATGGGTTGTATGTAAAGCAGGATCCGCCTTTAATAGTTCTGGCGATATGTTGTCGATTCCTGGTGCTTTGTTGTTTTTAAGTGCTTTAATTGCAGTCTCAATTTCATTTGTATTGGGTTTATTTATCGATATGTCCTGTCTTTCAGTGTGTTGGGGGCAAAGACATGTTGGCTGTATAGTCAGCTGAGTAGTGTTTAGCATTTTCTCATAATGTTCCACCCATATATCAATTTGACCGGTTTTCGATGTGATTATCTCTCCTTGATTGTTTTTTAGTGGTTTGCTTGAGTTGAAGCTCTTGCGTCGTAAATGCTTTGTTATTCTGTACAGATCTTCTATGGGACTCGGAAGCTGCTTGGGCTTCTTTGGCGAGATCATCCACCCAACTGCGTTTGTCTCGTCGAGCGCTTTTCTTGACCTCTTTATCGGTTTGTGTGTATATCTCTTGCAATCTTCTCTTTTCGTTCCTAGTCTTGGCATTATTGAGATTCGCTTTAGTTTTGATTTAGCTGTCTTTTATTTACGTGCGCATTGCCTTTACCTGCACAAAAATGTTGAGAGTGTTATCTATAATTAAAGTAAACAATTTAATTTAGCTGCATTTTTGGCTTATCTGCACAAAAATTCTTGCAAAAGTTAGTTGTGCAGGTAAGTCAAAACTACTGTTTATGATTTCGGGAACAAGTCCCGTTATTTCGCTTCAGCAAAATCCGTTGTAGTAGCGATAGGACAGTGGAACACAAGCCACATTGCAACGATGCTTTAATGGTTCAATGGATTTGGATACACTACTGTTATTAGCGAGCTACTACGGCCTGTCCTGTACACGGTCGAGAAACCTCAAAATATACGTTTAAAAACACACTCATACATGAGAGTTGTATTACATTATCATTCGGTTATAAATGGTGTAAATAGTAAGAATATCAAATGAAGTGAAGTATTTCTTGCATACATACATACATACATAATTGGCCATTACAACCCTTCAGTCAGGATTACGGCCTAGCTTCTCAACAGCACTCAAGTTGTGTGCGTTAATTTTATACATGAGTGGCGGGACCTACAGTTTAAAGTCGACTCCGAACGACAGATTTTTTGAGAAGCTTTTCATGGCAATTTTTACTCTCAGAGTTTTTGCCAGAAATCTGCTGAGAGGAAGTCGCCGAAGAAATACTTTTTGTATTTTGTTTTTGATGTCTGACCTGGGATTCGAACTCGGGCCTTTCGTCTAATAAGCCAACACACTACCTACTAGACCACGGCGACTTTCTTGCGCCGCCTTAAAAAGCCAAGAAACTAAAAAATGTGTCGATTCCAGCCAACATTACACTGAATTTTCATGCTCAGAATGTCAAAAGCTTTTGATTATATTATTATTAATATTATTGCTGCGCTCATGTGTGTTAATAAACAACGCTGGGATAGATTGTTTAAACCGTAAACAATTTTTTCGCGAAAATTATATCAAATTTCTCCATTTTTGGAAAAAAAAATATTAATAAATGAAAAAGAAGGGATGCTAGCTTTTAATTTCCAAAAAATTGTTTGTTGTTGTTGTTGTTTCTAACGATTTTTTGACGATTTTAATAAACGTCTTTGACGATTTGATGCTTCATATATCTGGCAGCTATGATTATTAAGTATTAAATTTGAAATTATAATGGTTTTTAAAAAGAGTTAATAGTTTCACTTATAAATTTTCCTTTTTTCTTTCTTATGTTTTCGTTTTAGATTTTAAGACTTCAAATGAATGAATACAAATATCATTATTTGTTTACTAGCTTCGATATAGAGCTTTTCGATTTAGAAGATTTTAAATACAATTTCGTGAATATAACTTCATATCGTTTGGTGGATGTAAACGATGTTGCCGTAAAAGAAATCCTAAAAGACATGGAAACATTCAAACTGAAATATAATTTAACCAAAGAAAATGACGATTTAGTTCGATCGCATGACGGTCAATTAGATTTTAATAAGAACTATCGTAAAAGACGTACGATCGGTTTTGAACCAGCCTTAGTATTTGATTCAGTTTACATTTTTGCCGTTGGCTTACAGACTTTAGAACAGTCTCATACATTACGTCTAAAAAACATAACCTGCAATGAAGCTGAGCCTTGGGATGGTGGCTTAAGCTTAATTAATTACATAAATTCTGTAAGTATATGTCATAGAAAAAATTATAGCTGAAGTTTTGCGATAACATTAATATCTTCTTCTAAAGGTGGAATGGCGTGGCTTGACAGGCCCAATACAATTTAAAGAAGGACGGCGAATACAATTTAAATTAGACTTAGTAAAGCTAAAACAACACTCGATAGTTAAAGTGGGTGAATGGTCTCCGCAAAGTCGTTTAAACATAACAGAGCCATCATTATTTTTCGATACCGGTTCGATGAATGTTACTATGGTCGTGATTACTATACTGGTAAATATGACTGTTTTTATGATATTCGATTTTTGATTATATAGGGTGTTTTTTATAGAGGTATAGAACTTTAAGTTGCAATAAAATAACGATGGATTATTCGATTGACATGAATTTTATTTATCCGAAAGATAATCTTGTGGCATTACATTTTAAATATGATTTCTGGCATATGATCGCCACGGCTGGCGCGGATGTAGTCCAATCTGGACGTCCGATTTTCGATGACTTTTTCCAACATTTGTGACCGTAAATCGGCAATAACACGGCGAATGTTGTCTTCCAAATGGTCAAGCGTTCATGGCTTTACCGCATAGACCAATGACTTTACATAGCCCCACAGAAAGTAGTCTAGCGCTGTTAAATCACAAGATCTTGGAGGCCAATTTACAGGTCCAAAACGTGAAATTAGGCGGTCATCAAACGTGTCTTTCAATAAATCGAAATAAAATTGCACTATTTGCAAGCGTTGTTCAGGCGTGAATCTATTCATGATGAATTGCCAAACCAAACTGAGAATAAATCACTTGACAGCTGTTAAGTCGGTCGCCATCTTGAAAAGTAATGCCAACTTAAAGTTATATACCTCTATAAAAAACACCCATACAACAGGGGTTCTCATAAGTAGAGGGCTAACATACATACCTCCGAAAATTATGCAAATATGTGCATTCCATTAAAATGGTAACAGCTATAATATACTTAACACATTGCATATGGGTCACGAGATATCTCATTTTCATGTCTCAATCGCCGTATCGGTTCCGTAACTGGCGGCAAATATTTATGTTACATTGAATAGCGGAATAACTGAATTTTGATATTCGGAGAATGAATTCAGTAAATAGGCAAATCCAAAGTTATTTTTTACTGAATCTAAAATTTCTTATAATTATGCTTCATAAATATTATAAAAGTGAATACAAAGGTTATTACCAACGTCCATTGGTCCACGCCGAGTTATCATATTGCCGCCTTTTAAAGTTACTCCAGATCAATACTTAACATTCAAAAAATACGTATGTAATTAAAAAGTTTCACTGATCTTCATCGTATTATGTATTATGAATTGAATGCTACTGTTAAGGTGAGCATTTATAACTAAACATGTTCTTTTTATTATCGTTGGCCGAACCTAAATTAATTTTCTGTTGGACTATACATTACGCCGTCGACGGACTAGGTTTTTACTTATACAACAACACATAAATATCAAAATTTGGATAAGCTTTGTCTTATTAGAATCAACCATAATTACAATGCCGCTACTTACATTTCTCATAACTTTTGAGGCAAAAACGTTAAGCAACAGGCTACCGCCCATTCATCTCTCCCACTCATGCCAACCTCGTTCAACTTCTGTGGTTATGGTATCCATATATGCACTAATGCCAACATGCCTATCGTAGAAAGCCGCAGCTTGAAGTAAGACCAGTATCGTCGTAAGTGACCTTTTGTTTCTCCCACGCTTTCTTGCCTCCACGTGAAATGTGTAAGCTCTCAAATCGGCCGTACAGAATATCCAATGTGGCAAAAGCTTTGTGACACGTAGCGCTTTTCTGTTGACACCATATGTTTTTGGTATTTAGATCATCCAATTCAGGCGAAAAGAAATTTGTTATCACAAGCCTGTAGGGCTTCCTTGATATTCATGTCAGGACCTCGATTAGCTGCATCCCAACATGCTTACACTAGGGGCAAATCAGTGGAAACAGCTCTACACTCTGTCATCCCACAGGTGGAGAAATACTTGCACGTTAAAGAATACACTCTGGCTATCTTCCTTGACAGTGAGGGTGCACTGCAAAAACATCAACCCAAACGCTATAGTAAAGACTCTTAATTATCCTAACCTAGGACAGAATCTGTTTAAGTTTATAGAGAATAGTAACATCCTCCTCGGGAACTACGTACTGACAGAGATTTGTTTGTAGAGGTATACCGCAAAGCGGTGTTCTAACACCACTTATCTGGAATCTTAAAAACTTTTGAGAAAGCTCGAATCCTCTGGCAATAATTCCATAGCTTATGCTGACGGCATTGCCATTGCTGCGCAGAGCAGCAAACTAAACATCGCGCTGTCAACGGTATCAACTTGGTGCAGGGTATTTGAGCTAGTACAGAACTAGTGTTTTGCACTAAATGTGGTAAAATATTGTTCACCCGCAACACTATACCTAAGATTTCAAACAAAATAAATGAAATTAATTTATTTTTATTATTATTCTTATTTTCATATTAATTATGCCGACTATTTGCCAGAAAAGGAGACGCCCTATGTTATGATGCACTACGGTAAAAATTTTACCGGAAATGAAAGATTTTTTGGATTTTGTGTGGATATTTTGGAACTTGTCGCAAGGGACGTTGGTTTTGATTACATATTAGATTTAGTACCAGATCGTAAGTATGGAGCCAAAGATCCACAAACTAGCGAATGGAATGGCATGGTGGCACAACTCATGAAATATGTAAGTTTGAATAATAAAAAAGAAAAAAAGCAAAACTAACCAGCTGATAGCTGTCAAAGTACCCAGCACAAGTCAAAACTTGCCTAACTTTATGGGTTACTCTAACCGATAAATAGCGAATCAAACTATACACATAAAAAATGAATTTCAACTATTGTTTTTGTTAAGCTTCATGTTCCATTTTTCTGGCCACGCAACAATTTTATCCAATAATACTAATTTGCTAATGGAATCAATTATGTTTATAGCAACAGCTAAAATGCAAGTGTCATGTGTCTATTTTACACAATTTAGGAATTAGCAAGCCTGATGTGAAGTCGCCGTAGTCTAGTAGATAGTGTGTTGGCTTATTAGACGTAAAATACGAGTCTAAACCCCCATCAGACATCAAGACGAAATATGAAAAAAAATATTTCTTCGGCGACTTCCTCTCAGCAGATTTCTGGCAAAAACTCTGAGAGTAAATAAAATATGCCACGAATAGTTTCTCAAAAATCTGTCGTTCGGAGTCGACGTTAAACTGTAGGTCCCGCCACTCACGTATAAAGATTAACGCAAACAACCTGTGTGGTGTGATAAGCTAGGCCGTAATCCTGACTGAAGGGTTGTAATGGCTAAAAAATTATGTAAGTCTGATGTGTAAAGTAAATATAGAAGGTCTGAAATAGTTTTATAAAATATTATTTCGGGTGTGCTCAGACAGTATAGTTTTCAAAATCTATTGTGGCAGTAATTGGCCCAATAACGACAGCGTAGTTGTCGAATTTATGTTTAAAAAAATTCTAGACAGTAAATTTGTTTGTCGGTGGTCGCCGTAGTCTAGTAAGTAGTGTGTTGGCTTATTAGACGTAAAACACGAGTTCAAACCCCAGGTCAGACATCAAGACGAAATATGAAAAAAAAATATTTCTTCGGCGACTTCCTCTCAGCAGATTCCTGGCAAAAACTCTGAGAGTAAATAAACCTGCCATGAAAAAGTTTCCCAAAAATCTGTCGTTCGGAGTCGACGTTAAACTGTAGGTCCCGCCAAGGCACACAACATGAGTGGTGTGATAAGCTAGGCCGTAATCCTGACTGAAGGGTTGTAATGGCCAAAAAATTATGTAAGTCTGATTTGTAAAGTAAATATAGAAGTAGGTTAAGTACGCTACCTGTGGCACACCTGCTTTAATTGGTCTAATGCTTTTTTTGTCTTAGTCTGAAATAGTTTTATAAAATATTATTTCGGGTGTGCTCAGACAGTATAGTTTTCAAAATCCATTGTGGCAGTAATTGGTCCAATAACGACAGCGTTGTTGTCGAATTTATGTTTAAAAAAGTTCAAGACAGTAAATTTGTTTGTCGGTGGTCGCCGCAGTTTAGTAGGTAGTGTGTTCGCTTATTAGACGTAAAGCCCGGGCGGTTCGAGCCCCTGGCCAGACATCAAAAACGAAATATGAAAAACAAATATATTTTCGGCGACTTCCTCTCAGCAGATTTCTGGCAAAAACTCTGAGAGTAAATAAAATTGCCATGAATAGTTTCTCAAAAATATGTCGTTCGGAGTCGACGTTAAACTGTAGGTCCCGCCACTCAAGTATAAAATTAACACACACCATGAGTGGTGTTGAGAATAATCCTGACTGAAGGGTTGTAATGTCCAATTATGTATATGTATGTAATAGAATTTGGTACACATACATACATATTTATTCTGCATTTAAATCTAACCCTACTCTGATATTTAATAACTCATCAATGAAATATGTATATTTAACGACTAAAAATCAATCAAGTCTGGAATTCTATTTGAATCTGATCACCAGTACGTTGGATGGCCAATGGGAAATACCCGGCATCCAAATTCTTTTGTTTGTTTGTTCCATAACTCGTGACCGTTGACTGTGGTTAAACGAGTTTACATATTTTTTTATTGAAGCCTCCACCAATTGTGAATTTTCCTTTGTGATTTGTTAAATAAATGTTTATAATTGGGTGTTTAAATACTGTGCCGTGGTAGGCTGTACAGAGCTGCAATTACTATTTCTTATTTGTAGATTTCGATGAAAAATAATGTGACTTGAAAGTGTTAATCTTTTCTCGTTCGAATATTACAAGACTTTGGGTTATGCAGTGAATTACATAAATTTTTTATTTATTTAATGTCTAGAAGGGAAAAGTATAATAAAGAAGTGTAATTAATAGGTTCAGTCACGCCAACTACAGTATATTTTCAGTTTGATCAACTTTTTTTAAGAAAAGGGAAACTTTATTGCACTGATCTTTGCTGTATGATTTTCACTGACATTCGCTGGTATGTACACATATAATAATTTCAA
Source organism: Sarcophaga rosellei (assembly GCA_930367235.1). NCBI lineage: Eukaryota > Metazoa > Arthropoda > Insecta > Diptera > Sarcophagidae > Sarcophaga > Sarcophaga rosellei. Next base: position 3,256,579 of record OV884022.1, on the reverse strand, counting down.
AACTCAATTGTTTCAGAAAGCTGACTTAGCCGTAGCTCCGATGACTATAACACATGCCCGTGAAAGTGTGATTGATTTTACAAAGCCATTTATGAATCTCGGGATTTCAATACTTTTTAAAGTGCCAACAACACCGCCAACGAAATTGTTTTCATTTATGAACCCTCTAGCTTTTGATATATGGTTATATGTATTAGCCGCTTACTTTCTTGTGTCGTTTACAATTTACACGGTGGCCAAATTTTCCCCTATAGAACACAGCAATAAAATCAAAACTTTAAACACATGCGGCACTAACAATGGCAGTAAAAGTGGTGATTTCAATTTATCAAATAGTTTTTGGTTTACCATCGGAACATTAATGCAACAGAGTTCAGATTTATCACCCCGAGCCATTTCGACACGTATAGTTAGTGCTATTTGGTGGTTCTTTACGCTCATTATAATCGCTTCATATACTGCGAATTTGGCGGCATTTTTAACAGTCGAACGTATGATAACACCAATCGAAAATGCTGAAGATTTGGCAGGTCAAACTGAAATTTCTTATGGGACTTTAGATAGTGGTTCGACAATGGCATTTTTCCGTGATTCTCTTATAGAAACCTATCGCAAAATGTGGCGTAATATGGATAATAAAAAGAAGCCAAGTGCTTTAACTAGTACCTATGAAGAAGGTATTAAACGTGTAAAAGAAAGCAACTATGCATTTCTCATGGAATCAACAATGCTAGACTATATTATACAGAGAGATTGTAATCTTACCCAAATCGGTGGTTTATTAGATACAAAAGGTAAATATGTAACAATAACAATAAGTATTACCGTAAAATATTATATAATTAATAATATTTTATTTATAATCTATTTTACAACATTTACAAAAGTTATTAGACTAGGGGCCATTATTATAACTTGCCGTTAACTAAAGGCAGGATTTTAACGGGCAGATAAATTGTTTTTCATTATTATGAGTACCCAATAAGATAGAAGTGAGCGTTAAGCTAAAGGGAGGATCATCCTGCCAGTAACTTTTAAAGTTAAGTTTATATTTGAACTTGCCATATTATATATTATTTTCAATATGGCAACTTCAAATTTAAACAAACTAAACATATACAACAAAAAACGAAGCCCGTTGTTGCCACTGTGTTAAAAAAATTTGTTTAATGGAGCAGTTTTATGAACATTGCTCCAGCGCTGCCATATTTTTGAAAACAGTTAACTTTGTTTTATCTGTAAGTTGTAATAGCGAAAATAAGTTAAAGGTAATTTTAGAGTTCTTTAACTAAACCCAAGTTTAACGGCAAGTTGCAATACTGGCCCAAGAATTTAAATAAGTTAAATAAATTATTTTTATTTTTGTAATTAAATTTTTAGCAGTGTTCGGTGTACATGATCCATTTTTATATTTAAGATCCATTGTTGGCCTTTTATTGGGATATTACCGCGGTTCCTATGTTGATTTGTATTTTAATTGAGTGATAAGTCGCAAAGAGAGACCAGATGGATTTGATTATTACACCCACGACCCATCATTTGGATGGCTCACATACTTGAGCGCAATCTGCTATTATGGCACTTGCGAACTACAATTTTTTGCCCACCAGCATGAACGCAAATTGATATGCCTCATCAAGTTCTTCCACACTTCAGCAACGTATTCGGAAATATTTTAGCAGGACTATGCATCACCCCACACAAAAAAAACCGGCAGGTTCAAAAATCAAGATGCGATTTAAGCTGTCATTGTCAATCCCTGACAGTTCCTCCAGGTCTTCCATGTAGTAAGCACCTAAGTACTTCCTTCTCCTTTGGCAAAGAGCCGGGCATATGCCCACCAAGTGAGGGACAGTCTCCTTCTCTTCCTCATCTCTGCAGCTTCTGCAAAAATCGTTAGCAAGGCGTACAAGACCAATGCGCCTCGCATGTGTACCCATAATGCAATGCCGGTAATAACACCGATAACCACACTGAGCGCACCTCTTTGCAGTTTAAGCAGATTCATTGCGCGCCCCTCATCCAGCCTTGGTCAGATTTTACGAGCCGTTCTACCCGTGTCCGAAGCCATCCACGTGTCGTTGACGGAATCGACGATCGCATTATCAATTATGAGCCTGCAGGTTCTCACAGCTAATTTCTGGCAAAAACTCTAAGAGTAAATAAACCTGCCATGAAAAAGTTTTTCAAAAATCTGTCGTTCGGAGTCGACATTAAACTGTAGGTCCCACCACTCAAGTATAAAATTAAGGCACACAACATGTGTGGTGTGAGAAGCTAGGCCGTAATCCTGACTGAAGGGTTGTAATGGCCAATTATGTATGTATGTATGTAGGTCCTCATAGGGATGCCCAGATTCGAGAACTCATCGGAGAGTTCGATACTCGTGCCCCACCTGGCAAGTTCTGCAGTTACCCGGAATACCACTGTGCCCCGGTACCCATACGATATGGATATCATATCGTTGCGCTATCTCGTCGAGATATCTGCGACAACTGTACACCGTCTTGGAGTTCATCACGTTAGAACTTAGAGCCCTAATAGCCGCCTGGCTATCAGAGAGTATAGTGTCGTTCCGCTTGGAGACACTTCCGTCCCCAAAAATTCTCGCCGCAGCCTAAAATAGACCTATAGAATACAAATATTGGAATTATATATTGATGATACAATACCGCACTCTAGTTTGACAACAATTCCAGAACTTCCAGACAGATAATTTAAGTGTTCATTATTACTTTTTATTCTTTTCAGGTTACGGTATTGCTACACCCAAAGGATCGCCATGGAGGGATAAAATTTCGTTAGCAATTTTAGAACTTCAAGAAAAAGGCGACATTCAAATGTTATATGATAAATGGTGGAAAAATACTGGTGAAACTTGTGTTAGGAATCGCAATAACAAAATATCAAAGGCAAATGCCTTAGGCCTAGATAATATTGGTAAAAATAAATCTCTGCGAATGGTAATTGCGAAAATTTCACGCTATTTTATGTTTACACTCTTATATTTTAAAGGTGGCGTCTTTGTAGTTCTTATTGTGGGCATTCTCTTTTCCATATGTGTAGCAATGTTCGAATTCTGGCAACATTACAAATTGAAACAAAAGGAGATGAGCGATATATTATCAATGCTGCCAGTAGTAACAAACGATGAGGTATTACAGCAGGGCAGTATTGCTTTGCAGCCGAAAGCGTCCATAAAGATTTCTAGTTTAACACAACTAGATATGTCCTTAAATCAAACACCGCCTCAGCAACGTTCATTGTGGGTAGAAATGTTTGATGAATTTCATTACGCTTTACGCTGTATGGACAGACGCCAAAGGCCAGCTCTAAAACGGTATTGTTCACAGTGTCATCTACTAAAACACGTCGTTATTCAAAATAGGACAACGACTGTGAATTCTGCGACAACGGGAACGACAGCCACGACTACACCAATAAACAATTTAACAAAATTTGAATAAAAATTATATTGAACATATCGAATTCGAAACGTCATTGAAGAAAACATAAAATTATGAATTGTTAAATAATTTAGTTTTCTATAAACAAAATAATAAATAATAAAATAACGTTATTTAAACAGTTAAGATGATAACAAAATATTTAACATGGTAAAATCGGACAATATTTACGAAATTATTTTACATATGTATTCATTTATACATATGTATAGGGTGTTTTTTATAGAGGTATAGAACTTTAAGTTGGCATTACTTTTCAAGATGGCGACCGATTTAACAGCTGTCAAGTGATTTATTCTCAGTTTGGTTTGGCAATTCATCACGCCTTAACAACGCTTGCAAATAGTGCAATTCTATTTCGATTTATTGAAAGACACGTTTGGTGACCGCCTAATTTCACGTTTTGGACCTGTGAATTGGCCTCCAAGATCTTGTGATTTAACACCGCTATACTACTTTCTGTGGGGCTATGTAAAGTCATTGGTCTATGCGGTAAAGCCACAAACGCTTGACCATTTGGAAGACAACATTCGCCGTGTTATTGCCGATATACGGCCACAAATGTTGGAAAAGTCATCAAAAATTGGACGTCCAGATTGGACTACATCCGCGCCAGCCGTGGCGGTCATATGCCAGAAATCATATTTAAAATGTAATGCCATAAGATTATCTTTCTGATAAATAAAATTCATGTCAATCGAATAATCCATCGTTGTTTTATTGCAACTTAAAGTTCTATACCTCAATAAAAAAACACCCTATATATATGTACATATATTTTCTTTTAATTGAGACCAACACTAAGGACCATTATTACAACTTGCCGTTAAACTTGGGTTTAGTTAAAGGTACCTTTAGCTAAAGGGAACTGTAAAGTTACCTTTAACTTATTTTCGTTATTACAACTTACAGATAAAATAAAGTTAACTGTTTTCAAAAATATGGCAGTGACGGAGCAATGTCGATAAAACTGATCAGTTAAGCAAGTTTTTTTTAACGCAGCCGCAACAACGGGCTTCGGTTTTATTGTTGTATATGTTCAGTTTGTTGCCATATTGAAAATAATATGTAATATGGCAAGTTCAAACAAAAACTTAACTTTAAAAGTTAAAGGTAGGATGATCCCCCCTTTAGCCTTGGGTATTCATAATAATGAAAAACAATTTATCTGCCCTTTAAAATCCTCTCTTTAGTTAACGGCAAGTTATAATAATGGCCCTAAGTAGATGACTCTTAATTCATTCATAAAAATAAATTTTTAGGACAACAAATTATACATACATATACATATATTTGAATCAAAAAATATCAGAAACTCATTTCTCCTGACAAAAAGTAACTAGAAATTACGAAACTATATACTTTGTATAGTACATGAATTTAAAATCACACACTAGTAAAAACTTTTTAAAACTGAAGAAATCAGTGCGACTTAGAAATTTGCATCCGTATTTTCTCTCAATTTAGAACGCTCCCATTACATAGTGAGTTTGTACGATACTATCTGCTCTTTTGTATAAAAAAACTTAACATATCGTATGACTTGTGTGATCGTCTAAATCCCCCTTTAGCAACACGCTAGTACTTGATATAGGATGTTAATTGTTCTCACAATAAAATACTTAAGTTGTTCAACACAATTTTGCAGTGGAAAGTATAGCGGTCCGCTCATAAGAACAATAGTGGTAATCGTACTTTTCGTATAAACAAAAAGTGTTGATCGTATTATAATGAAATTATAATCGTGATTTTCATAAATATAATCGAAAAAAGACCATAGCATTTTTTCGTTAACACTCGTGAAACGATGAACTGTGAAAAAAATGGATCACGAATCAAAACGAGTGACGTACATATAACACTCCGTTGTTTGAATATAGTTGAGCAATTCACATGACTTTGTATCGTGTATGTGGTATTAAATACACTTGATTGTTTATGAACGCTCAATGCTATGCTGTATTGTGTATTTCGTATTCCAAATGTCAAAAAACGATAAGAAGAAGAAGACCAGTATTCATAATTTGATTTTCAAGCAACAAAATGAAAAATATTATGGAAAAAAGTAAATTAATTAATTATCTGTACGAACAATGTCATTTTGAAATGTTAATTGTTGACTCCAGTTGCATAGAAAATAGTTTGTATTTTTATTTTTGGCATTTACATAAACTGATAGCACGAAACCAACACAACTTTTTAAAAACATATCAAAACATATACACATTTTTTTCATTCATACAATTTAATAGCACGAAACCAATACAACTTTTAAAAACATATGAAAAAAATATGTATAAGTGTATCGGATTTTTACATGAAAATTATCAACAACAAGCATACACTGTTGGATATTCGTCCAACAATACATTCAATACAACGATACAACAGCTTGTGTGATATGACCAAGTGTGTTAATGGAGAATTTCCGTTCTGAATTCAAGTTCAAAGCTTTGCTGTTTATTAAGCAATTATTAACCGACTATCCATGTGTTTGTTGTCGTCTAAAAATTGGTGTAACGAAAATGTTGTGCTTTATGTTGTGTTTACTGTGGTATTACTTTTTACGCCCGATTTAATGAAGGGCACCTTTGCATCACTTTGGCTTGAAAGAAAAGCATTGTGCGATGCCCCAAGCTCACCGAAATGTTCATACAATAGAGGAATCTGTTGAACAAATGGAAGTATATTCAGTGTCGTCAAGGTTTGTATTTCGAACTAACGACACAACTACCTGTAGAATACAAGTTAAGCATAGAAATTATGTTCCAATATAAGAAAAATTGTTGCATGAGTACCACAATGTAGTATACGCGGTCCTCTCTTACACTTTAATAGCAGTACTTCAAAATAACAACCTTTACGTGTATACTATCAGTTAACAATCGTCTTTCGAATAAATTTGTGAAATGGACAGAGAAATTGAGAAACAAATTAAATGAATCTATGTAAATTAATACACCAATATCTTACAGTGACTTAACCTGAAAGTAAATAAACTTTAATGGATTATTGGGAGAAAACCTCCAGTTTCCATTTAAAATTTTACAATCTTGTTTACAATCAAATACTAATAATTTTGTTATTTTTTAACTTATGTAGGTTAGGTTTGAGGACGTTTTCCTGTCATTGGGACAAGTACAATACTTGGAGGCCAAAATGACGAATTTTAATACGTTCTAATGAAGAGATAGAGGATAATAAAGGAGATAGGGGAAAGAGAGGATAAGGAGACGGAGGAAAAACACTGACCACAAGAACACAAAAGAGCGCGACTACAACATTGGAGCCCTAGCACTTCTCAACCAACTCAAACTATTAATGGTTCTCTGGAGAGTCTTAATGTCGGCACTCGACAAACCTTCGAAGAAGCCCCTGTCCATTGTCCTCAATTTACTAAGGGCTGGGCAGTTACAGAGGAGTTATTCAGTAGTTTCCAACTCCTCCACGTAGCAACATACCCTGCAATAGTCCGACTGGGATATATTTCAGATCCTTGTCAGCGATCTAATCTCGCAGTGCTCTGTAATAAAATCAATAACTAACCCCAGACTGACCTTATCTAAACCCAGCTATCTATCTATCACTATCACTGACTAGGCCATAGAAATGTAGAGACATAACAACCCGATCAATTCCCCCAACGGCTCTGCTCTAATCAAACTCCCCTGAAACATTATGTGATGAGGCCGTAGAGGTGGCAGATTGGGAAATAAATACCACCTATCAAATCAATCGCTCTCAGAAAGTGAACCTAATCTAGCTCATTGCCAAGCACACCGCAATGACCCGGAACCCAGCAGATATGGATTCGGTCTTGTCCAAAGGTCCTTAAAGACGTGATTTACAGCAGACAGACGCAATGACTCTTAGGACAGCCTGACTGTCAACGAAGATCATATAAGATTCCGAATCAGAATCAATAGCCTACCAAATATCAAAAATCTCTACCTGAAACACGCTACAGTCATCCTTCAACCTACAGTGAAGTTCAAGACCGAGCTCCTTACAGAAAACCCCAGCACCTGTACCTCCGCCTATCTTCGACCCATCTGTGAAGATGGGTATACCTATCTGTCTCTGCAGTACTCCACCATTCCATAGTGCCCTAACCGGTACAAGTATCCTTAAACCAGACAGGAACATAGTGTCAGTCCCAATATAGTCGGTGGCTTTTTCCAAAGGTATGTACTTCCCCTCAGGAAATACGACGTTCAGAACTCCGGAGTGTCCTATCGAGCGCTGTCTCCAGCAGCACGATTCCCTCAGACGTATGGCACTGCCCGCTGCACTCTGCCTGACATGCAAATCAAGCGGAGTCAGGCATATATCCAGCGAATGGCCCTGGGTAGAAAAACGCAGCTCTGACCTATGGAGTTCCTACAATGATAAAGAGCATTCAGACCTTTTTCGGCTCTTATCCGGTTCAGCTTGCTGTTTAAAATAAGGTGAAGGTTGAGAAGCTAGGCCGTAACCCTGACGAAGGGTTGTAATGGCCAATTATGTATGTTATGTATGAAGGTTTCAACTTCGTACATACGCGAAAACAAAACAAGGTCTGTGTTTTTGGGATTTATACCCAGACCACAGTTTGCAACCCAAAAGGATAAAATTCCAAGCGCAGACTCCACCAGACCCCTACCTTTGATAAAAATTTACGACCTACCAGAATAACCACATAATAGGCATATGCCACATATTTAAAGCCGCTACTTTCTAAACACCTTAACCAACATTAGCCACCAGGAGCAATAAAAGAGGGGATAGCACCACTCCTTTTGGAGTACCCCTAATTGCACGCGAGCAATAGAACATCCACTCATATTTGATCGGATTAGAATATTACCCAGCATGTGAGTGATAAACCGCAACAGAAAATCTGAGGCATTCACATTCCTAAGTGAATACTCAAATGAAGAAGTGGTAACATTGTTTAAGAACACCTCAATATCTAAGAAAACTGACAAAGTGTACTCACACCTAGCCAAATTCGCCTCAAGAAAGTCTCTCACATAATGAAGAGCGCTCTCAAATTACTTACCCCTAGCATAAGCATGATGCGACGTACTCCACAGATATCGGTCTATGTTTGACCTGAAATATAGATCGATAAGTCTCTCCAAAGATTTCAAAAGAAAGGATCAGGGCAATATCGGTCTATAATCCTTAGGACTGAAGTGACTGGGTTTATCGGCTTTCAGTACAAACACCACAAGCACACCTTTTTAACCGTCAGGTATATTACACCATCGGAGACGATCTCTATAGAAGTCCACCAGGCTCAAATATACTCCCGCAGAAACTCATCCATGTGGTTCTTTTTGAGCACTTTATTTCCCTGGATCTACATGCAGGCCAGCCCACTACCTCTAGCATCCTAATAAGCAGCGGGTTAACTGGCTACTATTACACGGAGGAGTGAGGGGACAAAACAAGACCATAAAATGTCCGTCATAAATCCAACTTGATCATTGATGGCAGAAGTGGAATGACTCCTAAGGACCCTAAGTTCCACAACCTTCTCAAATTTGATCCAGTCGGTTCTTCTTGGATTTCTAAAAGGCCACTAGATAGATTAGTATGAAAGGTTATCAGTTGGCGATCAGAGAAAAACACTCATCTGAAACTCTCCAGTCCCTAATCATAGACCTATCCATGTTAGAGAGCGTAATGCCAATTTCAGCTTCCCTAACACGATTTCTAAAAGTCGGCATATTACCAAAGTTATAAATGTTAAGTTATTAAGAATAATAAAATTCAGAATCGACTTACCCCTAGTATTTATGGCAGCACTGCCCCATTGGCTGCGGTGAGCATTGGCACCGCAATCCAAGACGTGACGACATCTTTTCCTTTTCGCATGCTCCAACAGGAGTGTAATTAAGTCATCAGGAAGAGCTGCAGCATCATACGGCATGCACACATCTCTGTACGCCACAGTTGATACGTCACCTGTACAAAAGGAAGGCGTGATTACCAAATCGAACTTACCACTAGTTATAATACAGGTTCTTACCACATCACTTGTATTAGGAACAAGTAATCTATAATCAGGATCGCTAAAGCCCAGAATCCTATCCATAAGGATATAAGGTTCCTAGATGAGAGCGATATCAACTTCAAGGCGGCGCAGGGTGATTAGAAGGTTGTGTGAGGCGGTTTCGCGGTGATGCAGATTAAGCTGTACCACTTTCAGCCTCCTCTGGGTTCTTGGTGACTGATCAATCGCGATCCAAAGATCGCAGCCTTTCACCACCATCACCCGTCAAGAAGTTATCAACTACTCACGAACTGGTGTTCAAATGTTGTTTTGTTCCCCAATAAGCTCGTGTACGCCATTCATCTGCCTAATTGTAAGTGGGAACCATACCGTCACGGTTGGGCACAGAGGGAGGTCGTATTAAGGATCACCTCCAGCACAGGGCCAGAGTTCACCAAGGCGCTTCACTGCTTCCACAAGGAATGCCGTTGGACCCTCGGAGGAAATGCGCGTTACTGCCGTCACAGCCCTTCTCCATCATAAACTTGATGAGCATTTTTTCAATTAGTATCCATCTTTCAGGAAAGATTTTGACATTCAAATCTGACCTGTCGATGAAAGCCAACTGAAGGGAAGGGTTAGTTCCCCTGTTTTTTTTTTTGGCATTTTGAACTGGAGGGAGGCACCTCGTCAGATTTACTTATTTTCATGTGGTTTCCCGCAAGGGATGAAGAACTGAGCTGTCGATGCGCCCTCCTTCACTTCCAACCTTACACCTTTCTTCTTGGATAAAGGGTTAGCGGTAGTTTCTACCCTCTTTCCTTTATCCATAGAAAAAGGAACACTAACACCTTTACTCTTCACTAGAGGCTTAAAGACTCGAGAAGTCTTCTTTACCCCAGTTGGGAGAAAGGGTGCCGAACCTTCTAAACCCTTGATTGCGGCTTTAGAAGCAGAATCAATTGGCTCCACACTATTATTTGGACACAAGAGACTTTCCTTTCAGAGTCAGCGGCTCGTAAAAGGACACCACACGTGTATATGGTTTCATACCGTGAACCGGTGCCTCTGTGTCCAGCCAGCATTTTCTGATCCTTAACGGAGAGGGAATCCATGTCGCATGTCCTTGTGCAAAGCGGAAAGTTTCCGCTCAAGTTTTCACACCTTGTCAGACGGGATGCTTTTGCCCATGCACTCTGAATCAGTAGCTGATTGTATTATTGAGTTAGAAGCATCCCGACTTAACGGGGAGGTCAACAGTGGGCTGTTAGGTCCTTCAAACCATTCAAGTCACCAGGACTGGATGGTATTATCCCGGGTGACATTCAACATGGGGAGGAGATAATCCTCCCTTGGTTGTTTGCCATCTATAACGCTAGTCTCAGGCTCCTTTACATCCCTTGGAGCTGGAGAATATCTAGGGTGATCTTCACTCCCAAGGCTGGGAAACCGTCCCACACTGGGGCGAATGATTATAGTCCCATAAGTCTGTGTTCCTTTCTTCTGAAGACGCTGGAAAGAGTCCTTGATGTTCATATTAGGGCCTCGATTGATCCAGCGCTTCTATCCGCTTCCCAACATGTGTATACGAGAGGTAAATCAGTGGAGACTGAGCTTATCTCTCGGGTACAAAAGTCCATGCACGTTAAGGAATACACTTTGGCCATTTTTCTGGACATTGAAGGTGCATTTAATAACGTCGAGCCGGACGCCATAGTTAGGGCTCTTGGTTCTCTGAATCTGGGACAGAATCTGGTCAGTTCATCAAGCTTCTCCCAAGTCGAGGATAGTAACCTCCGTAGTGGGGGCCACGAATTATCAGAGAATGGTTCGTAGAGGCACACCGCAAGGCGGTGTCCTATCACCACTTCCTGGAATCTTGCAGTCAACTCACTCTTGAGTGGGCTAGAACACTCTGGCAATGGGGTCATAGCTTACGCTGACGACATTGCCATTGCTACATCGGGAATTTGTCCGCAGACACTGTCGGATAAGTTGAACTTTGCGCTTTCAATCGTGCTGGATGGGTGTAGGGATTTTGGACTGTCTATTAAACCCTCTAAGACCGATACGATTCTTTTTACGAGGAAATATAAAATTCCGACCTTCTCCCTTCCCAGCATAGGTGGGACCAGACTCACGTTGAGTCGCGAGCTTAAATATCTGGGCCTGATCCTCGATCCCAAACTCGGCTGGTGTGCGAATCCGGCTGCAAGGGCACTCAAGGCGGCATGTTCTGCTTACTGCTGCAGTAGAGCGGTCGGAACCAGATAGGGTCTTCGCCCAAGGATCATGTGTTGGATATATTCCACGGTCATCGAACCCAACCTCTTATACGGTGTTGCTTTCTGGTGGACTACTCTGGACAAGAAACACAACTTTAGACTTCTTGACAAGGTCAGAAGGTCAGCTGCCATTTATATAACTGGCGCTCTTCGCACCACCCCCACGAAAGCCTTGTTCGAAATGCTAAACTGGTGCTTCTCGCTAAGGAGGTAGCCAAGTTTGCTGCGACTAGACTTAATGCTCTCTCTCGTTGGCATATTGTACCCTCTGGTCTCACCACTATTCTGGTGGTTGATCCAGTGGCCCCTGTGAACATAGACTATTTCCCTGCTGAATATTGTCTTGACAGATGTTTCCACTCTCTGATTCCAAGTAGGGATGACTGGAATCCTAATACGGTCGTTTTCCCGGAAGTCCTGGATATATACCGACGGCTCTAAACTCGATAATGGGGTTGGGAGCGGTGTCTACTCTGGGAAACTGGACCTGAATATTTCTCTCAGTCTGCCGGACTACTGCAGTGTGTTTCAGGCGGAGGTGATGGCAATTTACCGGGCCGCTCAATGGATCCCCCTCAACGATGCTCCTTTCACTCGCGTCTCGATCTTCTCTGATAGTCAGGCCGCTATAGGATCTCTATCGGTTTTCGTGATTAACTCTAGGATCGTTAGGGAATGTCGCCGCTGTCTCGACCTTCTCCCGGGGCGCTTCACCAGTGTCTCTCTGGTGTGGGTCCCCGGGCACAGTGGAATTCCGGGAAACTGTAGAGCCGACGACCGCCGTTGCGACCCTTCCGGAATCCTCTTCTGTTGAATTGGGCATGCCACTTGCCTCGGTCAAGTTGACCATTGCGCGGAGGTTCTTTCGGCACGCCAACCTATCCTGGATCAATGAGGAGTCCTGCTCCACCGCTAGACTCACCTGGCCCAAAATGGATAGAAGGCGTACCAACCGATTACTTGGTCTTGGTCGTTACGTCATCTCGACTACAGTGGCCTTGCTTACAGGTCATTGCGTCATGGGTAGACACGCGGAAAGAATGAGGCTCGCTTTCAACGACTTATGCCGTGGATGCAGGTCCACTAAGGAAGAGGAGACTGTTGTTTACTTTCTTTGCCAGTGCCCGTCTCTTGCTAGGTGTAGATATAGGTTATTTGGCTCCCCATTCCTTGTTAGCTTAACGGAGCTTTCATCTATTGACATCAAGGATATTGCTTCGTTCATCAAACTTTCTAGCTGGTTTTCCAGTGCGGGGTAGTCGTGCTTTTGTTGTGCAGCCCTTGCGCTGACCAACTTCTTCCTTTTCCCTGATTTTGGTGGAACTTGGTTAGTACAGGGACTGCGTTCACCCGTGGCATCACAATAGGTCGCTATGCGTGCTCAAGTGAGCTTTGTGATATCAGGGCTACCACTCCGACCTAACCTAACCTACATTCAATTTAGGAATTATCTGTTCGGTTAACGTGGCCTAATAACATTAATGTTAGCGTTGACAGAATTTACAATAAGTTTCGAAACTAATGGGCTGTTATAGATTCGACTCCCTTTGCCATACGCATGCAACTTGATAAAACGTTCTTGATTCCTGTAACTTTACGCGGATCTGAAATTTTCACAAACTGTGATACCGATAATAAGCGTAAATTCAATTTAGCTTACAACAATGTAGCAAAATATGTATTTATTTTGGATAAATTTAATAATCTCTTAAATATTAAATGCCTTAGGGCCATTATTACAACTTGCCGTTAACTAAAGGGAGGATTTTAACGGGCAGATAAATTGTTTTTCATTATTATGAGTACCCAATTATTAGAATAGAAGTGTGCGTTAAGCTAAAGGAAGGATCATCCTGCCGGTAACTTTTAAAGTTTGAAGTTTATGTTTGAACTTGCCATATTGAAAATAATATATAATATAAACAAAATGAGCGTATACAACAAAACAAAACGAAGTTGCTACTACTTTAAGAAAAACTTGTTTAATTGAGGGGTTTTATCGACATTGCGCTGGCACTGCCATATTTTTGAAAAAGTTAACTTTGTTTTATCTGTAAGTTGCAATAACGAAAATAAGTTAAAGGTAACTTTACAGTTCCCTTTAGCTAAAGGTAGCTTTAACTGAACCCAAGTTTAACGGCAAGTTGTAATAATGGCCCTTATTGTCCTCCATAAAATTATTTCAAAACGAGAAACACATTAATTTAGCAGGATTAAATTTGCAAGCTCTAACTGTGATAAGAAAATCATCCAGTAAAGATATGATTTTTTGTTACAACGCCATTTTTTTATTATTTTGTTTTTATTAGTGATTAACAATTTTGATTTTTCTTCTAATTTAATGTTTATATTTCGTGGTATCTTTATATAAATATATATATATTTCCTTTGTTTGTGTATATTTATTATACATGTCAATTCACACAAGCCGTTATATCGTTGTATAGAGTGTATTGTTGGACGAATATACAATAGTGTAGGCTTGGTTTCGTTTGTGTTGGTTTCGTGCTATCAAATTGTTTGAATGCCAAAAATTATTTGGTCAATTCACACAAGCCGTTGTATCGTTGTATTCATTGTATTGTTTGAAGAACATACAACAGTGTATGATTGTTGTTGATAATTTTCATATAAAAATCCGATACACTTATACACATTTTTTCCATATGTTTATAAAAGTTGTATTGGTTTCGTGCTATCAAATTGTGAGAATGAAAAAAATGTGTATATGTTTTCATATGTTTTTAAAAATTTATGTTGGTTTCGGCCTATCAAATTGTTTGAATGCCACAAAATACACAATACAGCATAGCATTGAGCGTTCACAAACAAATAAATGTATTCAATACAACATACACGATACAAAGCTGTGTGAATTGCCCAATTATACAAGAAGAAGACATTTGGAATACGAAATACACAATACATCATAGCATTGAGCGTTCACAAACAACCAAGTGTATTCAATACAACATACACGATACAAAGTCGCGTGAATTGGCGAATTATTCTTTATACTTTTCCTCATTTGTTTATTGAACATATTGTTTATTGAACATTTTTATTTTTACATCGATTTCTATATATTCTAAGATTATAACAGTTTCTTACATAACATACATACATAATTGGTCATTACAACCAATGTTTAAACAATCTATTCCAGTGTTGTTTATGGACACATAATAAGCGCAGTAATAATATTGCATCATCGTAATCTATGGGTGCCAGAGTCTCTTGACGTTCTGGGCATGATAATTCAGTATGCTGTTCGCTGAAACCGACAAATTTTGTAGTGCCTTGGCTTCTTAAGACAGTGCAAGAAATATTTCACTTCATCTTCTTCCTACTTACACCACTTATACCCGACCGAAAATGAAATATAACTGTCATGTATGGGCCGGTGCCTCAACGTCTATTATAAGACTTCTCGACCGTAGAATCATTTATTCCTGCGTAAGACTCGTCTTTCTCGACAAACACGTCTGTTTGTGGTGGATTGAACTTTGAATCACACACTGTCATTCGTTAGACAGATTATTCGTAAGTGGAACTCCCTTCCTGCAGGTCACAAACACTGCTCCCTTTTCCCTCATCCCATAACATATTTTCCTAGTCCCAACACAATGCACTGTATGTGTAGGGGCCATCCGCTGTTGGTCGTACGAAAAAATAAATAATGGCACTTGCATTTGGTCTTCCTAGGATAGTATTAGAAGCTATATTCGAATCTTTAAAAATGGTCTACAACGGCAAATGGTAAAATATGCTCAACTACGAAAAGTGCCAATCTTATTTCGAAATTCTTGGTATTGCTATTATGCTTGCAGAACTTTCAATTTTTCTTTAAATACCTGACAATTTCATTTTAAGTTTCTTTACAAATTTAATACTTTACTTCTTGTCATTACTAGACTAAACTTGCTTAAAGAAATTTTTAATATATTAAAGTAAGAAAAATTGTGTAAATTCTTAATTTCTAAAAATCGTCAAAATAAAGGTATAAATCGTCATATTGTCAATATGATAATATTGGAGCACAAAATCGTACAAATGACGATAAATCGTCAAACCTGGCAGCTATGGTTATGATGTGTGTATTAATTGTATACATGAGTGTCGGTACCTGTTTTGAGAAACTTATATGACAATTTTATTTACTCCCAGAGTTTTTGCCAATAATCGGCGAAGGAATATTTTTCCTTCTTGTCGTTGCGATGTCTGACCTGGGGTCATAACATATTCTTATTCATTTTCATTTGTACACTATGGCCCATAATCATAGTCAAATACTAAAGTCGGTTCTTTTTAAAAACAACTTTAATATTTAAACCTGTTACTAACTGTTTCTTAACTATAGTGAAAATTAATAATAGTTTTAAGTTGAACCAGCTTTAAGTGGGTGATTAGTATAATTTTTGAAATTTTACATACAAACTGGTATAAATACTGTAGAAGTGGCATCTCTGCACAGCTGATGCAATAAAAGTGCAAAAAAATAAACAAAATATAAATTGTTATTTTGAAAAAAACAATTGCATAAAATTAATCAGGGGAAATTATTTCCAATGTCCTCAATTGTACACATCTCTCTAATTATTTTTCAACACTTTTTCCACAATTTATGAAAAATTTAACACAATTCATACATTTTTTGTTTTGATTTTGTAAATTTGGATAAATGACAAACAGCTGATAGAGTTAAAGTGATGTTAACTTTGTTAAAAACAACTTCAGCTTGTTTTAAGTATAAAACTGACTTTAGCGGAAAAAGTAAGCTTTTTTTCGTCTATAGTAGCTGAAAAGTAGACTTTTTAATAAATGATTCTTAAAGTATACTTTTTTGATGACTATGATTATGGCCCTATATATTTTATTACTTTATTTCTTTGTATTACTCCCATAGCACTTTCATTTATTAAAATTATATCGTGTTGTGCCATGGTTAATAATAAATAATAACAATAAAGTAGGCAAGCCTGGTGAATTAACGTAAGTTTTTCTTAGTGCTAAAAGTGTTCCAAAAAGGAACTTTAAAGTCACCTTTAAGTTCTTTTCATTATTACAACCTAATGATAAAATAAAGTTAACTTTTTCAAAAATATGACAGCGCCGGAGCAATGTCGATAGCATTACTCAATTAAACAAGTTTTTTTTTTTGTTTATATTTGAAGTTGCCATATTGAAAATAATATATACTATGGCAATATAAACGTATAAAAGTTACAGATAGGATGATCTTCCCTTTAGCTTAACACTCATTTCTACCTTATTGTCCACTTATAATAATGAAAAACAAATTAACTGCCCTTTAAAATCCGCTCTTTAATTAACGGCTATTTGTAATAATGGCCCTTAGAGATCTGTAATGTATACAGAACAAAGCATTAAAAATTGTATACGATTTACCGTTGTTGTATTCTACTATTAATTTATACAAGGAGCTTACCAGGTCAATATAACTAATTTATGGATTACATGAATATCAAGTTTTTATATTTGTTTTTAAAATGCATTAATAAATTTTAATACTCGAAACAGGTCAAATCTTAGAATTCCCCGATGCAGGTTAGAACTAGCCAAACAGAGAATGAGAGAATTATGTAGTTGGAGTAAAATTTGATAGCTTACCTAGCGACTTAACGCTTATTCAAAGAATTTCTAACCTTCCGCAAATAAAGTATATAAGACATTCTAAGGACAAAAGCTTTAACTCTGGACGTAATTGGTAATTTAACTCTTAATGGCAGACCAAGTGGTGATGCACTGGGTGAATTTAATTTTTGTGGAGGCAGAGGTAACTCTGTAATAGATTACTGTATATGTTCACATAATATTTTAAAGTATGTTTATGATTTTAGCATCCTTTGCAAAGACTTTTGTGACCACGTGCCCCTAAGCGTAAAAATTAGTATCTCTAAGACTAATAATCACATACCTACCCCAATTTTGATCTCACAAGGTCTTTGCTGGTATCATAATAATGCTATGAAATACGCTGAATGTTTAGATCAAGCCTCTTATAATGATCCTATAGATCCCAATCACACTGCGGATGAAATGGTTACATGTATTAAAAATAAAATTATTCAAGGTAAATAAAAATAAATGCTGTTTTATTTCCAAGCAGAAATGGTTCAAATGGAAATGTGCTCGTTCTCGCAAAGTAATGCTAAGAAATCTTAATATACTCGCACATATGTATATAGAAGAAAGATCACGTTTTTGAACAAATCGAATTATATGCTTGCCAGGACGAAATATCTCAGCATTTGCCGTAACAGTAAACTAGAAAAAAAAACTAACCAAAATTTATGCAAAATTAATTCAGTTAAATGCAGTAACGAATACGAAATAATCTATATGCTGAAGACTTTTTCGTTCACTTCAATTCAATGTTGCCAAGTGAGAGTATTTTAAATTATATGCATTGGTGTATGCCTAATTTTAATGATTCGTTATTGCATTCACAATTAAAGTATGCGAATTATTTCTATTTTATAAATAATAATTTTATAAATAAGTTTTAAAACATCGCTATTGTTACCTCTTTTAAAACGAGGTGATTCCAATTGTGTTTTTAAATACCATGGCTTATCAGTGCTTGATAAGACGTGCAAAATATATAACAACATTTTTTTGAATCGTATAACTGAGTGAATTGAAAATTTAACATACTAAATGTATATCAAGCGGGGTTTAGAAAACAATATTCTACAGTGGACAATGTTTTTAACCTTGAAATCATAGTTCATCTAATCAATCTGAACAAGAACATATACGCCTTTTTCGTTGATTTTTCACCACATAAGTGGTGTAAGAATTATAGCCGAAGGTTTGAAATGATCAAAAACAAACCTAAAATCTTTAAAGCTGCATCTCAATCAATAATGTTCAACGGAGCGTAAATCTAGGTTTAAAAAAATGTGATAAAGTTGAAGAGTTGTTGAGATAAAAAAAAATGTTGTTGCCAATTAATACACCCAACTATGTACATATATGCTTTACTTGAAAACTGTGTTAAATTTTTTCTATTTTGATAAATCAAAGTTATATTTTTATTACATACATACATAATTGGCCATTACAACCCTTCAGTCAGGATTACGGCCTAGCTTCTCAACACCACTCATGTTGTGTGCGTTAATTTTATACATGAGTGGCGAGACCTACAGTTTAAAGTCGACTCCGAACGACAGATTTTTTGAGAAGCTTTTCATGGCAATTTTATTTACTCTCAGAGTTTTTGCCAGAAATTTGCTGAGAGGAAGTCGCCGAAGAAATACTTTTTGTATTTTGTTTTTGATGTTTGGTCTGGGATTCGAACTCGGGCCTTCCGTCTAATAAGCCAACACACTAGTTACTAGACTACTGTGACTTCCTGAAAACGCTATAGAGATTGCAAATATTTTCCAAAAAAAAAAATTGAAAACATTTGCAACATAACAGAAACGTTAATATACTAGTACATTTGCATATTTTTTTTTAAATAATGAGCTTGGCATCAATACTTCTAAAGAATAAAGCGAAATCCCACTAGCATAAACATGCCTTAAGTTGCCCGGTAACGTATCAAATAATGGATTAAACTCGCTTTTTTTAATATGTTAGTAAAAAAAATACTCACACTTATAGGCTGAGATGAGTTTGAAGAATACCAAAATACTTTTGATTATTACTGCCTGCTTAGAATAAATCATATGTTCTATTCTTCTTCACAACAACAACACAATGAAGTTTGAAGGTTTAATTTTGTTGTGTTACTGTGCTAAGCAAAACAAATATTACCCACACATATGCAAATTTGAACAGTTTAATTTGATGTTCATTTTAACTGGTCTTCGCTTGGACAGAAGAATAAGTGTAAATAATTTAATTTTGATTGAAAAACCGTGGTGGTGGTTGAGTGGTGTTGAGAAGCTAGGCCGTAATCCTGACTGAAGGGTTGTAATGGCCAATTATGTATGTATAGTGTTTTCAGTCTGCAAATTTTCTTAAATCTGGTTTTAACTTTCATATATTTATGGCTGTGCAACAACTGTTTTTGTTTAAGAAAAAAATAAAAAATAAGAAAAATTAAGAAATAATATTACTATAATATTATTTATTGTCGTTGTAGCATTCATTATTTAAAATTTTACTTTTTCACACAACCGGCTTTCTTTATGTTTATACTTGTTTTGTTTTCATTTTGTTTTTATCAGCTGTTTTCAACATTTCAAGGTTGTATTTTATAAAACCTACTTAAAACCAATTAAAAAAGGTTTTAAGATGGTTTTAACACAATAATTTTGTATGGTAAAACCAGGTTTTATTTATGGTTTATGTTATGTTATGGTTTAACGTTAAAACCAACTTTTGCGTTAAAACCACTCAATGTGAAAACTCTATAAAAACAATTCAAAAAAGGTTTTAAGATGGTTTTAACACAATAATTTTGTATGGTAAAACCAGGTTTTATTTATGGATTTAACTTTAAACCCAAGTTTTGCGTTAAAACCACTCAGTGTGAAAATACTATTACACATAATTTTCTGCCTGCATGTGTAATTTATATAAAAGAAGGTAAAACAGAACGTAAACAAAATGCAGAAGTTACTCGGTGATGCAGAATACTGCAATCGATAGAATTTGAAACAAAACGGAATGGAGAATGCCAAATTAATTAAACGAATAAATTTATGATCCGAGCCGAAGCGACGAATAAGGGTTAGCTTCTGGCTTAGTATGGACGCGTTGTTCTCAAGGCCGAAGCTTCTGCAATTTACAAGATTGTCGACTGGCCAATGTGTTACTTACTATACACATCCTTAAGGATGTCGGATGATTTTCCACAACATCCATCTCAATTAGAACATGTTGGACGTCTCTTAATTCTTAATTAGAATTCGTACTCCTAACTCAAAAAATGTTGTTTTTTGCTCCAAATAAAGTGAATTCAGAATAAAAATAAAAACTCTGTACGGAAAATTTGCTCTCTAATCGTTTACAGTGTAATCCACACACACCTCAGGACGTTAAATGCAACGGAAATTTACCATTAAAGGCGTATTTCACATTGTTTCTTATTTGATAAAGATGCGACAATTATGAACAGTTCAATCCGTAATCATAAACGTTCTATTTTTAAGTGAAATCCTGTCGAAGTCACGACGGAGTAGTGATCGTATGCGTTCGTATTTTAGGTTGCTTTACAATTAAGATTAAACAAGCTTATAATTTGTTAAATAAGATATTTTAATATATTTCATTTCATGACGAGTATATATGTATACAAATATATATACATACATAGGTGTATACACATATGATATTAGAAACATTACATTTTTCTTTTACAATAACATATAAGGTATTGCATATTTTTAACATGGCTTCAATATTATCAGTTACATTAACAATATATTTATGTTCAAATGTATATAATGTACTATATATAACAATTACAGGAATTTTATTTTTTATAATATAATATGTTATGAAAGCCATTCAATTGTATTGTTCTCTACAGAAAAAATAATTACGTTTGAATAAAATGAATATAAAGAATTCTATGAAGAAGAGCTAGAGCTACTGTTTTCGACAGTATGAAAAAAATAAAATAAAATATTAAAAAAGTGTATTTAAAACCAACTTATAAATTTCTCAATATTAAAAACGTTTTCAAAAGTAAAAAAGCACTCTGCTTACTACAAGTACGAAACGAAAAGTTTAAGTTGTTCTTTAAATACGCTTGATTCATTCATTCCACATTGAAAAGTTAACTTAGTGGCAGTAATTTCTTTACGATGTAGACATTTAACGAGAATGTTTTTACATTAACTTCCCAATAAACAGTTATTATTAAGTAATTAGAATTAATTAGAACATCATATTTGTTCTTTATCCACAATATTAAAAAAATAAAAGAAATAAACAAAATTTGATGAATTAATTTCGAGTGTATTTCATTTATACCAAATTTAATTTCTATCGAACTCTTTCGAAAATTATAAGCATACAATACTTAGCAAACTGTATGGGAAGTAAATGTAAAAAGTGAATATTATATAATTTTAAGGTTTTGTTTAATTAAAAGGTAATATAAAATGTAATTAAAATATTGTAACGGAAATGTGAAGGAAAAAATGTAATTACAAAATTAGAGCAGAAATCTTAAAAAACAAATTTTTAAACAATTTGAAATTTCATGTTAAATGTTAAAAAAGAAGATAAGTTTTAAAAACGTAGTTAAGTAGGTAGTTATTACACTCATATAAAGTGAAAATATAAAATACCAAATTCCGAAATTTATAAATGTAGAATTAATAAATAATAGTTCTACAAAACCGAATTCTGTTTTACTCGTTTTCAATATAGGGACAGCACTTCCATCTTAAGGTGCATCACCATAATCGCGGTCACCCACATTAATGCGCCCTTCGGCAGCAGTTACAGAGAAGCCCAAAATTCTTGCGTCCAATTTAGTCATTTTATTTTTCTTGACCTTTTTCTGCTTACCCTAATAATGAAAGAAATTAATAATTAAATAAAAAATATTAAAATATATACAAAAACGTTTCATATCTTCCACGAAAATGTGCAACAGGCGTATGCAAATATGAATGTATTAAACAAGTCAAAAAATACCTTATTATCACTGTTGTCATTCACTGATGGAGTTATAGCCAGAGCTGGCTTACATAAGTCATCATCATGAGCATTTTGTGCGCGTTGTAAGTTTTTGTATTTGCTGCGTCGTTCTAAAAATTGTTTAGCGAAGTCTATATACTCCTTGCTTTCACCTATTTTTAATAAATAGAACATGAACGACACCATTAAATTTAACTGGTTTTGTTTATTTATACAAAATAAATATCAATACTAATTTTCGTCATTATAGTAATATTCCGAAGTATGAATAACAAAATATATCTATTAAAATCAATAAAAGCAAAAAATATAGGCGATATTTCTGCTTTAAAAATATACCTAGTTTATTAATTTTCGTTATTTTTATACTAAAAAAATAGAAAATGATGCTTAAAATTTTTTTCTTTGATTCGAAATTACATTACATTTTTTATAAATATGTACATAACTGTAATGTGTGAGTATTCGTACAAACAAAACTCTTAAACCAATTAAAAAAAAAAATAATAATAATAACTTAACACAGATAAGTAAATTAGACCTCTATCTACAAAATTTCTATTGCTCAACCAATAAAAATGCAATACGTTAAGGCTTTTTTATTCAACATATCTTTGACGAGCTCTTATTTATTTGCAGTGGCGATTTGAAGACTACATTTAGGATATTAGCTGTCGCTGGCATAACAATAACGATTTAAAAACTCTTCTAGGGCATAATACAGACATATGTATACATTCCTAAAAAAATAAAGGAAACATTCTACAAAGTATGCCGCTACAAAAAAATTACATTTGCCAGAAGGTATAGTTCTATTTTCAATAAAATGCATTGTGATATAGTAGGAAGAAAGTGAAATGAGTTAGAAGCAGGGCCCTAAATAAGTGATTAACTAAAAATAACTTCGAATACTTCAAACACACCAAAGGAATCATATAAGATTTATATTAAATTATATATATTAAAAAATATTATACTAAATTGATTATATTAAATGATTGATTTATATTAAATTATATTTATATTAAAAAATATTATACTAAATTGGATTTTAACTGTCAGTTTTTGACGAAAAAAGTGTATATTTATATTTTCTTATATTTACTTATTTTTCGAAAGTTTCATTTTTCCATTAGAACATAGCGGCTATTTTAAAACTTTAATATTTATTTAACAAAATAAATCTTTTGTTATGGATTCAACATCTCATAATACACTAGAAAACCTAGCAACTCAGACTTCGTGCGTACATTCATTTTTTGGTGCCGTTTTTGATTACAGCTCGTAAAGTATAAAAAAAAATTTGTTTAAATGATAATTAACCATGTAACAATTTATGTCGAGTATTCTCGTCATCGCATTGGTTCGAATCTACTTTTGTTAGTTTGGCAATATTATTTACTTTAATAAATAATAAATTATTGTAATAATAAATAATTTTATTATCAAAAACAAAAAAAAAATTTTTTAAATCAACAGGGAAAGTTTGATTTTGTCATAATTGCCTGCTTTTACAGCAGACACATTTTACTGTTTAGGTTGATTATACTCGCCTTTGAGGGAAAATAATTAAACAGGCAGAAAAAGTTTTTTTAAACAAAATAAAACAGCTAAAAGACTAAAAATTATTTTAGAAGCTATATTGTAAATTTCAATTTGACGCAGATATTAATGGATGTGCAGACTAAATGGAATTCCAACTTTTATGGATAAGTGTAGAAGCTTTACTAACTCTACTAGAATCGGGTTTTATAGCCACACAAAAAGTCTAAGGATACCGCTTTGGATTGATTTGAAACGAAGATGAACAACGAAAAGAAACCGAATAGGTTTCATTGCTTCTAAAATAACAATGTATATACCCGATTTAACGCGGAGTATAATTTATAGATGTCAAATAACTGTTTCTTTTCTGGCAGAAATAATAAAACTCTCCAAAAAGTTTCAAATAAAAAAGACCTAGGGCCATTATTACAACTTGCCGTTAACTAAAGGGAGGATTTTAACGGACAGATAAATTGTTTTTCATTATTATGAGTACCCAATAAGATAGAAGTGATCATTAAGCTAAAGGGAGGATCATCCTACCTTTAACATTTAAAGGTCGCTTTATGTTTGAAGTTGCCATATTATATATTATTTTCATTATGGCAACTTCAAATTTTAACAAAATGAGCATATACAACAAAAAACAAAGCCCGCGGTTGCCACTGCGTTAAAAAATAACTTGTAAAATTGAGCAGTTTTATCGACATTGTTCCCGCACTGCCACATTTTTGCAAAAATTTTATCTGTAAGTTGTAATAACGAAAATAAGATAAGTTCCAGTTCCCTTTACCTAAAGGTACCTTTAACTAACCCCAACTTTAACGACAAGTTGTAATAATGGCCCCTAGAGTTTTAATTTCGGACGAGAACGCTAAACTCTTAAGAACTTGTATTTTATGAGAGAAAAATAAAACTGTCAAAAAGAGTTTTATTTTATGACGAAAAAATAAAACTACCAATTTTTAAGAATACTTATAGTATACATTACTAATAATTTAAATAGTTATTTTACCTAAATACATCCGAATGTAATCTTTTACTTCATAGGGCGATTCCAAGTCTCTCAAAAAGGACACAAACGTAGGTACTGTAAAAAAGAAAAATTAAATTACAGCAAAATAGAGATATATATGTATCTTATATTATTATATTATGTATATATTATATTCATTTTTTAACAATAAAATGTATAATAAAACAAAATTACAGCAATCATATACCCCTTTAGAATATCAAAAGTATGAATAAGAGTCTGTGATTGAGGAGATCTATGAAATTAATGTATTTGCAAAACAATTATGTAGTTTGGAATTTGTAGACTAGATCTGTAAAAATACAAAATATTCATTCTGTAGCGAACAGTGACGTTTATTTTTATACTTGACATTTAGATTATTAAACTGATTATTTTTTAGGACTGTAAATGTATTATATTAAATAAATTTACACGAACTCGAACAATATTTTAATCTGAAGTATAACATTGGGTTTCCTGTTAGTTTAAAGTAACTACCTTTGGCAGATTATGGTCGATTTTAATAATTAGTAATCTGTGCATTTAAAGTGTGTGATGTCTAACTCTTGGAAAGGTATTAAATTACAGAATTTGGTGCAATCGATTTCTTTAATTATGTATTTACGTCAATAGATCATAACATCCTTACTGTAGTATAAATTAAAAACACAGAGTATTTTTTACAAACGCCAAAACGAAAAAGTTACTTAACAATTCAGATATATTGTTAGTTTTTTTAATACTGTAATACTTTTAGAAGAGTTTATTACATGGAATCATTCAGTAAATTTTAACATGCACGTCGAATAAAATCATAGTTAGCATAATCAGATCTACAATATTTTAATAATAAAATTTCAAGATTGGTCTAGCAGGAGAATTAAATTCCAGTCGACTGGACAGAAACTCTGAATCCACATCACGTCGTATTAAACTCAGAACAAACAGTGTACATATGTAGATCGACTCCATTCAAGCAATTTATATGAGCAGAATAAGAAGGATCACAATCAATCCAAATCCCATATTTATCCAAATCAAGTACTGGAGATTGGGATTGGCTTCTACATCAAATGAATGGATGGACTGAAACACAATTACAATAATCTCCTAACCGAAGTCGGGTGTTTTTGGGGCATTAAACGCTAAAAGAGAGTTATTGATTTTACGGCAAGGATCATTTCCATAGCCTAATTTTCAGTGACTATCAATATATTGTAATTGGGATAATTATTTTCTTATTAGGGGAAAAGTTTGCGTTATCCACACAATAACTTTTACAGAAGTTGAAATGATTTAGAACAATATGTATTCTTTACTTCTGGGGTTATCGTTTTATCATGAAATAGGAAAAATGTTGTCTATAACTTTATAGAATTTAATAATCTGGCTTATTCTATGTCAGAAGGCTTTATGAGTACGGCCAGATAAATAATTACCGAAGAAAATATCCAGAAATAATCTTCTTAGAAGACTCTTTTTTGGATTTATTAGAACTTATTTGAGATTCGTAGTTAATTAAGACCATGTACGGTTCAATAAAATTTTTGACGTTTAACTATAATTTAAATTTAAATTTATTCCTACAATAAAAGCGTTCTAGTACTTTGAGTTAAGAGTTATGAAAGCTGTAATGTTTTTTTTTTTCGAGAAAATGTAAAATTTCTGAATAAAAGTTAGAAAAACGAGTCAAAAGAAACTATTTGCGAAACAAAGCAGAAGGTATATGATTTAATTATTATTATTAATTTAATTTGTATGTGTCTAGAACTTACCATCAACTTTTGTGTTCATATTGTTTAAACTTTTTGTACACCAATTTACAAAATCTGCTTCGTAGTCATCAAATTTATTAGCCGTGTTAGTATTATTGTTGTTTTTGTTAGAAGATTTTTTTTCATTGCCTGAACCATTATTATCGGGTTTTTGCGATTTGGTTTTATTAGATTGAGAGTTATTTGATTTCTTTTGATTGCTAGAAGCGCCAGAAGTATTAGCTGTAGGTGGGGTCGAAGCATTTTGCATTACAGCAACGCTCTGACTCTTCTTAATATTTTTATTTGACATTTGTTGTTGTGATGCAGAGATCGTTGGTGTTAGGGACGTAGTCGATTTTTGTGTGGTCGGCGATTGTGAAGCAATTAAAGTAGCAGTTACATTACTATTATTGTTTATATTATTGCTATTAGATAAACCACTACCAACAGTTTTGTTATTATATTTAAAGGGTTCTTCCCAAAATCCAGCTGTATTAGCCGGAGTTCCCCATATTTTATTTCCACTCCAAATGCTTGCCACACTTGATGAACTATTCAGAGCTCCAGATACGGAAGAAGCGCCAGAACTAAAGGCGGTTATATTACTATGTGCATCTTGCTCTTTTCTTTTTTGTATCTCCATTTGCTCATGTGCCAAACGTTTTGCTTCTTCAGCTTGAATCTCGGCAAAGCTTTTTACTGGTACTGGTGCAGCATTCCATTTTAAAACGGTGTCTTGGACCTCAGCTGCAGCGGATAAAGCACGCATTTGTTTCTCCTGAATTTCTAGCTGACGTTGCTGATCAGCACGCCGTTCTCGTCTTTCAGCTTTCTGTATTTCGGCCAAACCAGGACCTTGTAATTTCGAAGCCATAGTTTGTGTAGACCATGGAGCAACTGATGACTGAATACGATGTTGCTCCTTATTAGACTTTTGATTTGAATTTGGAGACGAAAGAATTGCTGAAATTTCAAACATTTTTAATATTCAGTAATTAATTTAGGCAAAAAATAGTACTCATGAAAGTATAGAATGTATTTTATTCTGCTCTTGTAATGCACTGTACAGATTCAACACTACGGGCCACCAGTAACAATGAATAGAGTTGTCAATACAAATGCTTACAACAACAAAACTTCTTATGCGATCTTGCTTGTGGAGCATTCGTTTTTGTTGTTTGTTTTGTTGCATTGGGGAAGCAGTCTATGAAAACGTTATTTTTTATATTCAAATAAATTCAAAAAGTTCATGTGATCAATTTTTTGTGTTTGTTTAAAAGACATAAAATATCTTAAATTCCTTACATTAATATTTTATGTATCAACCGATGACAGTTATAACAGTCTCAACTATTCGTGGCATGCTTTTAACTAGGTTCTGTTCAGTTTTGAGGCGATAGTGCTATAGCGGAAGGTGGAATTGCAACTATACACCGAATAGTTGACGAGGTAACTACCAACAATTACAAACCTACCCGCCACTTGCCAATAACTGTGCAATCCTCAGATATTGCGTTCTAGCAGCATGACAATGATTCCAAATACTCCGCCAAAATAACTCAAAAGTTGCTTAACTATAACGAGTATAAAGTGATGTCATGGTCACTCCTATCATCCGATCTCAATTCGATTGTGAACCTCTGGTTAGAACTGAAAAGGAGTGTGGTAGGAGAACCAACTTCTTTACATCAATTATGGGGACATATTGTTGAAGCTTGGTGAGAGTTACCAGCTGAAGTGTGCCAAAGCTTAGTTGAAAGCATGTCACAACTGCCATCGGTTGATGTACAAAATATTAATGTAAGTAAGTTAAGGAATTTTATGTCTTTTAAACAAACACAAAAAATTAATCACATGACCTTTTTGAATTTATTTGACTATAAAACGATAACGTTTTCATAGATCGGTCTCATGAAGCACTCATTAAAAAAAAAATTTTTTTTGCGTAACTCTAAGTATTAACTTGTGCTACCAGCGGCCAGAGGCACTGCGCATATCTGGCGGCGTGGATTACTGGTGGCTCAAAAGCAATTACATTTATCTGGCACTACGGACCTCTGGTGACATATTAAGAATGAGCAAAAAATTTAGTGCCACAACTGACAAAAGATAATCAGCTATTCATTTTCTTAGATTTTTCGTTTGGTTTTATTTATTATTGTTTGTATGTATTATTTTAATAATGAGTTATGAAATTTATTAAATTTGCTTCAAACATTTTATGTTCACTAATTTGCACAAAAAAGTACTCGTATTATATTTCAATATGTTAAAACTGCAGACTAATTGTTAAATTTGTTGCTGCTGCCTTGAAAAAATCAAATAGCTGACTACTAAGAATTTGTAATCGTATAGATACGGTGTGTATTATTGAATGCGTTTAATGCATAACTGTAAAAGTAAAGAAAATGTATTCCAAACATAACTAATATTTTACACGCCATAGAAATCACTACTTTGTGTATATAAAATATTACGTGGAGAGTATAAAACATATAATTAAAAACAAATTACTACCTTTTTTATAAAGTAGACTTCTCTAGTATTAATACAAACCACTTTAAACTACTTCATCTACATTAAACTATTCTAACGGGAAATGTTTATGCTAATAATAAATATTTTGGTACCTACCATTACTTCCATTAATATTTCCATTAGATGCGTTGTTTCCCATTAGAGCTTTTCGCCTTTGAGCTTGTATTTGTTGCTGTCTTTTTTCCTCTTCTTGCATTTGCCGACGTTTTTCTTCTTCAGCTTGCATAAGGCGACGTTTATCTTCTTCCATTTGTTGACGTTTTTTTTCTTCCTTTTGGCGTCGCTTTTCTTCATTTTGCTCCCGCCGACGTTCCTCTTCAGATTTTTTTACTGCAATTTGCTCAGTATTTTCATTTTTAGTCGCTTTATTTGTTGATTTTGTACCGCCGTTGTTGTTATTATTAGAGTTGCGTTTATTTTGTTGATTTGATTTTTCATTAACTATTCCCTGCTGTGACTGACGATTGTTCTGCTCGGACTTGTTATCATTTGAAAAGGAAACTTTGGGAGATGTTTTATCACTTTTTTGTATTTCATAAGGTTTCTGCTGTTGAGACTCCTGTTGTTTGCTCTTTTCTATATTTTGTTGTTGATTTGATTGTTTACTGTCATCCTGTTGCTGTTGTTGGACATTATCTGGTTGGGGAATTTTTTCAACTACTGGCAAATGATGCTGGTCTTCAAAAGATTTTTGCTGCTGCAACTGCAGTGCCATTTGTTGCTCGTGCTGTTGCTGAACTTGAACATGTTGTTCTAATGTGGCTACATCCCACATCGACGTCGGTGTGGGCTTAGGCGAATCCATAATACTTCCACCAGTATGTTGTTCTCTGGATAAACTTATTGTGGGAATGCCAACTAAAGGCCCATTAAGCCACTGATTATTAACAGCACCTGATTGTTGAACACTTGCTACCAATGGATGCTGTTGAGATGGAAGTGGAGTTGTTTGATTGGCAGCCAATGAATTCATCCACATTTGCATCATTGGACTTTGAGAAGTATTACTCGCAGAGTTTGGAGTAGACGTTGCACCTGAAACCGCGGGTCCAGATCCAAACATTTGCTGCTCATTCAAAAATTCATGGCCATGAGGGTTTGGAGTGCCAACACCCCCTCTATCACCAGTCGCTTCAGATCCGTTGTTTAAAAACATTCTTAAATTAAACTCATTTAACAAATCACTAGTATTCATATCATGATTTGAGTTTTTGGTTTTCATTACGAAGTCCTCCGCATTCATATACGATGTAGACGAAGATCCAAGATGATTATTCCGTTGTTGCTGTTGCTGACCATGTACCTGAGGTTGTGACTGATGATTGCTATTAAATAATTGTTCTTTTTTGGTACACTCTGCAATTGTATCATACAATTGCGTACCAGCGGATGGATTTAAAGCAGCTAATGAATTACTAAGTCCGGTTAAATTTGTTAGATATTCTGGTAAGACCATCATTTGTAGTTTTTGGCGAACAACTGCATCTTGTTCAGCGGCTGACAAGCGTTGAAAACATTCATTTTTAGACAGTTCACCAACAATCTCCATTTCTTGATTATGTATAAAGCGGTCTTGAAGTGTTTGAAAATGCATATTTAGAACTTGAGAAATATCCACAGAATTTATTAGGCTTTTTAAGGCGTTACTTAATGAATCAGCAGCAGCAGTTACATTGCCTTTAAGTTTTTCGTGTTGCTGCTGCTGATGATGTTCGCTTAAACTTTTTAAAACAAAATCGTTTGCTTGTGGCTGTGCGGTTATAACAGGAACTATTGGCGTGTGAAGAGGAGTTGGATTTAGATCGAGAGGTATCAAATGACCATTACTAAAGGGCATCTGACCGCCGCATATTTTAATAAGTTCTCCTAACGGTCTGTAGCGGGCGTCACAAGCTCGCCGCACGAAAAGATTTTCATTAAAATAACCTGCCCTATACCATTCCGTCATTTCCAAAGCAGAAAATGGACCTTGTACCTTAGCTTGAGGATCCCGATATAACCATAAATCTGTAGGTGAAGAGGAATTCATCGGATGTGGTGGTGGAGGTGGTGTAGGCTGTAGACCAATAGCCGCTGCAGCTACAGCAGCCATTTGTTGTTGCTGTAACTGATGTAGTGCTGCTATATTATGTGGATGGTCTACCATCATGCCAGCCATATTATATATCCCCATATTTGGAGGTCCTGCAGGACCTCCAGGCACCACAGCCGGTGAAACTGTAGACGGGTGATGATTGGAATTTTGGGATTGTTGCATTCCCGCAA
Source organism: Sarcophaga rosellei (assembly GCA_930367235.1). Lineage (NCBI taxonomy): Eukaryota > Metazoa > Arthropoda > Insecta > Diptera > Sarcophagidae > Sarcophaga > Sarcophaga rosellei. The sequence goes on along the minus strand of OV884022.1, from coordinate 3,225,092 downwards.
CAAATGAATTTTGGGAATTTCTTTTACTGCCACCTGATAACTTCATGTGATCGTCTTTAGAGTCGTCATCGTCCATTATCAATTTTTCTATCATATCATCAGTCACCTTCATCATGCGTTCAGCGTAATCTCCGACATTAGTACTATTTGTTGTATTGTCTTCACTAGTAGATGTTCCGTCTTCATAATTTTGAACTGTAGAATTAGTAGTTGTGATGGTAGAAGTTATACTAGACTCCTTATTAAATTCAGTTTTAGATTTGTTAGGCATATTCTTTTGGCAAACATTTTCAGGTGTGGGGGTATTGTGTTTAGAATTTATTTTAATGTTTTGTTTCGGTTTTTCACATTCTGAAAAGCCATCAGAGTTTTTAAGACTAGGCGTGGCTTTCGATGGTGTAGGGGAACGTGGCGAAGGCTCCTGGCAACTATCATTTTCCTTTAACGTTTTTGATGGAGGTCCTGTAACATTTGTAGGCTTTTCCTTACAATCCTTTTCGGATATTTGATCCTCATCGGTAGAAGACGGCGGTTGCAATTGATCAAGTGAATTACTGTTACTCTCACCCGTATTGCAAACCAAATTTTCGTCATCATCAATTGCGCCATGAAAGGCACCGCTCGCATCAAACGTACCACCAATGTCAGAGGGATTTTCCATTGCCCACTCAGGTAAGGTCATGTCATCACTACCACCACCATCACCTTGAGTATTAGCAATTTGACTGATATTTGAATTATTTGGCCAAATATTGCAGCTAGATGAATTTCTAGATACAGAAGTTGTCATGGATATGGACCTTGCCACGCCTCCAGCAGATGTTCCAATGGATTGCTTGTTAGAAACCCCCGAATGTCCTAACCGTTCACCATGCGTCGTTGCAATTGTAGAATTTGAACGCATCATCATTATTCCTCCGCTATTCCCTACAATACTACCACCAATTCCTGAGTTTTCATTAGCATTTGTCAAATCTTCATCTCGCCAACTCGTAGACCTACCCCACCTCGTATGAGAATTTTGAAAACCAGATGTATTCATTCTCCAGCCCCCTTCCGCTGAAAATGTTGCCGAGGTTGTACCAGCATCTCCACTGCTTGATCCGTCTTCGTTACGACTACGTCGCCAATTTTCCATATTTCTTGGATGATTGCTAAACTCCCTGCGTGGACTTGATGCTGGTGTATTCCCATTCCACGAATCTGACGATCCTAATCCTCCAATTGTTGCGGGTCCTGCTAATGTCGGATCGCCGCCGGCGGCTCCACCATTACGCTCAGCCCATGGTCGTTCGGTCTAAAAACAAAAAAACAAAAAATACTTCAGTGTTCTGAATTATTATAAACATAAATTCCATAGGTTAAAATAAGAAAGAACTCCACACTCTTGTTAGCTGTTTATGAATAAATACTATATTATTCTTTAATACGGAGCAATAAACGCAAACTTAAATTTTAACATTATTCAAACCAAAAATATTCATGAAATAATAACTAAAAAATGAATTATACAAAAAACGTACACAGAATATTTTTTTACGTTTTTAGGTATTTTTTTAGTTATTTTTTAAGTATAACAATGTAAATGAATTATATAAAAACGTGCACAGATTTTTTTTTTACGTTTTTAGGTATTTTTTAAGTATAACAATGTAAATCAGCACTTTTCATTAATCAGAATAAAATTACATATTACATACAGGTAAACTTTTTATGACAATTCTTGACACTCTTCTTCTAATATATCAAAAATTATTTGTTAGTAGCAGCGCAATTAATTACCTGTGGATGTTATTTCTGGCCGATTAATTTTAACATTTAATTGGTCAAAATAGACATATAATATGATTTGTCGCATATAACCAAAATATCTTTTATTAAGGAAACATAATTTAATAGAATCAAGCCGTGCGTTTACCTGGGGCGTCACAACAGGCCCAGGTGAGCTTTGGTAATCAACGTTACCACTTCGACTTAAGACCTAAGCCATGATATTAATTCTAATTATGAGAATATTGTTTACCTTAGAAATGTAAGAATTAATTAGTACATATGTATTTTCGTATGAGTGTCATATTTGAACTTTACGGTTGCTGTTGCAACTAACAATTCGTATCAAAGCGCTTTTTCTATTACCTTATTTAAAAATAAAACAAATAATAAAAGAAAAAATAATCAATATGACTTACCTTTATAGCTGATGAACGCTGATCGTCTTCGAACATTGCATTAGGTCTCTGGAAAACCGGATGATACATCGATTTACCACGTATACGACCCCTCTCCATGCAACCTACCCTACCGGTACCTCGTGAGGAAGTGCTGAAACCAACTGGCGATCGTTGAAGCCATACAGGCCTTTGCTAAAGTAATTAATTATTAAATATTTATTACTTTAAACTAAGCCACAAAATAAGTACTTCAAAAAGGTTGTTATTAGATTTTCAGCCAATAAGTGTAACTAATGTTTAAATCAAATTTATTTGTGATTAGATAACATTTATTAAAAATGAGGCAACTAGTTAATTAGTGTGATAATTAATTTAAATCTGAAAAAATCTGAATCCTTTCTAAGTACTATATAACTGTATATATAATAATCACTAACCCTAAAGGTTATTAAACCTTTAAAAATTCTTATTTGATAAAAAAAGTATAGCGTTGGAAAATATAATATGACAGATAAAAAAAACTTAAACTAAAAAGTAATAATATTCCAGAAGAAATGTGTATTTTACAATATCATTAAAAATGAGTCAAGTTGTGCACACAGCAGAAAAATTGTGTCTGTATTAAAAATATCTATAATTTAAAATACACAAAATTCAAGTAAGAACGGGACTCTTGTGATCATCTGGAGAGGGTCTAATTGTTTGAATTCACCGAAAAGTTATTGCTACTGATTACGAAATACAACGATCCTAAATATTCCGATTGAATTATAAAGTGGTGGTTTCAGAAAAATTTAATAACGTAAATGAAGTCTTCTAGAAAAATATTTCGTTTTAAAAATTATAAAAAATTTTAACACAAATTAAAGTCAAAACTTTGTTTTATTCATATAATAGAACAAACTGTAAAAAATGTTGAAATTTAGCTGTTTTGTAAGAGGGTAGTTTTCTACTTATAAATTTAATTTACAACTACATAAAAATTCTGTTCAAAAAACGTGTATACTTACTGTTGGTGGAGCAGATCCTTGCATCAACTCTTCATCTGTACTTGGTACTAAAGCTAATGGAAATTGTACTCTCTCTACGAATAAGTGTTTAAATGATGGTAAGATCTCGGGTATGCCACAGTTTCGATCAAATAAGAGAAGCATTTCTTCTCTTCCATATCGGAACTCAGGAAAAGTGTTGCGCAGTGGTCCCGAATTTGCAGAATTTACACTATTATGTAAATTACTGCTAGTAGTATTTAAATTTGATGAATTGTTATTGTTACCATTGTTGTTATTAGACGTACCGTCACCGCTAGATCCACTGGAACCAAAACTACCTCCCGAATTTGTAATTTGACTATTGGAATTTGTTGAATTGGAGGACGCAGTATCAGCTGACATGTTCCGCAACCATTCAGGACCAAATTTCATTGAATCTGTCATAATTATTTTTAATTTATTGTTTGATAAAATGGAAGCTATGAGTTTGTAGTTCTTTATTGTATACTCTCTTCAAAGAGAATTCCTTCAAAGGATTTGTGACGCTAACAGAACTGATTGAGTAGTTCACGGGTATCTGTAAAGAAAATCAAAACATATATTTTTAAAACTCTTAGTTAGCATATTTATATAATGCACAACTTTTTAGAAAATAAGTTTAATGTTATGTCTTGAATTGATCTAGGATCTTATAAGTCTAACATCTATTATAGTTAGGGCTTTCTCCCGCACTTTATCATTTGTGAGAAAACGGGATTCATATTTCAATTCCCCGTAATCCAGGAATTTTCCGCTCAAAATAAAAAAGTAATATTAAGGACTACACCTTGGGTTGAAAGAGTATATATTTATATTAATATAAAAGTAATTTATGAGCACAAATTTTGTAGATCAAAACGTAATGAAAACATTTTTATGTATTACATTAAATTATTATTAATATATATTACATTAAAATAACATAAAACAAGAAAAAATATTCAGTTATTTCTCAAAAATAGATAAACATAAAATAATTGAATATTAACACGTTAATTTTGGTTTTGGAAATATGTAAGTTTTTAAAACAGAATAGGCATTTATGGACTCGTCTGAGAATCGGTTTTCAATTTTATTTATAAAAGGTCCTGAAATTGAAAACACCCGTTCGCTCTCAACGGAAGTTGGACGTATTGTAAGTGCATTGAATAAATTTTGTAAATTTTCGGTTTTATGCTATAACCTTTAAAAAATTTCAAGTCCTTTTTAATAAAATATGTTGATTGTTTAGCTTGGCTATTGTATTATTACTAACGCCATCTATTGCGGTATTTAAAATATCTTAAAATGTTTTCTCAATATCTATCTTCTTCTATAATAGGGTCCCAATTAGCAGATTACAGACATTCTGTGTAAGAAATTACTGAAGTTTTTAAGGCGTACGGGAATAAATTGTCTCCACTTATATTGCCATCAGGTACATATACTTGCAACGTAAAAATAAAAAATCCCGGGAAATCACGCACTAAATCTCAAGAATGAAAAATGAGAGCGATTCCAAAAAATTCCCTGGACTTGTACATTTTTAACCCTTAATTATTCAGTTTAGATTCTATCATTGCCACATGCAAATACTTTATATATACTACATGTATCACTTATGTAGGCCTTATGAAGTTTGTGTTTTACAGTTTAGTTTAACGTTTTGCGTATTGATTTTTTTATATGCATAAATAAATATAATGGAAATAAAGATTTGTGCTTTTGAAATTTTTAAGGGATACACCAAGAAAAGCGTATACACGAATAAAAAGCAGTGTGGAGAAATGATTCAATTCATGTCGAAGCATCCTGACTTCGCAAAAGTCCATCTTATTGTTCCAGATGCTCGAAATAAATCGAATATGTGGCAAAAATTGTGCACAGACTTAATTGCACCTGTACGTGATGTTAAGGGCTGGAAAAAGGTAAATTTATTTAAACCTAGCTATAGATATTTTGAATAATCTATTTGTAAACATAAGTTAGGTTGAGCAGAAAGATTAAATGCCGTCGAAACCGAAGCAGTATTTCTGGAACAGGTGGTGGACCAAGCAGATGTGTTAACTTACACCATTGGAACAGCAAACATCTGATCTCCTATTGATCGAGGAGGCTGTTAGTGGAATGTGTTTTAGTTTTCGATTAAAATACTGCTCCAATAATACCTGGAATTCCACTTATATTATAAAAATATCTTCTGGTCTCTTTGTGTTTTTCTTCTGTTGCTTTTAACACTATATGTTTGAAACATCGTGATTTTTCAATGGCATTTAAAACTTCAAACAAGCAACTGGACATTGACTGCTGAGAAATTCCCAAGTGTCGATCTTGCCCGATTTGATGTTGGTACCTATTCTTTGTGCTAAAAATTTCAGCGTGGGTGCTACCTTTAAAGTAGGTGTAATGGCTGTGGATCTTTGAGCATTTTTCAACTCACCTTCTATGTTAGTAAAGACATAAGTAACAGTGGATTGTACCCACTCAGTTACAATTGTAGAGGTATATTTGAGGTTGTTGTTGGCCTTAATATGTAAGGATACATAAAGTCATTTGAAATTGATCTGTATCGCCAATGTACCCCTTATAACATGAATTAGATCATTAAAAAAATATATATATATTTTTTTTTATTTTTTTATTTATTTAATCCATATAATTCTGATCAGAATAGTGCCCCAGCGTCCTTAGGACATTAGAGGGGCTAGTTGGCAATGTAAAATTCATGATATAATAAATACAATATATTCTAAGTGTATGAATAACGGGAAATAATTTAAAAATTTACATCAATATAGTTGATGGTGAGTATTAAAATTATAATAAAATTTACAATATAAATTACAATAGAAATTACAATAGAAGCATATCTACATCTTGAAGCAAGTATTTCTTTAGATTTGTTTTAAAGTGTGCAATACTGGAAATGTTTTTAATATCATTTGGAAGGTTATTGAATTCATGACAGCCAGCATATTCCACACGTTGTTTCGTGGTTTCTAACCGACATCTCTTAACAAATAGATTAGTGTTATTTCTAGTACTATAGTGACTTTGGTTTATTGTAAAAACTATGGTGTGATACCCAATGCTTCTTATAGCTTTATACATATACAATAAAAGTTGCATTTTATACAATCCAAAGACAGGTAAGATTGTTTTGGATACATCCCGGTATAAGGACATGGACGAATGTATTCTAGGAATGTTATAGACCAGTTTTATAGCTTTGTTTTGAAGTATTTGAAATGTTTTTAACTCCATTGACTTCCTCAAAGCATATATCATCGGCATATAATTTAAATGACTATGAATTAAAGCATTGTAAAGAAGGAGCTTAGTCTTCAAGTCAAATATGTTTTTAAATTTATAAAGTATGCCTATGACCGGTGCTATTTTCTTCTTTAAGGATTGAATGTGTTTGTTCCATTGTAGATTACTTTGAAAGATCATTCCCAAGTACGTTACATTGTCGCTTTCAATTACTTCCGCATCACCAAACGTGATACCAAAGACTGAATCATTCATAGAAGAATACGGTCGAAATCTTATTACCTTTGTTTTGTCATTGTTCAAGGATAGTCTGTTAACTCTGGCGTATTCAAGTAAAACTTTAGCATCATGTTCCATTTGAGATTTTAATATTACTTCATGATTGAAGGAATAAAAAAGGCTTATATCGTCAGCATACATTATAAGCTAACCATCTAGTTTCAGATTCGACACATCATTTATGAAGAGTGTGAACAGTAAAGGCCCTAAAACACTTCCCTGCGGTACAGTACGAAGGATGTGACGTCTTCCTCTATGGTTAGGTACATTTACCCCCCCTCGGCGGAAAAAAAGGTCTGAATGTTAACATCGATTAATATATAATACAATGCATTTTGAATATGGATCAACGATTTTATATGCTGAGCAACAATTAACAAGACTGCAAAAATTACAGAATAAGGCGATTTACGCCAACTAATTTTATGTTAGATGCACTGAGAGGACTTAATGTGCGTAAAAGATTAGACCTTAACACGCTGAATTTTATTCAAAAGCTGAAAATTTAAGAAGCACCAGAGTACCTAAGTGAGGAGCGCAACCGTACAGGCTGAGAAATGCAAACGATTTTAGGATACAGCGAGCAAATATCAGTGCAATGTAGAAATCATTATACTATAAGGGATTGAATATGTACAATAAAATGCCAAATTATTTGAAGAATGTTTTGAGAAAAAATGTTGTAAATTTTGTTAAAAATAATATCAGTTAAACTTATGTATATAGTTATAATATTTATAATATTTCGGTATTATGAATAGTATTTCAAATACTACTAAATAAACTTGAATTAATCAATCAGGCCGAGCAAACTAGTCCTTCCTGCTTAGCAGCAATAGAAAAAACCTAACGAGGATTATTTATAAATTAAAGCTTGACCTTAAGTCTTTTCATACAGACCTAATCAAGAGAGCTATCAACAGATGTAACAGTGTTCTAAGCTCTCGACGAATGTCCCTAAGTAAGAAGTTATTTAATGAGAAACGATATCACTGACAATAATTTCATCATAAAAAGAGTGTATAAGCTCTACTTATTATAAGGCGAAATTTTTACCAAAAAACACTACTTTGAAATTTTCTAAATACTTAGTGGTAAATACAAATAGTATTAACATCCCTATTTGGAATAGCATGCAAATCTGTCACTGTTGTGAATGCTTGTTATTGTTAACACATAATGCAGCACATTCGGTGAATATCCATAAAAGCATCTATGTGAAATGCCTTGACGATTAAGAAGATTAAATTTAAAGTAACAAAAGTATACAGAAGTATTTCAGCAAATTGTTTAGGATCTTAAATGCATTATAATAGATAGGTTTCCAGGTAGTCACGAATTATGAACACGGAAAGAGGTAGTAATCGAATTAAGGATATTCTCAGAATCGTAATAGTTTGCGATGGCTCCTACTAACGATGGACTCTTTTATATATTTATTATACAGCAAAATTTTTTCAAAATATTCTTCGAAAAATTTGTTCTCTCTTTATTCATTCAAATAGTTGTTGTGAATTATGAATGTAAAAAATCTCTTGAAGAACACAAACGTTGCAAGACTCAGAATATTAATTAGAGAAAAATTTATCAGTTCAAAAGGTTGAAATGTAATCTGACATTTCGAAAGTAAACAAATAGTTGAATCCAAAAATATAAAATCAATTTCACAAATTAATTTCTGTGTGTTTTAATATTAACGCCCAATAACTAACTATAGTACAGCCTGTGTTGATTATTTTGTTTTTAATCATATATGGGTTATATTCGTTTTTCCATTTAATTAATGAAAATGTAAAAATATTTAATTTACAATGTAATTTGGAATTGATTTTAAGTACATCTTCTTTAATGTATTTTCTTTTGTGTTTAACTATTATTTAAAACAGAACATTTTTATGAATATTTTTTATTAAACTACATTAATTGAATTATTTTTCGAAATTTATACAATTCCCAGCACATTTCATTCAAATTTTTTTTTATAATTTTATTCTTTAAACATTTTAGAAGGAAAAACCAAAAGTTTTATTTTCGCGGTAAAAACGTATTATTCCAACATCGAACAAAATAATATACAAATAATGTGTCACTTCTCAAAAACAAAACGAATAACCTCACTTTTCTCCTATCCAATGGACACCAATTAATTCTGGAATTCTTTAAACACTTTAAATATTAGACACATTGATACAAAACGTTATTATCTCTGATAAAATATTCACATTTGCTAAATGAAAAAAACATTTCTACATATTTATAAACTTTATCAATGATTATACAGATATTGGACACAAAAAATCTGTTACGTACAATTTAAATAAAACTTTTCACCAAAGTTACTACACTTTTCGCTTCAAATTACCAAAGATAACAATTGCAAAGCACAGATATGTTACAAACTTCTTTCTTCTATTTTAGAAAAAAAAAAAAACAAAAAAATTAATGAAATCACATCACACATATTAGCGTTGCCAGCAAGAGGGGAATATGCATATCGCTTAGTAGACTTTTATTGGGATACTCAGAAATGGATCAGCGTTACCACATTAATAACAAAGGATTTATAAACACAAGCGGAAATTAAATTAACTATTGCCCCAAAAATAATTAAAACTTATAATACATAGATTTAGCATTATCTCACGGCCTGTAACGACCAACATCAATAAAAGGAAACGCACTCAACCCTTTTACACATGCCACACACACTATTCAAATATTACAATATCCAACTACATATAAATATATGTATACGTATGAAAATATAAAGTTGCACTTGTGTGGTTATATTCTTCATATTCTAGCATTGTACTTACGCAAACGTTATATACAATCCAATATTATTTTCTGCTGAAAAGGGCATATATTGTCCCTGTATTTTCCACGATTATTATATGAAATATTGTAAACTATAGTTGTTTAGTAATTGAACTGTATTTCAAACTGAGAAATTATGTTTTTTTTTCGTTTTACTAAATTGGTCAAAAATATATAAATGTAAATTCAATGGCGAAAATTTTCACTCAACGAGGTGTGCCTTGTTCAGCTCTTCGGAAAGAACAATTTAAAACAGTGACATCAACACATAACATAAACAAAATAAGCAATTCATAATTAAAAACGCTTAGTTGGCAAGGCATCAAATACAACTCTGCATACTATTGTGTTAAGTTTAAACAGCAAACATAGCATGTAAACGACAGAGATTTTATTATTATTGAAGGGGAAGTATTTAGACATATAGAAACATTAATCAAGCTTAAAAAGTTCAATACATTAATTTTTTATATAACTTTATGAAATAACAAAAATTAAAAAGTTGTAATTTCATTGAAAATACAGCTGTATGTAGCACGTATTCATGTTAAATTAAGATCGGACCCATAAACACATGAAAAAATATATATTTTCATTACACTCTTTATTTAAAGAATGTGCGGCTTTAGAACATAACTGACGTTGGCATTTGTTAATGAATTTCGGAGAGAAAAACTGAAAAAAAAATTTAGTTTGATGCTATCACCGAAGAAGAGGTATGTCACAGGTGTTAATACATGGGCTACTCGATTTTTCTCCATTAAAAGTATATTCTTGGAAAGATCTGGCAATTCTTTTTCGATATTTTTCTAAAAGTTGCTGATAAAAATTTCTTCATTATCAAAAGTTTTTTTAGCCCAATATATCAGCCTTATTTGACCATTACACTTTTCGATTTATTGTACAATACAACTGAATAAAACAATTGGCCTTTTTCTTCAAACGTTTAAATTTTTCAACCAACTGTTTAACCAATTTCATTTATAAATTTTTCTTGTGGCATCAACATTCAAAATGAGGTATGTATTAGCAATAACGGTCATATATTTTTATGAAAATTGTTTTTAATACTCCATAATTCCGATATATTTTTGTATGTCTCTATGAAATTACACATTTATTTTTCCACTTTAACTCATTTTTTATTTGATACGTCTACCTGCTATGCTTTACTTCCTGCGTCAAAATAAAACGGCGAACGAAATTAAAAATCGTCCTCAAAATTTCTTGACTTTAATTCAAGTTGTACGTGTGAATATGAATTATCCTATTTGTTCGCTATTGAAGTCGCCGTAGTCTAGTAGGTAGAGTGTTGGCTTATTTGACGTAAGGCCAGGGTTCAAACCCCAGGTCGGACATCAAAACGAAAATTTGAAGAATATTTCTCCGGCAACTTCCTCTCAGCGGATTTCTGGTAAAACTCTGAGTATAAATAAAATTGCCATGAAAAGTTTCTCAAAAATCTGTCGACTTTAAGCTGTAGGTCCCGCCAATCATATATAAAATTAACACACAACGTAGGTGGTGTTCTCACACCATAATTAATGAATGTATTGACTGAAGTATCTAATTAAGTTCCTCTAGGAACTTAATTCCCCTAGGAAAGAAACGTGCCTAGCAAAAAAACTCTCTCAATTAAGTTTGTATTTAATTGGTGAGCGAAACAGATTTAAGCGAAAGCTACAAAGGTGTTACCAACCTTCCGAGGGGCAACGCATAACAAGTATTTTGAATCAACTCAATATTTTGATTAATCAAAATGCTTGCATTGACCGAAATAACAACTGGAATTCTTTTTTGTAGAGTTTGCCTAGGGGTAAACAAAAATTTTGGAAGACTACAAAGGCGTCAAGGGTAATCGGGAATCCGTTGCTAACTTAACTTTCAATACACACTTTGTGGATGAAAACTCGCAAAAAGCTAATGTAAATGCTGACGTTTTTAAACGAAATCATAATTTATCAAACAATTTAGCAAGCGTTTCTGACCATGAAGTTAATCAACATTCGAGATGGATTGACATGCAACCAATAGCCAACATAACGGATGATTTAACTGCTGTAGAACAGGTGACATTCTTTACAAAAACTATTAAAAATAAAAAATCGCCTAGTAAAGATGGCATAAGGGCGATTATAGTTAAAAAGATGCCTGACTAATTTTTTAAATACTGGACCAAAATTTTTAATTGGTGTTTGATGAATGGATATTTTCCTAGACTATTCAATGAGGCGATGCTTATATAAAAACTACCAGAAAGTTATCGCCCAATCAGTATGCTGTTCGATAAAATTTTTGAAAAAAATTATTTTATGCAGAGATACATACGTAATTGGCCATTACAGCCCTTCAGTCAGGATTACAGCCTAGCTTCTCACACCACTCATGTTGTGTGCCTTAATTTTATAGTTGAGTGGTTGCACCAAAAGTTTAACGTCGGCTCCCAACGACAGATTTTCAGAAACTTTTTCATGGCAGGTTTATTTACTCTCAGAGTTTACGACTAATAAGCGAACACACTGCGTACTAGACTACGGCAACTACCATACTCAATGGTATATCAAGCAGGTACACTTCTTCCGGAACCCTCGCCAATCGAATACTACTTACGTCGGTTAAATTTACCATTAGGCAAAAATATTTTTGAGAAACTTCTCGGCAATTTAATTTACTCTCAGAGTTTTTGCCAGAAATCTGCTGTGAGGAAGTCGCCGAAGAAATATTTTTTATATTACATTATTCATATACACAGATATCCATAATATAATAAATGATGTCCAATTTCGTTTCAGAAACGAGCATTCAATGGTTTGCCAAAAAGAGTTGTAAAAATAATACATAATAACAGGAATCGCCGATAGAGTACAGGGGTAATTTTTTTAGATATTGAGAATTGCATCAATTTCTACACAAAGATGCATTCCTGCTGGGGTACCACAAGGTTCAATTTTGTCGACAACTTTGTATTCGATTTTTATCTCCGATTTTGAACCTGTTCAAAATCAATTTACTGCATTCTATGCTGACGATTCTGCCATTATAGCTTATGGGAAAGTTTCTAACGCTATCGATCTGCCAAAAATATTTCGAAAGATGGAAAATCAGGATCAATAATAATAAAACGCTGTTTCCGTATAACAAGTTTTCAAAAAGAATACCAAATATCCCTGTTAGCATTAACGGAAATATAATTTCATGACAAGACAGTATAAAGTATCAAGGTATCACACTTTATAAAAAGCTTACCTTCAGGCAACATTTCTTGCAAACTTGTGAAAAGGCTATAAGAAGTGGAAGGGCGCTGTTCCTTCTATTAAACAGAAAATCGAAATTAAATGTAGAAAATAAACTTCTATTGTATAGATTATCCATTCGTCGTCTAATGACATATGGCTGTCAAGTTTGGTATCATAGAAGTGCTAAGACATATCTAAATAAGCTCCAAATCATTCAAAATAAGAACTTAAAAATGGTTTCTAGTTTGTTTCGAAGATTTTCCACTAATCGGTTACACAGAAAGTATAAGCAAAAAATGATTAGCGAGATTTGCAGCGAACTGACGATCGGATTTGAAGACGAATGTAGGTCTTCAAGACTTGCTACTATAAGAAATTTGCTGAATTAGCCTACTTTACAGCCTCTGTAAAGATGTCGTTAAAGGAGTCTATTATTTGTTCACTTTAGTAGACCCGGACCATATACATATAACGTACTAGATATGCGCACAATTAAAGGTTCAAATATCGACTCTGACTACTAATTTGGCGCAGCCAGCGATCATTTCGAGATGTGCGTGCTTTAGTTCAGAAGCTGCGACCACAAGAGACGGCTGAGTCATTATCCGCTCAACTCTAGGATAAGCTCAATCGATTTCAATCTAATCTCGCCGAAATATTTAATTTATTTTGCACTACAGCGGTAACAGACCATGGTTTCGAGTGCCCACCCTAGTGAAACCCATAAAGAAGAGTGTCACGAAGCTACTGCCGCTACAGAAGAGGAAAGATACTCTTTTTCAAATGCAAGAAAATAGAGAAAGACAATAGCTTGAGCAAATGGAGCTGTAAAGGAGTTGCAATGGTGCTCAAAAATATTCGAATGTGGTAAAGCATCTGATGGAAGGTTTCAAACCTGTAGTACCTTCCAGTAATCATGAAAATTCAAATTGGTTACAGATTTGCTAGGGCATATCCTGTGCATATTATGATATTCATGCTAGAATTTAACAAGCAACAAATCTCTAAACGCGAAGTGTTCATTAGAGAAATCCCCTACGCCGATCTAGAGTTCCAACACAGTGTACAAAATGTGCCATGTTTGGCCACGGTTCATCGAATTGTCACCGAACAAATAATTGTATTGGGTGCGGCGGTCATCATGATTACTCTACCTGCCAATTAAACAAAACTTCATGTGAAGGTCCTGTAGTTTAACTGTGTTAATAAGGGTCTTAAAATGTAAATCACCGGACTGACGATCGCTGTCCTCCAAGGCGGAAATACTTGGAACTCGGAGAAAGACTGTCAAGAAATCGTACATACGTTAGTTTTAAAAACAAACTATTTTCCACCAATTGCCACCAATGCACAAAGACAAATCGATAATTGGACATTCAGATAAATTCAATTGTCTCTGCAGTCATCTCGGAGTAGAATATTGAGCAAATTTTAGAAAAACTCACGACTATAATGGTAGGCGAATCCAAAAAATTCCATGTCGGGAAAACCTTGCGTGGCAAAGATAGCTCTCTCAATTAATCCTTTACTTAATTGGTCAACGTAAAAGATTCCGAAGCCAACTGCAAAGACGTAATAATTATTCTCTCAGAATGGTATTTTAAAACAGCTTATCATCTTAATTAATCAGAATGTGACCCTCGATCGAAACGAAAATTGGAATAATTTCTTACAAAATTTACCCAAAGGCAAACAAAAATTTTTGGAGGTTATCAAAGGCGTTAGTAATTTGACACATAATGATCAAGCTGTATATGATAATGTTTGAAAAGCTAATATCATTGCAGATGTTTTAGAAAACTCTCACCAAATGGCAATGGTGAGACAATGTTAACAAATATATAAGGTGGTTAGAGTTGCAATCAACGCAAATCAATACTAGTGAACTAACGACTGTAGATAGCATGAGGTGATATTATACACAAACAGTTTGAAAAATAAAAAAGCTCTGGGAGTAGATGGAATTTCACCAGTTGTTATTAAAACCTGCCCATTTCATTCTTCCGATGTATAAAAAAAATTTTCAATTGGTGTTTAAGTAAGAGATATTTTTCAAAAGAGTAGGTAGTATGTTCGCTTATTAGACGTAAAGCCCGGGTTCGAGCCCCAGGCCAGACATCAAAACTAAATATGAAGAAAAAATATTTCTTCGGCGACTTCTTCTCAGCAGATTTCTGGCAAAAACTCTGAGAGTAAATCTGTCGTTCGGAGTCGACGTTAAACTGTAGGTCCCGCCGCTTAAGTATAAAATTAAGGCACACAACATGAGTGGTGTGAGAAGCTAGGCCGTAATCCTGACTGAAGGGTTGTAATGGCCAATTATGTATGTATGTGTGTATATTTTTCAAAAAATATACACCATGATACACATTTTAAAACCTGGAAAAAGAAAGACTAAAAATTGTATATAAAGGCTTCTGAAACAACAAGATTTCTTCTGGAATCCGGTTGATTTTGCTAAGTTCGATCAACGGGTTGAATATTAATTTTCCTATTTCTAACAAGTGCTTATATTAACAACAGAAATAATAATAATATTAGTAATAATATTGTTAAGTTTTTACCTTTCTAAAAACGTTTAAAATATGAGTTAGTTGATTGCAAACAAAATAAAAATAAATATGTGTTTTGATTCAATTAAACTCTTTATTGTTCGCACTACTATTATGTGCCACTATTTATAACTTGATGTATCCAACAATAATTTGCTTGTCCGTTACTCTTTTTTACACTTCTGTTCGCGTAAGCACTGACAACTGACACACGCAACGCGCCTTCACACAAGACTGACTGAATTCTTACTGATCGTTGCCTGCTTTGTCTTGCCTTTGTATATGCCCACGCAAACAGTCTGATGAACGTTCTTGAATTAGAACGTTTGCGGGTTCGCCTTCTCGAGAACGCTATCGCGACTACATTGTTGTTTGTGTATTTCGTTTACATTGCTCGTTGTAGCGTTCGCTTATTTGTCTATCCTCTTTTTTTTCTTACTGATGTTGTTGGTTTGCTTGTGACAAGTTCGTTGTATTTGTTTGTGTAGCTCTTTGTTTATCCTTTTCATAACAATATTATTCTTTTATTATTATACGATAAGCAAATGACTAACAACTTTTTTGTACAGCTGTTCCAAATAAAACAACTTTGATCGCATAGAAAATATTATTTCATGAAATTTTTCAAAAAGTTATGAAGATATCTGTTACTCACTTTCACTCTTTAGTACTCACCATCATACTTTTTGCACAGATATGTAATTTTTGACAGGTCGAACGACTAAATCTGATAATCAGCCACTGCCTTAATAGATAGCATCTTTAAAAACGTTTCATATGTTTTTGCCATTAACAGCAAAATTAAAGAGTTGCCATATTTTTATTTAAATAAATTAGAAAAATAAAATTTGTTCATAGGTTTAAACTGACTAATCTTCTTAAAATGTATGAAATAAAGTACTATAAAATGATGGCACCACATTTTGCTATAAACACGTTAGATGCACCAGGTGGTGCGCTATAACATATCGCAAATAGAACAAATTTGTGTATATGAGAATGTTGCGACTTCATAGTACTTGGGTTAACTAGCGTGAATGCAATAGAGATTTTAGAAACGCGATACATGCAATATAACTAACTAATACACGAAAAACATTTTACTGGCATCATTGATAAAAAAAATTGAAGATACTCCCGAGTAACTGCAGAGTGTAAGTTGTACATATACATATATTTGAATTTAACTTAACAATATTTTTTTATACTCCTCCTTCAAACTTGTATTATTTGAAATACAAACAATAATTTGGTTTTTTAAATTTTTACACAAAATTACTTTCTTACTTAATTCGCCACTACAACCCTTCAGTCAGAATTAGGAAAAGCTTCCCACACCACCCATGTTGTGTGTTACTTTTATCCATAAGTGGCAGAAATTACAGTTTAAAGCCCCCATCGAACGTCAGATTTTTTTTAAAACTTTTCACTACAATTCTATTTACTCCCAGGAGATTTTGTCAGAAATCTGCTGAGAGGTAGTCGCCGAAGAAATAGTTTCATACTTCGTTTTGTTCGTTATTTATGGACTGAGGATTGAACCACGGCCTCACGTCAAATAAGTCAACACACACAAGTGAGCAAAGAAGTAGTTAAAATTAATAAGACAAGAGATTGTAACAGAATGTATACGCGAAGGGAACGCTCTCATTGAGGCTCAATGTTTTAGACTGAAATGTTTGGAACAAATACTGCAATCTACAAATCAGGAGTTAACAATACTTCATTCAATTTTATATTTAGAACATTTCAAAAAAAGTTTTTATAGACCAAAATTCACTTATATCCGCTAAATTATTTAATTACACAAATATTTTTCTATACAAACATAATTTTATACACATACATAATTCGCCATTACAACCCTTCAGTCAGGATTACGGCCTAGCTTCTCACACCACTCATGTTGTGGGCCTTAATTTTGTACTTGAGTGGCGGGACCTACAGTTTAATGTCGACTCCGAATGACAGACTTTGAGAAACTTTTTCATTGCAGATGTATTTATTCTCGGAGTTTTTGCCAGAAATCTGCTGAAAGGAAGTCGCCGAAGAAATATTTTATATAATAATCAAAGTATATTTTGCCACAAATTAATGGAACGTGGCCAACCATTGCAACTGAGAGACACAAGACCGTCCAATTATTATCCAATCCAATTTTATATTAAATTAAAAAACAAATCTTTTTTAAAACTTTATTTATCAAAAATTTTATTTTGCCAATGCGAACAGTAATTTAAGTGTTTTTGTAAGCATTTTACAACAACGTTCTTTTTAAAAGGTGTATTGCGACACAATAATAAAAACTTTTGCTACACTTTTGCCTCGCGGCAATCTGCTTGTAAATACAGTCATCGTTAAATCTATTTCAATTTCTTGTGGGCCCTCTAGCGAACGCTTTAGACTTAGATGGACTTCATGATGACCTTTGGTTGTTCTAAAAAGAAAACAAAAACCCCAAAATAATGTTTAATAAACTAATAAATATACATATGTACAGAAGTAGTAGTTATGTATGTATATATATAAGAACTCACCCAAAGTGATTATTTGTGGCCTTTTCAATGTTAGCAGCTGCTTGAATCTTTACTATTTTCATATCGAATTCAATGTCATCATACCAATCCGGACCTTTCAAGCTGAAGAATGTGCGGCCTTCTGGCGGAACCATCATTTTAGATACGAACGTAATAAAATTGTATGTATATGCAGATGGTTTATTAAAACAGTCTTCCCCTTCACACATATTATTTGAAAGAAGACAACGACTAAAAGAATATATATATATGTAATTGTATTTAATAATTTTTCTCATTTATCTGTTATGTAAATATATCTTAATAATGGATAACGAAATAACTCTTAGGACCATTATTACAACTTGCCGTTAACTAAAGGCAGGATTTTAAACGGCAGATAACTTGATTTTCATTATTATGAGTACACAATAGGATAAAAGTGAGCGTTAAGCTAAAGGAAAGATCATCCTACCTTTAACTTTTAAAGTTCACTTTATCTTAGAACCATAGCCATATTATTTATATTATTTTCAATATGGCAACTTCAAATATAAATAGTTTTTCAAATCAAAATGGATATTGGCGTATTCATTATATCGTTAGTATAATTTGCAAATGTGTTAAGTCCCTTTTTCAAATTGTACAGGAGACACAAAAAACATTGTAGCTTTTTCAGTTTTTAAAATTTTTAAACTTTTTAAACGCAATTATTTTTACAAAATAGATCTCTTTAAATGATTTAGATCAAAAATTAATAATAATTAATATTCGTGAAATTAGCACGTGATTTTAATATTTTTCGTATTTTGTGGACTTAGCGTTTTTGCTAACCACAAAATTACAACAATTTTAAACTACATACTGACATTTTTGTGGTCGTAAAATATGTATTTTGTATAGTGCTACCGTTTTGCATTAAAATCTCAAGTTTGGAAAAAAGTGGACTTAGCGTATTTGCGAATTATACTAACGATATTTATTTTAAAACAAAAAACACAAAAATAAAAAAGCTAAAACCTCAACATACAAATTTTATAAACACGTCTTTGCCACTGCGCTTTTAAAGCACTTGTTTAATTGACAGTGCTATCGACATTGCTTCGGCACTGCCATATTTTTGGAAAAGTTTTTATAAACATAACTTTAGATCTATTTATTTACATTAAAATGTTTGAAAATTGTAGATGTTAAAAAAGATTTTGTGAGAAAAATCAATGAGAGGCCCGGTAGTCTATTGAATAACACGCTTATAGGGTTATGGATTCTATTCCCACCAGGCACGTCACATTTTACAAATTTAGTATACACTACACCATTTTTCCCTCCACCCACAACTTACTTTCTTTCACTGCAACACCACGACTGAATAGGTGGGTCTGAAGGGTCAGTTAAAAAGAAAAAGGAAAGAAATAGCTTTTGCAAAGGAATTATTATTTGCAACAAAGTGTAGCAACATTTAAGTTCGAAAAGTGTAATACTGCGACTCAAAAGTTAAGCGTTTTGAATTTTGACAATAGGCATAGGACAGTGGAAGAAAACTTGCTTTGTATTCTTTTCGTCGTTTGTGCATGGTTGTATTAAAATTAAAAACGAAAACAAGCCTCTATAAAGATCTCTTACAAAGTTGGCGACCGCTTCAAACGTTTGTATGTACTCGGCTGTTGCTTGCTATCCAAAAAAAGGATCAAGAAAAGGTCCTTTAGCTAAAAATCATGAAATCCAATATTGCTACAACTTAAAAACATGATAATGCTGATGCAGACAAAGCGAAGTCCCGCGGTATAGTTTTAGTTATATTGAATTTTATTCAAAAAAAGGCAAAACTAAATCACCACTGCAAAGGTACTGCAAAGTTCCTTGTGGAAACAGTAAAGCGCCTTGGTGAACGCTAGACCGATCGCCGATTGGAGGTGATCTATCAATCCGACTTCTACGCCCAATAGTGACGGTATGGAGATTATTGGGAAACAGAATGACGGATTGAACACCAGCTTGTGAACTATTGTCAATTCCTGACTGGTGATGGCAAAAGAAAAGGCTGCGATCTACGAATGGCGATGGGTAGTGTTGTGTGGGTTGGCACACCTAAGAATCCGTCATCGGATATAAGTGATGCCAGGAACCCGGAGGAGGCTGGAAGTGGTTGCAGTTATTATTTGCAACAAAGTGGAAAAAGAAAGAAAAAGGAAAGAAATAGCTTTTGCAAAGGAATTATTATTTGCAACAAAGTGTAGCAACATTTAAGTTCGAAAAGTGTAATACTGCGACTCAAAAGTTAAGCGTTTTGAATTTTGACAATAGGCATAGGACAGTGGAAGAAAACTTGCTTTGTATTCTTTTCGTCGTTTGTGCATGGTTGTATTAAAATTAAAAACGAAAACAAGCCTCTATAAAGATCTCTTACAAAGTTGGCGACCGCTTCAAACGTTTGTATGTACTCGGCTGTTGCTTGCTATCCAAAAAAAGGATCAAGAAAAGGTCCTTTAGCTAAAAATCATGAAATCCAATATTGCTACAACTTAAAAACATGATAATGCTGATGCAGACAAAGCGAAGTCCCGCGGTATAGTTTTAGTTATATTGAATTTTATTCAAAAAAAGGCAAAACTAAATCACCACTGCAAAGGTACTGCAAAGTTCCTTGTGGAAACAGTAAAGCGCCTTGGTGAACGCTAGACCGATCGCCGATTGGAGGTGATCTATCAATCCGACTTCTACGCCCAATAGTGACGGTATGGAGATTATTGGGAAACAGAATGACGGATTGAACACCAGCTTGTGAACTATTGTCAATTCCTGACTGGTGATGGCAAAAGAAAAGGCTGCGATCTACGAATGGCGATGGGTAGTGTTGTGTGGGTTGGCACACCTAAGAATCCGTCATCGGATATAAGTGATGCCAGGAACCCGGAGGAGGCTGGAAGTGGTTGCAGTTATTATTTGCAACAAAGTGTAGCAACATTTAAGTTCGAAAAGTGTAATACTGCGACTCAAAAGTCAAGCGTTTTGAATTTTGACAATAGGCATAGGACAGTGGAAGCAAACTTGCTTTGTATTCTTTTCGTCGTTTGTGCATGGTTGTATTAAAATTAAAAACGAAAACAAGCCTCTATAAAGATCTCTTACAAAGTTGGCGACCGCTTCAAACGTCTGTATGTACTCGGCTGTTGCTTGCTATCCAAAAAAAGGATCAAGAAAAGGTCCTTTAGCTAAAAATCATGAAATCCAATATTGCTACAACTTAAAAACATGATAATGCTGATGCAGACAAAGCGAAGTCCCGCGGTATAGTTTTAGTTATATTGAATTTTATTCAAAAAAAGGCAAAACTAAATCACCACTGCCCATCACTGTGAAGATTATCCTTAAGCAATTGAAAGCAATCCTGCATTGAAAGCAATGAACATTTTTTCATTAATAATTTTTAGTTTCCTCGCCTCCTAGATTTTCGACACATATAGAAAATTTAAAAATTTTCTTTTCGACCCGTCCAATCACGCATAACTTTTATACCCCTAATCTGTAGTATTAGGCTATCCGTGCTCATCAGATTATTTGCAGGGTCTAATCCGATTGTATTATAACGGAGCATCACTGATACCTGGAGATCTCAGTAAGTAATAGGTTTTCTATTTAGGTGTGCACAAGGATAGGAATTCATATCGCAGAGTTTGCACTGTCTTGAAGAGATTTGCAAGCTGCGATATGGATTTCCCTCTCCGTTAAGAAGCAGATGATACTGGCTGGACGCAGAGGCACCGGTTCGCGGTATGAAACCAAATATCCGGGCGGTGTCCTTTCACGAGCCGCTGACTCTTGCAAAAAAGGATAGACATTTGGGTTCTACTTCTAAAGCCGCAAACAAGGGGTTAGAAGGTTCGGCACCCTTACGCCTAACTGGTGTAAAGAAGAGTTCTTGAACATTTAAACCTCCAGTGAAGAGTAAGGTTGTTGGTGTTCCTTCTTCTGTAGATAAAGAAGAAGGGGTAGAAACTATTGTTAATCCTTTATCCCAGAAGAAGGGTGTAAAGTTAGAGGCAAAGGAGGGCACATCGACAGCTCAGTCTTCCTTGTGAGAAACCACATGAAAAGAAACAGATCTGACGCGGTGCTTCCCTCCGGTTCAAAACATCTGACTGTCATCGACGGGTCAGATTTGGATGACAAAATCTCTCCTTAAAGATGGGAACTAATTGAAGAAAGGCCCATCGAGTTAATGATGGAGAAAAGCTGTGATGGCGGTAATGCCCTCATATCCTCCATCGGATGGTCCAAAGGCATCAAGGTAGTGGACTGTGAAAAGGACGGTACTGCAAAGTTCCTTGTGGAAACAGTAAAGCGCCTTGGTGAACGCTAGACCGGTCGCCGATTGGAGGTGATCTATCAATCCGACTTCTACGCCCAATAGTGACGGTATGGATCCATCCTACAATTAGGCACGTGAATGGCGTACTTGAGATTATTAGGAAACAGAATGACGGATTGAACACCAGCTTGTGAACTATTGTCAATTCCTGACTGGTGATGGCAAAAGAAAAGGCTGCGATCTACGAATGGCGATGGGTAGTGTTGTGTGGGTTGGGACACCTAAGAATCCGTCATCGGATATAAGTGATGACATGAACCCGGAGGAGGCTAGAAGTGGTGCAGATTAATGGGCTTAGATTAGGCCAGTTTAAGGATAGTTATTGGGTTTATTACGGCGCACTGCGAGATTAGATCGCTGACAAGGATCTGGAACAGATCCCAGGGGGACTATTGCAGGGTATGTTGCGCAGAGGAGGATTTGGAAACTATCGAACACCTCCTCCGTAACTGTCCAGCGCTTATTAGGTTAAGGTTCAGGACCCTTCTTCGAGGGTTTGAATACTTTGTCGAATGTCGACAATAAAGCTCTCCATAGATTCATTATTAGTTTGAGCTGGTTTCTCAACCAGTTCTCAGTGCTAGGGCTTCAATGGTGTACTAGAGCTCTCTTGAGTGTTTGTGGTCTGTGTTAGTCCTCCGCTTACTTTATTCTCCCTTTCCTACTTCCTTTCCTCTTTCCTATCTCCTCTATTATCCCCTGTCCTTTAGGACGTAGTACAATGGGTCAACTTTACTTCCGGGTACTGTACTTGTCTCACTGGCAAGTACACGAACGAAATAACAAAAACGAAAATAAAAAAATGTAACCTAGAAATTATTAGAAACAAACAAAAAATAGCGGGAAAGTTTACATACACCGTTGTTTTTCAGTGACTGTAACTATTGATTTGAGAGGCCGTAAATCAGAAATTTGATTGCCTTTGAGTTTTGGAATATGTTCTAAACGATTTACTTATGGTCTACGTTGTTGTTGGTGTTAGTAATATTCATAAAATTCCATTTCAGACTAGGTTACAAAAATTAGAATCCATAAATATACAATTTAAAAGAAACTAAGTTTTGTAAAAAAAAGTCAATGCTAACAGCATGACTGTGACTGTATACTAACGTTTTCTGTTCAGGATCATTTTTATAGCCAAATGGACAGCGTATGGTTGTGCACTTATAACCGCCACGTTTATTTGTGCATACATCATGACGACTTGTACAAAACATTCCAGTAGCACATTCGTCGATATCCAAACAAGTATTTCGGTCACTAGCTAAGGTATAACCACGAGGACATGAGCATTCATATGAGCCGGGCACGTTTTCACAAAAGCCCATACACAGCTTGTGCGTCTGTTGAACTTCACACTCATCTACATCAATGCAAGTTCGGTTATCGGGGCCTAATTCATAGCCATTATTACAAGTGCATCTATAACCGCCAAAAAAGTTTATACACTTTTGGTGGCATAAGCCGGGAATCTCATTACACTCATCCACATCAAGACATACGCGCTCGTTTTCTGTGCTTTTTTGAAAGCCTGATTTACATTCACAAAAGTACGACCCAATTGTGTTTATGCACTGAGCATTGGCCGGACAAAGTGATGGACCTACTCTTTGTTCGCACTCATTAATATCCGCACATCGTGATTCTCCATTTGATAGTTGGACCAAATGGTGACCAGGTAAGCAGGAACATGTAAAACCTCCCTTACGATTGCGACAAATTTGGTTGTCAACACAGTTATGATCGCCCGTTTCACACTCATCAACATCTAAAAAATATTTACCCAATTAATAAAAAAAAGTTTTAATTTTTATTAAAAAAAACAAGAAAACAATTGGCCAATTCACATGACTTTGTATCGTGTATGTTGTATTGAATACACTTGGTTGCTTGTGAATGCTCAATGCTATGCTGTATTGTGTATTTCGTATTGCAAATGTCTTCTTATTCTTTTTCATAATTTTTGGCATTCACACAATTTGATAGCACGAAACCAATTCAACTTTTAAAAACATATGAAAACATATACACACTTTTTTCATTCACACAATTTGACAGCACGAAACCAACACAACTTTTAAAAACATATGAAAAAAATTTGTATAAGTGTATCGGGTTTTTACATGAAAATTATCAACAACAAGCATACACTGTTGTATATTCGTCCTACAATACACTCAATACAACGATACAACGGCTTGTGTGAATTGACCAAATAATTTGCGATACACTTACCTACACATTCAGTGCCTTTCGGATTCGATAGATAACCCGCTGGACATTTTAAAAGATTTTGACAACGGTACGAGCCGTTAGTATTAATACACCTTTGATGTGAACCGCATGGGCTTTCATGTAACAAGCATTCATTGATATCTAAATACAAAAGTAACAGCAATTACCTTTATCAAACAGTTTTATATTATAATTTAATTTTAAAATACAAATAGTATAATCTATACTATATACTAGTGTATATATAAATAATATATAGTTGAAGCATTCGTTATTTAACATTTTACTTTTTTCTCAAAACCGGCTTTCTGCAATTTTGTATTTGTTTTGTTTTTTTTCAGCTGTTTTCAACATTTCAATGCTGGTAGCTCTGATTTAGTACATCGAAAACAAGGTTGTATTTCATAAATCCTACTTAAAATCAATTCAGAAAGGGGTTTAAAATGGTTTTAACAAATAATTTTGTAAGGTAAAACCAGGTTTTAATTATGGTTTTAACGTTAAAACTAACTTTTGAAACTCCACTCAGTGTGAAAACATTATAAAACTCTTGCCGTATGTATATGTAAGAAAAATTATTCAATTATATGGATTAATGTTATCAATCAAATTTTTTACATGCGAAGTGCCTAATTTTTATGAATAAATGCAAGTAAAAATTCTGCCATCCGCTTAGAAAATTACATCGGAATTTATAACGATTTTCAGCATACATACATACGAACAGATTTGAATAATTTGAATACATATTAGGATGTCATTGTAGACAGTTTAACATCGACTCTGAATGACAGATTTGATAAACATTTTTATGGCAGTTAGTTACACTCAGAACTGTTGCCTGAAAATTGATGACATAAACATACAAAATATGGCTGTCTTTCAAAATGTATCAATGTAAAGTTTATATGTAGTTCTACTACGGTATATAAATTACCAAAAGTTACCAAACAATGCATCAACTATAAATCCGATGCCTGATTGCTTTCTGACTGCGTTAAAAGTACACATTGACGACATTTTGAAATAGTAGGCATTGTAAACATTTTGTAAAGCGGCTTTATGAAACACTATACTTTGTTCAAACACAAAGCAACTAACATTTTGGAAGTCAGCCTATGACGCCTTTTGCACGTTCAAATTAATTTGCAAATTAGTTTGAAAACTCTTGATTTTGTAGGAGGGAGGGGAAAAACAAGCTGGGGTGAGTTCTGAGTTTGCTTACCGATGGTACAACAAAATATCAAGAGTTTGCCAAACTACTTTTCAAACTACTTTAAACGTGCTAAAGCGGAACAAAGTTTAAAAGAAAATGCAAAAGAGTGTGTCAAACTAATTTTGAAAGTACTTTGAACGTACAAAAGGCCTCTATGTATATAGTCAAATCTCCTATTGTGACGGTATTTTTTTTATTATTATTTCATACAGATTATGACTTACCAACACACACGCCCATGTGATTTCTCTGTAAGCCAGTTTCACAAGGTAGGTATTCTCTATGATGGTAAGAGGATGGTGAGGGGCTCTCATATGATTGACGACTAGCTGTACGGCGCAATACATATTCTGGTGGTTGATTATATCCACCATAGCGCATTGAATTGTTATGATATTTATAATAAAGTGAAGGATGATGTTGCCCATACGTAGATGCCACCGATGGTTTTGCCGTTGTTGAAGTAGTTGTTGTAGTAGTCGTCGTCGTTGGTTTCCGATAACAACGAAAAGAGCCCTTTGTATTATAACACTCCCATCCTTCTTTGCAATTATGTGTATTTAAAGCACATTCATCGTTATCATCACAAGTACTACTGTCTGCATTCAAGGTATAACCAGTACCACAACTTTGCAATCTTGTACAAACATAACTGCCTATTGTATTGTCGCACCTTTGCGTTGGCAGACAATTGTGATTATTTATGGAACATTCATTGATATCGACACAAGCGTTTGTAGTTGTGTCTAAATTGAAGCCAATTTTACAATCGCAATGATAACCTCCAATATCATTAACGCATATCTGATTG
Source organism: Sarcophaga rosellei (assembly GCA_930367235.1). NCBI lineage: Eukaryota > Metazoa > Arthropoda > Insecta > Diptera > Sarcophagidae > Sarcophaga > Sarcophaga rosellei. The sequence continues at coordinate 3,198,607 of OV884022.1, read as the reverse complement.
CTATCGCATGGTGTATCGTGAACTTTGCATTCATTTATATCTACACAATCATTATCCTTCAATTGAAAACCATCTTCACATCTTTTCGATCCACTTTTATTGGCAGCAGTTGGGGTCACAAATGTTTTGTAGCCACCACGCTTTATATAATTTGCAATTTCTAGGAAAATAAAAATAAAAATTTTTTAAAACGCAATTTGTGATCATTTTGATAGAAAATATCTGATTTTTAATTCCAATAAATGCAGTACTTTATACATAAAATATTAAAAATTATTTATTAATTTATTTAGTCAACACAATACAACCTGAATAAGGGCCATTATTACAACTTGCCGCAAACTGAAATTAGGATTTTAACGGGCAGATAAATTGTTTTTCATTATTATGAGTACCCAATAAGATAGAAGTGAGCGTTAAGCTAAAGGAAGGATTATCCTGTCGGTAACTTTTTTTAAAGTTAAGTTTATGTTTGAACTTGCCATATCATATATTATTTTTAACATGGCAACTTAAAATTTAAATAAAATGAGCATATACAATAAAAAATATGAAGCCCGTCTTTGTAATAATGAAAATAAGTTAAAGGTAATTTTACAGTTCCCTTTACCTAAAGGTACCTTTAACTAAACCCAAGTTTAACGGCAAGTTGTAATAATGGTCCTAAATCTTATATTATATTATTGATTAGTAATTGTTATTAACATTAATTTTGGATTCATTTAATTTAACTAATTAAACAAAAAATTAAATTAGAAAATAAATAAAAAACAACATAACAATTATAAAATAAATAAAATAAAATGAAAATTAAGCGATTGAGTTAAACAATATTTTTTTTGGAAACACCTAAGAATGAAATGGAGTGCTCTGGAAAAACTCATAAATATCAAAAATACCACATTTATCAAAAATAATATCCTCTTGATATTATGCGAGCATTATTCTGATTGCAAATCGATTTGATCTGATAGTTAAGATAATGCAATTAATCCAATCAAAAAGCTCTGCGACGACATATTCCGCTATATATTTTATGATGGTCATTTAATCAAACCCATTAAATTGAACGTCGAGTCCATCAAGGCTGTACTCTGTATGAATTATTCTTTGATGTCGTGACTGACTTCGTTTTAATACACTTGATGTCAATAGCACTCTAGAAAGATCTCCAAGGCAGTGTTGTAGACGACATCGATAAGGATGATGTTTGTCCTCCAAACTAACATCAGGAAATTAAAGCCGAAGTCTAATACTATGTTCAGACATGCACAAATCAAACAGCTTGTTGTTTCAACAACACTGTTTTGTTTTTTTTTTTGTTTGTCGTTGTTGACATTTGAGTTGTCAAATATCAACAGAAAGTTTTCGGATAATTGTAATATACTGACTGAACGTACTTATGACAGTGTTGTATTTTAAGTTTTACTCAATATTATAACAATTTGCGTGTTTATTGCGCAACAATTAATTGAAATTTTATATGAAATATTGAGCTCAATAATGGCGTTTATTGCGATTTACGCAATAAAAATGCATGTGTGAACATAGTATAAGTCTCAGGTAACTGCTTTGAATTTGTTTAAAACATTTGCTTTCTGCTATTTGCTAGTTCAAAACAAATTTACGTAGCTCTCAATATGTTAAAGTTTTGAATGCAAGCATTTATAAATCAATATCTTGGACTCATATTTAGAATATTCTGTTCGAGTTTTATTTTACTTGAAACCACGAGGACACATTGTATAAACCTAACCTATTCGTTAGGATGCCGACTATAATATACAAGTTGAGAATGTGTTCACGGCATTTGGCCAGCTTGGGATACGATAAAATTTATTTCTACTGATTAAACTAATGAGTTTAAGGAAACATTTGTTGTAGCCCTGTATTTCACGGAGTATGAAATGGCTATATATGTATATAAAATAAAATGTTAAAAAACGGGGACATATCTTTTTATATTCTGAATAAGAAATATTCACCTTCACATATTAGCGTGTCCTTATTAAGTTCAAATCCAGATTTACAATTATTTACACACTGAAAAGCTCCATTTGTGTTAAGGCATATTTGGTTGTTTTTACAATCATGTAAATTTAATAGACATTCATTTATATCTATACACTGATGTGGTCTCAAAGTATCAACTTTAAAACCAGTTGGACAAATCGTTTCCTTAACTGATGATTCTTCCAGGTCATCTTCGATCTCATCATCAGGATCAATATCTGAATCTTCATCGTCATTAAAATCGATTTTATTTGCGAATGTTTGTGCAAGGCTTTCACTTTTTGTAGCATTATTGGAAACATTTGATATACTATTTAGAGGGGAAAATGATAACTTGCTACTGTTAAAATTTTCTGCTGTTAGTGGTGTACAAGTCACCATATTGTCGTTAAGTTTGTAGCCTGGATGGCACTTACAAACGTACGATTCTTTAGTATTCTCGCAAATCTGCTCACATAAGGGAAATTTTCCACAAATATCATCTGCTAAGCAAAGTATATATATAAATGAAGCGAATATTTCAAAAATGTAGATGATGAATATATTATATAAACAATTTTTACATACCGTCATCTTCCTGTAAAATTATTGTACCGTCACCATTTTCGTGAGCACTGCTCTCCTTGTCAATGGAGGAGGTTTTATTTAAAAATTTCGAACCATCTTTTCGAACGCTGTCAGCAGTTTCACCGCAACAAATACGAAATGATTCGATGTCGGAAAAATAATTAAAATATGTGTCATTGCATAAATTTCCGGAGGCTTTAACTGCTAAACCGACTTGGCATGCCCGACAGCAGTCTGAATATGATGTCGTGTTGTATTGTTCATTGCATCGTGAACCAGTAAGAGCCGCTAAACGACCAGCCACACAATACATTTTTTGCAATTCGTGCGAACAACATACAGAATACGTAGAATGGCACAGTCCTCTCCAAAGTGGTGAAATACTCAATATGTCGTATTCATAGTTTCCACAGCTATTCTGTTTTTTGGCCAAAGCTTTACCGCCGCTACAGCAGTTTTTAATATGATTCGAAATATCATCTAATAATTGTAAAGAGAAGGAAAACGAAAAAAAAATACAATAAAATGTTTGTGATTTTAAAAATAAGAAGCTATGGTCATGACATATAGATAATGATATACATATACAATAAATATAACCTGCAGTCAATCTACAACATAAGGAACAAAAATATTTTTAAATAAAATAATAAAATAAAATAATTTTAAATATATCAATCAACTCTTGATATAACTATGTTTGTATGTATGTATTACACAATAATTCTTTTTACACATCCATACATACATAATTGGCCATTACAACCCTTCAGTCATGATTACGGTCTTGCCTCTTACACCACTCATGTTGTGTGCGTTAATTTTATACGTGATTGGCGGGACCTACAGTTTAACGTCGACTCCGAACGACAGATTTTTGAGAACCTTTTTCATGACAGGTTTATTTACTCTCAGAGTTTTTGCCAGAAATTTGCTGAGAGGAAGCCGCCGAAGAAATATTTTTTTTTCATATTTCGTTTTGATGTCTGACCTTGGATACGAACCCGGGGTTTTCGTCTAATAAGCCAACACACTACCTACTAGACTACAGTGACTTAATAAATATTTGTTGAATATTCTAAAACAGCAGTATCACATAGAATATTCTCTTTAAATTTTCCCACACATACTACATGTCAATTTTTTTCTTCTATTTTGTAATAACTTTCATTTTCGAGTTAGGGGTTAGGTTAGGTCGGAGTGGTAGCTCTGATATCAAAAGCACACTTGAGCACGCATAGCTACCCGTTGTGATGCCACGAGGTGAACGCAGTCCTTGTACTGACCAAGTTCCATCAAAAATCAGGGAAGATGAAGAAGTTGGTCAGCGCAAGGGCTGCACATCAAAAGCACGACTACCCTACACTGGAAAACCAGCCAGAAAGTTTAATAAACGAAGCTATATCCTTGACATCAATAGATGATAGCTCCGTCAAGCTGACAAGAAATGGAGAGCGAAATAACCTATAACTGCACATCCCAAGAGATGGGCACAGACAAAGAAAGTGGATAACAGTCTCCTTCTCCTCAGCGGATCTGCATCCACGGCAGAAGTCGTTAAGTGGGAGCCGCATTCTTTCCGCGTGTCTACCCATAACACAATGACCTGTAAGCATGGCCACTGTGATTGAGATGATGTCACGACCAAGTCCAAGTAACTGGTTGGTACACCTTCTATCCATCAGTTTATATACATCAGCTGTTTTATTGAACGAAAATTAAAACACTTATTAAAAGCAAAATCGATCGCTTTAGAATTTTTGAACTGGTGAGTGTTTTTGAAAAAAACTGTGAGTTTGTTTAAAATTGAAAGACAAAAGGTGATCGTGAAACCCCGGTAAAAAGAATTTGGAACGCAGTAAATAAAAAAAAAAATAAAAAAATAACTACACGATTTCCTACCACATTTTTTGTTTTGTAACGGACTAAGGTCCCAGAATTTGAGAAGGCTGGGTCCCATAGAATCCTTCATACGTTAATCTTTGACTTTTCTAACTGAGAGCAGAGTTCTCTGTCAATGCAACGCATTAAGTTGGACAACTTTTGACTTGAGTTGCTTACTTTGACAGTTATCAGTTAGTTTGTTGTTTTTTATGTTTTTTGTGTGTAGCCAAATTAATATACGTCGAAGTGACAACATGATACGTTGTTACTTTGCTGTTAGTTGAAATGTCAAAGCACAACGTAAGACGGAAGAATGCGTGACTTTGCTTTTAAGGTTAAAGAAAAACTATAGAAAAGTGTTAAAAGAGGCTTATGTACTATAAATGGTGGGTCATTTAAAAGTTTAAAATTTAATAAAACAAAAACGGTTTGAAATTTTGCAAACTTTATTTTTTGTTGTGAAGTACAATTGTTGCCCTTAGAAATGGAATATTATTTCATGCATATGGCTGCCGCGGCTGGCCTCAGTTTTCTTGCACTTTTCGAGTATATGGGGCCGCATCTCGGCAGTGGCATCACGAATGTTGGGCATCAAATGCTCAATTGTCTCTGGTTTGTCGGCATAATACTTTTCTTTAACGGCGCCCCACAGAGAATAGTCCAACGGTGTCAAATCGCAGCTTCTTGGCTGCCAATTGACATCACCATTTCGGCTAATTTAACGTTTGACGCAATAAAGCTACTGTGGCATCGACCAATTCCAGTATCCTGTTGAAACCAAACATCGTTCACATCAATACCACAAAGAACGGAAACAAATAAATCGGTTATCATGGTGCGATAGGTGTCTCCATTGACCGTAATAGTTGCACCGTCTTCATTTTCGAAGAAATATGGCCCACTGATGCCTTCGCTCCAGAAGCTGCACCAAACAGTCACTCGTAATGAGTGCATTGGAGTGCATTTGTAAGACCAAGTGTAGGTTTTCTGAGCCCAAACAAAAATCAATATTGGTTATTAACGTACCTACCACGATGAAAATGAGCTTCATCCGAAAGGATGATTTTTGAAAAAATCGACATCATTGAGTAGTTTCTCTTTAGTTTATCTAGCGAAGCGAAAATGGAGCGGATGGTCATGCTGCTTTAATTCTTGAACCAATTGAACTTTGTAAGGCGTCATACCAAGATCTGTTCGCAGAATTCGACGTAAACTAGAGTTGATGTTGATGGATTATCACCCACACTCTCAGCCACAGCTTCGATATTTTCGGATGTACGCACTGTACGAGCACACTCACGTTTTGGAGCATCAACAATGAAACCAGTTTCACGAACTATTGCAATAAACTTTCGTATATAGGTCACTGTCGGTCCTTCTCTGCGAGCAAATTTTGTTGAAAAATTCAGTACTTTTCCATTTCAAAAGTACCTTAGTACCCCCGCTACAGTTTCAGTACTTTTTTATTACATATTTTATAGTTTGCGTTTTTCAACTATTAATTGGTTAGCAACGTATTCAACGTAATGCGAAAGGTAGAATTAATCCTTACCTAACGCTTGCCGAACCCTAATGTAATTTCGCTAAGCATTTAATTTGGTCTTCACATGATAAAAATGAACGTACTTTACGTCGACGTTTAACTAAACGGGGCTTATACGTTTTGAATCAGATGTTGTTGTTTTGAATGTGAGAAACATGTATAAGTATCATAGATGGGCACTTTGCAGTACCAGTAAAATTTCAGTAAAAATTGATTTTTACTGATTACTGAAAAAAATTTCAGTATTCAGTAAAATTTTACCGTTAATGCAATCTAAATTTCATTTAAATTTCATTTAAATGTCATTTAAATTTAGATTGTTAATGCAATCTAAATTTCATTTAAATTTCATTTAAATGTCATTTAAATTTAGATTGCATTAACAGTAAAATTTTACTTTTTTTCATTTAAATTTTATTTAAATTTCATTCAAATTTAGATTGCATTAACGGTAAAATTTTACTGAATACTGAAATTTTTTTCAAAAAAGTACTCTTTCAGTTATAGTTCAGTACCATTCCAAAATTTTAATTTTGCAACACTGCGTTCAGTCTAGATAAAATACGGAATTTTGTGACAGAATAGAATGACAAGTATTGCCAGATTCGAAATATTTTATACCGAAGGCTGTGCGTAAAGTATTTATATTTTTACTTTCTGAGATCAAGTAAGTTAATCTTGACTCAATTAACGTCGCTTAAATTTTGGAATCGGAACGTTCGGGTATTGTGTGTGCGAATAATATCGATTAAATTCTATTGTCCAAAACAAAACAAAAGTGAATACTAATAAATTCGAATATACTTCGACCAATAATTTACCTTGGTCAATTTTAAATTTTGTTTTGAAGAATTTTAAGTAGTCGAAGTCACAATGACTACTAGAGGCTCTAAACGCCAAGATTCTCCTTCCAGAGTGGAAAATTTGTAGAAATTACTCGCGAAGAAAGCGAAGGTCATGACTAATATCGACAGAATTCGACAGTCCGTTATAGATAGAACTATTTCGTTCAATCCTATGGAACTCGAATGTCGATTGGAGATCTTACGATCATATATTGACCAAGCAATGAAGCTCCAGTCAGATGTGGATAATTTGGATTCCGACAATGACGATAGAGCCGAGCTTGAGAATCTGTGTGTAACCACAAAAAGTTTGTTCATGAGCTTGTTGGCCAAGGGTCGGCAATCGAATGTGCCTGAAACTTCATTCAGCGTACAAGCTCGCCAGTCAAGACTTCCGAATATGAAGCTCCCTAAATTCAGTGGAAAATATGCTGAATATAAAAATTTCATGAGCTTATTCGAGAACTTGGTTCACAATGATCCGACTTTAACGGATATTGAGAAATTCAACCACCTAATCTCATGCTTGTCCGATTCGGCCTTGGGTACAGTGAAGGCCTTTCAGATCTCCGAGGAGAATTATCCCAAGGCAATAGCCAGCTTGAAAAAAGTATACGATAATAAATGCTTGATATTTTTCGATAACATTGCAAAACTTTTTGATTTGCCCGTAATTACCAAGCCTTCGGCTGTTGCTTTGCGAAGCATGATTGATACCGTTTCTGCCATATATGATTCTTTGTTATCAATTGGTGATGACAAGAAAATAACTAATGCGATATTGATACATTTAGTGATGTCGAAAGTGGACCCAATCACCAAATCAAAGTGGGAAGAACAGCTTGATTTCGAGAAGCTCCCATTGTGGTCAGATTGCGAGGCCGCCTTGAATAGACGTTACCAGCATATTTCGGCTGACGAGTCTTCTAGTTCAAGGCCGAGGGTTAACAAACCTAAAAATGAACATTCTAATTTTCGAACGAATAAAACATCACTAAATTGCACAAAATCGAAACAATCTGTTGACAAATGCCTATTTTGCAAATCGACGCAACATACGATTGGCAATTGCCCTTCTTTTACTGCTGAACCTATAACCAAACGATTTGATTTCATCAAATCCGTGCCAGCATGTATAAACTGTTTGAAAAAGGTACATACAGTTGCCAGGTGTTCATCTTCAAAGTGTCGGATATGTAATGGTGAACATAACACATTACTTCACCGATATAATACAAGTTCAAACAACGCATCAATAAACTACTCTGAACAGCCTTCGCCTTCTCACGCATTTGTGAACTATTCGGCGTCAGATGAGTGCATAATTCTAGCGACGGCTGTGGTAAGAGTAAGAAGTAGTTCTGGCCAATTGATACCAGCCAGAGCTCTTTTAGATTCCAGTTCTGAACCTAATTTGATAACCGAGGAACTAGCGCAACTACTACGTTTGAAAAAAGAAGGAGGCAGATTGAATTTGAATGGCATTTGTGAAACAAGTTCATTGTCCAAATCTCGCGTCAATTTAACGGTTACTTCGAGTGTCAACTCTACCCAATTTACTTCAAAGTTTTGGGTATTAAAATCAATTACAAATCTACAACCCGATCGTAGGGTCAACATAGCTAGTTTGAATATTCCGTCAAACGTGGAATTAGCTGATCCTTGCTTTTACAAGCCACAAAAAATTGATTTGTTAATTGGCGCAGGTCCTTTCTTCGACTTAATGTGTGTTGGCCAAATCAAATTGGGCCCGAGTCTTCCAGTTCTTCAAAAGACTTCGCTCGGTTGGATTGTTACTGGAAGATACAATCTGTCAAAGGACTCTTTTAATTCAAAGGTATTTCATATAAATACTTCAATCGAAGACGAGAGTAATGTTGATTCCATCGTCCGGAAATTCTGGGAGTTAGAAGAACTTCCAATCGAATCAACTCAAATTTATTCTGAGGAGCATGAAAAATGTGAGAACGAATTCAAGACTTCAGTAAGACGTCTTGCGTCGGGAAGATTTGAGGTTTCTTTCCCTTTTAAATCTGATCCTAACCTATTAGGATCTTCGTTCGAAACTGCCAAGTGACGATTTCTCTCTTTGGAACGGAAACTTTCCAAAGATGATACTATGAGGCAGATGTATCATGATTTCATGAGGGAGTCCTTCAACTTGGGTCACATGTCACTTTTGGACAAATTTCCTGATACTCCCCACTATTTTATTCCACATCAATGTGTTTTGCGACCTCAGAGTACAACTACCAAACTTCGGGTAGTATTTGATGCTTCATGTAGAACTTCACATGTTTCGCTTAACGAACTGTTAATGGTCGGTCCTACAGTTCAAGAAGAGTTGTATTCTACATTGATCCGTTTTCGATTCCACAAGTATGTAATCACTGCAGATATTGAAAAATACTGAATTATGGTACAGCTTCTGTGAATACTGTCACTTATGGTACAGCTTCAGCGCCATTTTTAGCCATTAGATGTCTGATTCACTTAAGCGACATATACAAAGAGACTTTGCCTATTGGTTCGAAAGTTGTTCGCAGTGATTTCTACGTGGATGATTTACTTCCCGGAGCTGAGAGCTATGAAGAGTTAATTTTAATTCGAAATCAAGTGACTGAAATTTTGGCTTCGGCTGGTTTCCATCTCACCAAGTGGTTTTCAAACCACCCTGAATTTCTGAATTCTCTACAGAAAGAGAATCTAATACATAGCGATTCAGACTCTGCGAAAGCATTGGGCATACATTGGGTTCCGAAGAATGATTTATTTAAATTTCATTTGGAAGATAAGTTTCAGGACTTAAAGACTACAAAGAGAAACATATTATCGGTGTCTTCTCGATTATTCGATCCTCTCGGACTGTTATGCCCACTTGTTACGAAATCAAAAATCCTGTTGCAAGAGCTTTGGATTCAAAAGCCTGACTGGGATGAATCAATTCCCTTGGGGTTGAATACTTCATGGGAAAACTTCAAATCAAATTTAATGGAAGTTGATTCAATTAGTATCCCAAGATTCGTCCATACCACGTCTACATCGAGAATTCAAGTTCATGGATTTTCTGACGCTTCAATTCGAGCATATGGGTGTTGCATATACATTCGAAGCTCCGAGACAGACGCAACCGTCTCGAGACTACTTACGGCAAAGTCTAAGGTTGCTCCCCTCAAGTCTAAATCACTTCCTAGACTTGAGCTATGTGCCGCACACCTGCTAGCTAAGTTATGGAACAGAATTAAGCGTATGATGAATCTCAAAATAGACGATGTTTATTTCTGGACAGACTCCGAAATAGTACTGCATTGGATAAAAACGCATCCATCTTCTTTGACGACTTTTGTATCTAATAGAGTCGCTGAGATTCAGGAGTGGTCGGACCAAGTTTCATGGCGCCACGTGCCTACTAAAGAGAATCCAGCTGACATTGTGTCAAGAGGATCCGATGTGAAGGATTTGAAGAATTCGATATGGTTTGAAGGACCGTCGTTTCTACTGAACGACAGTTCCAAATGGCCTGTTAATGAACATTTTGAATTAACAGGCAACCAAAGATTGTTGGAGACGAAAAGGATGAATGTATTTCTTGCAGTAGAGGGGACATCTAACTGTCTACTGGAGATGATATCAAGGTACTCTTCATATAAGAAGTTACTGCGAGTAACATGTTTTGTACTTAGATTCATTGATAATCTGAAGAAACGAAAGTCAAATCAAAGTATCATACCTACTGCAACGGAAATGAAGTGGTCATTTTATCGCCTCGTAGAGGCTATCCAGAAATCAAATTTTTCTGAGGAGATTTCTAAACTACAGAAATCTCTGAGCTTACCATCGAATATGCAAAGACTTACACCTTTCATTCACACATTCACTGAGGAAGAGAGAACATTTTCACTATTAAGGGTAGGTGGGAGATTGCTTAATGCAAATTTGCCATATGATGCAAAATTCCCACTTTTATTACCGAAGCAAAATGACTTTGTCACACTTTATTTGCGACATCTCCATTTCGAGAATTGCCATGCTGGCACAAAAGCACTCATTGCTCTCTCTAGGGAGAGAATCTGGCTCATTAACGCCAAGGAAGAGTGCAGTAAGATTGTTCGCAAGTGTGTACATTGTTTCCGCTACAAGCCAAGACTTATGTCCCAAATAATGGGAAACTTGCCCACTAATAGTGAGAGCTACACGACCATTTCTTATCGTCGGCGTAGACTTCTGTGGTCCCGTTAATGTCTCTTTGAGAATTCGAGGTCGACCACCATTGAAAATGTATATAGCGGTCTTCGTGTGTTTCACTTCTAAGGCAGTGCATTTAGAATTAGTATCAGATTTATCCACTATCTTTTAAAAGGTTCGCTGCAAGAAGAGGTCTTCCGAAAGAGGTGCTATGCGACAACGCAACGAACTTCGTAGGAGCCAGCAACGTACTCAAGCAGCTGCAGGAAGCATTCGACAGGAGTCGACCCGCCCTCGAATCTTACGCAGCGTCGTCCGGGGTGAAGTTCACCTTCATACCACCTCGGGCGCCGCACTTCGGAGGGCTGTGGGAAGCAGCCGTCAAACAGGCGAAGTTCCTGTTTCTGCGCGCAGTGGGCAACGCATCGCTGAGGCAAGAAGAAATGGAGACGATGCTCGCAGAAACAGAGGCGGTGCTCAACAGTCGGCCCATTGCATCGCTGTCTCCAGACCCCAACGACGGAGAGGCGCTAAGTCCAGCTCATCTGCTGATAGGAGAGGGTCTGCGTTCGCTGCCGCTCGAATCCGTAAGCGACGGGAAAATCAAAGAACCCAAATTATGGAAGCGTTGGCGACTACTTTGCGGACTCAAGCAGACGTTCTGGCAGGCTTGGTCTCGAGACTACGTCCTGGGTCTGCAAGGCAAAGCCAAGTGGACCAGCGAATCGCCCAACCTGAAGCTAGGCCAGGTGGTGATCATCCACGACGACAATTGCCCGCCTCAACATTGGCTGACCGGGAGAGTCGTCAAAGTCGTAGAAGGAGAAGACGGCAAGGTCAGAGTGGCGGAGGTCGCAACGCGCAACGGCGTCTATAAGCGCCCAATCCACAAACTGGCTCCACTTCCAATTGATTGAAGAAGCCCAGTCCTTCAATGGGGCCGGAATGTTGCGCCATAACTTCAACATGAACTTTATCTTTATTTAATAATTTCATATCTGTTTACTAATACTTGAACTTTATATTTATTTACTAATTTCATATTCGTTTACTAATACTTGAATTAATAATAATGAATTTGTCATCTCAAATTAGTACCACCCTATTGTTAAGTAAGTTTAAGATTATTGATATCATTACAGTTAAGGTTAATGAATACATAGGGAATAAGTAATTAGAATAAGCAATTGCTGAATTGGAATAGACAGTTAGAATTAAGTATGTAAGAACTCAAGATGTTGAAATAATAAAAGTTAGTTGAATGTAACAAGCAATAGAGCACGGTTCTTCTTAGTTCAAACAATTTGGTCTTTTCGCGTTTCACAAGTGTCCGAGTTTATGATTATAAATTATTTAATTTTGAAAGTGTCCTTAAAAAACATTAAGGACAAACAGGATGGTTCAAATTTAAACCGGTAGATGTCCTAGTCGATATATGTACAACGATATACAACAATTGTTGAAAAATCAAAACAAAAAAAATCTTTGTATTGGGCCGTACATGTGAAAAAGTTACAGTAAATTAATGTTACAACCTATGAAAATAAGTAAAACATAAAAATAAAAATAACTTTTATTACATTTTAACACCTATGAAACAAGGAAGAGTCTCTAACAAAATCCAGTGAAGAGAAAGCTAAATCAAATAGTAATTGTTAGCCCAATTAAGACTTCTTTGAATCTCGATAATTTCTTTAAGAATACAATTGTCACGAATTAATAGTCTTTTAAGAAATTTGCCAATTCAGTCGAAAGTGTTACCTTTGATTCCTTATAAATAACATTATTGGAATGTCTTTTACATCTTGAAACAAAACGTTTGCCAATACTTACTTAAATTTTTTTCAAAAATATTTCAAATTTATTCATTAAAGTAGGATAAACGGCAAACCAAACTGGAAGCTCATAAAACAAAACTGGCCTTAAGCTAGTTTTATAGATTAATAGTCTGCGGACTTACGTACTTAATTGGACACTAACAACCCTGCCTTAATACACCCTTCCAGGCGCCTCTGCTTTTTGCGAGCCTACGCCAGTTGGCCACACCAATCGATGACAGGGCTTCTTCGATTTGGTCCTTCCAACGCAAACAAGGTCGTCCATTTCAACGACTTCGGTAGATCCCCGCATCAAATACCCGCCTCGCCGGAGCATCCACCTGTTGGCAAGAGCGATCCTCATTTTTGGTGGTAACGGCGGAGCTAAGATAAATAAATTCCTTGACAATATCGAACGTATAGTTAACATTACTTCGTTTTGCCCTCATTTACTGCCAGACCCATCTTAGTAGGCTCCCGTTCAATAGCACTAAAGGCAGCAGTAACATCTGCGGACTGTCAACTTAATCTTGAGTGACTCGAATCATTCATCACAATTTACAGTCTCAGTTGTTGTTGCATTTACAAAAAAAGAAAAAAGACACAAGCAAAAATACAGAGCAGCAAGCAGAGTAAACACAACCTTTTAGTGAGTATTTTAGTGTTCGTAAGCGAATCATACTCATTTGTCATTCTTGTAAATATTGAGTCATGGTTGAGCCACGTAAGTTGTTTACGAGAACAGAACTAATCTTATAAAAAGTTAGGGTCAGAGAGCCATCAACTCAGTGCTGACGGTAAATATTGATCTGCTCGCGAAACGTGTATCATCGTCACCCCTCAATTATGAGCAAATCGTTTCTGACGAATCCACGAATTAAAGAGAAGGAAAAGATTAAACTAAGGGGCTCTTAAAGTCGCCCTTCCCTTTAAATACAGGTGGAGATTTCGAATCCTCAGACAAAAGTTAAATAAGTACTGCCAAGTTTTTATTTATGCTTCATTTATTTCGTATTTATTGAGTATAGGTATTTAATTTTATACGTCCTTAATTTTAAGTTTACATTGTCATTCCAATGTACAATTTAAGAAGGGATAAAAAAATCAACAAATCTGAAACTAAAAGTACATACATACATAATTGACCATTACAACTCTTCAGTCAGGATTACGGCCTAGCTTCTCACACCAATCATGTTGTGCGCCTTAATTTTATACCTGAATGGTGGGACCTACAGTTTAACGTCGACTCCGAACGACAGATTTTTTGAGAAACTTTTTCATGACAGGTTTATTTACTCTCAGAGTTTTTGCCAGAAATCTGCTGAGAGGATGAACCGATGATGCCAGCCCAAAATCCATGCTAAACAGTAAAGTTTTCGAAATGCATTGGACATGCTTGGGTCTTATGTGGATTGATATCATCCTAAATTCGACAAATTAGTTTGTTCACGTACTCTTTCATCCAGAGACGGGACTTATCGCTGAAGATGATTTTTCTATGAAAATTAAGGTCAGTTCCCAACAAATTTAGAGTCCATTTAAGTCGTTTTGTTTCAATTCTTGGGTCAGTTGAATTTAGTACGATTGGTAGCTCAATCGACGAAAGGCCGAGTTTTTCTAAGCAACGCGAAATCGACTTGGATTATCCTGAACATTCTCACGCACATTGGCGATGTTTTCGACAAATCTTGCGTTTCGTCGATGTGTAAGTGTTAGTCACTAGTTTACTGAACCAATGGACTCGAATTTATCGTCCACATTGCGAATAGTACTCTTGGTAGAACGTTGTCCGAACCGAACATCAACTTTAGTATTTGTACGTCTTGTTGAGTTCAACATCCATCGATGGTGATTTAACAAAACAGACTGAATAAATGACAACTAATTTGACAAGATGACTGTTATCACCTGTCAAGTTTGTAAGTCCCTTTTGGACAACCCGATAAGGAAACCTTATTGATTAATCTAATATTTTGACATAAGTTTGACCATCTGAGCCAAAGATATTAAATTTGGACTCGTCCGCAAAAATAACTAATTCGCATAACCTTAAGTACTTCCGAAACCCAATACAGAACTGCAAAATCAAAATCTTAAGCCGACAAACACGGTAGTGGTAGTGTCATGGTCTGGGCATGTATGTTATCAAGTAAGGTAAGAAACTTGCAGTTTATTGCGAGTACAATGAACAAAGACATGTACCTCGACATTCTAAATGCCAATTTACTGCAAAGTGCCGAAAAACGGTATAAGGGATCAGTTTCGGTTCTACCAGGATATTGACCCGAAACATAAAGCAGGTGTCGTTCAGTCTTGGCTTATTTGGAACTGTCCTCACTTGATGCAACCGCTAACACAATCAACTGATTTAAGTGTAATTGAAAATTTATGGTCAATTTTAGATCAAAACATCCGAAAATACCAGGGGCCTAATTCTGGCAGTCGTGATCGAAATGGCTTTCGATTTTATAAAAATTTCGAAAGTGGTCTTATTTTTAATTCTGTCAGTCGATAGTTAACGAATCGATATTTTTGTAAAAACTCAGGTAAACGTTTTCCAACACTGGACACTTTTGTGAACAAAAAAACATATGTTTGTAAAGTGGTAAGCAATTCAATTTCAGTACAAGAGCGAATGTTTTCGATATGAACGTGTTTATTATCAAATAGTGTACAATCAGAACCAAATGAATCATAAAATATTTGTTGTTTTCAATTATTCAATTTGCGATAACATTTTGGCATCCTTTATTGGTGGCTCAGAAGCATTAAGTTTGCTAGTAAGCTGCTCCCAAAGTTGGTTAGCCTTTGCTTTTCCTTGTGCAGTATTCGACAATTTTTTGCAAAATCCGTATGGTTAGCCATAAAGTCTCCCATAATCTCTTTTTGGGTACCATTTATTTTTGTTAATTTTAACCTGAAATACTAAAATTTTAACATTTTTCTTTAGTTTTTAAAAAATGTTCACTTTCGTTTTCTTTTTTTAACTTTCGTTAACAAAAATTTTAATTGCAGTACTTTACTCGATATTTTTATATTAGGTAACATGTCTAATTTACTACTGTTTGATCAGATAAGCGCACCCACTTTTTCTAAACATGATCTTATTTACATATCATATGATTTCCATTTTCATAAAGATGAAACTACTTCTTACTATCGAGACTTTCGAAATGTTAATTATCACTTGCTGGAGGAATGCTACAACTCAATAGAATGGAACAATATATATAATATGCCATCTGCTGATGATCAACTCTACTTCCTTAATAGTAACCTTATCAACTTGTATGATATTTCCATACCCTTGAGAACGAACCGTAGTAACAGCTCTAGGAAAAACTGGTTTAATTCAACTATCAAACATCAAATTAGAACTCGTGATGATATTTATAGACGTTGGAAAAGACTTAGAACTTCGGAGCTATACGAAGAATACCGCAGGGCCCGTAGATTCGTCAACAAGACTATTTATGACGCAAAAAGTTCATATTATGAGAACCGTTTTAGATCAGCTGTAGACTCAAGGAAAAAATGGCGAACAATTCGTGAGATTGGCATTGGAAACAAAGCTACCCCAGTTTGCAGTATTGACCCAAATGAGATTAATGAAACTTTTCTGAATATCCCATCTCCAATGCCTTTAAATGAGGTTCAATCAGCTCTTGTCTCTGAGCTACCGCAACAGCCCCCGGGAATTTCCTCCTTACACCGTTTCGAGTTTTCTCGAGTATATGAAGATGATGTCGTTCTATGCTGTAAATCAGTGACTTCAAATGCAGTTGGCTTTGACCAAATCCATCCTAAATTCATAAGACTTTTACTACCTAGGATATCACGATATATTACGCATTTATTTAACACTGTTATCACTACCAGCCTCTTTCCTAACTGTTGGAAATATGCTAGGGTCATTCCCGTTCCTAAATCATCAAATGAGTATCGTCCCATATCGATACTTCCATTTCTATCTAAAGTATTTGAACGACTGTTACACAACCAAGTTAGTACGTATTTAAATGACCACCAGCTGCTCTTTAGCAAACAATCTGGATTTAGAACAGGTCACAGCTGTGTTTCCTCGCTGTTGAGTGTATCTGAGGATATAAGATCCAATATTGATAATGGTGGTATCACACTCTTGGTACTCCTAGACCATTCAAAAGCATTCGACTCTGTAAACCATAATATACTTTATAAAAAGATATATGACAATTTTTATTTTGCTTCGAGTGCATCATCGCTAATAAAAACCTATCTCACTGATAGATACCAGTCTGTCTCTGCTGGCGAAACTGTATCTACTCCCATGCCCGTGTCTAAAGGAGTACCGCAGGGCTCTATTCTTGGTCCACTACTGTTTACTTTGTACATAAATGATTTACCTAATTGTCTCTTGTATAGTAATATCCACATTTACGCAGATGATGTACAAATATATATAAATTGTAAAAAGGACTCAATTGATGACTGCTGTGCAAGACTTAATGAGGACCTTACCAGAATACATTACTGGGCAACGTCAAATGGCTTATATCTGAATCCTATAAAGTCAAAGGGCCTAATCATAGCCCAACGAAATCGAACGAATGTTGTTGTTGATATTCCGATCATTTTAGGAAATCAAAATATTTCAATAGTAGAATCAGCAAAAAACCTTGGTATAATTTTTAACAAATCCCTTCAATGGAATACCCACATAAATGCTGTCTCCGGAACAATTTTTTCTATGCTTCGAACGCTATATCCCCTTCAACACGTTACACCTCTTAATATTCGAGTGCTTCTTGCCAAAACGTACTTAATGCCCAAGTTGTTATATGGCTGCGAAATTTTTGCTTATTGTGATTCAATAAGTAAAACTAGGTTAACTGTTGCGTATAATGCAATTCTTAGATATGTCTATGGCATAAGAAGATATGATGGTACTTCTCAGTATTCTAAATCATTATATGGTGTTGGATTAATGGATTTACTTAAAATCAAAGCATTAATTTTGCTTCACAAAGTTATCTACACTCAAGAACCATCTTATTTGTTTAATCGAATTCAATTTGCAAGATCGAACAGAGGAAAGCAGATTATTCAGTTAAGATATCAGACTTTAATATCTGAGTGGCAGTTCTTTACGAATACAATACGGCTGTGGAACTCGTTACCAAACCAACTACAAATCAATGGCAACGCTTTGCAATTTAAAAAAATGCTATTTTCAAAATTTTAATTTTAAATTATTACATATATATATGCACATATTTTTATTCTTGTTTGTTTGTTTTTATTCTTGTTTGTATATATTCTGATATTGTTTTTTTTTAATTTGTTTTAGTTTTAGTTTATTGTATAATACTTTTCTATTTTTTGTAATGATCATACAATCACATACTGTAATTTAAAAGATTAATTTCTTGTTGTATGTGATATGAAATAAATAAATAAATAAATAAAATAAAAATAAAAAAGTTTTACTCGATAGGTGTTTTGCTTACGAATAAAAACTCGCAAGGTTGCGTTCGAACAATTGCACGCTATCGACTGCTGTCATTAGAAATGTCGATACATATTAATCGATATCGACCGACAGAATCCCAAAACTAAAAAATATCGAACGTACGAGTAATTATTCGATCGTATACGACTGCCAGAATTAGCCCCCAGATCTCGAACAAGAATGACCTTATAGCAGCTCTCAAAGAGGAATGGGCAAAAATAACTTCCTAAACCACTAGAAAGTTAGTGGAATTCAGACACAGAAGGCTGAAAACAGTAATTGAGCAAAAATTAGGTCATAACAAATCTTGAAATTAAAATTAATCATTTAATTGTTCGTTTATAGTAAGTGGTTGAAATAAGCTGTGACTAATTGGGTTCCTATATTTTTGGTTTTTAGTTTGTAAGTTTTTTAGAGTTTAAATGTGAGACTGAATAAATTTTTTTTAAATTTTTAAACATATTCTATAAACACTAATTAACATTTTTTTAATATCTTGTATCGTTGTCGTGATATTGACGCGGGCGCAACCTCTCCGTTGTCGGACGAAGAGGACGCTGATGTGACAATGGTTGATTCCTTTGCCAATGCTGAGAGTCATCCAAATTAACTTGCAACACTCTAAAACTGCCTCTGCCGCTCTGCTCCTCCGACTAGCAGCCGAGGATGCAGAGCTCATTCTGGTCCAAGAACCCTGGGTTGTAGACGGCAGGGTTTGCGGACTCAACACCAAAGGATATCGCTTAGCGTATATCCAGAACTCAGGTAAGCCTCGGGCTTGTGTCATGGTTAAGAATAGTATTAACGCTCTTCTCCTCCACAGGTTCAGCGACAAGGATACCGTCACCATGGTCGTCGAAATGAACTTGACCCTCTGGATCACATCATCGTATCTGGCGCATGACTATGGGCTCTCTCCCCCTCAGGAGCCCATCGGTCGACTGGTAGCGGATGCGAAACAACGCGGAGTTCCGGTCATAATCGGAGCAGATGCCAACTCCCACCACACGATGTGGGGCAGTACCGGTACCAACGAGCGGGGTGAGTGCCTCTTTGATTTTATTATTAGTAAAAACCTAGCTATAGCTAATCGGGGCGCTGAACCAACCTTCCTCACTTCGAACAGAAGGGAGGTGCTGGACATCACTCTGGTCAGCTCAGGTTTCTCTACTAACCTTAAGGACTGGTTTGTATCTCATGAATGCTCCTTTTCGGACCATAGATACATTACCTTTACTATTGACACGAACGAGCCTACTCCTTTCATGACCCCTCCGGTCAATAGGAGGAACACGAATTGGACCATTTTTAGAGAGAGACTGCGTAGCAAGGGAGGAGATAATCCTCCCTTGGTTGCTTGCCATCTATAACGCTAGTCTCAGGCTCCTTTACATCCCTTGGAGCTGGAGAATATCTAGGGTTATCTTCATTCCCAAGGCTGGGAAACCGTCTCACACTGGGGCTAACGATTATAGACCCATAAGTATGTGTTCCTTTCTTCTGAAGACGCTGGAAAGAGTTCTTGATGTTCATATCAGGACCTCGATTGATCCAGCGCTTCTGTCCGCTTCCCAACACGCGTATACGAGAGGTAAATCAGTGGAGACTGCACTTCACTCTCCTATCTCTCGGGTAGAAAAGTCCTTGCATGTTAAGGAATACACTTTGGCCATTTTTCTGGACATTGAAGGTGCATTTAACAATGTCGACCCGGACGCCATAGTTAGGGCTCTTGGTTCTCTGAACCTGGGACAGAATCTGGTCAGGTTCATTGAGCTTCTCCTCAAATCGAGGATAGTAACCTCCACAGTGGGAGCCACGAATTGTCAGAGAATGGTTCGTAGAGGCACACCGCAAGGTGGTGTTCTATCACCACTTCTCTGGAATCTTGCAGTCAACTCACTCTTGAGGGGGCTGGAACACTCTGACAATGGGGCCATAGCTTACGCTGACGACATTGCCATTGCTGCGTCGGGAATTTGTCCGCAGACACTGTCGGATAAGTTGAACTTGGCGCTGTCAATCGTGCTGGACTGGTGTAGGGATTTTGGACTATTAACCCCTCTAAGACCGATACGATTCTTTTTACGAGGAAATATAAAATTCCGACCTTCTCCCTTCCCAGCATAGGTGGGACCAGACTCACGCTGAGTCGCGAGGTTAAATATCTGGGCCTGATCCTAGATCCCAAACTCGACTGAAGGGCGAATCTGGCTGCTAGGGCACGCAAGGCGGCATGTGCTGCTTACTGCTGCAGTAGAGCGGTCGGAACCAGATGGGGTCTCCGCCCAAGGATCATGCGTTAGATATATTCCACGGTCATCGAACCCAACCTCTTATACGGTGTTGCTTTATGGTGGACTGGCCTGGACAAGAAATACAACGTCAGACTTCTTGACAAGGTCAGAAGGTCTGCTGCCATTTATATAACTGGCGCTCTTCGCACCACCCCCACGAAAGCCTTGTTCGCAATGCTAAACTGGCTTCTCGCTAAGCAGGTAGCCAAGTTTGCTGCGACTAGACTTAACGCTCTCTCTCGTTGGCACATCGTACCCTCTGGTCACTCCACTATTCTGCAGGCTGATCCAGCGGCCCTAGTGAACATAGACTATTTCCCCGCTGAATATTGTCTTGACAGATGTTTCCACTCTCTGATTCCAAGTAGGGATGACTGGAATCCTGATACGGTCGTCCCCCCGGAAGTTCTGGATATATATACCGACGGCTCTAGACTCGAAAATGGGGTTGGGAGCGGTGTCTACTCTGGGAAACTGGACCTGAATATTTCTCTCCGTCTGCCGGGCTACTGCAGTGTGTTTCAGGCGGAGGTGATGGCGATTTACCGAGCCGCGCAATGGATCCTCGTCAACGATGCTCCTTTCACTCGCGTCTCGATCTTCTCTGATAGTCAGGCCGCGATAGGATCTCTATCGGGTTCCGTGATTAACTCTAGGATCGTTAGGAATTGTCGCCGCTGTCTTGACCTTCTTTCTGGGCGCTTCTCCAGTGTCTCTCTGGTGTGGGTCAACGGCCACAGTGGAATTCCGGGAAACTGTAGGGCAGACTAGCACGCCAGAGCTGGTGAGCTCCTTCCGGAATCCTCTTCTGTTGAATTGGGTATGCCACTTGCCTCGGTCAAGTTGACCATTGCGTGGAGGTTCTTTCGGGACGCCAACCTATCCTGGGTCAATGAGGAGTCCTGCTCCACCGCTAGACTCACCTGGCCCAGGATGGATAGAAGGCGTACCAACCGATTACTTGGTCTTGATCGTGATGTCATCTCGACTACAGTGGCGGTGCTTACAGGCCATTGCGTCATGGGTAGACACGCGGAAAGAACGAGGCTCCCTTTCAACGACTTTTGCCGTGGATGCAGGTCCACTGAGGAAGAGGAGACTGTTGTTCACTTTCTCTGCCAGTGCCCGTCTCTTGCTAGGTGTAGATATAGGTTATTTGGCTCCCCATTCCTGGTTAGCTTAACGGAGCTATCATCTATTGACATCAAGGATATAGCTTCGTTCATCAAACTTTCTGGCTGGTTTTCCAGTGCGGGGTAGTCGTGCTTTTGTTGTGCAGACCTTGCGCTGACCAACTTCCTCCTTTTCTCTGATTTTGGTGGAACTTGGTTAGTACAGGGCCTGCGTTCACCCGTGGCATCACAACGGGCCGCTATGCGTGCTCAAGTGAGCTTTGTGATATCAGAGCTACCACTACGACCTAACCTAACCTATGATTATTATCAAATTAGCCTTAACAGATTGCATCACGACAAAAACTGCAACTAAAGAATGATAATGATGAATTTATTATGGATGATAAGCATAAATGTGATGTACTAAATAAATATTTTCTTGAAATTCCTAAGGTCTTGAATAGAGGTATACGTGTTACTCCAGGCGACAGTTTTAACCACTTGCTAACCTTACGCCAGTGTGATAATCAATTTAGGTTTGAGCACACGACCAATGAAGAATTATTAAATATAATCTCAAATTTGCAGATGAACAAAAGTCCAGGTTACGACGGTATAACCAGCAATGTTCTTTTCAAATGTAGAAATATAATAATTTCATTTTTGGTAAACAATTTCAATAACATTATTAACCCGGGAACTTATCCAACGGCCCTGAAAATTTCAAGAATAACGCCAATACCAAAAGAAGCCATTGCAAGTACTGTCGACAAGTTCAGACCAATAGCATTACTGCCTACGATTGATAAAGTGTTTGAAAAGGTTCTACATAGACAGTTATCAGAGTTTCTGGAACAAAACAATCTTCCATATAACCTACAATTTGGATTCAAAAAGGGTTGTGGAACACAAGAAGCAGTCGTATACGTCGTTAATTACATTTGTGAAAACCTTGATAATGGTTACGGTGGTGTAGGAGCTATTTTTTACGATTTCTCAAAAGCATTTGACCTTGTTCACCATGAAGTCTTACTTAAGAAACTTTCATATTATGGACTACAAAATAATGCAGTAAAACTGTTAGAAAGCTACTTGCACAACAGGACTCAGTATGTTGAAATAAATGGCGTACGAAGTGATGTGGGCAATGTTAAATATGGTGTGCCACAAGGAAGTGTGTTGGGTCCTTTGTTGTTTTTAATATTTCTTAATGATATATCCAACTTAAAACTTTATGGCAAACTTGTAATGTATGCTTTATGTCTTTTCTATCCATACAACCATGACCTAATTCTGAAATCGCAAATGGAACACGATGCGAAGATTTTACTTGAATACGTTAGGATTAATAAATTGTTGTTAAACAAGGATAAAACGAAGGTAATAAGGTTCCGCCCATACTGTTCTACGAGTACACCGGTCTTCAATGCTTTAATTGGTGATGTATAAATCCATGAATGTGATTCGCTAAAATACCTAGGAATACACTTTCAAAGCAACCTGTCATGGAATAAACATGTTCAAACACTAAAAGGTAAAATAGCCCCGGCCATTGGTATTTTACACAAATTTAAATATTTATTTGACGGGAAAACAAAGCTTCAAATTTACCATGCTTTAATTCATAGTCATCTAAACTACTTGCCCATAGTATATGCATCCAAGAGGACAGAAGACTTTAAAGCTCTTCAACGTGCCCAGAACAAGGCATTAAAAATTGTCTTTAATGTACCAAGATTACACCCAACATTGTCGCTATATAGAGAAATATGTAAAACAATTTTACCAATTAATGGATTATACAAAATGCAACTATTGGTATACATGTTTAAAGCTGTACATAATAATGGTTTTCACCCTATAGAATTTACAACAAATCAAACTAACTATAACACTCGAAATAGTTCTAACCTGCATGTGAAAAGATGTAGGCTAGAAACAACGAAACAGCGAGTTGAGTATATTGGTTGCTTTGAATTCAATCGTCTTCCGTTATATTTGAAGAATTTGCATAGAGTTTCTGTGTTTAAAACTGCCTTAAAACGTTATTTACTTAATGAAATTGAAATGCTTCTAATGTAACCGAATAATTTTAAACACTGTTTTAATTTAAGTTATAAAAAAAATTTTATTTTTGTTATTTCTTATATTATTTGTAAGGTATATAATTGTTGCCAGTTTACCCCAAAAAATGCCCAGGAGGCGCTGGGGTACATTTGTTATTGTTATCAAGAATTTTGAATTATAAATCAATAAATAAAAAAAAATAAAAAAAGGAAAGAGAGAACAGTGTTTATAGACACTAGGCTTATATATTTTTATACCATAAGTAACAGGAAAAACCTATGCTGGAATTGAGTTCCCCATACGAATAGTCCGACTAAAAAACGTATTTTTTCTGTAATGCAGTGTGTGATCCACTGGCCAATCGACCACATACGGATGTGCTGGCGTGATGAACGTTAAGTAGGAATTTTCGTTCGTGCAAAATCATTTTGTCGGAGCGATAGAACAGTGAAACATAAACAACGTTGTAACGATGCTCCAATGATTCAATGGAGTTTAATACACTACCGTCATTAACGAGCTACTACGGCCTCTCCTGCACACGGTCGAGAAACCTCATACATGACAGTTGTATTCCATTCTCGGTCGGTTATAAATGGTGTAAATAGTAAGATCAGATGATAAGATCTTAAGAAGGAACTAACAAATGTGACGATTCTGAGTCCTTAATATTTACACCAACCATATCTTAATGATGCAATATTATTGTTGTGCTTATGTGTCAATAAACAACACTGGGATAAATTGTTTAAACCTTAAACAATTTTTTCCTGAAAATGATATAAAATTTCTCCATTTTTGGAAAACAATTAATAAATAAAGATGAGGGACGCTAGCTTTTGATTTTTGAGAAATTTTTTTCCAAATGTTTTATTTTTGAACTAACGGGTGATTTTTTTAGCTATTATCCTTTTGGCAACACTGGTGTCAGGACGTACATTAACTCGCAATAATTTTATTCGATTTGAATGGAATTTGCAAAATTGTATGGGAATATATAAAAAGGAAAATTAAAATGAGTGGCTCTAAGCCCTGTCAATCATTTAGAATATTCCGAACAGACTTCAGCTTTTCACGCTTCTGTGAATTATACGGCGGCGGCTGTAGGAAGCAGCTGTCAAGCAGGCAAAATTCCTGTTTCTGCGCGCAATGAGCAACACATCGCTGATACAGGAAAGAATGGAGACGATGTTCGCAGAAACAGAGGCGGTGCTCAACAGTCGGCCCATTGCAACGCTGTCTCCAGACCCCAACGACGGAGAAGCATTAGTTCCAGCTCGTCTGCTGATCGGAGAGGGTCTGCGTTCGCTGCCGCTCGAATCCGTAGGCGACGGGAAAATCAACGAACCCAAATTATGGAGGCGTGGGCGACTACTTTGCGGACTCAAGCAGACGTTTTGGTAGGCTTGGTCTCGAGACTACACCCTGGGTCTTTAGGACTAGGCCAAATGGACCAGCGAAAAACCCAACCTGAAGCTGGATCAGGTCGTCATCGTACACGGGGACAATTGCCCGCCACAACATTGGCTGACCGGGAGAGTCGTGGCCGTAACCAGCGGCAAATACGGCAAGGTCAGAGTGGCGGAGGTCGCAACGCACAACGTCGTCTACAAGCGCCCAATCCACAAACTGGCTCCACTTCCAATTGATTGAAGAAGCTCAGTCCTTCAATGGGGCCGGAATGTTGCGCCATAACGTCAACTATAATCGACTATACGACTATAATATGTATCAACTAAATAGTCTACCATAATAAAATGGATATCTTATAATATAATATATACATGATAATTATGAATTAAATAATAATTATAAAAACACTGAATTTGATAACCATATATAAGTACCTCCCTAATGTTAAGTAGATTTAAGGTTTATGAATACAAAGAATAAGGTTATTGAATATATAGAATAAGATAAATAATAATAAACAGAGTTGCTGAATTTTTTTAATACAGTTAGGATTAAGTAAATAGAATAAGATAGAATTAAGGAAAAATGAAAATAATAAAGTTAGTTGATAATTATCCTCAGATTCGTACGGTCCTTTTATTTCGAAGAAAGTTTGGTCTTCGCGATCATTATTTCAAGATTCCAACATCAGTTTTAAATTATAAATTAATTAATTTAAAATATTTCCTAAAAAATATTAGGAAAGAACAACTGGTTTAAACAGCTCACGCACTTTTCGTGTTTTGTTTCACTGTCAAACATCTTCAGTTTGGTCTATAATTTAACCATGAATCGTCCGATTCATGAATCGACGAACAACGCTTGAAAATCATTGAATTTTATTATTAAAATGCGCGTTCTGTTAAGAAAGTACATCGCGCGCTTCTTCCATTTTATGGTCAGTTTAATCGACCCACTGAAGCGGCTATTCGGGCTATTGTGACTAAATTTCGCACCAAATTTACATTGTTGGACATTAATGCATCCAGAAAAAGTCACAGTTTGGTGCGGTTTATGGGCTGGTGGCATCATTGGACCGTACTCCTTCAAACATGCTGCGAATCGTAACGTAACTGTGAATGGTGAGCGCTACCGTGAGATGATATCCAACTTTTTTTGCCCAAAATGCAAGAGCTTGACTTGCATGACATGTGGTTTCAACAAGACGGTGCCACATGCCACACAGCACGCGTAACAATGGACTTATTGAGAGGCGAGTTCGGTGAACATTTTATTTCACGTTAGGGACTGGTCAATTGGCCGCCTACATCGTGCAATTTAACGCCTTTAGACTATTTTTTGTGGGGCTATGTTAAAGCTCATGTCTATACAGACAAGCCCGCTTCAATTAACGCATTGGAAGACAACATTGAAGCATTTATTCATGAGATACCGGCCGAAATGTTGGAAAGAGTATGCCAAAATTGGACTAAGCGGATGGACCATTTGAGGCGCAGTCGCGGTCAACATTTGCATGAAATAATCTTCAAATATTACATTATATGGATCGTACTATCGATTCAAATAAAGATTTCATGCATTTTTCTGAAGTTTATGTGTTTTTTTTTTAATTTTCCAACAGCTCTTAAAAAATCACCCTTTACAATACAAATAATTTTGGTTTTTAAAAACTTTTAATTTATTTATTTATTTTTTCTGACGATTTCAATGAACGGTTTGACGATTCGTACCTCATTTATCTAGCAGCTATGTAAACAATATTTCTACGGTTTTTATTTTTGTTCACTACGTTATTAACAAATATCACAACTAGCTGATAACTGGCAAATATATGTAGATAAATAAGTTTGATCTGGTTGTGTTGCTTTTCCGCTTATCGAAACATGCATACATAAATATGTACATACATACATACATACATATGTATGTACCTTATTCAATTAAATTCATAATGTTGTTTTAGTACAAACAGTGGCGCATAGCTTATTTCGTGTGTGGAATTCTGTTTTTCTTTATAATGTTGTAAACATACATATGTAAATAATGCAGTTGATAAAACTTATTAATGTGCGTAAATAAATTGTTATTATGTATAATCACATTTTAAGTTTTCATTGCCAGTTTTTTGCCGCTGCTAATATTTTGTGGGATATTTTTATTTGGAATGAACGAATGTGTATTCGTGTTTATTATTTCCTTTTTTTTAAAGTTCACATGATTACTTGTATTGTGTTTTAAAATTTTGCGCTCAGTAATCTTCCATAAATTTTCAATGAATGGCGACTAAGACGTGGATGCATGCTTATACAAGTCTTAATTTTTGTTTATAGTCGTTGTTCTGGTAGAATCTGAAATTAACACGTTGACTGCCACGGCAATTTTCAGAAAACTGGCCACGCAAGCCAACATTGACTTTTTGTTCTTTTCCCAGAAGCCATTTATCGATAATAGCACTGATATAATACAATTTTATTCGTAGGTACACAAAAATGGCAGGATTAGTGAGTACGAGATAACTCGTAGTTGGCACCCCAGAAGGGAACGCAATCTGCGAGTTATCTCGTAGTCGGCAGTCGACGTGTTAATTCTTATGTCTTATGTAGTAAATTATTTCAATTTTTTCAAAACGAAATATGAAAAAAAAATACTTCTTCGTCGACTTCCTCTCAGCAAACTTCTGGCAAAAACTCTGAGAGTAAATAAACCTGCCATTAAAAAGTTTCTCAAAATCTGTCGTTCGGAGTCGACGTTAAACTGTAGGTCCCGCCACTCATGTATAAAATTAAGGCACACAGCATGAGTGGTGTGAGAAGCTAGGCCGTAACCCTGACTGAAGGGTTGTAAAAAATGTGTTCAGCGTTGTGGTCGTAGCAGCTCTTTGGTCAACGCCAGACATAGGAATTACCATCAGATTCAAGGGGATTAAATTGTTTCCACCAACAAATATTATAGCATCTCAGAATTGCAATATATGTTTACAGCGAATTACTATGTATTCTGTAAGTTTTTCTTGCTCATAAAAGGCTTGTTTTGGATGGTCTTCTGTGAAAATTATGCCTACGAAGTATATTTCTTACATGTTTTTCCTAGCCTGCTTAACGTGAGATCTACTTTAATTTTTCACAATATCCAGCTGTCAAGAACAGCGTACAAATATTTTACTTGATGATTATCGACTTTTACTAGCCACTCTACACTCATCACTTTTATGATTCCAAAAATTTCTTTCCACCTTGTACCATTTTTACAGTGCTTTACTTCAAGTTTACGCCTTTTCGTTGAAGTTGGTCGTCTCAGTGCGAAAATACAATTGACAGATGATCAAAACTGTTTTCTTTTTTTATTGATTGTTTATCCTTTTCAAATTCATACTTATCAGTTATAATTACGTTATAGTTTGTTTAAATGTGAATTTTATTATTACGTTTAATATGTGTTTTTTTTATAAATAATTTTATGTTTATTCTTTTGTTGTTACAATATAAACAAATCTAGTTTTAAAAATAAACTAATTTTTCTGTCACAACAGGGAATTGAACAAACGAAATAACATGTGAGCTAGTGTATACAGCACGTGTATAAGTATTTTCGTATTCCTTAATGTGTTGTATGCAATTTATGATTTACATGTGGTCCTCTACACATTAATAAATGTATATACATATGTATATAAACAAATAATGATCATCATTTATATATATGTATATATAAAGACATATGTATATATTTATACATATATATATATATATATATATATATTCATACGTAAGACAATATCATCATTTGTTTATTAACACAATGTCTGTTAGTCTAGAAAATGCATGCAGCATTCAATAGATTGTGTCTGGTGGTCGGTGGTTGATGATAATTTATTTGAAACTTACCCGTCGTTGTAACAGGATGAATCAATTGCAGCAGTAGACACAGAAGCACTGTGTAAAACGTGTAAATTCGAAATTCGATTTTTGGTTTGATCATATTTATGTTTAAATTTATTTAAATTGTATAATTTTTTTTTAAAAGATTGAACGTGTTATTTTCATTGACTAATTAGGCATTGAGCAAAATGTGTCGTATATTATTTTTTTTTTATTATTAAAATTATTTTATTAATGAAATTATTTACAATGTAGAAAGAAACAATAAGTGTGTGTTCAATTCTAATTCTACATGTTAAATTTTTAACTATTAATTAAAATAATATACCAAGAAAATTATATAAAACAATTCGCGCATCTGTCTCTTACAATATGTACGGCACTATCAATACAACTGCTCTGTCTGTCGTTTAACCAAGTGGATGCACTAAGATAAAAATTAAATGATTATATAGCTTAAGAAAACAATCGTAATTTATTGTCATCAACGGAGTGTATATATTTATATTTATATATGACCATCATCGTCATCATCACGTTATGAGTTGAACTACAACAACATCACTGATACAATACTTTACCTAGAAAAGCAGATAAACAGAGAGACACAGTAAAGTGATGATTGATACAGACGATGTTCTTGGCATGTACGATCACATTTTTCTTTGTGTAGCATGTTTGTCCGTCTTTCAAATCTAAAAACTTCAAAAAATTGCATTATATGTTTCGAAATATCCTCATATTAAAAATATATTAAACTTGTGATAACATTACATTCTCAATTCTGTAGGAAAAAATATAAATGCAATAAAAAAAGAAAATGTGCGTGACCCACATAAAATACAAATAATCGTCTCAAGGTCTGTGAACAATTCAAATATTGTTTGCGCTCTTTATATAACATATATAAGCAGACAATATATAATATAACAACTATACATCAGACGTGTAGCGATTAAGTAAATACATTTTTATCTCGCCCACCTTATCTTTTAATGTGCATTTAAAATTTTCCTGTGTCTCTGATATACAAATTTATGTTTAAGGTTCTACAAGAAGTATGGTGGTTAGGCAAATACAATTTAATGTAGTTATTATTTGACGGCAAACCTTTTCTACTTACAATTGAGCGTTCTTACTCTTTTAGCGTGAATGAAACAAACACAAGGACAAAAGTATATAAATATTTTGCAAAACACTGCTTCTCCAAATTCAATATTATGGCTACGATTTTTATTACACTCGATGGATGGATGGATGAAATCGTAGGATAGAATCATAGAACAATTTTTTATAATATTGTGTGTAAGTTAGTTCACGAGTAATAATTCTGAGTGAAACATTGAAAACGTGTGCTCCTTTTTTTTGTTTTAAGTAACACTGTGTAAATTATAAAACAATATTTACCAAATTCGTCATGCAGTTATTCAAGAGTTTAACTGCCTCTTATAAAGTTTTGTGTACCTTCAAATCTTACAATAAATATTTTAACAATAGAAGGAAATTAAACAACCTGTAATACAAAAACCTTGTAAACAAAAAAAGTTTCTGTACAAGACAAGAACTATGCATTTATATGCAAATTCCAGAATAAAGCAAACAAAAAATTTCATTAAAAACATTTGTAATTATTTTATAAAATCAGAAATAAAACTTATTAGATAAAAATAATACATAACAAAATAAACAAAAATAACATTTAGGATATTTGCTGCAACTGCTTCTGCTGCTCATTGGCTTCCATTTTACGGAAACTCCAACCGCCTTGTCCATCGAACTCCAAAATATGTGTGTGAAATTTCCTTAAATGAGTTTACTTTAAATACCATACATATACATATATAGGAATTATTAAATAAATACCACAATGTCGGTCTATGCGTGATAGTCAAGAGTGTAATCCCCATGCTTTTGGCGGTAGCATAAATTGAACTTTCTACATCAATAGATACAGCGCTTGTGCATTCATCTAATAAGGCATATATTGGTCTTAAAAAATATTTTTAAATATATAAAATTAAAAGGTATATATAAATTAATTTATGTCAAATTATACTTATGGTAGAAAAGACGAGCAATTGCCATGCGTTGTTTTTCTCCTCCCGACAAAATATCTTTCCAGTCACGTATGACATCAAATCCATCTCTTAAAAGAAAAATACAATAAAATTTAGTAATTCGAAATAACAACATCAAAAGTGAAATATACATTCTTCCTTAACTTGAACAGTCAATCTTAAAACTTAAATGATGTTCAATTCTCAATAAATTAAGTAAAACGTTAAACCAATATTTACTAGTATTCATTCCAAATAATAGTATAGAAATAAATAGCAGAACACAAATTAAGTTTTAATCTCATAAGGACAAATTTGAAAATTTTTGTTGCAAATATTTTGTCTGCTTTCCATTGGCTTTTATTACTACGTGGAATATATTATAGGCATTAGAAATATGGTTTCAAATCCACACATTACATTTACCCTCAAACACCCTTTCAATATTCTACGCCTTGTTCGTGTGAATTTGTGTGATCTTCTCCATACAGTTCGTTATCGTCCAAATGGAGCTCTTGTTCTGTTAAGTCTGCTCTTCACTATACTGGTTAGGAAGCTGAGCTACTTATGTGGTCATACAAGATTGATGCACTAATTAACCAAAATATTTAATTATTTAGTTTTTCGCTTTTTTAATACAAGTTAGTATCAAACTTCCGACACTTAAAAGCCGCAGAACTATGTTAAATATCTCGTTCTTATTCAATGTAATTACTGGTGATATAGGCTCCAGCTTTTTAATCCATAATATCACATTTAATGTTCCTCAACGTCCGTCACGTCATTTTTCCCCATTATCAATACAATTTTTTAGATCCAACTACACTGGTGCTGATCCAATTAGGAGAATGTGTAAAGAATTTAATAAATTGTATATGCTAATTGATTTTTCTTTATCCAATAATGTCATAAATAATCCTTATTTTTTGCGTTTAATCATAATTTTAATAAAAACAAATGTAGTATGTATGTATTATAATTATAAAGTCACCCGAATTTTCTAATTTATTCTTAAAATATTACATTGACCAATTAGGTTTCTTTTGAAGAGCTATTTATACTTCATTCTGGTCTTCAAATAGGGACTTCCGAACTTTGACAGATGATAAGGGCCATCTTGTCGAAACTACATCTGTCAAATTTGTTCAATCTCCTTTACAAGCTAACCATGGTCAGACATGGTCAACAACACGTGAAAATTTCAAAATTGTTTTATTACCAATCACAATCCAATGCTTCCTGAAATTGATTTGAAAGGAATCTTGGGCTGATGGCGTCATCGGGTCATATTTTTGTGTTGACAGTTCTTGGGAATATTAAATATAGAGAATGGACAACAATATACTCTATTTTTGTGACTGTCTTCATTTTGTGACATCGCAAGCAATCATGATAGTGGCACTTCCGATATATTTTAGTGTTTATCATTTCATGCTTAAGTGTTTATTAGGAAAACACAAAAATTATCGGAAATGACTAACATTGTCATTATCATGTATGTTTGCGATGTTACAAAATTACCTAGCACGTACGAAATATTATTTTTGGTCTCACATTGTAGATGGAGTAGTGTCTAAAATAGTTGGCTACGAACCCGAAAAATACAGGCTCGAATCATTTTCATTGTGGTCTTCGAAGTTTCAAAATTAAGAGCCTTTTGATAGAATTCACATAATTATAAAACTATACCGATGTATTAGAAATTCCATTCAGGTTATATGTACGCACTATTGGTACTACAACGGAACCTTATAGGGCCTAAATCATATATGCTGCCAATTCAACCTAATCTAGACTATAAGAAGTAGATACTTCAGACCAGATGTCTTTGCACCAGTTAACAGAAAACTAATCGCATTATATTAATACTTAAAAACATTAATGAGATTTTATGTAAATTTTAAAGTTTATCTAGTTTTTTTTTCAGCCTCTTACCTTTGTACTATATGCTCTAGTGATACCATTTTAAGGATGGCTCTCAATTCATTTTCATGAATGCCTTTACGTATCATATTTTCCCTGCTATCTGGATAGATAATCTGATCACATAAACTGCCAATGGACATATAGGGGCGCTGGGGTATATAAAACATGCATGGTTTTCCTTCGACGGGTTGCGGTATATGTAATTCTCCTGAATAAATTGGCCACAGTCCACTAAAAATACGGAACAAGCTGGATTTGCCACAACCATTTGGACCAGTTATGAGCAAATGCATGCCAGGTTCAATATTTAAATTCAAACACGGCACAACTACATCACAATTTGGCGTAACCACAGGAACAGCGATAAGTGATATCGACATATCGGTATCTTTTTTATATATTATACGGCCTTTGGCGACGGGCTTACCATTGCGAAATTCTATAATACCTTGTGTTTCATTACTCTCAGCAACTGTCGTTTTGCTGTAGATGCCTTGGGCTGTTTCTTCAAACACTTCCAGCATACCGGCAACTCGACAGGTATAACCTGCTAACGCCACAATTTCTTTGTATGATGACATGAGACGTTCAATAGCATCTGCTGCTGAAATCAATAGATTACGAGCTGTAGTAAGGTATTGTGTACGGTCACTGACGGTAGCATCTGTATTTGTTGTAGACGACGTTTGGCTTGAAACTGCACCGGTTAAAATAGGCAGACTAACCATTACCATTCCAGTACCTGACCAGACATACTTCATGAAAAACTGTTCTAACATTACAAACCACAATTTTTGAGTAAAAATAGTATTCATCTGATTAACTAAACGATTATAAGCTTGACGTAATTGCTGAAGTTCGACCTTATGACCGCCGTAAAAAGCGATTTCTTCGGCATTTGTTATTATACGTGAGTGTATGTGTCGCAAATATCCATAACGGTTGGCTTCCTCTGATACTAGTTGGCCAAATTTGGGGGAAACTATTCGCATGATATGAGCAGTTAGTGATATTACAGTAACTGACAAGATAGGACCTGTAATGAGATAATATTAATTTATTTCGTTAAATACAGCCCGAATAAGTAAATATTTTGATTTTATTTATATAGACCAATAATATTAAAGAACATTATGCAACATCATGAAACTTATTCTTATAATTCTGATCTAGTGATTAAAAAACATAAATTATTTTTAAATACGTTATCCAGTTGAATAAAAATATTATATATTAAGTCGGATTTTTTAGGATAAAATAAATAAAAATAAATTATAAATATATTGTAATATAATAGCTAGGACTCGCTATGCTGCATTTCAGCAAAGTTTATTAAAATTCATAGCATTTAGAAGTGTTAAGTGTTTACATAAACTAAAAAATACTTATTTACTCACGCAATATATTTCAATGACATTCCAAGAGAACAACAAAACGCTGTACGAACTGAAAACGTAAGGAAGGAGTACACATACAGAGCGCTTAAAACTTGTGAAACGAGACAATTCAATTTTTTTTTGAAAGATTTTAGTTTTGGTGTTTATTTATGAATAATTGGAGTTGCTGACTATTCTATATAGGTGGTGTTAAATCCATTACTCCAATAGTTATTGCAAAGTCACTTACAAAATTTAAAGATCCCATCCCTTGTAATTTTCGATATATATTGTTACGAAGATGAAAAAATCTAGATACTGGTGTTTTGCTTTTACATCGTTTAACATTAAAATTATAAACAAAAGCTACAAAAACAATGAACTTGTTTACAAATTATCGCACTGCGTAATATAACAACAAACACCAGTACAAAAAAAGATAAACAATTAAAAAAATATACCAACAAACGCCAGCATAAAAAAATTATAAACAAGTAAACAAAAATACAACAGCAAACACTACAAGAAAAATGTTTACATTTATAGAGATCTAGAGAAGACGATGCCGTGAACGTTCGCCATCAAGAACCTTCAGACTCTTTACGTTGCCATATAAAAGGCAAGGCTTGTGTGAAGACGCGATGTGTTTGAAGAGATTAATCGTGGTTTGAAAGATCTGTCGAACAATTGACTAGTAATTGTTATTGTTTATGTAAAAGAGTGCAGAGAGGAATAACAAACAAAGCAATTTTTGTTCTTTAAATCAAGTTGTGAACAGTGGCACACAGAATTGTCCGAACAATAAAAATTTTAATTAAAATTAAATACATTTACTTTTATTTTATTTGCAATCTACAAGCTGATATTTTAAATGTTTTTGAAAGGTAAAAAGGTAATAATATGATAATTAATAAAAATTTATATTGGATATGACATGACATGAAATTTCAAAGGTAGTCTCCAAATATCAGATACATTTGTACACACCACTGCGCTTTTGATAATTAAAAAATAAGTAGTAGATTTTATGCATTGTATATATATACATATGTACATGTATTATGTGTTTATATATCGGACACTGTATATGTAATCTTATTATTTGTGCATCTTATGAGCTGCTAGGCTTTTAAGAGAACATTTCGCAAGTGTACATGTATGAAAAGAATACAAATTCTTCCAACTCTTGGAAACAAACTGGGAAATATAATACTTAAAAATGTTAGCGGAAACAAAAAAATTATTTTCAAAACAAGCGAAGAGAAGGAACCCCAAAGGAATTCTAAAACTTTCAAAATTTCTCCTTTTATCTCACTCCTATAAAATAAGACAAATGAAAGCTAAATTCAGTTAATCACCGTAGCGATTATCGCAAAACTGTTACCGATATTGAAGATATAGGCCAAGTATGATAAAGGCATGTGTTCAGATGATAAGAGATAAATTAATAGATAAACTATTTATTGTAAAAAATTAAAAACAGAGATAAGGTGCTCCAACCATGTTTAGGATTGAAGTATCATGAAACCATAAATATTAAAACGAATGTCATTTACAATCTAAAGTATTTTGTATATCGGAAGAAGAGCCTCATAAGCGCTCAGAAAGCGATGAGTTTTTAAACTATTAGAAGTATGGGCATTTACAATGTGTCAATTCGACCTCCGGGTACTGTACTTGTCTTAATTGATAACTATACGTCCTCTAACCTAACCTAACCTAACCATGGGCATGACAGAACGTCATACAAGTACCCTTTCAATCGTTGTTTACGCGGAACTGCAGGATCCTCTAGTATACTACAAATACAAGTAAAATTTAAAAGTAAAAAAGTGCACTAACAGCAGTGGAAACCTTATAACGAACTATAGAGAATATCTCCTTTATTAAACATAGTTCTGCATGAATGATTAAAGGATATAAAGAACAGGCAAAAGCCCGACCCTATTGCCTGTCACCAACCAGTTCTAATATCTTACATTCTAAAATTTAGTTAGACTATACCGGCTAACATGACAGACTTGATCCTTAATCGCTGCCAAAAATAGGTGTTTTCAAATTTAATTTCAGACCGTCAGAGACAACAATCAACAATCTGGTGAAAAGAACAGGTAATTTTACAAACAAAATGGAAAACATGGTGAATATTATCAATAACTCCATAAGCATTATGATGAAGGACATTTTTAGAATGTCGTCAATGATACTGCAGTTCTTACACAATAAACTATTAAGCAAAATATAAATTAGCTTGAATATTCGAAAAAAAAAATATTAAACTGCTTGTCTCTGCAAGTCATCTGACAGCAAGAAACTTCTTAAAAATCAATAGATACCGTATTTATAATATGAAAGACTAAAGAGAAAAAGCATGTGGATTTTTTGCAGTTATTAATTAAGACGTGTTTAAAGCACAATTTAGCAAACAGCCTGCTTCGATTGTAATTATCACATTTTTTAAAAATATTTCTATTTTAAAATTAATGGAATTTAAACTAGGAAAGTTATCTCTAGGCACTAAAGATAAGTTCGTGCAGGTCATAATATATACTAATATTCCACTTTTTACCAACATCAACTTTTCTTAATGCATACATACATACATAATTGGCCATTACAACCCTTCAGTCAGGATTAGGGCCTACCTTCTCACACCACTCATGTTGTGTGCCTTAGTTTTATACTTGAGTGGCGGGACCTACAGTTTAATGTCGACTCCGAACAACAGATTTTTGAAAAATTTTTACACGGCAGGCTCATTTACTCTCAGAGTTTTTGCCAGAAATCTGCCAGTAATCAAGAAGAAGAATAAAAATATAAAATATTTTCTATGTAACTTGGGTCAACAGTTAACATTTTAAAATTATAATAATTCGCACTGATAACACTATGCGACAAAATAAAAAAAAATTAAATACACCCAGCTAATGACATAGTGTAAGTTGTGAGTTTTGTTGAGTAGAACTCAAAAATATTTTTTTTATATTTCTTGAACCCAAGCTTGTTTTATTTGATAAAAACTGGTTTTTTGGACTTTACGCACAAATTTATTGATTCCACAAACATTTCTAAACCAATGTCTAA
The DNA here is from genome assembly GCA_930367235.1 of Sarcophaga rosellei. Classification (NCBI taxonomy): domain Eukaryota; kingdom Metazoa; phylum Arthropoda; class Insecta; order Diptera; family Sarcophagidae; genus Sarcophaga; species Sarcophaga rosellei. Next base: position 3,161,046 of record OV884022.1, on the reverse strand, counting down.
ATTTTAAAAATTATTAGAAAGGAGAGGGATGGGCCTTTAAAACAATATACATATACATATATGTATATTATTTGACTTAATATGCTATGGAGTTTGATGAGGTAAACTTGACAAATGCGAATTTTTTTGTCCGTTCATTGTAGCAAACTTTAATTAAAAAATATGAAATAAGTGATGAAATTCTGAAAGTGCATTATCTTGTGAAGAGATTGACACTTCGTTTGATCAAATCGGACAAAAATTACCGTACGTATTATATAAAGAGTCTAACAGTCGAGTTATATTTTTCATATATATATTTGTTCAAATAAACTTTTAGTTCAAATTTTTTTAAAATTTTTGATGGATTTTGATTGTTTATCGCAAAATCTGTCAATTTCACGTATTAGCCGACTTCGTGCAAACGTGAAATTGACACATTTTGCGATAAACAATCAAGGTACATCAAAACTTTTGAAAAATTTTAACTAAAAATTCATTTGATGAGATGACATATAAATATATAAAATATAACACGACTCTTATACTATTTATTTGATTTCATCAAACGAAGTGTCAATCTCTTCACAAGATAATCCATTTTCAGAATGTCATCATTAATTTTTTTAAAATTTTTACCCGATCAAAACTAATACATGTAAGCTTAAACCATATGTTTATGTATGCAATTTTAAAGGCACATCTGTCCCCTTTTTAAAAAAAAACTTTGGATTTTGAAAATAGGTTAAAAAATATATAGGGTTCGAGAAATATAAAAAAATATTCTTGAGTTCTAATCAACAAAACTCACAACCTACACTATGTCATTAGCTGGGTGTATTTTGACTGTCGCACCGTGTAATTAAGTAATTTACTTTTTTCCGTAATATTTTTCATTTTGTTGATTGAGAATCAAATTCTGAATACTGGTCTTCTTCTTATCGTTTTTTGACATTTGGAATACGAAATACACAATATAGCATAGCATTGAGCACTCACAAGCAATAAGTGTATTCAATTCTGCATACGCGATACAAAGTCCTGTGAATTGGCCAAATCTATAATTGAGATTTTTTACAAATATTTGTCTCTTTTTATGTTTAAGAAATACGAGTTTTGAAATATTTTTACATTGGTTCTTAGAGTAAGTATTATAAATAGTAAAAAGAAAAAATATCTACCTGAAAATATGTTCGATTTCATTTTTTTCGAAGATCTCATTAACGCCAGTCCTATTAGCATTAAGTCGAAACATGGTTTGGTAAGACTACTGTATAAATGGGCTACTGAATTGGCAAATATGAAGATATCTTCCGTCAGTCTAATAAATAAATATCAGCAACAATACAAATAATATTAACGTCAAATACAACCACTAGAATGCTTATATACATACTAACCTGTGATCAGCATTTTCAATTCTGCCATCGAGGTTGGACACTCTATAGTAATTCTGATTTTTAAAATACAAACGATATGAGTGGCGAACTAAACGCGTTCTAAAATAATTTGAAAATTTAATATCAAATTGATATCAAGAAGAATTTTAAACTCACCTGAATGCCAATGACAATTTACTTTCCAAAAAACGAATCATTGAATTCACAAAAGTGGCTGGCACAGCAATGGCAAACCATTTGAGTAGCACCAAAGCGAACTGCCGAACATCTTTTCGTACTATATATTTGACTAAAGCTCCTTCTAACGCAGCCACATATATACTTAAAAATGTTCTAGATATTAGGCAAAATGTATGGACACTTAATAGGCCAGTTTCATAGCAAAATAGTTTTGGTACCATAATCTTTATTAACGATATTAATTGTTTTATAAATTCCTTATTTAGACCAGGCTCTTGCGTAATTTTCTGATTCTTCATTTGTTGTTCGACTAAAAGTTTTTCTGCTTCAGCTAACTTCATTTCATCATCTTCCGTCACCGCTGTTTGAGGCGGTGTCAAAGCTCCATGATTTTTACCTGATCTATTGTTGCTGATTTTATCAAATGTTTTGTTAGTATTTTTATTTCTTTTCTTTAGCATAGGATATGTTAGTTTTATAGTCCATGCTGCAATTGCAGCTCCAACTAGTATATGGCTTAGAGCTCTCTTTGGCAGACCAGCTTCTTCTAGTTTATCAGCTGCGCGATCGACATATTTGGAAAACACAGCCATTATGAAAATATGTATTAAATTATTGTGAACTCTCTTGGTATTAACTGCAAATAGTAAAACAAAATATTTTGTTTTCACACTTCTTGCCGCATTTTACGAAAGGCGTTTCGAATATTAATGTCTGAAACATACAGAAAATTGTAATTCGATTTATAAAATACTGTAATAAATTAAGATATTTATATATTAAAAATTTGATTGTTGTCATAAGAGAACAAATGGTGTACAATACTTTTCATTCTATCTTTTCTATAATTCTTTGTTAGTTCCTTTACATCAATTGTTAAAAAAGGTATAAATTGCTTCAAAACATTGTCATAGTGATCAACAGTTTTTACCATAAGATCATACCTTCAAACAAACATATCTTTTGTGAGTTTTTATCAAAAGTAGTGAAGATTTAGTTAAAGGTACGTACTGTCTTGTTTTCCCACAAAAGGACACTTAGAGGATTTTAAAATCTGAAATCTCAGAAAATTTCAAAATCTACTATGAAAATTCGCTCTGTTAAGGTTTCTGGCGATTGATTTAGTTAAAGGGACGTCAAATGCTTTAAAAACAATTTACTTTGTCCGCCCATGTAGTCCTGTTTTCCCGCAAAAGGACACTTAGTGGATTTTAAATATCTACTATGAAAACTCGCTCTGTTAAGGGTTCTGGCGATTGATTTAAAAAGGGACCTACAATGCTTTAAACATAACTTACTTTGTCCGCCAATGTTGTCCTGATTTATCCCTATATTGATTTATATATCGGATTACATTAGCTTTCGGAAATGTGTGATTATCTGTTTATTGTAGTTGTTATTACGCAATATTTATTTACAGTGATTAACTATAGGACTTATTTTTATCAACTTTTGCTTTTTTTTCTTTAATTAATTCTTCCTGTTTTTCTTTCCCCGCCTCAAATTAATTGTTTAACAGAGGTCTGTTAACTGACTTGGCTTGCTTCTGGGGAGATAGATTTTAAAATCTATCTTCACACATAATAAATGCTTAACTGAGAATTATTCTGTTCCTTTCTGGCGAGGATAGCGGATTTGTACAAGTCAAAACCTTTTTAAGGACTATTGATGATTTAAAAAATTCTTAGGTTACAGTAGTCATATAAAGGGCGATTTTTTAGCTATTAGCTTTTTGGCAAACTGGTTTAAACAGCTCACGCATGTTTAGTGTTTTGCTTCACTGTCAAACATCTTCAGTTTGGTCTATAATTTAACCATGAATCGTCTTACAAACGAACAACGCTTGCAAATCATTGAATTTTATTATCAAAATGCGTGCTCTGTTAAGAAAGTTCATCGCGCGCTTCTTCCATTTTATGAAGCGGCTATTCGGGATACGTAAATAAGCAGAATTGTCGATTTTGGAGTGAAGATCAGCCAGAAGCATTGCAAAAGCTACCATTGCATTCACAAAAAGTCACAGTTTGGTGCGGTTTATGGGCTGGTATCATCATTGGACCGTACTTCTTCAAAGATGCTGCGAATTGTAACGTAACTGTGAATGGTGAGCGCTACCGTGAGATGATATCCAACTTTTTTTGCCCAAAATGCAAGAGCTTGACTTGCATGACATGTGGTTTCAACAAGACGGTGCCACATGCCACACAGCACGCGTAACAATGGACTTATTGAGAGGCGAGTTCGGTGAACATTTTATTTCACGTTAGGGACTGATCAATTGGCCGCCTAGGTCATGCGATTTAACGCCTTTAGACTATTTTTTGTGGGGCTATGTTAAAGCGCATGTCTATACAGACAAGCCCGCTTCAATTGACGCATTGGAAGACAACATTGAAGCATTTATTCGTGAGATACCGGCCGAAATGTTGGAAAGAGTATGCCAAATTGGACTAAGTGGATGGACCATTTGAGGCGCAGTCGCGGTCAACATTGGCATGAAATAATCTTCAAACATTAAATTATATGGACCGTACTATCGATTCGCCGTGGTCTAGTAGGTAGTGTGTTGGCTTATTAGACGAAAGGCCCGAGTTCGAATCCCAGGCCAGACATCAAAAACAAAATACAAAAAGTATTTCTTCGGCGACTTCCTCTCAGCAGATTTCTGGCAAAAACTCTGAGAGTAAAAATTGCCATGAAAAGCTTTTCAAAAAATCTGTCGCTCGGAGTCGACTTTAAACTGTAGGTCCCGCCACTCATGTATAAAATTAACGCACACAACATGAGTGGTGTTGAGAAGCTAGGCCGTAATCCTGACTGAAGGGTTGTAATGGCCAATGGTTTGAATCGTGACCTTACGTCTAATAAGCTAACACGCTACCTACTAGACTACGGCGACTTCGTAGTCATATTCATTATATAAATCAAGACGATAACTGAATTTTTTTCAAGGCTATCAAGATAAATATGTGCCAAAAGTGAAGATAAATACGCCCTACAGATATGTTTTAAATACGTTCCCCAAATTTTAGAATGTGCCTTAAAGCAATAATTCAATTTAAAAAAAGGGTTCCACGATTGGCTGAATCCTGGTTAACCCATATAGGAATGGAAGTTGCCTTGGAAGCCCATAAAGATATTCCCTTTTTCGTGTCTTCTTTTAATGTCCGTTAAATCGCCTTGCAAGTTTCATATTGGATAAAAATAATTATATCATTATTTCCCACATCTTTATTAAATTTCACATTCCTTTCGAAATTTAAAAATTAAACTTATTTTTAATTACAATAATTACTTTTCTGTGGGGAATTTGTTACTTTAAAATAATTGAAATTATTGTTAAATTAATATTTTTTTTTATTATTTTGGTACTGCAATTAACATTATAACTTTCAGCGTAACTGTTATTTACACATTCTTTTTTTATGACATAAACCAGTTAGTTCATAATTTTTTGACAAATTTTTAATCTAAAAAAAAATGAATTAGCAGGTCATTTGAGAGAAGTTAACAAGCGAACTTTAATATAAAAAAACAATTTTCACTGTAGGATTGGTATTATTTAAAATTGTATTTGGATTGTCTCTAAATTGGATTGATTCTAAAAAGTTTTATTTTTGTTAAATTTATTTGAAAAGTAAAAATTATTGCTTCAAGCGATATTTTACGATTATGTAGAACGTAATACGTGTGTAGGACGTATTCATCTTTACATCCTAAATTTTTCGTGTGGTGTTAATCGGGCATAAAAGTCAGTGAAATACAGAAAGGTCTATTCTTAAAAAAATAATTAATTCTAAATAATAATTATGATATGTATACAGATTTATATCTTTGTTTATATTTTGTTGGAAATCCTGGTTTAATTTTGTTGATGTGGGAAATAGGTTACTAGTGACTTTTTTACACTAAGTTGTCGAAATTCGAAGAAGTTACCATAGTCGCGATCCCGTGGTTCAAACTCCAGCTCAGACATCTTGCATAAAATGAAATATGCAATTCAACGACTTGCTCTCAGCATTCCTTTGACAAAAACTATGATAGTAAATACAATTGTCATGAAAACTTTCTCAAAAATCTGTGGCTCTGAGACGGCATTAAATTGTTGGTTCCGCAACTCATGGATAAAATTAACACATGCCACATGTGTAGTTTTAGAATTTAGGTCGTAATAATGACTTAACGTTTGTAATGACCAATTAAGTAAGTTATGTAAGTACATTTTTCCATATATTCGATTAATTTAAAATGGGTGATTGATCAGTTATAATCATTGTCGGTGTAGTTTAAATTTCATTAAAATTCTGCGATTGGCTTTTCATTTTCAGCGTGCCGATCTATTAAAATATATATTTTGGCTTGGTAGTATATAGTTACCTATTAGAACAAGTATTTACCTTTTTCTAAGCAATTTTTTTCGTGTCCTTAAACGATATAATTCTATTAATGATTTGTAAGATTTCTCTAAGGTATTATTAATTTATATGTTGGTAGGGTGCACTTGTAGTCTAATGGGTAGTGTGATAGACTATTAGCGTAAGAGAATTGGGTTCAATTCTCACTCTGGTCTCTTACACTACACCGAGCAATAAGGTCTACGTTACTCAGCTTATAGTGATTATAGTATAATTTGGTGAATAATTACAAGTTCACGTATTGCAGCTTTCAAAATTTAACTAAAGCGTGAGTTATGTTCAAATGAAACATTAATATCCACAAATAAATGAAAAAATTATTGTATGGTTCTTGATGGAGGGAATTTAAGTCTTGTCCACATTTTGCAGAAGAGAACGTTGAATTAATATTTTATTTAAACGATGTGATATGTCATATTTTTTGGCGTTTTCTGTGCGATTTTCACTGGCATTCACTGCATTGCATTACACAGAAGTTTTTTTCCCACTGCATTGTAGAATTACAAAATGATAATGAAATTTTTTATTAATTAATTCTTTGATAATTAGTGTAATTGTTTTTCAGGCTACAATACCACAGGTACTATATACATATATTAAAATTTTTGGGTTCATCAAAGTCTTTAAGTTTTAGGCCGCTTAGTAATTTACATTACCATGAGAAACTTTTTTACAATATTTGAACATATTTTTTGTATGTTTGATACACAGTTAATATTAATTAAAATTAATTATTACAATATTCACTTCTTTTAATTGAATAAAGTCTTAGTAGCAGATTAAAGGTATTTATTGTAAATTAAAAAAAATAAAATAACTGAAGTACCTTCACTTTTCGTTAAGGAAATTTTAGTATATGATATGTTCCTTTTACACTTGACCGTAAATAACTGGCTATTACTTTTTAAAGCAGTTTCTTAAAGTATAGACTAGAGTATTTAAAAGGCTAATTCTTTGATTATTGAAATTAAAGAAATATAAAATATTCTAATCAATTATAATTTATGATTATTGCCACTAATACCAGACAACAAACAATATTACTTTTAAAAGATTAATATTTTTTAGCAAAAGGGCAATAAACATTTAATATTTTATGATAAGACTAACTAATGATTACCATTATCGGAATGTACAGAAAACACCCCTAGCAGCAAATCAGAAAAGAAACTTATAGCCCATATAACAGAATTAGGATAAAAATATCTAAAACTTACGACTTCTTTTAAACACTGCGTTTATTCATTTCTAACCGGACTTATCTTCGCATACAGAGTGCAATCGATTCTGATTATCTTTGTTAGAGTCTATTGACATATAGGGATTTAAATATCTTCACTGGTAGTCAAAAGATAATTCTTTCAAGGATGGAACGATACATATTATATGGGTACCTAGTTATGAAGAAGTCACTGCAGACAGAGTATTGCATACATAATTGGTAATTACAACCCTTCAGTCTGGATTGTGTCCTAGCTTCTCACACCACTTATGTTGGGTGCGTTAATTTTATGCATGAGTGGCGGGACCTACAGTTTAAAGTCGACTCCGAACGACAACTTTTTTTGAGTAACTTTTCACGGCAATTTTATTTGCTTGCTAATAAGCCAACACACTACCTACTAGACTACGGCGAATTGCATACTATAAACTAGGATAATCCAATGCCTTTTATTTCAGTGAAGAAAAATTAAAGAGAGTAGGCGAAAACGTAACATCGAAATCCCAATATTTTAGGGGAGATACTATAACAGACATAAATTGTTTTAGACGGATGCGCTGGATGAAGATGAGGAAGTTTGCACAAGACGGTATCCTGCAATGGGGAGAGCACAACAAGGCTACTTGATGACTTACATAGGTCTATGTCGTTAAGCACAAGGCTCTTGTTACATCTTCTCTATACTAACCTATCTAAAAACTTAACCGGCTTGCAGATTTTCAATGTTAGTCTTCGTCTGTAAGAAATCGTATCTTTATTTAAGAATCTCATGTCCTGATGTGAAAGTTATTAAAATTTTGGAACAAAATGGTTCTAAACAAAAATTTGAAAATATTGTGACAAATAATTCAACCAATCAAAGTACATACATACATATATGTATATGTTTCTATGCGCTTAGATTTTGTTACAGGAACTAATTAGAGAGAGTGAGAAAAAAATTGATAGAATTCCGAAGCAGTTGCATAAGAGTGGGCCACAAACAGATGAGTTGCCACAGTCCAGTATAACATAGCCAGTCGAATTAATTCGGATGTCACGTTAAAGAAGTAATAAAAATCGGTTTAAAATATAAATATGAGGGTTAGATAATGTGTTAAAAAATAATATTACTCGTGGATAAATTCTTTTTAGTTCTTACAGTACGAAGAATTAGAGAATGATGTTGAGTGGACAAGGGAACACCACAACATTCACCTCACTTATAAAGTTCACACAAACAACATATGTAAGTGGTGTGTCCGAAGAGTGAATACGAAAAAATATTGGTAGGTTCGATTCCCACCAAGTCTGTTACACTTCGATATAAAACTTGGCGGATTATTAGAATAAAAATTTCACACCAGTCATAAAAACACTAATCTCCTGAGTGTTGATTCTGGTTAACTAAAATTAAAAAAAAACTGGAGTAATTGGGTTTCTAGTTTTAAAAGTCCGTTAACTTCCCACATTATTTATTAATTACGAAATAATTAAATATTTTGTAAATATTATTTTCTTATTTCAAAATTAAAAATTATTTTTTTTTTATTTATTTTGATTACTAATTTTACGTTTTTCATTGTAGTTAGGAATATAGCATTCAACAAAGGTGCTACAATATCGATGTAGACGTTTGCTGTAAGTTTATACTTTCTTAATGCCCGGAAGTATACAACGGAACTATAAACAATGAACAAACTAAAGTAAACAATAAAAGAAAATAAATTTCTAAATGCACTCAATAATAAATTAATTATGAAATGTAAAATAAAATAAATAAAGAAGAAAAAAAATGAAATATTTACTTCACAACTGTTTTTGTAATTACATATGCCGCCAATATTACTGTAGACTTGCTAGGTAAGGAAAGTCTCGAAATAAAAATACCCTGTTTTATTAAATGATATGAAATATATTTTATATATACGAGTATACTGTAATGTGTTAGCAAAGCACGCCGGGTTTTGCCTAGTAAAATTCAAACAATAACTAAACCACGGCTGAAGTATTGTACTGAAAGTAACAATCAAAAATAAAACACATTTTAATATTTGAGTATAAAACCAACTGTGTGCAATAAAAACGAATATTTTTTTTCAATTACAAACTACCATACATAAATGATTAAGTGTAGCACTCAAAGGTTAAAAATATTTTGTTACTTTTTTGCTGATAATTGCGTCAACAGCAGCAAGTAAAAGCAGTAATATACGTAAGTAATACGTTCAAAAGCATGTAGATAACACAACGGCAATTCAAAGTACAATAGAATGTAGCTTTTCTTTAGAAAACGTACAACATGGGGACAAAAGTCAAAGTCTTGGTTAATATTCACTGTAGCGTTAAATACTAAAATTTACTATAATTTAGTTTTTATTTTCTGTTAGTTTCAACGCAATAATAAAAAAGTTAACTGACCTCACGGCCAGAAATGTAGATTTCCTACATGGCACATTAATTATTATCGCTGAATGTAAATAGAGCTGTGTTATCGCTCTTTATAAACTATAAACACAAACATATTATGAATAAACTTATAATTTGTTTTTCAATGTACACCACAGTGGTTTGAATTTATTTTGTTGACTAATTAAAAATAATATTTCAAAGAACAAAATTTAAAGGGTTTCTTAATATACACACATACAGTGGACAGCAAAAGTCTTAGTACGGCAATATATTTTGACAAAAAAAGTCCCCACCGGCTTAATACTCTTGCATAAGGTCCCGATATGACTTCAAGAAAGTATTTAGGAGATCATTTGAAAGAACGGTTACGTAATCGCTAAACCTCAAACAAAAGTCAACCGAAAAACTTGCTCATGGTGCCACCAGAAAACACTGAACAAAACTTGTACATTCAATTCCAAATGGGTTAAGGGATATTATACTAAATATAAGGGATAACATTTTCATATATCATACATACATACATAATTGGCCATTACAACCCTTCAGTCAGGATTACGGCCTAGCTTCTCAACACCACTCATGTTGTGTGCGTTAATTTTTATACATGAGTGGCGGGACCTACAATTTAAAGTCGACTCCGAACGACAGATTTTTGAGAAGCTTTTCATGGCAATTTTTACTCTCAGAGTTATTGCCAGAAATCTGCTGAGAGGAAATCGCCGAAGAAATATTTTCATATTTTCGTTTTGATGTCTGACCTGGGATTCGAACTCGGGCCTTTCGTCTAATAAGCCAACACACTACCTACTAGACCACGGCGACTTCATATATCAGGCCTTTAAATTTTAAATTTACTCAGGGTTTTCCTTGGAGGTTCCTATGGAGTCATCTGAAACTTTTCCTCATTTTTCTCTTGTTTTATGGAAAACATTGAAAAAATTTTTGTTTTATAATAAAACAGAAATAAATTAATAATAAAAAAATATAAACTATAAATTTTTATACAAACTTTTGGCTAAAATTCATGAAATTGCTGAAATATATTGTCGTACAAAGACTTTTGCTGTCCACTGTATGTATAAGGAAAATATAGTGATGATACTATTTGGTTTTATGAACTTCGTTTTGGTGATAAAAAATTTACTGCAATTCATATAAATAACTATTCTATTAAATCTACCATTAACTCTGTATGATTTTCTTCACAAGATTCATTATGAAAAAAAAAAATGAATGTTCAAATATAATTGTAATTATTAATTCGATTTTTAATTGCAAAATTCTATTTAAATTTTTGTATTTTCGAAATTAATTATATTTGACTCTAATGTTTCTTTGCAAGTCTCAAATTAGTTTCTGCGGACAGCGATCGCACAGTTCATAGTTCTCATTTTTTTTACTTCGAAATAGTACACCCAACTCTATTTCTACGTCATTTAAAGATTAAGTGAAGAAAGTAGTGCACGAATTTCACTATTCCATCTTTAGAATATTTTTAGCGTGTGTCGCACAGAAACACTATTGTTACCGGTATTAAATGCCTTCACAAAGTATGGCAACAACCACACTTTTAAAAGGTCAGGTTATGATTCGATTATGACATTGCCTTCACGAGGACGTCCTTGACCAAGGAAATACAGTAGAGAGTGAGAAATCTCTTACAGTGACCATTAGGCCATAATATTTATTATAAGCGACAGGGAATTTTAGATGTGATTTCAGAAAACGGTAACAATCAAAGTTAGACTAAGAAAATATTCGATGTAGAAACCTTGACAATGTTGGGTAAGTTCCGTCAATCCCTATAAAATCTTATCGACATTGGCGGAGTGTAGGCCAACATCTCTATCTCCTTGCGCACTTCTGTGGCATTAGTCTAGCGCCCACCCCAATGAAACCAACCATGGTACAATCTGGAGAGTTGCAAAGCAGCTGCAGCGAAAAACGCCGCTTACAAGAAAACGTTGCAGTCAGCCACTACGCGAGACAGTTTTGAGGATTACAGAGAGCGGAGAAGGGATGAGAGACATCTTTTCAGAAGCAAGAGAGAGCAAGAAAGGCGAGAGAGGTGGAGGCGTGGAGATTTCACCGGCCAGCAATGAAGAGGACAAAGTCGCGATTAAGCGAGTTAACGACAATAAAGCTGCAAGTACTGATGGCCTATCCTCTGAATTGTTAAAGGTCGAAGGTAATGTGTTGGTAGGGTGCACCAGCTTATTTACAAAATATGGCTGAGGAAAGTATGTCCTACCATTTAATCCTCAGTGTCGTCTGTCCTGTCTTGAAAAGGGGGACCCTACGATAAGCGCCAACTACAGAAATATAAGCCTTCTCCGTATCGCATATAAGGTTCTTAAGGGCGTATTGTGTGAACGACTGAAGCCACTCGTCAAAACACTGATTGGACCTTATCAGTGCGGCTTCAGACCTAGAAATACCGCCATCAAATCCTGGAGAAAACCCATGACACACACCATCTTTTTGTCGACTATAAGACAGCCTTCGAAAGTCACATAAGGAATTGTTTTTTTACCGCAATGTCTGCGCTCGGTGTACCTGCGAAGCTGGAAGGATGTGTTAAGGCAGGTCGAAATCCATTAATCGGTCAAGTAAGTAATAGTGTTTTCACACCGAGTGGTTTTAACGCAAAAGTTGGTTTTAACGTTAAAATCAAAAATAAAACCTGCTTTTACCATACAAAATTATTGTGTTAAAATCAACTTAAAACCTTTTTGAATTGGTTTTAAGTTGACCTTTTTGAACCTTTTGAAATTGGTTTTAAGTTGATTTTATGAAATGCAACCTTGTTTTATGTACTAAATCAGAGCTACCAGCTCTGAAATGGTAAAAACAGCTGATAAAAATTAAATAAAAACAAAATAAAAACAAAACAAATGTAAAAATATAGAAGCCGGTTGTATAAAAATGTAAAATTTCAAATAATGAATGCTACAACAATAATAAATAACAATATTTTAACAATTATATTAATAATATTAATATTATTTCTTAATTTTTCATATTTTTTGTTTTTTCTTAAACAAAAACATTTCTGTTCCGTCATGAATGTATGAAAGTTAAAACCTGATTTAAGAAAATTTGCAGTGTGAACGCAAAATCAGCTGATTGTGGTTTTAATGCTAAAATCAGGTTTTAACTTTTGGTGTGAAAACACTATAAGGGTGATAAAAGTAAGAATAAAGATGACCTGCCAATAACCTCAACACAGATCAATATCCGATCCAGTACCAGTTCTTCCTCTTCCACTGGATTGGATATGACATCTGTTTTTGATGTTGTTCTGGAAGGAGGTTGACCTATATGACCAGGAAGATTTATGAAACAGACCGAGCAATCAAAGCAAATCTCCACCACTCTACGCACCGCGGTTCAACCCTTGGTGAAATATGCGACGACTTCCTCTCAGCCGTCTCCAGGTGAAAACTCTGACAGTAAATAAAATTGCCATGAAAAGTTTCTCAAAAATCTTTCCTTCGGAGTCGACTCTAAATTATAGACCCCGCCAGTATGTATAAAATTAATGCAGACAACATGGATGATGAGAGAAGCCAGGTCGTAATCCTGACTAAAGACTTCCAATAACCAATTAAGGAAGTAAGAATAAAAATAGAATATTTATATTTGATCTTCTATAAAGGTAACAACAAAAAGAGAACCTAATCGATTAAAATAATATATTAAGAGATATCTAAAAATAGAAGTGACCTTACAAAAGTGTGTGGCACTATGCAAGTTTCAAAACTGCATTATTACAAAAAATTTCCTAAAGACAATGCAACGCAGATAACTCGAAGTGCGTAGATTCACACAATATTAAAATTAATAGAAATAGTTTCACCCCACTAACTTTAATTATATTATGTATTATACTTTAATTTATATTTTTTATTACACGGATTTCAATTAAAATAAAATTTTGGTTCGCGATTGTGGTATCTTTTCTGAAATAACTTTTTTATTTAGTCTATTCAGGATGCAGTCTTTATTGTACTGCATTACCCGTACACCACACTAAGAAACCAGGCGTCAGCAAAGCATAATTGTAATCGACCTGTCTAAATTAATAGCGATACAGCTCGAAAATCCCTTGGTTTTTTTTCAAAATGTCATTATCCAAGTAAATTTTTAGCCACTTTTTATTACTAAGTCTATTTAAATAAAACGTTGTTTTTGGTGAAAAAGTTAGTAGTACAAATACGTTCTTTAATTGCTAACTTTAATATGATACCAAACCCCTAGCATTACAAACTATATAAGACTAGCCTAAGTCTATTTAAATAAAAGGTTGTTTTTGGTGAAATAGCTCGTGATACAAACACGTTCTTTAATTGCGAACTCCAAAATGATACCCTACCATCTTCATCTGTTCACAGGCCTATTTTGTTTTATGATATCATAAATTTTCGGAAACAAATTTAGACGGACCTGATGAGTTCAGGACATGTAACGTAATTAAAATAGAACTTCTATATATCGAAGTTACATTATAGAACATTCTGACTGTAACCCATTACTGCAATCAACCATTTTTCTCGGTTTTTCAATGGCTTTCAGAAGATATTAGAGAAACAACAAAATAACTAAAATATTAAGCTAAAAAAGTTGATATAAAGGACAACGTATTTGCATAAGAGGCTATTATTTAAGTCAAGGCAATTATTTAAAAATATCAATATTAACAAAGATACAATGATCCAAACTAGCATAAAAACTAGATATCGAAATTTAAATTTGAATATTAAACCTTTCTTTTATACATACGAATATGCATTATTGGCCATTACAACCGTTTAAGTTATGATTCCAGCCTGGTTTTCCAATCTACCCATGTTGTTTGTGTTAATTTTTTCCCAGAATGGTAGAAAGATTAGAGACACACCAATATTTAGTGTATTTTATATGCCAATTATGTGCTTTTATAATTTATTGGCTAATATGGCAACCCTATCTACTATTTATACTATTAAAAATAACAGAACTGCACCAATAGCTATTGTGCTCTCGAGAGGCATAAGCAAAAAAAATTTTAGTTATTTTATACAAGCCATATATTCAAACCCTTGTTTTTAACTCATATTTGTTTATATTTAAATCATATATTTCTATACTATGAATCTTCTTATTTATCTCAGAAATTACATTTCTTATTACAAAAGATAATAATAATTCAATAAAAAAAACTAATTCAGTTTATTGAAAATATGACACATCAATAAAATTCGGTTTTCATCCACTTGTAAAAAAACAATTTATTAAAAAAATATGTCCTATTCCTAATTGTCAATAAGTCATCTCAGGGGATTGAACAGGAAGGGGTAGAACCTGTGGACAATTGCAAACAAGCCATTTTTGAGTCAATTGACATAATTTTAGCAAATGCACAATTTATTATGAAATTTTTAAATTATGCTGAAGAAGAGTAAAATAGAATTCCTTATTAATTATTCTTTCAAATACTAATTTTCCAACAAATTTAGATCTGGGGTATAAGATCATTCATTTCCATATTTTAAAATTCCTCATGAATTCTATGGTTTTGCTCCTCTTTTGATTTTCCCCAAAGCATTATATATCCATCGGTACCAAATACGGTAAAATAACAGATATAAATAGTTCCAGTTCGTATCGTATAGTACAGAACGTTTTTTTAGCATATGGAGAACAATGTAAACGCTTAATAATTTTTTATTATTAATAATTAATTATTATTATTGGCTATAATGTGTATAAAACACTTTGAAACATAATAAATAAATATGTATTTTGAGTGGCAATGTAACACAAATGCTCTTTTTGGTACGTTCCTATTTATACATAAATCTTTTTAATATTTAAAATTTTTAAATGCATATTCTTATGATTCTAATGATCATAAAGAATCATAAGAGTACTCTTTACTTTTTTTTATTATTACTATTCCAGCTAGAGGTATTGTTTAGCAAATTCATAAAAAAAAACAAAAAAATCACTTCGAATAGAACAAAATTCAACTGTACTTGTATATCTAAATTCCATAAATATTGACTCAGATTGAACCAAAAATGTAATATCCTATAATATTACAAGAATAAATATTTATAATAACATAAACATTAAGAAGCAAATATAACTTTTTCCAATTAAGGCCTAATTGGTACTTTTTGAATATCGCATGACCTTAACAACACTCATCACTATTCTGAACAGCTGACTTCGTGCAAATATATGACGCCTTTTGCACGTTCAAAGTAGTTTGAAAGGTCTTGAGTTTGTATGAGAGGGGGAAAACGAGCGGGGGGAGTTCTCACTTTGCTGTACTCGCAAAGTAGCTTTGTTCTCCGTTTGTCGTCTACCGATAGCTGTATACACATACATACATATATAATTGGCCATTACAACCCTTCAGTCAGAATTACGGCCTAGTTTCTCACACCGCTCAAGTTGTGTGCCTTAATTTTAGACTTGAATGGCGGGACCTACTGTTTAACGTCGACTCCGAACGACAGATTTTTGAGAAACTTTTTCATGTCAGGTTTATTTACTCTCAGAGTTTTTGCCAGAAATCTGCTGAGAGGTAGTCGCCGAAGAAATATTGTTTTTTTAATATTTCTTTTTGACGTCTGACCTGAGATACGAACCCTGGCGTTTACGTCTAATAAGCGAACACACTACCTACTAGACTACGGCGACTACGATAGCTGTATACACAACAACAAAATATCAAGAGTTTGTTAAAATTATTTTCAAAGTTCTTTGAACGTGCAAAGGGCTTCTATGTATGTATATCAATTTCTTTACATTGTGTTGAGTTCGTTTGAGTGTTGAGCTTTGTGTTCTGTTTCGTTTTTATTTACATTCCTCGTTGACAGCTGTCCCGTTTTAAACGTTTCTATAACTACACACGGCTACGTACGATACGTTTTTACGTGCTCCACGCTTGAGTAACCAGCCCTATATTCCTGACATAACACAAACCAGCTTTTCGTATCCATAAATTAATCGCTGGCTTATAATGTTCTACCCTTACCGTCCTTATGATTCTTTTGATGATGAACGATAACACTTCTTTGTGGACTTCAATTAAGACTCAGTTACTAATTTCGATATACTTAAAAGTAGGATTGTTTTATTTTGTTATACAGTAACGTTTTTTAGCATTCGGTAAACTTTTTTATCTTGCCTTTTTACTTTATAAAATGCATTACGTTAAGAATTTTGGGAATGAGTTGCTTCGGCGAATATGGAACATACAATATCATCAATTCCATTCAATATTCGATATATTTCAAATAGCGTGATTAAAAAGCAAACCGACAAGGTATCACAAAAAGAGCTTAAAATATACATATTTATATAGATTTAATTTCATTTATTTTATTGAATTCTGTAATATGTATTAAAAAAACCAAATTAGCAACAGCTGTTTTTTCAGTTTTATGGGACAATCGTGTGACCAGAAACCGGCAATTATTGTGAATTAATCTCTTTGTACCAATTTACGGCAATCAAATTTATATGAAGAGGGACAATCGTGTGATTGTAGAGTATTTAATTAAGACGATTTCTTTACTGCGCACATAATTCAACACAATAAAAATTGTTTGAAAATGGTGCATTGCGGGAATATCCCTTAACATTATGATTACACGATTGTTACAAACAATAATTTATATATTATTTTATTTTTATTAGTGAATAATTATTGATAATGATATTGTACAAATAATGTGCGAAAAATATACAATTTTGGTTAATAAGACACTCTAAAATAGGATTGCAGCCTAACTTTTCTCATTACCCATGTTGTGTGTATTAATTTTATCCATGAGTAGCGCGACCGACCGAGTTTAGCAACCTTTCATGATAATATTGTTTCCTCTGAATTTTTGGAATTCAGCGAAAAAAATATTTTTTTTTTGCATATTTCGTTTTGTTCGAAATGTTTGAGCTGGGATTTAAACTACAGGCTCTCGTCTAATAAGCCAAAAGATTGCCTTCTATACTACGGCAACTTCTTCTGTTTTTATTTATTTAAGAATTCTTATATAATTTATTATTTACATTGATTTATGTCATTATGTCACACTGAGAGTAAATAAAATCGCAATGAAAAGTTTCTCAAAAATCTGTCGTTCGGAATCGAGTTCAAACTGTATTAATTAATATACACAACATAAGCGTTGTAAGAAACTAGACCGTAATCCGGATTGAATAGCTGTAATGACCAATTATGTATGTATGTAGGTTTCTCTCTTCGATCGTTTATAGAACATTTGTGTGGCTAGAAATCGGAAATTATTGTCAATTAATCGTCGTCAATTTGCGACGATCAAACGATTGTTAATAGGCGATCGTGTGACTACAGGGAATTCTATTGGGATAATTTCTTTATTGTGCTACAATTAGCACAATAAAAAAATTTTGAAATTGGTACATAACGGCAATTATGGGATCCTACCTTAATGCGGCCCTTATATGTTGTGATTTGTGGTACAATTTGATCAAATCTAGACTTGTATGGGCTGCATAAGATCGCTAGCCTGCAGACTACTGAGGGGGAATCACAGAAAGAAATAGTTTTTTATTACTTCTTTTTTAATATGTCAGAGCTGACTTTTTAACTCTTGAGCCCTTGCCTATTAATTAAAAACACCTCTTACTAGAATAAGGCGGCAACCCATAGGATAGAAATTTGATTTTTATAAAAACAAAAAAATATGGAAGGCACCCTATAAAAATCTTTATGCTGGCTGACATGATTGCTAAACACAATTTAAATATTACAGTTAAAAAATCTTCAATAATAATAAAATATTTTTGACAACATACTATTGATAGACGAAATTACGTGTTAAATTAATATATATGTAGTTTACTTTATTTTAAAAGGCTAAATTAAAATTGTTAAGAAATATAAAAAATTTAAATTTATTGCATACCTGATCTAAATTATTTGATTCTTTTCGCCTTCCAGAAATTGGTATGTATGGGTTATTATAAAAATGTATTCCTCTGTTTAACAGATTGGCATTGGGTCCTGCCTTAGCTTTGTGCACAAAAACAAAGAAAACATAAACCGAAAAAATACAAAAACACCATAAACACGAAATGATTTGTAACACAGTAAGCCATCAAGAGTTATTAGCCAATTCTAAAATAACTTGTATGTGCATAAAACATTTCGCAAGGAGACATTGTTCACATTTACAATGTATTGTAGACGTTATATTAACTAGTAGTTATCTGTTGTTTTCATGATGACCTTTTGGCCCAACAAAAAAAAAATAATAATAACTGAAATATTTAAGTTAAGAAATAATTAAAATACAGTAATTATGAGAATTTCTTATAGCCAATAGTAATTCATTTAATTTTTTAACACACACACAGATAATATTCAGTATAATATTAATAAATTTAATATTTTTAATAAATTTACAACAAGAACAAATGAATTTTCCCGATCGCTCAACACACTCATATGTTTTTTGTTTTGTTTTTCTAAAAAAAATTAAAATAAACTAAACTAAACAATATAAGACATCAAAGCCACCAAACGCTAACGCCTTTAGAAAGTCATCGTCGGTTTAGCGTCTTGATACACTGAGCAAGAAACTATTGGTTTTCTTTATAAATAGTTAGATTACGACGCAAATTAGGCACGTTCAGTTGGTCAGTATATAGATTTCTTTAAATTTGAAATCTGTTGCAATATATAGAGAATTTTCAAATACACTCGTTCCAAAAGAAATCGTATAAATTGCATTCGCATAAAATCATAATCTAGTTTTATATAAAAATTAATGATTGGTTCCAAAATCCTGAAAACCCGCATAAATTCAGATTTTAATTGAAAAATCAAAGCAAAACCGCATTAAAAAATCAACAAAAGTGTATTTATTTCATTTTTTAAACAATAAAAACAAAAACTTCGAAAAAAATAAACAACAATAAGATATTAACTCATTAATTACACAAAAAAACAAAAAGAAATAAATAGTAAATAAATAATAAACTGAAATCTATAATTAAGAATGTACGATCATCGTTTTGGAATTGGTTCGACGTCACTTTTATCATTACATATCTATCAGTTAGTGCATACTAATGTAGGGGACTAGATCAACGAATTTTTAGAAAATTTAATTGTTTCTCTTATTGCAGGAGATGTAGTCAGTTATTAAACTTTGTGACCTTAAGTGTTTAAGTTGCCTATGCAACTCACACATCCGGAAAACGGATCAGTCAATCAATGATTATATCAGTGTTGCAAACTTGGTTTAATTTAAAAATGATACAAAGTTTAAAAAGTATCATAACATTTTAAAATCTATAAAAATCTAAAAAAATAATTTATTTTAAAATCGCATAAAAATATAAGATAAGATAAGACAAATCGAGAGTCAAGTGTAATTGACAATTTTTGCCATTTACGTGCATATCTTCCTTTCTATTACAAAATTAGATATTTTAAAAACTCAAAAATTTCTAATAAAGGTATTTACTTTCCATTCAATTTACTATTGTTATAAAATATAGAAAGTCAATAATATGATTTATTTTTACCATGTTTGCCGATTAATATATTAAAAGAGAAAAAAAAATCAAAGAGTGCCAGAATGAAAAGGGAAAAAGGCAAGATTTTATCGGGTCTTTCATTGTGTCGTACACTTAAATTTAAATGAAACAAACTATGTGAGATGTTATCAAAACTTTTAATTCTTGGTTTTTAAATATTTTTATGTCTTTTTAAATTATAGAGCTTTTTTAATTTAATTCGTGAAATTAATTTAATTCCTTATAAAAACTCGAATTTTGTTAATAATAACCGCATAAAGAAATTTAACAAAAATTTTTAATCGCTTAGAGGGGCTTTTAAAGCTTTATTCAGGCTATTCCGCGAGAGGAACATTCGGTACACACGCTAGGTATCCATCGGCAAGAATTAATTCGTTTGTGGGAAATTGATCGTGAACTGCCCCCGAAAATTCACAAAATTTACAAAGAAATTAAGAAATTGTCCAATTTGTATTGAAAATCACCGTATCCGTTTGTGAACGGATTTACTGAAAATGACGGTTAGAGATCAGTATCAACTGTTAGAACGTTGCTCAAATTGTTTGGCCGTTTCTCATGAATTTCAAAGATGCTAGAGCTCTAACGTTTGGTATATTTGTATCCAAAAACATTATTCGCTACTTCACCGTATTGAATCTTCTACCGAGGGCTAAAACCAATCGCGTTAACTCATTTTTCAGATCCTTCTTTAGAAATCCATTGGTCTCCTGCACAAAAGCGAGATGAAGTGGATTTTTGCCCATCGACATCTCTTACTGCCTGTTCTTTCCACAATTTGGCTACTCGATTACAGTCCTCTCCATACTCAACAGTTCTGTTCGGATGATACCATATTTTCTGCTAGAGCTCAGATAGGCCCATTATCTCAAGCCACTGTCATATCTTGAAAGTTGCAACGGAAGCTAGATATTCCAGACATTTCAGTACCGGCTGTCACTACTGTGGTCTTTAATGGCGCAGTGGTAGTAAACTATACAAAACTTTTTATTATTTCGCTGGGGCCTCCTACTGATTTGACCACGATGGCGTATGTTGTTGAACAGAACACTGGTCAATTACCCACATACTCGTTAGTAAAATGTGCTGACTTATCTCCCATTAAAGATGGGTTGCCACCGAGAGTCTTGGCAGCAGATTTGGAGGTGAACTTTGATGCACCCGGAAAGTGGTGCAGCACCCAAAGGGGAGGATATAACCGTGGCACTTGAGCCCAATTTTGGGACTGGGACTAACAGGGATTACCAGCTTTAGACGCGGTTTTGGCCGCCGAAGTGGAGGTGCCTTCAGAAGTCCGAAGCTTTCCTAGAAAGTTGCGTTTACCAGCGGGGGTGAATGATTTGCCGACATCTTCGAGAGTTAATGCGGTGTTTGGTTTCTGGGTAGTACTGAAATTCATACCAAAAGATTCCCTACCAAAGCCGCTATCCTCGCTGCAATGTGTAGTTATCCATAAAGGGAGCCACACAAGAGCTGTTCACAGGCAGACCGAATACTAATCGGTGGGTACTAAATAAACGGTGACGGGCAAGGAACGTACTTTGAAGAAAATGAGGGAAGAAAAATAAATGAAAAAGTCGTGCCATGAAAAAAAGGGGGATTAATAACAAATAACACCGGCTAAGGTGTTACTGTGTAACGCACTAACGGTCTTGATAAGATAGAGGATCTTGGCTTCGTGAGAGCTGCATCCGCTTATTCCTATCATACGGAACCGCTTGATCCTGCTTCTGTGGTTTGAAAAAAAGGTTTTGTAAAATCAGGGTCGTTGGTTAAGATGGATTTACATTCAAAAGCTTCTGGATAGTTATCACTAAAGTCTATGTTTCTCCCTTTTTTAAAGCATTCGGTAAGGGGTTTGGTTAGACCAATGAAGATTTTAATAATTTAGAGGAAAACGGAATACTTTTATGGCTTCGATTTTACCCGAATTTGGTTTTATTTCATCTTCTGATATAATAAGTACATGAAATTTTGTCCCTTTTTTCAGAAATTCTGATTTATTGGCCTGATTTTTAAAATTTGATGATCGGAGTTTATCGAAATCTAACTGGAGTTTATGTATGTAAATGTTGCAGGGATGTGGAATAGATAATAATATCATCTAGATATACAAGACAAGATACAAAATATTATCCACGTGCCTTTGAACTATTTATGGGTCGTTCCTAAACCTGAAAGGCATTTTAACATACTCTTTATGTCGACCTTCTACTGTGAACGCAATTGTTGTAACATCTTTAACATGCATCTCAACTTAGTGAAACACAATCATTTTCCTAATCCATGTAGAATTTCACTTATATTGGGTAGGGGATATGAGATATCGTTTTCCAATTGTGTTTTCTGTAATCTATTTCTAGCCGTCATTTTCGTTTAACTCTAGTATCTTGTTTTTAGAACAATCAATACAAGCGCACTCAAGGGAGAGTAACGTATTTTCTCTTTTTAACATCTCAACAATTACTCCAGGCATGGAACGCTGCGCATTTATGGGCACCGAGCTATCAGCCAGTCTTAACTGGCTCCTCTAAGACCTCCTATTGAGACAGAGGGCTGAGTTGGGGGCAGTTAGACTAATTGCGGTCTCATTCTGGTCCAATTCGATTTTGGAATTCCGACCAGGGAATTTTGGTCTGAGGAACCGGAAGTTCCCAATGGTATTCTTGAAGTTTATACTGATGGCTTAAAGGTGAGTGACAGGGTAGACTGTGGTATCACTGCAGTCTGACATACCAATTTTATTTACTCTCATTCGTTTAGTTGGAGATGCCTGGCCCGAGGCCTTACGTCTAATAAGCCAACACACTACTTACTAGACTGTGACACTAGACACAGTGATATTATGCTGGTCAGGGCCGGTACGTATCTAGCAATCTCCGACATGTTACAGGGTCAAGATATTCTCATTGCTTCGGTTAATTTGGATATTGTACACTCGTTCTATGATGAGGCTCAATCTCGTTGTCAGCAGGAGGGTACATACAATATTGCCAGACTTTGCTGGACACGTATGTACAATAACAGGACTGACTCAGTTCTGTCCTTATATCGCACTCATCGCACAATGGCGATCCTTATTGGTAATAAAAGAATCCTGAATAGATTATAAATTCAAGAAAATTATAAACTTTTCCAGCGTTATAGAAGAAAATATTGATAGAAAGTATTTCAAAATAAGACATTGGTGGACATTTGGCGTAATATTTTATTAACCGCAAAATAATTTTATTCTCTTAATATCAACCAACTCGAATATTTATTTGTAGGTGATTTGAAAATATTGGACATAGTAGTGGCAAGATAGAGAGGCAGTGCGCATGTTTCTCGCATTTGTTTGCTTGACGGAAAGACCATCAGTTTTGGAAATACTAAGGTGGTTATTATCGCCTTGATATTTTTCATACGTAGTTTGGCAGCTATCTTCTTGTGAAAGAAAGGAAACATTTTTCTATTTGGTTTAATTTTTTATTTTGTCCGGACAAACTTCAACAGAGCTGCCAGTAGGTTATATTTTACACACAAACTTGAATTTATCATGTAAAATTTGAATTTGCTTTAAAAGTGTTGCTATAAACACGCACAAAGTCAGCAATCTCTCAAAGATAAAATACAGAGGTGTATATGGAAGTGAATATTTTAAAGACAATGTAGCAACAAGCAGAGATTGGTTGTATGTTGCTCTGTGGTTTGTATTGGCTCTAATCACACGAGAACAATTTTTGGTCGCACAATTTTTGCTATTTTCAAATAACACGGGATGCATATTAATTTGGCATGAAATGTATATGTATACACAGCTTTGTATGCATTAGTATTTTTGCATTCATTTGATATTTGGCTGATTTTAAAAAATGTGCATGGATTAGTTTTGTACTGGTAATGCGGGGTTGTAGCTGGTTGAAACTTTACGCCACCAAAAACATTCTCTCTCCTCTCTATCATTTTACGCCAGCACAATTGTTCTCGTGTGACTAGAGCCACTGAAAATTAATGCGATGAGTGCTATCAATACAATAACATGCATGAAGTAGAGGTTTTAAAAACGCATTGTCTAAAACAGAACGTGTAACATTTTAATAGCAACATTGATAAATAAATACAAACAGCTGTTTGTCCCCGATTAGCTACACCTCCACATAACATATGAAGAGCAATGTAAAAGCTTACTGATATATACTGACTCGTTGACAAAACGGAACGATCTGTAAAAAACAGAATTCCTTAACATTTGTATTTGTATTGTTTATAGAGTTGCATTGCGGTACAATTGGTCTTTTCGGTACTTTCATGCTTAGTTATATAAAACTTTGGAATTTTTGCATGCTTATCATGAGTTTTCTTGAATTTTTGATTAAAATAAAATTAAGAAATTATTTTTTAAGAAATAAATATTTATTGTGCACCCAATAAAAATAAAAAAAATGTTACACATAATAAATAATTGATATACATATATGGATTTTGAGGGACGACGTGATACCATTTAACCTTTTTTAGTACTTTCATATATATTAATCGATTAAATTTTTACATATCAAAAATGAAACAAAATAAATAAATAAGCGCAGTTCACAATCTTGGGCAAATGGTCTGGCATCATGGCATTTGCAAATATTGGGTATTTCTTTTACCATACACTAACAAAATACACAGAAATACCCTTGCCATGGTTTGGCAAATATCCAGTGTTGCCAAATTTTTTTCAAAATTTCCCGTCAAATTGGGCTTTAAAAATCGCCAGAAATCGCTAAATTAAATTTTTACAAAACCGTCAGAAACCCGTCAAATAAATAGTTTGAAAATATTAAATTAATGTTAAATAATATAAAATGTAAGTAATTAAAATAAAATGTAAATAATTACACATATTTTTTATTATTCTTAAAGAGGCAGCGGTTTTATGTTTTTGGGGTTCTCCGTTATTAATTAAATCGCTCAACTTTCCGGATAAAGCACGTTTGCAATACTTTCAAAAAGTTTTTGTAGGATATTTTTAATTTTTTGTTAGCCATCCTATTAGTTTATAATGGTCCAGCCATTAGTTTCGAAACTTTTGTGGGTACTGAGGTGCTATAACTTTTTAAAGAGAATATTTAATTTAAATGTACATTTTAAAATTATATTCATATAATTTATTTTGTAACAATTTTATCTTTTTTTGTCATGTACTTACTTTTTTGTTTTTTTTTCTTTCTTCTGCTTTCTTATTTGAAACACTACATTTTAAGCTTCACCTTCACTTAAAATAGATTTCAACTTTATGTTTTCGATTTTTGCTTTGTACTTTTTCTACATATTAACATACATACATAATTGGCCATTACAACCCTTCAGTCAGGATTACGGCCTAGCTTTTCACACCACTTATGTTGTGTGCCTTAATTTTATACTTGAAGAAGGACCTACAGTCTAACGTCGACTCCGAACGACAGCTTTTGAGAAACTTTTTCATGGCAGGTATATTTTCCCAGGAGTTTTTCCCAAAAATCTACTGAGGAGCAGTCGCCGAAGAAATATTTTTTTTCAAATTTCATTTTGATGGTGGTCTAGAGCTCGAAACCGGGCTTTACGTCTAATAAGCGAACACACTACCTACTAGACTTCCGCGACTAATGTACTTTTTCAACTAACCGTTATTCGACTCTTGAATCCAAATATATGGTTGTATTTTTTATTATTTATATCATATAATTCAACCTTGGAAAAACCGCTAAAAAAACGCTAAAGCGCTGTAAAAAACCCCAGATTTCACGCTAACCGCTAAAAAGCATTTTTTCCCGTAATTGACATTGCAAAAACGTCAGATCTGACGGGAAAAACGTCAAATTGGCAACAATGCAAATATCCCACACTTAAAACCGTAGTTTATATTTGCCATACTTGAGCAAATGAACAGCTGATCATAAAAATAAAAACATTGAAAATAAAGTCACAAAAAATGAAGAGAGGACGAAATAAATAAAATTATAAATATAAAAAAATAAAATAATAAATTATATGATAGTCAGCTGTGTGTTGAGAAGTTTGCAATAAGTGTTGCAAAGTTAAAAGGAAATCTTTTTAATCCTTAAAATTTTTAAATACATATTGCTCTGATTCTAATGTGCATAAATAATTATAAGAGTGAATTCCATAAATACTGACTAAGATTAAATAAAAAATGTAAGGCTCTATAATATTACAAGAATAAATAAATATTTGAATAATAATACTAACATATAACTTAAGCAGCAAATATAACCTTTTCCAATTACGGCCTAATTGGTACTTTTTTAATTTCGAATTACCTTAACAACACTCATCACTGTTCTGTTTGTGCAAATGTTTGTAAATGAATTTCTTTCCATTGTGTTGTGTTCGTGTTGCTTTGTGTTCTATTTCGTTCAAGGCGAATTCATATAATAGGTGGGAGCATCTAAACAGCTGATATCATTTCGATTGTCAAAATTTTTTTGTTTTTTTTAGTGTTTTGTGTGTGTTTGTTGTGCGTGTGTGTGTTGTTGTTCATTTTTTTCCTTTTCCATTTTTTTTCTTCCTATTTTGACAACCTAAATGCTGTTTAACAAAAACAAAATGCCTGTTGTTTTTGCATTGTTGTAGAGTAGGGATTACCAAAAATTTTTTGGTTATGGATTAGTGAGTAAGAGAGCGAAAATAAGCTGAGAGTTTACAGTCATAGAAAAGTGTTAGTAATATACGCTATTTTTATTTCCATTTCATCAACATGCATAAAGTTATACATCTTTGACTTAATAATTAAAACTTAAAATATCTATAATCTTTTTAGATATTTGTTGGGATCTAATTTTGGTCCATAAATTTGCTCTCCTACCAATAACCAACCTTTAAATTTTTCCAAAATATTGCTTTATGTCTATAAAAAAATATTTCTCTATTCATAACATCTAAATTACATACTTACTTAACTATTAAAACAATCAAAATGTGTTTTAAGAACATATAAGACATTGGCTTTTAATAGAAGCATTTTTTAACATAAAATATTTTTTGAGCGTAACTCTCAAACAAAATGACATAGCATCCGCTGACATGTGCACTCGCCGCAGTCTGAGCGACGACTAAATAAAAGAGCATAAGCAATGTGTGTGAATTCGCTTTGCACAACTGTGCTATGAAATGGTAATCAGTGTTGCCACGACCGAAAAAATTTTATAACCAAAATTAGAATAAAAAATAACCAAATAAGGAAAAAAATAACCAAAAATTTTTTTTATATAAATATATATTATGTATTTGATTTTAACAAATTTAAGGTTTAATACAAACATTTTATTTTTTTCTGTGTAGTTAAACTACAAATAATTACTTAAGGTTTTTATTTATTTGTATTTTTTTTATAAAAATTATTATGCATCTCAATTTAAAGCAATAAAATAAAAATTGTAGTTCTCTAAGATATTCAATATTTAAAAACAAATAAAAAAAACTTGTAGATTTATACATATATATATCGATGGCTTAATATAAAAAAGGCCTAACTCGATTTATGGTTACTTTACAGGAGAAGGAAAAAACTTAATAAAATCCGTAAAATTTCAGATAAAACAAAAATTTTAATGCAATTTTTAATAAAAAAAAACAGCAACAAATGTTATATCTCATTTAAAAATTTTTTTATTTTATTGAAATTATCTAAGATAGGCCCTTTTTTCATTGATATTTTTGGAAAGAAAAATTAAGTTATGCCTTTTTTAAACTGAGTTGAAAATGATATCTATTATTATAATAATTCAGGTTTAAATAATAAACGGAGGTAATTCATAATATTAAGAAGATTAAGTCAAAAGTTAACTGAAAAAAATGGTTCTTATAAGACAAGTTGTCATAAAAAAGATGACAATCTCCAGGTAAAAACGTTTTTAAGTCCTGTAGGTGGTCCATTTCTCTTTCATGATTGGTATTTTCTCCTTATAAAGTGAATCAGGGGGTATATCTTTAATCGCCGACTTTGATCTATGTGGCAAAAATTCGTAATCGTCAGTTAGTCTGTTTTGAAATATATTTATCCTGTTGGTTTATACGCCAAGGCTCGTAACATATTAACAGTAAAATCACCAATACATACTGTGTCATGGAGAAAACCAATCAAACGATATAAAAAACGAGTTAGGGCTTTTTTGTCAAAAATTCATTGACATGACTTAGGCCTTTTTTTGAAATCATTATAAATCTGTTATTTACAATTGTATCCACCTGAATTTTGAGGCAAGGTGCACCTGACGTTTGTCTTCCAGAATAACGCTAATTTGAAAAAAATTTTAATTAGTTAAGCCTTTTTTACATTAAGCCATCGATATGTATTTTAAGGCTTGATATAAAAATGATTGTACTTTTAATACTTTTATTAAGCACTTTTACGGTGCTATCAATTGAACGTAATAAGAAATGAACGCTTAAAGGAATAAAACACTTTGCTAACGATTACAAAGCTTGTAATGCAAATTTTCAAATAAAATTAAAGAAGTGATTGCTGTATTAACGATAATAAAAAATAACCAAAATGAAGAAAAAATACACATTTACACATTAGAAAAAAAAATAACCAAATTTGGTTAAAAATAACCAAAACGGCAACGCTGATGGTAATCACTATTGTATAGACACGGTCACCGGTTACATGAATTCGCCTTGGTTTCGTTTTTTCTTCGTCCATTTCATGCGACCTTGCGTTACATGCGATTCTTGCATTCTATGTGGTTGTAGTAAAATAATAAGCAATTTTGGAAAAAATGGAAAATAAAATTTTGGTTCTAATTACATGTTTATGGAATTACTTACATGTTGATGAATTTAAATGTGTGATATTTTGTGCTGCTAAGGCCTACGAAAGGCTGCAAAAGAACACAACACAAGTGTTTTCAGTTAATTTATCCTCTATGTTTCCTGTTTACAAATTAATACATTAAAAAAATATGACACTCAGTACATAAGAACAATCGATAACTAATATACAAATTTTGTTCATTAAATAAATATATTAAAAAATGTATTTTCCTCTTAAACTATTAGTAAAATTTATTATGAAATATGTTTTTATTAATATTTTTATAATACAAATAAAAAAATGCGAAAATAATAATGCACTATTTATATTCATCTAAACATATTTATCGAAACCATTTACAATAGAATATAATTTGTCATCTCTCGTACTACAAAACAGCTAATAATAATAATAATTTTTTACCAATGCGTGAGTCGCATAGAAAAGTAGAAAGTAAACCTATTTGATGCATTCTATGCGTCTATGCCTTCTATGCATTTTCTTCGGTAACTTGTCACAAACAACTACACTGATTCTACTTTTTCGGTATACGCATGTAACGCAAGGTCGCATGAAACGGATGGTATAGACTTGCGGCTTTACGCATGTAACGTTTCTACAACTGCACAAACGTTCTTACGGTAAAGTACGTTATGTTCTCATGATTTCTACGCTTCGCTAACCGAACCTCTTGCCTTTTATTTATTTTACTTTTGTGTTTTTATTGGAGTAGGTTATTTTTTAAAATCAATTTTTTCTTCATATACAGATGCTGTAGTTCGCACTGTTTTTACAATGGTATTAACCACATTAATTAAATTTACTTCTGACATTTTAATTTTCATGCTGTAAAAAATTCTCAATAAAAAATAATTTTGTCCGGATAAAAATTATTTTAGACAAAATGAATGAATCCAACTTCATTTTCGGAAATTTTTCGTGGTGTTGCCACCAATTTGTGTTAAATAGAAGTACTTGCATTATGCGTTTATAAAGTAAACACATAAAAAATTAAACACAGTAAAGTAGGTATTTGACAGTTATTTACCGATATAAAAAAAAATAGTAACACTATTGTATGTACATATATATCACAATATTGTATTGCATTGCAATATTGTATTGCAATGTGATTACATACAATATTGTGATATATAAGTATGTACATACAATAGTGTTAATATTTTCTTTTATATGTATGTATATGACACAGTGATAACAAATATGCAGTTCAGGTTAATCCTGCTATCTTCTATTTCTTTCAACTTTTATTTACGCAATACCACAAAATAACAATGGAATATCCTTACCATATATGTATGTGTATGGTTGTAATTGTAATACATTTTAAACGACGGTGTTTTGTTTTTATTGTTATTCTATATTGAAAGTGCGGTTGCGCTCTAACGACTTACTATATCCTATGTCAGTGATTCCCAAACGAATGCATCGAAACAATTATTTTACAATTAAAATAAATACATAGTATGTTTCGATATTATTTTTAATTCAATAAAAAATTTTGCTAATTGCCGGAATTAACGCTTATGTTTATAGTTAACTATTAAGTATACTATATATATTAATGACTGCAATCGTATGTGAATATTAAATAAATTGAATAAAATTTGTGTTTGATTCAAATCTTAACATAAGTGTTATTATAATTATTCTTAGAGTGCGTTAGAAATATTCATATTATTAATACAGTTTTAAAATGCTCCACAACTAATGGAAACTACAAAGATTATTGCATGTTTTTAAACGAAAGTTGTTTTTGTCATTACATTACATTGAATTCGGTTCGGCGACTAACTGTATGGGTATCGTTTTAAAGAAATTCGACTGTTAGACTAAAACTTGTGGCTTGTACATTGCATTGGGGTGGCTATATTGTACATTGTATATACGTACGTACGTTCTTTTTGTATCGGCCAATTGGATAGATGAATGGATGGATGGGTGGTTCGAGTATCCTATACACAACAATTATTGTTTTCCTCAATTTTTTTGTTTTTAACTGTTTATTGCATTATTGCTGCTGTTTGTGTTGTGTTTGCTGAACTGTTTTATGTAGTTCATCATGAATCGTTTACTTGTTAACAACAACAGTTGCATCTCAAGGAAATAAAAAGCTAACTTACAGAAAGCAAAACAAAACAATAAATATAAAATACAAAGTTTATAATATTTTAAATATTTTCAAAAGATAAATAAAAATTTATATTTAAATAAATTATTTTCTTTATTAACAAAATTGTGAATTCTTATCACATACATACATATGTATGTATAAAGCATCAATATTTCCAAAATTCCACATTCATACGAAGTAATTAAATACATTCATTAATATTATACAATATATTTATCAAATGTATTACTAATATGAAATATTACAAGATATATTTATATACAATAAATACTCATACAATATGCGATGATAAATCTATATTGTATATGTATATTTTTTTGCCTATAAAACGTATGAAGCATAAGGAATCTAAAGAACTAGTGTTAAATTTTATTTGAGAGAAAAAAAGTCGTATAACATTTTTTAAATGTGTGAAATGTATTGTATTGTCCAACCTTCTAGGGATATTAGAAGAATAAAATATTAAAGTTTTAGGCATGCACCCAATTTACACGATGACTTTAAAGACATGTAACTTTTTCAATTCTCTTTCCAATCTGATTGCCAAATTACATACATCATGATTTTAAAATCATGATACTTTTTCTTGTATTGTTGAAATTTAATCGGTTTATCTTCTTTGGCCATTTATTCTAATTCAGAAGACATTAATGATTTGTTATTAATTTGTGACTAAAACAAACAATTTATTTATTTGATTTATTATTAGTCATAGCACAACAAGATAATAATCTTATAAATGAAAGTGCTATGGGAGTACATCATAAGTAGTGAAATGTTTGAAATAATGTAGAAATAAAAATGAATAAGAACATGTTAAAATCTCGGGAAATAGCAAATCGATACAAAAAATAAGGATAAACAAGGACTATATGTATGTGAAAAATAAATTAGGAAAATTACAAAGAATAGTAATTATATACAAATATAAAGAAATATACAAAAAAAGAAAAAACATATACATACATATAATGAGATACAATGAAATTTAAAGATTAAATTAGAAAAATGAAAAATTTAATAATCTTTAATAGAAATAGAGTGTAAAAATGTCCAAAAATATCTCAAAAAATACTTAAACAGATTGTATAACTCCTTTTTGAACTTAATTGCATTGCCTATGGTCTGAATATAATTAAGTAAAGTATTCCAAAAACTGATGGTGTATATAAAAAACTGACGTTGTGACAAAAGAGTCCTATGTCTATGTTGGATAATTTTCATATCGCGGTTGGATCTAACAAATGTAATCCTATTAAATAAGTATATCGGCTGTTTTAAAGTAATAACCTTATGGCGGAGAATAAAGATTATCAAAATTAACTCCAAATATCTGGTAAGAAAATTGTGATATATGGTCTCGATGTCTCTTAATAAATACATATCCGGCTATATTATTATAAGCCAAGTTGAGTTTCCGCTTATCATCAGTACCACAGTTCCTGAAAATTTCAGATCCATATTAAAGAACAGGAATCATATACATTTTAGCCAGTTGCATACGTATGACAAAGGGGGTCGAATCTATAACAGCCCATAAGTTTCTAAGCATACCGTAACCTTGACCAACGATAACATTAATGTGGTTAGACCACCTTAGCCAACCATTGAAGATAATACCCAGATTGGATGCTGACTCAACAAAATCAATTTTATTCCCCCTGATAGTAATATATGGCACAACAAATATTCTCCCAGTTCTGGAGAGTAATAAACACTTAGATTTAGAGGGATTTATACAAAGTCTATTGGCTTAAGTCCAGTTGCCAATTTTTCGTAAATCATAGTTGATGATGTCTATGCATAGTTGAATGTCCTCAATACGTGTCCTCCTATAAAACTGAACGTCATCAGCGTACATACGTATGTTCGCTACAATTATCCAAAACATCAGGTAGGTCGCTTTATAATTTTCATCTACATCGTTCCAACCAAAGGTCATCAACTACATTGACTAAAGCAGTAGTGTAGCTCCTAGCTTTCATAAATCCCGACTGCTTATAAGATAAATTGCTTTAAACATTTTTTATTACAAAATAAATAAATAAATAAAAATATTTGAAACCGCATGCCGCTTTAGAAGGCAAAGAAGAATAAACATAATAACAAACACGAAAAGAAATGGAAAAAAATCAACAAAAACAGAAATTGTGCCTTTTTTCTAATCCTGTTTCTGCCCCATTTCTCTTATCCGCAAACGAGAAAGACATGCTTAAAAGTAATGAATGTAAACTATCGTGTAAATTGGGTGATATATAGAGTAAGGGCCATTATTACAACTTACCGTTAACTAAAGGCAGGCGATGCAGATAAATTGTTTTTTATTATTATAAGTGGACAATAAGGTAGAGGGATAAAGGGACTATCATCTTACCTTTCACTTTTAAAGTTAAGTTTATGTTAGAACTTGCCATATTATATATTAGCGCAGTTCACAATCTTGGGCAAATGGTCTGGCATCATGGCATTTGCAAATGTTGGGTATTTCTTTTACCATACACTAACAAAATACACAGAAATACCCTTGCCATGGTTTGGCAAATATCCCACACTCAAAACCGTAGTTTATATTTGCCATACTTGAGCAAATGAACAGCTGATCATAAAAATAAAAACATTGACAATAAAGTCACAAAAAATGGAAACGTACAACATAAAAAAACGAATTAAAAGAGAAAAGCCGAATAAAACATGGAGAGAGGGCGAAATAAATAAAATTCTAAATACAAATTATAAATATAAATAAATAAAATAATAAATTATATGATAGTCTGCTGTGTGTTGCGAAGTTTGCAATAAGTGTTGCAAAGTTAATAAAAAAAAACCGTTCACAATTAGCGACAAAAATTTACAATGGTATAAATTTTCCATCTAAATGCCCAAGATTGTGAACTGGGCTATTATTTTTAATATGGCAACTTAATATATAAACAAAATGAGCATATACAACAAAAAATATGAAGCCCGTCGTTGTCACTGCTTTAAAAAAAACTTGTTTAATTGAGCAGTTTTATCGACATTGCTCCGGCGCTGCCATATTTCTTAAAAAGTTAACTTAATTTTATCTGTAAGTTGTAATAACGAAAACAAGTTAAAGGTAACTTTACAGTTCCCTTTAGCTAAAGGTACCTTTAACTAAACCCAAGTTTCACGGCAAGTTGTAATAATGGCCCTAAAGGTAATAGTAACGAAACATAAAGTAACGTAAGTGTAATACATACATTTATTGTAATAGTTTCGTTGAATAAATCTGATATTATTTACACATATCTATTCATTTACATATATCTATTCAATGTGTTTTTTCCTATAAGGTGAAAATCATCCCATTGCAAAAAATCAAATTGTTTTCCTCCATGCTCAAATTTCCCTCCTTTTTGAGTTGACGCATTGGAAAGCAACAAATTGATTTTAGTGTCGTCAATCTACAAAACATTTCTTTTCACCCTTCACCATGTTTATGTGCCAAATTAAAACTTATCATCTTCTTCAAACTAGCCCGCTAATAACTTCTAACATGCAGCGTTTAAATGTTCACTTCCAGTTCAGTTTAGAAACTTGTTTAGTTGAAGATACTATGCGATTATTCGCGGAGCATTTGTTTAAATACTCGACGTTTGTAAACGTTATCAACAAGTTTTCTAATGTTATTAACGAAGTAGGAGTGTAGAAAAATGACAGCGTTAACGGTTCTAATAAGATTTGATATGTTGCGGTCTATTTTAAAAGAACAGTTGTCCACTTAACTTCATTTATTTAATAAGAAAAGTGAACTTCCTCTTCCTTTTGTAGTCGCCGTAGTCTAGTAGGTAGTGTGTTCGCTTATTAGACGTAGAGTCTGGGTTCGAGCCCCAGGCCAGACATCAAAAAAAGAAATATAAAAAAAATATTTCTTCGGCGACTTCCCCTTAGCATATTTCTATCAAAAACTCTGAGAGTAAATAAACCTGCCATGAAAAAGCTTCTCAAAAAATCTGTCGTTCGGAGTCGACTTTAAACTGTAGGTCCCACCACTCATGTATAAAAATTAACGCACACAGCATGAGTGGTGTTGAGAAGCTAGGCCGTAATGCTGACTGAAGGGTTGTAATGTCCAATTATGTATGTATGTATGTGTGAACTTCCTCTTTGATTAAACTTGGAAAAACATGAGGGAAGAAGAAATATTAAAGATTACACAAATCTGACAATCATTGAACCAAATAACCAAAACGATCTACAAATATCCAAATAACACTATTCCTATTCTTCTTTTAAATGAATTAAAAACAAATTTAAAACTAAAGACACAAGCGTCTTCTAGTGGAATTGCATTTTACGTTTTTTAAACAGAATATCACTAACTATCTGAACATTTTTAAAGGAAGAATATTATTAAAAATTTTGTCAAAGTGCTAACAATAAAGGGCTTATGTTATAATAGTTATCATCCATTGATGTCAAGGATATAGCTTCGCTTTAATGTGCAACCCCAGCTCTGACCAACTTCTTCGAGAGTTTGATGGATAAATAAATTCCTTGACTGTATCAAAAGTAATCTGAGAATCAATACGCCGCACGTCTCTACTTGTCGATAACATATACTTCGTCTTACCCTCATTCACTGCCAGACCCATCTTAGTAGACTCCTGTTCAAAAGCACTAAAAAAGCAGTAATATCTCGCTTGGTACGCCCTATGATGTCATTGACGTCAGCGTACGCAAGCAACTGAATGCGTTTTTGAAAAATAGTGCCATTGTGATGCAGTCCCGCATTCCGCAGAACACTCTCCATGATGAATTTGAAGAGGTCGCATGATAAGGCATTGCCTTGTCTAAAACCCCGCACGGTATAAAAAGGTTCGGAGAGGCCCATTCATACCTTGACGGAGCTGCAGGAATTGCTCAACGTCATTCTGCTTAGCCTTATCAGCTTCGCAGGTATACTGAGCTCAGACATTACAGCAAAAATACGATCCCTTATGGGGCTATCGAAGGCTGTCTTATATTCGACAAGAAGATGGTGTGTGTCGACCTGTTTTTCGTGGGTCTTCTCCAGAATTTGGCGTAGTGTGAAGATGTGGTCGATGGTGGACTTGCCAGGTCTGAAACCGCACTGATAAGATTCAATCAGTGTTTTGACGAGTGGCTTCAGTTCACTCAATACGCCCGTAAGAACCTTATATGTGATAGGGAGAAGGCTTATACCCCTGTATTTGGCGCATATCGTAGGGTCTCTCTTTTTCAGGACAGGACAGATGATACTGAGGTTCCAGCCGTTGGGTATACTTTCCTCTGGGCATACTACTTCGTGAATTTCGTGAATGGTAACACTTAGCTCATGTCTGATTTGACAAATAATTAGTTTTATCCTTCCGTTGAACGAATATGGTTCTGTATACGCTTGAACATGAAAAAATCATCTTTTCAGATGAAGCTCATTTTGATCTTGGCGGGTATGTAAACAAGCAAAATTGTCGCATTTGGGGCACAGAAAACCCGCATGCATACATTGAAAAGCCGACGCACCCGAAACGAGTCACTGTTTGATGCGGATTTTAGTCCAGAGGCATAACTGGGCCATTTTTCTTCGAAAATGAGCAAGGAGTGGTCGTTACAGTCAATGGCGATCGTTATCGGGCCATGTTGAACGAATTTTTGTTCACAAAAATTGAAGAGGAGGATATTGGCAACATTTGGTTTCAATAGGACGGCGCTACGTGCCACACAGCCGAAGCTACACCCGATGTTTTGCGCCCTGTTTTTGAAGATCGCATTATCAGCCGCAGAGCTGATGTCGTTTGCGATTTGACACCGTTGGACTATTATTTGTGGGGTGCCGTCAAAGATAAGTGTTACGCCGACAAGCCAGAGACAATTGACGCTTTAAAGGACAATATTCGTGAAGCCATTGGTGAAATACAGCTGCATACAATCGATAATGTGCTTAAAAATTGGACCGTTCGTGTAGGGTACTGCATAACCAGCCGAGGCAGCCATTTGAATGAAATTATTTTCCATTATTAACCGGAAGGATTGTACTTTCAAATAAAAAAAGAAATTTGAGAAAATATTCAGTAGTTTTTTTTAAAGCATTTTCAAAAAAATAAAAGTTATTTGGCGGACCCTTTATAAAATTAAGGTACACAACATGAGCGGTGTGAGAAGCTAGGCCGTAATCCTGACTGAAGGGCTAATTATGTATGTATGTATATATCTATGTTTCTTCACAACACCCATAAAATGAAGTTTGGAGGTATAATTTAAATGTGTTGCTGCTGTGCTATGGAAAATAAATATTAAACAAATACGTAATGCTATGTTCGCACGGCAGCAATTTTTCGTAATTCGCTCTCTCATTAGTAATTCTACATTTAATTATATGTTGAATTACGTAATTCGCCATAAAAATTTTTGTGAGCGAATTACCCAAATTGTGTGTAATTCAATTTCTATTACCCTGTGAATTACTTAAAAACCAATGTAATCTCTAAATTTTGTCGTATTTTTGCCATCACCAGCTGTCAAAGCACAAAAAATATAAACAAATAAATATTGTAAACAATAAACAATAATGGAATCGAAAAATAACATTTTAAAAAGTATTATTTAAAAGAAAGTTATGCGTGAAATTAGCGGAGGAAGCCACTATGTGTATAGAAAAATTGTTAAATCTACAGGAAAAGTATTTGCAGCTTTTGAAGAAGCTGTATGAACTTTATAATTTAAAAGTATTAATAATAATTTAGCAATAAGAAGAAGAATAAAAGAAAAATTTTCAAAAATAATTACAAAGTTGCCGTGTGAACATGATAATTCAAATAAGTAATTCAAAACAGAGAGCGAAGTAATTCGAAGCCTCGTGCGAACATAGCATAAATTATATCAGTTCAAATTGATGTGTTGCCTTGCCTGCAAAGCTATAATAATTTGTTTTCTTCTTTTTCACAACAACTATAAGGCTAAGTTTGAAGATATGTATTATATTTTGCGATGAAAAATTCATGATGAATTAGCAACATTTTATTGCGTACGAAATTACATCAGCCTGACTAACTTTGCATGAAATTTTCATCAACGGAATTGTTTTGTTTATCAAATTATCATTTCGCTTAGTTTATACCGTCATTAACGAGCTACTACGGCCTCTCCTGTACACGGTCGAGAAACCTCGAAATAGATGTTGAGGAACCGACCCATACATGAGAGTTGTATTCCATTCATAAATGGTGTAAATAATAAGATCAGATGATAAGATCTTAAGAAGGAATTAAATGAATTGAAAAATGTGTCGGTTGAAGCCAACATTACACTGAATTTTCATGCTCAGAATGTCAAAAGCTTCTGACTCCTTAATATTTACATCACCCATAGATTTATATGATGCAATATTATTTCTGCGCTTATGTGTCAATAAACAACACAATTGTTTTTTGAAAATGATAAAAAATTTCTCCATTTTTCGAAAAAATTAATAAATGAAGATGAGATACGCTAGGTTGTTTTTTAAAAACTTTTAATATATTTATTTATTTTTTCTGACGACTTTTTCTCAAATATTTGACGATTTGGTGCCTCATTTATCTGGCAGTTATGGTCACTGATTGTATAGTTTTTATTTTTTTTGTATAATAAATACTAGGCTGGGATATTTATAAAAGTTTTGTTACGTCGTGTAACTTAAACTTACTTATTTCTGTTAGTTAGATTAATTTTAATAATCATGTGGGAAGTTTAACTTATTCATCATTTTATCCTTTTTCAGATTCGT
This sequence comes from Sarcophaga rosellei, assembly GCA_930367235.1. NCBI lineage: Eukaryota > Metazoa > Arthropoda > Insecta > Diptera > Sarcophagidae > Sarcophaga > Sarcophaga rosellei. The sequence goes on along the minus strand of OV884022.1, from coordinate 3,122,188 downwards.
CTTTCGGCCAACTGGTTTTAGTTAATGAAATACTTAAAAATCTGCGTAAATTAAAATACATAAAAAAATCTATCCAATCCTTGAATGAAATTTGTATGCATATATGTAGATGTAACATAAACGACATATTAGGGACAACATGTTTATTAAATTAAAGGAAAACTTTTAGAAAATGTTTGCAAAATATTGCATTTGTTTAATAACAGAAATTAATGTTGAAAATAAAAATAAAAACAATGAATAAATATAATCGTCCAATAAAAGAAATTTGCCAGGCAAATTCCAAATTCAACATCATACAACAAGAATCGCAAACGACGCAAAGCAAGGTGAGCAAACATCCTAAGTCGAAACAAAAAAAATATTCCCCAATGGATGATCATAATAAAAATCTGCGAAATTTGTACAAGAATCACATTGGATCTCTAAATATTGAAAGGCAACAATTACTGGACAAAGAAAATTATTTAAAACTGTATAATTACAATAATGAAAACAATAGCAGCAACAATGTTTCACATGGTGGACTAGCTTATAATGACCGGAATCATCCAGATGATACTGGCAGTGGTAGATGTTTACAGGACGACTTAAATGAAAATCAAAATGATGGCCATGACTTAGAACAAGAACAATCAATTTTTTGTACTACTTACAATCAATATCATACTGCGAATTCAAATTTATCAAATATTAGCGTCAAAATTCATAGTGGCAATGCAGTCAACAGCAACAACAATACTAGTAAGAATAAATCTTGAGACATTTTCTCACCCTACACCATAGAAAAAGAACTGTATACATATGTATGTATGTACTTAAAGCTGAAGACAACTCTGCGTTCTTTCATTACTTTAAAATCACAATTCTTTATTATTACGCTTTTGTGTAATTTAAATTAATTTGTTATGTTTAAGCTATGTTTTTAAAAAATTTACAATTGCAACTAATATACATACATATGTATGTTGAAAATACATACATATGTATGTTATACATTTTATATGGACCCCTAGTATCGTTTAGAACACAGATGTTGTGTTGTATCGGCAACTATACAACATTCATCTTTTTTTATTACGATTTACAACATTGATGATAATGATGACAGCAAAAAAAAAAAAAACACATATCCCTTATTTGTTAATTGATGAAATTGAATCGACGGTTGGTGAAGGCTACTCAGGAGTAACTGTTGATTCCGCTCCATCTGAATCTTCTGGATTTTCCAAACCTATTGTAGAACCATTTGGGTTTACTTGCGTTTGTATTGAGACAAGTTCTACAGTGCTCTGTTCTAATGGGCCCAAGGTGATTTCTGACGACGGACCACTACTAGTAGCGTGAATGTTTCCTTTGTTTGCAGCAAATTTTCTCTTCAAATTGGCTTTATAGTGAGTCCATACCTACGGTAAAATAAATATATGTCTTTAGTAGTTTTAATCGGAAGTCTCAAGCCATTTAATTGATCCCATTTTTCTTTAAGCTGCATTTTTTTAAATCCAAATGACAGTTTGCCTTGGCCAATACCTGGATTAATTTTTGTGAGATCAACCCCCTTTTCCATTTGTTTTTTATTTGTCGTTTGGCAAAAAAATATTTGCAATTAATAATTTTTTTATACTTATATTTTGCAAAACAAATTTTATATTCATACTAAACAATTTTTCTCCACTTTCCTTTATCCAACTTGTAACGTAAATAAAACAACACCTATTGAGCTGTTGTAAGATTTTGACAATTCTGACAGCACATAAATACACATGTTGTAAACGATAATCGATGCCAATAAACATAGACAACTCATAATACAACAGTCCTGTCAACAGTTGTAAATCATTATCGCATTTTAAAAAATACAACATTAAAATAAAAACTGTTATAAACGATAATCGGGGCCATAAATTCATATCTAAATAATTTTATTTTTTAAGAATTTAATCTAAAACCATTAATTTTGTTTGCTTAAAACTATATCACATGTGATTTGTTTGTGAAAATGAGTACATGTCATGTACTGATAAAACAATTTTCTAAATTTCCATGGCCACACGTCAAATTAACAGATCAAGTTAATGAAAAAATTAACAAGATCAAAAAATTAACATATAAATGTTTTGCTACGAAAAATGATACATTCATTATATGTATTTTACAACACGTATGAAATGAAATTTGTTGGCAAAAATTTGATGTGCTGCTGTGCAAAGCAAAATAAAATATTGCCAACGCATGTACATATAAATTTGATTGTGCAGTTTGATGAGGGACTATGACGCTTAAAAGCTATTTCATAAGAATAAGTCAAAATTCTCATTTGATCAAGGGGTTTACTCTGTATTGCGATGCGATAGCAAGTTTTATGTGTAAGTTAAATGCGTTAAGAGTACAAATTGGTACTCTGTATCGCTTACGCAAATGCTTTCGCAAAATTAGTTGAAAAAGAAGGAACCCCGGCACCACAAAATTCACAATAGCAAAGAATAACAAAACGAAATGTCAAAACTTGTAAACAAAAACATTTTAAACAAATTATTTATTGCATTGTGACTAAACAACAATAAATATTTGAATTTATTTTCATTTCACTTCATTTAATTTCAGTTTTTTTTTTTTAATTCTATTAATAAAAAATAATAGTTTTTTATGCCACAAATGACTATTTTTACTTAAATCGCGGATCTGTACAGGCATCACCATTTGCTATTATAGACCGTGTTGTTGTATTGTTGGGATTGGTGACAACAATAATATTCACGTCTAACGAATTCTGACGCCTTTCACGTTCTCTGACTATGTGTGGCGCCTCGTTGAATTCATCTAATTCATCCATGCCTAAAGGAAATAAAACAACAACAACAAAAGTTATAAGAAGAAGAGAATAAAAAATAATAATTTGAGAATCTTTACGTCCTATACAAGAATTAAAGCGAAAATCTATTTTAAGGCTATTACGTAGCTAATAAAAGACAAATGTACTCTATGGGTTCATTAGAGCATCGATTTCGACTCCAAAATTGTGGAATTTAACACCTTCTCTGAAAACTGCTACCCTACAAGGACCCTATATAAAGTTATAGGCTCCATAACTATATCAAAGACCCATAGAGACCATTAATGACCTGAGTTTCATTACTGCCTGTCACCAGACATCGGTTCTTTTTGTTTTAGTCCTTCTCCTTTGGATTTTCCCTAAAAAAATAATAATGTAGATATAAATATAAAAATTTATTTGTGCTTACTTTCATGATTCGTTTCCTTTGCGTTTGATATTTTGTTAGCGCAAGATATTTGAGCTTAACGAACAATTTTGACATAGGGAAAAATTGAATGAAGGGAAAAATTAGATGCGTAAGGAAAATACGAAAGCGCAATAAAGAGTACCAATTGTTCGATTAGGTACCATTTTCATATCACATCGCAATAGAAAGTAACCCCCAGATAAAACTTATTATATGAGCTACTTATGTCGTCTTCTCAAAATATTTGCCGGTGACCAATTGTATAAACTATTGCCGGAAGATTGACGCTGATATTTTTTTTTTAATAAATATCATATCAAATAGGCTTTATTAATTTATAACAAATGCATAAGTGTGTTTGTATAAAATATAGTTTATTATAAATGAGAATGTGTGTACACTGTACATACGTACATATAAAACCAACGTTTACGGTTAAAAATTAATAGACTCAAGCGACTATCGTCTATAGTGACATTTTATTAAAGAAAACTGTTTGCTGGCGACTGCATACCGGTACCGAGTTAAAGGTTTGAATTTCGAATGGAAGAGCACTCGTCCATTGTAATGTGAATCGTAAATCCGGATATTTAAAGATATGTTTGGCAGCAATACTTTTATGAATTTATTTTGATGTAAGAATTCGAATTCCCGATTCCTTTTTTATAAGCAAGGATGTCGTTTACATGCCCGAAGTTCAACGGTTTCAAATCGTCGCTAGCCGCAATGTAGAGTACATTCCCAGCACCTTCTGTTTCAAACTAGTAATATTTGTTGTAAAGCTAGATGTTATCTGGAAACCAGTATCGATTTTTGCATTAGAAAAGTGTCATTCTTCACAGAATTAGCTTCTGGTACGTGACAGAAGGTTGAGGGAAATATATCAATATAATAACCAATTTGTGAAGAATCCGTTCCAATCCACAATCTGTCGCATTATTAAGCATTTAATGGAGCATTTAATCTAATCCCAGTATGGATCTCTTCTGGCTTAATATCCTAAACTACAATGTCTATATCTTTTTAAGAGCTAGATATAGAATATTTTCACATTTTTTCTAGTAACAATTTTTGTATTAAAAAATATACAGGCTTTGTGTAATCATCTTTCAAAAATTTTGATTTATTCGAGTTTAAAATGTCGTTTAGTTGTGTTGTTTCGTAAAAAATACAGTGGTTATTTAAAAGCTAAGGCTCAAAACTACATACGAAATTGATTATAAAAAAAAATAAGTTCGACAAGTCGACAAATCAACTAGCTGGTCTATTACGGTCACCTTGTAAAGTAAATATTGCTTGGTTGGGCACAATGCGTACTAATTAACCCTTAAACATACCCCAACATAACATACCAAAATAAATCAGCTGATAGATGTCATAGTATTCTAAGTACACCAAAAGTTGCATAATTTTATTCGTTGCGTTAACGTAAAAGTAGCAATTGAAACAAAGCATGTATGTCAACTTTGCTGTCATTGAGAAAGTCAAAGTATAAATTATATATTGCCATAATGGAACATATGTTGACCGAATTTCATACATAATTGGCTATTACAACCCTTCGGTCAGGATTACGACCTAGCTTCTCACATTACTCATGCTGTGTGCGTTAATTTTATGCATGAGTCGGGGGACCTACAGTTTAACGGCGACTCCGAACGACAGATTTTTGAGAAACTATTCATGGCAATTTTATTTTATTCTCAGAGTTTTTGCCAGAAATCTGCTGAGAGGAAGTCGCTGAAGAAATATTTTTTTCATATTTCGTTTCTGACATGGAGTTTGAACTCGGGCCTTACGTCTAATAAGCCAAAACACTACCTACTAGACTACGGCGACTTCTAAACTGAATTAGACAGATAAATTCGAGAGTTCATAGTTTATGCATATGCGGCCACTACACGTTGCGATTAGTTGAATCAACTATTGGTCGTCTTCCTCGCGAATTTTTTGATCTTCAGCCAGCCGACGACCAAGTAGTGTTTCAACATAACAATTCATACATACATAATTGGCCATTACAACCCTTCAGTCAGGATTACGACCTAGCTTCTCACACCGCTCATGTTGTGTGCATTAATTTTATACTTGAGCGGCGGGACCTACAGTTTATCATCGACTCCAAACGACAGATTTTGAGAAATTTTTTCATGGCAGGTTTATTTACTCTCAGAGTTTTTGCCAGAAATCGGCTGAGAGGAAGTCGCCGAAGAAATATTTTTTTTTCGGGCTCGAAACCGGGCTTTTCTTCTAATAAGCGAAAACACTACCTAGTAGACTACGGCGACTACAACATAACAATTATTGGTACAAATTTAAAAACTTGTACAGCCAGTCGCAGCGTGTAGGGGCCGCAATATAAATCTGAAAAATCTTTAGTTGAGTCACTTTTGAACTTGATGTGCAGTATGTGTTGGAATAATAGTAAAATATTTGTAGGAAAACCGTTGATTTTTTCAATGAGCAGTGTAAAACTTTTCACTTTCTTGCTCGAGAATTGCTTAGTAATAACTTTCACTTTTGATGTATAGTGTCAACAACCAGACAGTCATAAAACAGGGCCTCTGGTGGGAATCGGAGCACCACATTTGCAATATATAAACAATATTTATAGAAAATTTATGGACAATTTTTTTGTGGGATTTCCGGCAAGATATTAAAATCAATGAAACAAATTCAAATACCATAACACTTCGTATTATGCACATATTTTGCTGAGAAAATAAGATGTACGATTTTCACTATTTCTTTGCATTGTAATGAAATTAAAGAAATATTTCTTTATCGGCCATGGAAATATTTTATATTGCCTTAACAATTACTCAGTACCTAAAGATTTTCGTAATAAAACTTCATATGCTTTAAGTTACAAATGCTATATGTTGCAAGTTATCTTGAGCTTTTTTTTTTACTATCGATCATATGAAATTTTATGGTGAAGGGTGTAAAAAATTGTAATGACATGTATATGTATGCCATAGGATAATTATTATGTACATACATAATTTATTATAAGAAATATGATTAAGGATGTGTTTTTCAATTCCAATATTTAGGCGAGAACATAGATCGAACAAAAGATCAAAATATTATTGCTGAGGGTCAGGTCGACAACGCTGCTGACGGAGATGTTGAGGGCGATGAAGAAGAAGAAGATGGGAATAATAGTGAAGAGAGAGCTACAACAAGAACAACGTTCCGCTCTGATGACTTTCTAAACGATAACACTACGAATACCAAATTTAATGTAAATGAAAACCCCGACAGAGATTGTAACATAAGGGGAGGAGAAGAAGAAAAAGAAAAGGACAACCTCTCACCTCATCTCAAGTTTTTAACCTCTCCTTTGCCAACATTACCATCACAGGCTGCATTAACAACATTCGTTGAAACTGAGACAATAGCAACAGCAACAACACAAGTGCAGTCTGGTATTAATCAACATCTAAGTCACCAACAATTTATAAACAATGTGGGCCAACAAATTTTAAGTGGTCAGCAAATACGCGCCCAAAATATTTTAGATGTTGCTGGAAGCCTATGCGCCGCAGAGCCCATGGGTGCTTTATGCGACATGGCGGCATATTCGAAAATGGATTGTAGTCCACATGATAGTAATCATAAGGATGAAGTACAAAATTCTACGGATTTTCTAACCAAAAAATATTATCATCCATTGTACGCTCACGGTGTTTGTCGTTGGCCTGGATGCGAGTTACCTTTGGAGGATATGGCCACTTTTGTTAAGTAAGTATAAGATATAGTGCCTTCTATTGACGTATTTACCCCCTGTTTTTGTAAAACAAACGATTTCAGACATTCAGAAAATTTATGTAATTTATCAATTGATTAAATATTTTGAAGTTATTTTCGTACAAATTTCGGTCAACTGAAAACGCTTGTGTTATAGAAACGGATATTTAACAACTTTTCATATTTATAGGATGAAGATAATGCTTAGCCTATAAAGCATTCCATACATACTTTTTCAAGTACTTACAATATTAATAATAATCAACTTCTGTGAATAGGAACCGTACTATAGTTTATATGTCGCAAAAACAAATTAAAACTATTTATATTTTTAAAAAATAGATAGTTACGGACAAATGCCATTTTTCTGTAGCTCTCTGTTACGAAATTTATATAATGATAATTTGAATATAAAATAATCAGCTCTTCTCGTGAAAACGCATTCAAATAGATACTCTTTTAACGCTGTTTCAGTATTACGCGGTAGTATTTTGATTCCCCTAAATCGCACACTGTATTGATACTTGTTGTATATGTGTGCAAATGAAACGGTCATGAACCTACCAAAAGCGGTGCACTACATAGCGACGGTGTATCTTTTTCAACGCGCTTTTGTTAGTCTGTCCAGAATAGAGATTCCAACTGTATTTTCCGAAGTCGCAATCACAGTACGAACCCATTACATGTGTACGAGTTAAGTTGCCTCGTTTAACGCTGAAAATTATTAGAAAGTATACCTCGCGTTAAGCGGGGTCTTACTGTATGGTGTTTTGCTTCTCTATGAAGAAGTACGTCAAAAGTTGTCCCATCAATACGCAGAAAATTTCGAAAGACAGCAGGCTCGCAATCCTGAAACACCTTTAAAAAGTTTATATGAGTAAATATTTGTCTCTTTCAGATCCATTTCCGTTTATTATTTTGAGCACCGAAACCCAGAGATGACAATTATGACGTTTGAAAATCGCTAAAAACAGCAGCCTTTACCAGTTTAATTAGAGAGAGAAAAAAATGTTGTAAGTTTTGCGAAGCAAATGTGTTAGAAGCAACAGATATATAGAGTGAAAACTGGTGGATAAAGTAGAAAAAAAGGGGAAAATTTTGAATATTTAATTAGTTCTGCACATGTGTTGTCATGTCTGGTTAAAATAAAATAGTGAATCTCTATTTTTCTGAATATATTCAAAGTTAATAAAAAAATTTAATTTTTGTATGAAAATAATGAATACATACTAATAACAATAAGAATTTTTAACTTTTTCTTTCAGGAAATTGAAAAATATTGGCAACTTTCGGCAAGAAACATTTTTTTATGAGCAGTACGTCTTATTTTGATCTTGTAATATTTAGCTTCTAAATTACCTCTTGCACAAGACATTATATCCATTGTGACCGAAAATCACCCAGATTTCGGTTAATAATTAAATATTTAAGAACCTTTAAACTTTTCACTGAAGAAATTAAAAAATTTTCCCTTTTTTTAACACAAAATAAATGTTTATTTACATTTATTTTTTTACTTTATCCGCCAGTTTTCACGATGTACATCTGTTGCTTCTAACATATTTGCTGCGCAAAACTTATAACATCTTTTTTCTCCCTCTAAATTCGCCAGTAATGGTACTGTTATGAGCGTTTTTCAAACGTCATAATTATCCTCTCTGTATACTCGGTGATAATGCGTTTATCCCGTTCTCAGACTTGGACGTTTAAAAGTAAATTCAAATTTATAGAAACAAATGTTCAGTCTACTCGCTTCATTGAATTAGCAGTACGAGTAAAAACAAATGTAATTAAGTCAATGTCCCCTGGTGAGTAAACAAAAGAAAGTTTTCAGTAAACTATTTAATGTTAACTTCAAAAATAAAGGGTGTTTTTAATAGAGGTATAGAACTTTAAGTTGCAATAAAACAACGATGGATTATTCGATTGACATGAATTTTATTTATTCGAAAGATAATCTGGTGGCATTACATTTTAAATATGATTTCTGGCATATGACCGCATAGACCAATAACTTTACATAGCCCCACAGAAAGTAGTCTAGCGGTGTTAAATCACAAGATCTTGGAGGCCAATCCACAGATCCAAAACGTGAAATTAGGCGGTCACCAAACGTGTCTTTCAATAAATCCATTGTGGCACGAGCTGTGTGACATGTTGCGCCGTCTTGTTGAAACCACATCTCCTGGACATCATGGTTATTCAATTCAGGAATGAAAAAGTTAGTAATCATGGCTCTATACCGATCACCAATGGTTCCACCAGCCCATAAAGCGCACCAAACAGTCAGTTTTTCTGGATGTAACGGTGTTTCCACATACACTTGAGGATTATCTTCACTCCAAATGCGGCAGTTTTGTTTGTTGACGTATCCATTCAACCAGAAGTGCGCTTCATCGCTAAACAAAATTCGCTTATGAAAAGAACCATTATTTTCGAAATAAAATTACACTATTTGCAAGCGTTGTTCAGGCGTAAGTCTATTCATGATGAATTGCCAAACCAAACTGAGAATAAATCACTTGGCAGCTGTTAAATCGGTCGCCATCTTGAAAAGTAATGCCAACTTAAAGTTCTATACCTCTATAAAAAACACCCTTTATCATAACAAATAAATGAGAAAAATAAAACGCTGCCTTTTTAAAAATGCTATAAAACACACTTTTTTTATAGCAGGAATATAATTTGCCAGATATAGTGGGATTTCTAAAATTCTTTCACTAAATGGCGTTAAAAACTTCGAGTAGCATAACTATTAAGCCGAAAGTCTATACCATCCATTTCAAGCGACCTTGCGTTTCATGCGTATGCCGAAAAAGTAGAACCAGTGTAGTTGTTTATGACAAGTTACAGAAGAAAACGCATAGAATGCATCAAGTAGGTTTACTTCCTACTTTTCTATGCGACTCATGCATTGCTGAAAAAAAGTCAGCTGTTTTTTAAACTTAGTGAAGAAAAATTACATTCTATTGTGAATAGTTTCGATAAATATGTTTAGATAAATATAAATAGTGCATTACTACTTTCGCATTTTTTTATTTGCTTTATAAAATATTAATAAAAACATATTTCATAATAAAGTTTACTACTAATTTAAGATGAGAATACACTAAAATACATTTTTTAACACATTTCTTCCGTGAACAAAATTTGTATATCAGTTATCGATTGTGTTTATATACTGAGTGTCATCTCTTTTGAAATTATTAATTTGTAAACAAGAAAAATGGAGGATAAATTAACTGAAAACACTTGTCTTGTGTTCTTTTGAAGCCTTTCGTAGACCTTCTTTTAAAACCTTCCCAAAATTGGTAATTATTTTACCACAACAGCTGATCAAAACAACTTGCAATAAAAACAGCATAGAACGGGAGAATCACATGTAACGCAAGGTCGCATGAAACGCATGGTATTGACTTTCGGCTTTACAACAGATTGCCCAAGGCAGAAGCAGCTTTAAAACTCTGAAAATAATCCAAATCTCCTTAGACTTTTGTGTTTTAAAACTTTAAAAATAGCTGAACAAATGTATTGCTTTTATAGACTATAATATAAGGGTATAAGCTTATATTACAAAAAGAAATATGAAAACGGTCATGTCACTTTCCCGAGTCGAGCTGATCGTAAATGTTGAAAAAAAATACTAATATAGTACACGTAAAAGCTTCTAAAATAAACATTCATTCGAAATCGATTTTGACTGTAGATGATAGTAAGTGCACCAGAGAACTGAATGAAAGTATTCGTGTTTGCTCAACATTCATGCATTTTCGCTATGCATTCATTCAACATCAATTTCTTCTAATATTGCTATGTTCACAAACGCATTAAACAAGATAAAGACATTAAAAAAAAGCGATCGGTAAATTCTTTCAGTGGTTTAAAAATGCATATACACACATACTTTGGAAAACAAGTTTGTTTTGTATTCTCTGTTTTCTTGAATGGTAGATGACTTTAAAGGCCGTGTCAGATAAAACTTTGTTGCTTTGCGTGACGTTTATAACTTTGAGAGAAAAGCGTAAAGCAAAAGGTGTATGACACAACCAAAACTTTGACAACACTCGCGTTGTTTGTTTCTCTTTTAAAAGTGGTTGGGGCGTAAGTTTTTTTACTAAGTAAAATTATGAAAATTATATTAAATACTTCTTCCAAAAAATAAAATTCACTTACCTCTTTTTTTTAATATAATAAAAACAAAACAATTACAAAAAAACTTTAAATTTAAAGAAAAATATTGAAACAATAAAATTTCCGCTCAAATTTGCCAAAAATATGGGACATGCCCAACTTTTCGCTTTGCGTTGCGTTAAAAGCAGTTTATGTGACAAGTGCCATATAAACATGTGCATTTATCTTAAATGTCAAAGCGTATATGCAACGCAACGCGAAGCAAAAGTTTTATCTGACACGGCCTTAAGAGCAGACATGCAATGCAATGAATTTTGTTACAATCGCTGTTCAAATGTGTTGCTATGTTTATTAAAATAATAATACTGACGATAATGTGCTCTAATTTAAACTGTTCTCTAATATGCACATTGAATAGACTGTTATGAACAAATGCCATTTGTTCGTAGCATTCTAAAAGTCATTACAGTATCACTAATCAATTTTTTATTTTAAATTTAATAAACACTTAATTCTGTTTTTACACGGTAGATACGTTGCAGAAAAACCGTGCAAAAAAGTCATGAAGTACATAGAAAAGAAGGGGATTGCTTCCACATCTTTTAACTTTGTAAAAAAAAGCAAAACAAAAGAATTTTAGTTTCTAAACAAATCTCTTTCCTTTTCAGTTTAGGATTTGTAGAATTAGGCATTTTTCTTAACTCACTAAAACTTCTTTTGTGTTGCTTAGTCAACTTGTATAAGAACACGTCCAGTTTTATTCAAATTAAACAAAAGACCAAAATATATACGTTTATATATGTACACACATACATACCTAAGCCGGCATGAAAATAAATTAAAAGGGAAATTCCCTAATTATTTTATATAATTTTTTCAACCGTCGTATATAAGATATCAGCGTGTAAAAACAGAATTGGGTGTAATATAATTTATATTACGTGGCTCCATAGATGTGGTAGTATCACATCTGTAGTACGACGTAATGAAAATTTTATCATTTGTACACATTTAATAGCGGATATCTACGTTATACTATGTTCAGATATGCACTTTGATTGAGTCAATATTCGGTTTATTGAGTACAATATTTTAATTTATTTATTTTTGACAGCTGGTAAACAAAGCAGTTGGTTGTTTTAACAACATTGTTTTTATTTTGTTTTTTTTGTTTGAGTTGTCACATATCAACAGAAAGTGTTCGGATAATTGTAATATACGCAGTGAACTTACTTATGACAGTGCTGCATTTTAAGTTTTACACAATATTATAAAAAGTTTTGTATTTATTGTGCAATAATTAATTGAAACTTTATATGAAATATTGAGCTCAATAATGGCATTTATTGCGATTTACGCAATAAAGGTGCATATCTGAACACCGTATTACAGGCTGTTATAATTAAAACAAGATGTTTTAAAAACGAGGGGTGTTTCAGACAAATACTATTTGTCTGAGGCACTCTGCTCTATTTCAGATATATACACAGTTAACTGTGTGATCGTCAAGTAATCATTTTACAATAAACATTTTATGTACAATAAAATTTAAAAATTATTGTTGTTTTATTTTTCGGGTAAGTAAATAATGTATTTATAATATTTAAACAATTACCAAAATTATTTGTAAAGAAATTATAAAAATAAAATCATAGTATCAAGCTAACTGACTGGCTGATGATTCGTCAACACGCCGCCCAAAGTGTATAAAGGTAGAATTTTTAATTTTAGATTCTGTTTATGGTATATCAAAGATGTAAAGTGGGTTTTTCAGAACTTTCGAATTTAACCCCAGAGAGGGTGCAGACTTTAATCATTAACACAAATAGAATTATATTCCAATATTTCCATACATTAGGAATTCAAAATTTGTACTAAATTTTTAGCTTCATTTGTTAATCAAAAGTATAGACACTTTAGAACACTTTATTTCAGAATTTCAATGTTAATGATTTCTGTTTTATATTTATTGCCTTTGGAGTTCGTGCCAATCTTATATGGCAACTCTCAATAACACGTTCCCTGCCAAGCTGTTATGAGATAGTGCCGCTACTAGGCTATGTTTACCATTGGCTCTAATCACAGGAGAACAATTTTTAGTAGCAGAATTTTTGTTCTTTTCAAATCACACAGGATGAATATTAGTTTGGCATGAAATGTATACGTATACACAGCTTTGTATGCATTAGTATTTTTGCATTCATTTGATGTTTGGCTGATTTTTAAAAATGTGCATGTATTAGTTTTGTGCTGGTAATGCGGGGTTGTAGCTGGTTGAAACATTACGTCACCAAAAAACCATTCTCTTCACCTCTCTTGCCTATAAACTATCATTTTTACGTCAGCACAATTGTTCTTAAAAATTTTGTATATACACTCAGGTCTCGTTTTATGCGATAGATGCGTTCCAAAAAAAAACGCATACATTGAATTCGCATAAAACGATACTTTAGCTTCATATAAAAATTAATTATTCGTTCCAAAATCCTGAAAAACCGCATAAATTCAAATTTTAATTAAAAAATCAAAGCAAAATCGCATTAAAAAATCAACAAAAGTATATTTATTTAATTTTCTTAAACAATATAAACAAAAACTTCTAAAAAAATAAACAAAAATAAAATATTAATTCATTATTTACGGAAAAACAAAAACAAAATGATGCACAAAATCTTATATATAAAAATGAATGTGTGTTTGATTGTATGTTTGTATGTTTGAAGTTTATAGACGATTAAACGGCTGAACCGATTTTCTTGAAATTTTCACAGTATCTTCCTGTATGTCTGGAAGGAGTTATAGGCTACTTTTTGTGTTGATATTCCAAATGAGCGAGGGGCCATGCCCACGTATGCTACATACTACATACTTAATAATTAATTGCATTTGAAATATATTACTCATACGCATAGTAGTTACCCCTACAAGTATGCTATCTGTGATTCTTGATGTATAAAACCAAAGAAAATAAAGTGTAAAGAACGACGCGGGGGGAAAGATAGAAGGGAAAGAAAAAAATTTTGTAACCAACATTTGTGAAAAAATTCACCAAATAAGAAAAAATATAACCAAAATTAAATTCGTAGACTTTTGTTTTATTTATTTTTTTTCAAGTTTAAATTATCTATATATGTATATAAAAATGAATGTACTTTATGGAATCGTAAACTATGCATTTAATCTTTAGCAAAGTTGTTGCGCATGAGCCGACGAAGGTTTCTAAGTTGGTATAACCAATTTCCGACAGGTGGCGCCACTGAAAATTCTTCGAAATTAATTAAATCGTAAACTGTGCATTTGATCCTGTGTTGAAAAGAAAAGAGCATTACTAGCCTCAGAATCAGCATTGAGACTGAAAAATCTTCGAGTACATGCCGCACAGATCCGTTCGCATGAATCACTTGAACAATGAATCACTTGATCGAATGCGTACTACTCAGGCCCGTTCGTCTGAATCATCTGGACAACGGGAAACAAAATCAATAAAATGATTCAAACTTAATTGGATATTTGTCTAATGTCTTTCCTTCAAATTTATTTTAGTTTGTAGTGCAGCAAAGCGCGCAGGGTACAGCTAGTAATAAATAAATAATAAACTGAAGTCTATAATTATGAATGTACGATCAATCATTCTGCATCATTTTGGATTCAGGTAGTGCATACATATGTAGGTGACTAGATTAACGAATTTTTAGAAAATTTAATTATTTCTTTTATTGCAGGATATGTAGTCAGTTATTAAACTTTGTGACTAAGTTTTTAAGTTGCCTATGCAACTCATGATATCCGGAAAACAGATCAGTCAATCCGAGTTGAATCTTCAGTACTCTTTCAGTATTTGTAAATATTCAAAAATCGTTAAACTTTGAAATTACCCCATGGATTAACAATAATTAATTAATTTTATATAAATATAAATTATTAAAGAAAAGGGCGTAGATCAAAATATAGAGAAAAATATGATGTTGATTTGAAAAGAATAAACAAGGTGATAAAATTAGCAGTTAAAAAATGTAAAGAATAATTGCTTTACGGAAAATTTAAGTAGAATTGGAAATGATACTAAAAAATTTTGGAAATTTTTGAATAATACACTTGGTAGAACGAAAGAAAATATTGTCATACTTAATGATATGTACGGAGAAAATATATTAGATGATCAGACAAAAGCAAACTTATTAAACACTTATTTCATTTCAGTCGTAAAAGAACTTAAACAAAATATTACTGTGTCAATGATGCCAAATGATTCAAATAACTCTTTGGGGACGCTTAATACTACTTGTCATCGCTTCATCTTAAATGAGATAAATGAAAATGCCATAATTAACATTATTTTCAATATGAAATTAAATAAAACACCAGGTTTTGATAATACATATATCTTTAAAATTTGTGAAGGAATGTATTACAGTACTATTACCTATAATAGTTGATATACATACATACATAATTGGGCATTACAACCGTTCAGTCAGGATTACGGCCAAGCTTCTCAACACCACTCATGTTGTGTGTGTTAATTTTATACATGAGTGGCTTGACCTACAGGTTAAAGTCGACTCCGAACGACAGACTTTTTGAGAAACTTTTCATGGCAATTTTATTTACTCTCAGAGTTTTTGCCAGAAATCTGCTGGGAGGAAGTCACCGAAGAAATATTTTTTCAAATTTCGTTTTGATGTCTGACCAGGAATTTGAACCCTCGCTTCGCCTCTAACACATTACCTACTAGACTACAGCGACTACTAGTTGATATATTTAATAAAATTATTAATACTTCAGAATATCCCGACATTTTAAAAATTCGCAAAATAGTACATATTCCAAAAACGGTATGATGGATTCAGTGAAGTTGCTGGAATATTCTTTGATTTTTCTAAGCCATTTGATCTTGTAGGCCATGAAATAATGTTACGAAAGTTAAAATACTATGGTGTTCAAGGCCGTGAGCTTATGTTATTTAAAAATTATTTCATCAACAGGAAACAGTTTGTACAAATTAATCAGTTCTAAAGTTTTATTGGTACTGTTGAATACGCTGTTACACAGGGAAGTGGATTAGGCCCTTTACTATTTACAATTTATTTAAATGATCTAAAAAATTTGGATCTAACGTTCCAATTATTTATGTTTGCTGACGACATTTGCTTGTTTTATTCATTTAATTTTGATTTAGTTTTAAGAACACAAATTGAAAGAAATGCTGATTTATTAATGGAATTTGCTCGCTTGAATAGATTATTAACAAATTCTGAAAAGACTAAGTTAGTGATCCAGAAGACTACTCTTTCCAAATAAATTAAGATCCTATATGTAAATGCTACATGTCTTGCGGAATAATCTACTTATTTATTAATCTCTAAAATTACGAGGTTCTGCATGAGGTTGAACTTTATATCAAAACGTGGTCCAGAAGTACTTCCCAACAAACCAAATGCGTTGAGAATAATATTATATTAAGCTTACCAACACAAGCATTAAGCTTGAAAAAGTCTTAAGGAAATCTTGAAAAAGATTATAGTAACAATTGTAGAAAAATCAAAACGCAACCCTCGTGATAATATTATGTAAACAATCCCGAAATATCGTATATTTAAATCTATCATGTAAACTCTACTACTCCTAATTTACTTCTTCTTTATTTATTGTACTAATTATTGCTATCCTCTTTTTGAAGAAGGAATGACATTGAGTTGTCATTGACATTAATACCTGAAACATACATACTTCAAAATAATATGATAGTTTCGTAAAAGTCAGTCTAAAAAGGTTCATCAAAGAGAAAAGAGTTAAATAAAGAGTTATTTTATATTTTCTAAAAAAAAAACGAGTTTGAGATTATTCGGAAAATAATAGATTTTTCCACAATTATATGTGTAAGATTACTAAAAGCTTATTTTTGCAATTGTAGAATAAGCTTACAAATGTAGTATTATATTAAGGGCCATTATTACAACTTGCCGTTAAACTTGGGGTTAGTTAAAGGTACCTTTAGCTAAAGGAAACTGGAAAGTTACCTTTAACTTATTTTCGTTACTACAACTTACAGATAAATTTTTTCAAAAATATGGCAGTGTCGGGGCAATGTCGATAAGACTGCTCAATTATACAAGTTTTTTTTGTTGCATATGCTCATTTTGTTTAAATATGAAGTTGCCATAATGAAAATAATATAAAACATGGCAAGTTCAAACATAAAGTGACCTTTAAATGTTAAAGGTAGAATGATCCTCCCTTTAGCTTAACGATGACTTCTATCTTATTGGGTACTTATAATAACGAAAAACAATTTATCTGCCCGTTAAAATCCTGCCTTTAGTTAACGGCAAGTTGTAATAATGGCCCTAAGTGTTGTATATAAAAGCTTACTCGTCTCAATGTTTTCATAAGCTTTTCAACATAAATGTAGAATAAGCGTGACAATAATAAAGAAATGTATTTTCTTCAATTTAATATTATTTATATATTTTATTGTATGTTTTTTTTAGTTTTATAATTGTTTCGGAGCTTAATTCGATTTTTGGCGAATTGGAAATAGGTACGAGTGTCCTTTATAAACTGATCCTCTGTTATTCCAATAGACAATGCTGCACCTATAAATTGTATATATTTTATAATTATAATATTGTACTTAAAATTTTGTTATTTTTTTTTTAATTTTTACTTACTTCGTATTGCCTTTGTTGTGCTAAGATTTCGTACACTTTTCTTTGATTCAGTGCCTTTCCAGCATAACTGTTCTCCTAATATGTCGGTAATTATTTTTCTCCAGCAATTTTTTGTGAAATTTGGAGCTTTGGCAACCAGTGCTAACTCCTTTTCCTGAAAAAGGTGATAAGAAAAAAACTATATTTTCATATGTACAATGAATAGGATACCAATAAAACTTACAAAAAATGCAAAGTTTTCGCTGTTTTCTTGAAGCTGTTTTTCAAAATCTAAGAAGAACTCAATTTCTTTGAATGGTTCTGCAGGCATTACGGTGCGCTTTATTTCTGCTTTTTCTTTCTTTAATACCTGCAATTCCTTGCGCAAGCTTTGAACTTCGTTTGTTAACCTGGCCAACATTGGCTGAATTGCGGCAACCACTTGATTCGCTATTTCTGAATTTGGTTCTATATTTTTTATAATTATCAACAGTTCATTCAATGCATTGTTAGAAATTAAATGTTTTACACTCCATTTAGCCAGTTCATTGGGAATATTAAAGTTTTCAAAAATATTATTAATTGACGTTTCATCACTTTCACTAGAACTTATATATTCGATATTATTTTCTTCAATTGGGCCGCAATTGGAAACACCAGTACTGAAAGCTTCATCATATTCACTTCTTTTTTGTTTTTTATTATTGAGAAGAAGTTCCATTACTTCTTTTGTTTCTCTTCTAACACTTTTTTTATATTTATTCGGCATTTTTATTTTTATGGAACAATTATTTATTACCAGCTTTTTTTTTATTATTTTATTTAAAATAGACTTCCGTCCATGCACTTTAAAAATTTTGTAATAAATTTACAGGCAAAACAAAACAAACTTCAAGAGAAAAAAGGCAACGGTAGCTGTTTATAGCTATCGCGTGCGTAAAAGAAAGACAGCATGCCTTTAAAAACTATTGAGAATAATAAGCTTTTTTCAATCGTCAGACTTCTTTAGTCATACTTTACAAATAGTTGTGTTTAACAATAGTTTCTCAAGCATAGTTGACAAATGCTTGTGAATACACATTTTAAAAACATTATTGTAATATTCATAAAAAAGCTTGAAAACAACTATTATTATAAGCTTATTATCAAGTTATATTGCGGTTTGATTGCTAAATGGTATGTTGTCTATGTGTATGTCTAAACACACCACGACTGTGTTAAAGCCGAATGTCCATACCATCCGTTTCATGCGACCTTGCGTTACATACGTTTCTTGCATTTTATGCAGTTTTTATTGCAAGTTACGCAAAATGCGTTTTATGCGACTGGTTTTTTGTTTTGATCAGCTAAAACTAAAAAAAACATACAATAAAATATATAAATAATATTAAATTGAAGAAAATACATTTCTTTATTATTGTCAAGCTTATTCTGCATTCATGTTGAAAAGCTTATGAAAATATTGAGACGAGTAAGCTTTTATATACAACACTTAGGGCCATTATTACAACTTGCCGTTAACTAAAGGCGGGATTTTAACAGGCAGATAAATTGTTTTTCGTTATTATAAGTACCCAATAAGATAGAAGTGATCGTTAAGCTAAAGTGAGGATCATTCTACCTTTAATATTTAAAGGTCACTTTATGTTTGAACTTGCCATGTTTTATATTATTTTCATTATGACAACTTCATATTTAAACAAAATGAGCATATGCAACAAAAAAAAAAACGAAGCCCGCGGTTGCCACTGCGTAAAAAAAAAACTTGTATAATTGAGCAGTCTTATTGACATTGTCCCGGCACTGCCATATTTTTGAAAAAATGTATCTGTAAGTTGTAATAACGAAAATAAGTTAAAGGTAACTTTCCAGTTTCCTTTAGCTAAAGGTACCTTGAACTAACTCCAAGTTTAACGACAAGTTGTAATAATGGCCCTTGATGTAAGCTTATTCTACAATTGCAAAATTAAGCTTTTAGTAATCTTACACATATAATATTTGTTAATGCCAAACTTAACCCTTGGCATTAAATACCAGTGCATTTTAAACTATTCTGTATCACATATTTCTCTTATAAATAAAAGCTGAAAATTGTGAAGAGCTTACGCCATATTTGCTGAATGCAACTGTCAACAGGTTCTAAAACGTCCTTATATTGCTTCCGTTTTTCTGTCCTTTCAAAAAACCTTCTTCTTGATTCATCCCTTGTCCGATAAGGTAATATTTCGATTTATTTCAATAAAATTAATTATAGTCCAAAATCCTAATTCTCTTTTGTTTTATTTTCTTTTTTGCATTTCATTCTAAATTGGGATTTTGTTCGATTGAGCCTATAAAATCATTTCTGTTTTATACGCTCAATCCATCGGCTTAAAGAGTAACCAATTCTTCCAAATAGAACTAATTTCTCACCCCAACATTTGGTCCATTCGAACCGGATTGGTTTATACTCTTTAAGATTTCTTTTTATTGGAATTTATCATATTCATCATCATCGCCATCAAATATCATCATCAATTCATCAAGTCATAATTTTATTTTTTTTTCATCGAAAATAATAAAAAGGTATGTACGTTTGTAATTGCTATATTAGTTAAATTAGCTTAAAAGTGCAGACAAAAAAAAAGTGCCAATATAAGTGTTCGCAACGACCGTCGGTAGATATACACATATATTTAAACATTCGTTTACATACATATATATATACATATATATATAAAGTCCGTTCTTTAATATTTAATAATAAATTTGTGCATAATTAATAATTTTTTAAATATTTTTCTTTAAATTTCCAATTAAATCTCTTATTTTTTGGTTCAAGTTCGTACTTTATTATTTTGTAATTACGTACATTACATACATAGTATATATTCCAATTTTGTTTTACTTGGTACCTATTACCATCAACAAAGATATTACTTGTTTTTGTTTTTTATTATTTTTGCAATATTCTCTTTGTTCTTCTTTCTTGCATACCATATGTATGTACGTATGGATATTACATTATAATTCGATCGCATAAACCGTAATTGCTTGTTTACATTTTAACCCTTCAATAGGTTCGTTCGTTGGTTTTTTTTTTCGAAATTTATATTTTATTTTATTTGTTTCAGATAACATATGCAATTTGTTTTGTGATGTAATTAATTAAATATTAATTCTTAATTTTTTCCATCACATTTCTAAAACTACTTTATTAGTTTTATAAGGGATCAGTAAAACTAATTTTAGATAAAATTCAGTTAATAAAATTAAAATTAAACTAATAATATTTCTTTTTCATATAGTCCTCCTAGAAATATTTTTTTTTATATACATTCATAATTTTTTGATCTCCTTTCGTAAATTGCATTTTTTCTCTTCTTTTGGACCTTCAATAGAATTTCTGTTTCTTTTTTTGGTTTTCAATTGTAAACGAACAGACCTAAAATTCTTACTTTCTTATTGGAAAGTAACTTAAATTTCCATTGCATTCGGGGTCAGTGAACGCTGTTTGCTTTTCATATTTCACAGCTGATCTGTATTACGGGTATTTGAATGAATGCGATCATTAAATTCGTAAGAGATTTAAATGAATTAATTCTTTTTTGAAATATTTTTTTTTATTTCAATTGTTTTTTGCTTTTTATTAATACCTTTGCTATATTTTTTCATAATATAACAATATCGAATCCAAAACTAAATTTTTTTTTCTACATCCTTTGGTCGTATTTTCCTTCTCTTGAGGTTTTTTTTTTTCTTGTTTTTGAAATATTGTTTTACGCCTTTCCTCGGAAGTTGATTTTTCGATTGTTTTTTAAATTTTGTTCGGTATCAAAATGTCTCTGGATAAATTTATACGCTTGGCCGATAGCGTCGTTGAATTCGAAGCTGATCTAAACGGCAATCAATTTCCAGTGACGTCGATTTATGCAATTGAGGTTCATCGAGGTGAACTGAAGTCGAGCTAGAGTCCATTAAGGTGAAATATAGAAGCACCTATACCTCATATTGCAGCTGTTTAGCTAAATTAGGCGAATTGTCTGACGCTCTTCAATGTTCTACTTCGGAAAAGTTGAAGCACCATCAGGATAATCTTTCTCCTGGCTCTTCAAAGCATTTGGATCTGCCAAACACTTTCCAGTCTGAATCCAGCAGACTTAATCTCCCACCGGTTGACATAGAGCCATTCCACGGGGATTACTTCTCTTGGCCAACATTTCGAGACATTTTTACAGCGGTTATTTCGAATTCCAGGGCAAGTAATGTCGAAAAGCTATTTTACTTGACCAAGAAAACAACCGGTGAAGCGAGGGAGATTGTTCAAAAATGCCCCTTAACTAATGAAGGGTTCAATATAGCATGGGACAATCTATGCTCCAGATATGAAAACCGCCGGGTTTTGGTGAACGGTCAATTGAAGATTTTATTTGGTCTTCAAAGCATTTCTTCGGAGTCCAGCGATGCCTTAAAACGCCTCCAACGGGACATCAATTCTTGTATTTCAATTCTACGACTTTATTCAATGGATGTCACAAGTTGGGACCCAATTTTTGTATTCATATGTACAGGTAGACTTCCAGAGAATACTTTAACACTATGGGAACAGCAGCTCAAGGATAAGACCACCATTCCGAAGTGGTCTGATTTGGATAATTTTCTGACCAACCGGTACAGAACCTTGGAGTCTGTTTCAGAGATTCGTGGGTCAAATACTTCCAGCGGCACTAAATTAAAATCCAAAAGTGGACCTTGTTCTAGCTCTATTTCGAATAAGGCAGTTAATAGCTTTCAGGCTAACGTTTCTGGTCCGTTTTGTCAACTGTGTCCTAAGGAGAATCATGCTATTCGTAAATGTCCTAAGTTTCTAAAACTAGACCATCAACGGCGATTGAACGAAATCAAAAAGGAAGGCCTGTGCTTGAATTGCTTCTCTAGGGCTCATAGCGTTAGAAATTGCACAAGAATAAAATAGCTGTTTCAAATGCCAAAAAAGGCATAATACGCTTCTGCATAAGGACGCCAATAATCAAACCCAAAATAGTCCAAGACCCGGGGCCAATTCCACACTGAATCCGAACTCTCCTTCTTTTGCACGATATTCCGATAATAACTTACAGTCCGCTAATAGTTCAACTTACGATAGAGGTCAGTCGTGTTTTGCTTCTTATTCAAAAAACGTCCTCCTGGGCACTGCGATGGTGGATATTTGCCATAGGGGCGTGAAGTACCAAGTTCGCGCTTTGATCGATTCAGGTTCTGAGGGAACCTTTATTTCTGAGCGCTTGTTCAATCGTCTTAAATTATCTTCACATCGTTCCAACGCACTAATTTCAGGTTTGAACAATACTGTTTCAGTTAAAGTTCAGCGTGAATGTTCCATTGTGCTTGGAACTCAGCTTGACAGTGCTGTCGAAATTCCAGTGACTGCGCTTGTAGTTCCTAATCTTACTAATAACCTTCCTACTCAGACAATTCCGAATTCGATTTTCTCCAATCTTCCTCATATTAAACTCGCCGATCCGAAGTTTTATGTTAGTTCAAAAATAGATTTATTGATCGGTGCTGATATTTTTCCTTCGATCGTTTGTTCAGGGATACAGCACAATGTTTGTGATTCCCTAATTGCTCAGGAAACCATCTTTGGATGGATTCTGACTGGTCCTATCTTCTGTAAGTCTCGCCTCAATCCTACTGTTATTTCGTATTTCTGTGAAATTTCTTTAGACAAAGAAATTTCACGTTTTTGGGAGGTGGAGAATCTTCCACAGAAGAACTTTTTGTCTCAATCCGATCGTGCTTGTGAGGAATTATTTGTTCGTACTACTAGCAGAAATTCAGATGGCAGATATATTGTTTCGCTTCCGTTCAGGGAAGAATTTCCAGAGTCACCGAATGTTGGTCATTCCAGATCAACTGCTATGGCGCAGTTTTTCAGAAATGAAGCGAGGCTTATTCGAAATTCAGAATTAAAAACTGAATATGATAGAGTAGTCCAGGAGTATGCGGACCTGGGTCATATGGAAAAGGTCAATTCATCTGTGTGCCATGACAATTCAATGTCATATTATTTACCTCACCATGCCGTCATAAAACCTGACAGTGTGTCTACTAAGGTCCGAGTAGTGTTCAATGCCTCTGCTCCATCATCCAATGGTCATAGTTTAAATTCTTTGTTGCACGTAGGACCGACACTTCAGAATGATCTTACCCTCCTGATTCTAAAATGGAGATTTTTCAAATTTGTTTTCAACGCCGATATACAGAAAATGTATAGGCAAATTTTGGTTGATCGGAAACACACTCCGTATCAACGGATTCTATTTCGAGACAATCCAAGTTCTCCAATTCTTGACTACGAATTGAAAACTGTCACCTTTGGGGTGAATTGTGCACCATATCTAGCTATTCGAACTTTACTTCAATTGGCAGATGATGTCGAGCCCATTTATCCATTCGCCAGTACAGTCCTTAGGAAATTTATGTATGTGGATGACGTATTGGCAGGAGCCCATACTAAGGAGAAAGCGGTAGAGACAAAACGGCAATTGATTCAGGCACTTCAATCTGCTGGTTTTTTATTAAGAAAATGGACGTCCAATTCCAAGGATATATTGTCAAACTTGCCACCGGATCATCTCCTCCACGAACATTTCCTGAAATTCGAAGATAACAGCACAGCAAAAACTTTAGGCATTCGATGGAACGCGCGTTCGGATGAATTCTATTTCGTAGCTGTTCAATTTTCCGAAGCGACTAGCTACACCAAACGTGAAGTACTGTCGCAAATAGCGAAGCTGTTCGATCCTGCTGGCTGGTTGTCGCCATGCATCGTCCAGGCGAAAATTCTAATGCAAAGTATATGGAAAGATGGTACTGGTTGGGATGAAGTTATTTCTCCAGACGCCTTAAATCAATGGAAACTTTTTCAAGCCAATTATTCTGTAATCAATACCATTCGGATTCCACGATGGATAGATTATACTCCAAATGCAGAAATCCAATTTCATGGATTCTGCGATGCTTCTGAAAAAGCTTATGCAGCAGCTTTATATGTTCGAATAGCAGATAATAGTTCCGTGTACACCCATTTGATTTCATCCAAAACAAAAGTAGCTCCCGTAAAAACAATTTCAATTCCTAGATTAGAGCTCTGTGGTGCTGTTCTTTTGTCCGAAATGATAGACAGCTTGATTTCTCAGCTCGATATTGAAAACTTTTCTATTTTTTGCTGGACCGACTCGACTATTGTACTTTCATGGTTAGCAAAACCCCCCTGCTCGTGGTTGACGTTTGTTGCAAACGGGGTATCCAAAATTACTCAGGTGGTTGGTTATTCACAATGGCACCATGTTAACTCCGAAGCGAACCCTGCTGACTTAGCGAGTAGAGATCGACATCCACAGGACCTCGTTGATAATGAACTTTGGTGGTATGGGCCACAATGGCTTAGAAGTAGCAGCTCAGAGTGGCCTAGGTATGATTTGTCCAAAATGCCCATGGCTGAAATCGAAGCGAAACCAGTGCGAGTACTCCTCTCCTATTTCTCCGACTATGAAGATATTTTAGAGAGATTTTCCTCTTTCCACCGAGCAATTCGAGTCATGTCCTACGTCTACAGATTTATTCATGGAACTCATCGTATCCGCAGAGACAACGTTGCAAATTATTCAGTTTCTCTTTCTACTACTGAAATCAAAACTGTTCGTTCCAAACTCATTTCTATCTGTCAAAGGGCACATTATCCAAATGAGTATAAGGCTTTGTCTGATAAGCAGGCAATATCCAAGTCCAGCACTATTCTTAATTTGAATCCGTTCTTAGATCCACAGGGAATCTTACGTTCTTGTGGGAGACTAGAATCGTCTACCGGAATCTCCTACAATGAAAAATACTCAATTAAATCCTCTCAATCGTCTCGATCCTACAATTGTCGTATCTGCAAGCGACCACATCCACTCCGAACTTGCCGAAAATTCCTGGCGATGAATGTAACCGAAAGAATCCGAGCTGTATGCAAACATAAATACTGCAACAACTGCCTTGCACATGACCACTCACATGGTACATGCTTTTCCAAAAATGGTTGCAAACATTGTAAAAAGTTGCATCACACTCTTCTGCATATTCATCCAAAATTGTTAAAGAATTTTCTGCCTTCATCTCCACAATTAGTTTCATCATCGAAAAAACGCCCTTCTTCTGAAATGAAACCTAAGGCATCTTCACCTCCCTCAACGTCGAAAAAGGCTTCCTTAACGTCGATCCTGCGCCAAAGTACCATTGTCCTGCTGCCCACCGCTATGGTGAAAATTGGTTCGACGACATCTTATGCACGATGCCTTCTAGATTCTGGATCGCTAGTCAGCCGTGTTTCTAAGAAACTAGTGGATAAGCTGGATATGACGGCATATACCCTGCACGACGAAACCATTTGCCCATTGGTACTTAAGTCCAGATTTGATTCTACTTCAAAGATAGAGGGAACGTTTAGAGTGGACAATCGGATAACGTTACGTACACCGTGGCAATCTTTGCCAGAGTCATACAAGAAAAACTTTCGAGACCTCTTTTTGACCGACTCCAAATTTTATGAGAGCGATGGGATCGATGTAATCATCGGAGCGGATTTATATCCCAAGGTTATCCGTCAAGGAGATTTTTCTAGGGTTGGTTTTCCTACGGCTCAAAGTACCATTTTCGGGTGGACTATTTATGGTCCCTGTTCAATTTAATTATTACTTTTCTTTTCCCAATTTTTCTATCCTTTTTTTTGCCCAAATTGCACTTTTAAGTTTTTAGTCCCAAGCAATTACAATACGTACAAACTATTTTATTTATATTATTAATATGCACATGCTTATGTATTGTATATGTACTTTTGAATTGAATTATAAAAAATTGATTACTTGAATTATAAATATTAGAACCTAAGCTATCGAATGAATTCTTTAATATTTTATTTCTTACGTTTTAGAAGCAATATACGGACAAAGACTCGTTGACGCTTTGCTGTCTCCTTTTGTTTGCATACCCTGCAAGGCGGGCGGCAATGTTAATGCCAAACTTAACCCTTGGCATTAAATACCAGTGCATTTTAAACTATTCTGTATCACATATTTCTCTTATAAATAAAAGCTGAAAATTGTGAAGAGCTTACGCCATATTTGCTGAATGCAACTGTCAACAGGTTCTAAAACGTCCTTATATTGCTTCCGTTTTTCTGTCCTTTCAAAAAACCTTCTTCTTGATTCATCCTTTGTCCGATAAGGTAATATTTCGATTTATTTCAATAAAATTAATTATAGTCCAAAATCCTAATTCTCTTTTGTTTTATTTTCTTTTTTGCATTTCATTCTAAATTGGGATTTTGTCCGATTGAGCCTATAAAATCATTTCTGTTTTATACGCTCAATCCATCGGCTTAAAGAGTAACCAATTCTTCCAAATAGAATTAATTTCTCACCCCAACAATATTATCACGAGGCTTCCGTTTTGATTTTTCTACAATTGTTACTATAACCATTTTCAAGATTTTCTTAAGACTTTTTCAAGCTCAATGCTTGTGTTGGTAAGCTTAATATAATATTATTCTCAACGCATTTGGTTTGTACTTCTGGACCACGTTTTAATATAAAGCTCAACCTCATCCAGAACTGCGTAATTTTCGAGATTAATATATAAGTAGATTATTCCTCAAGACATGTAGCATTTAAATATAGGATTGGACAGTGTACCAAATTATTGCAACATACTTATTCTGTTTTATTAATAATTATTGCTGAATTGTTTTACGAAGATACAACCCTTCAGTCAGGATTACGACCTAGCTTCTCACTGAATTGTTTTGTTTAATTTAATTGTTTAAGTTGCAAATATTGTAAAAAATTAAAATAAGGAACAACATCTAAAATAAATCAGAAAAACGTTGTGTTTTTTAAGTCGGAGCAACCAGAGACGATAATTATGACATTTAAAAAACGCTAAAAACAGCAGCCTTTACCAGTTTAATTAGAGAGAGAAAAAATGTTATAAGTTTTGCGAAGCAAATGTGTTAGAAGCAACAGATATACAGATAAAGTGTGGTGGATAAAGTAGAAAAATTAACTGTAAATATACATTTATTTTGGGTTAAAAAAGGGAAAATTTTGAATATTTTTTAATTTCTTCAATGAAAATTTTAAAAATTCGTAAATATTTAATTATTAATCAAAATGTGTGTGGTTTTTGATCACAATGAATATAGTTTCTTTTGCAAAAGGTAAGTAAGAAGCTAAAGGTTACAAGATAAAATAAGACATATTACTCATAAAAAGTTTTCTTTCAAAAATTTGTGTATATTACTAGTATTTATTAATTTCTGGAATGGAAAAGATAAAATTCGGTAATTTTTTCATCATTAATCGAACTCTTAGCAATTTCCCTTCACACTGAAAAAAGTACAGTGTACAAAAGGTAAGTAAAAAGAAAAATATACCAAAATATATGCTCATAATTTTTTGTTTCAAAAATTTGTGAATATACCTATAAGGGTCATTATTACAACTTGCCGTTAAGCTTGGGTTTAGTTAAGGGTACCTTTAGCTAAAGGAAACTGTAAAGTTACCTTCAACTTATTTTCGTTATTACAACTTACAGATAAAATAAACTTCACTGTTTTCAAAGATATGGCAATGCCGGTGCAATGCCGATAAAACTGCTCAAATAAACAAGGTTTTTTAATACAGTGGCAACGACGGACTTCGTTTTTGTTTGTTGTATATGTATGCTCATTTTGTTTAAATTTGAAGTTGCCATATTGAAAATAATATACAATATGGCAAGTTCGAACAGAAACTTAACTTTAAAAGTTACCGGCAGGATGATCCTGCCTTTAGCTTAACGCTCACTTCTATCTTATTGGGTACTCATAATAATGAAAAACAATTTATCTGTCCGTTAAAATCCTCCCTTTAGTTAACGCAAAGTTGTAATAATGGCCCTAAATTGGTAAAATACTAAGTTAGTGACGACCGATGAAAGGTGTCACCAGATAGATTAGTTCCGAATTACGTTTCCCCAAAAAACGGTTCATCTCCTTTCAACCAAGAACCCGTTTTATGGACAAAATTATTCTATTATTCTACCAAAATGCCATCAACTTCTAACAAAATATTCAAAACTTTACACTCTGGTCTCGTTTAATGCGGATTTTTTTTATGCGATTTCAAAAAGGAGTTATTTGAATTATTTTCATAAATAAAATTTTTACAACACCTTGAGTTAGAGGAAGTGCATATTTATAGATTTTGTGATTTTATTTTTAGGTTTATATCTATACTATATTTTTATTCCTACTTTTTTAAACTGATTTTCTAAATTATTTACCTTTTTTTATATTTTTATAATTTATTATCTTTAAACTCTTTTTTATTTTAGAAATATTGTTAGTTTTTTTTTTAAATTCCTGTGTCATATTTTTTTCTTTATATTTGATTTAATAGTTATATAAACTTTGAACTTTATACTTAATTTTTTTTTATTTTTAATTAATGTTAATTTTTTATATATTTAATATCTTATTGATTCTAAACATAGCACTATCACTTATAAGACTTATGTCTTGTTGAGCTATGTCAATTATAATAAATAAATAAAAATAAAAAAAAAAAAATAAATGCGAATTTTTTTCTTAGATTTTTTATAGATTTTAAAATGTTACATACTTTTTAAACTTTTGCATCATTTTTAAACTAAATTGTGTTGCTAGAAGTACTGGCGATGAAATATCGACACTGACCAGTGAAATAAGTGATTTAGTTCATCAAATTGGAGGAGATGGATTTGACTCGTTGAAGCAGGATAGTGTAGAAGAACTGTTAACTGATGAACCATTAGCTGATACCGACGTCATTAGTCAAGTCACTGACAATGAGAAAAACATGGATTGTGAAGAGAGTGGTTCCGATGCAAGTTTTGTACAATTCAATTCAAAACAAATTGGTGATATTCTCAACAAAGTTAATGATTTACAAAATCTTATTTGGTCAATTCA
Source organism: Sarcophaga rosellei (assembly GCA_930367235.1). Taxonomy (NCBI): domain Eukaryota; kingdom Metazoa; phylum Arthropoda; class Insecta; order Diptera; family Sarcophagidae; genus Sarcophaga; species Sarcophaga rosellei. Next base: position 3,092,399 of record OV884022.1, on the reverse strand, counting down.
CACAAGCCTTTGTATCGTTGTATTCATTGTATTGTTGGAAGAACATACAACAGTGTATGATTGTTGTTGATAATTTTTATATAAAAATCTGATACACTTATACACATTTTTTCCATTGGTCAATTCACACAAGACGTTGTATCGTTGTATTCATTGTATTGTTGGAAGAACATACAACATTGTATGATTGTTGTTGATAATTTTCATATAATAATCCGATACACTTATACACATTTTTTCCATATGTTTTTAAAAGTTGTATTGGTTTCGTGCTATCAAATTGTGTGAATGAAAAAAATTTGTATATGTTTTCATATGTTGTGTTGGTTTCGGGCTATCAAATTGTTTGAATGCCACGAAATACACAATATAGCATAGCATTGAGCGTTCACAAACAAACAAATGTATTCAATACAACATACACGATACAAAGTTGTGTGAATTGCCCAATTCTTAGTATGGACCCAAATACCGAAAGAGCACTGAAGATTCAACGCTGATTGACTGATTTGTTTTCCGGATATCATGAGTTGCATAGGCAACTTCAAAATTTAAAGTCACAAAGTTTAATAACTGACTACATATCCTGCAATAAAAGAAATAATTATACTTTCTAAAAATTCGTTGATCTAGTCCCCTTCATATGTATGCACTATCTGATAGGTATGTAATGATAAAAGTGACGTCGAATCAATTCCAAAACGATGCAGAATGATTGACCGTACATTCTTAATTATAGATAATAATTATATTAATTATTTTTTGGATCATTTAATTTTTTCTGTAATTAATGAATTAATATTTTATTGTTGTTTATTTTTTTTTAGAGGTTTTTGTTTTATTGTTTAAGAAAATGAAATAAATATATTTTTGTTGATTTTTTATGCGATTTTGCTTTGATGAAAATTTGAATTTCAGGATTTTTAAACGAATCATTAATTTTTGTATGAAGCTAGAGTATGGTTTTATGCGAATTCAATTTATGATATTTTTTGGAACGCATCTATCGCATTAAGCGAGACCTGAGTATATACCCATATTCTACATCAACATTACTATTCCACACAGAGCCATTACTACAACTTGTCGTTAAACTTGGGGTTAGTTAAAGGTACCTTTAGCTAAAGGGAACTGGAAAGTTACCTTTAACTTATTTTCGTTATTACAACTTACAGATAAAATTAAATTAACTGTTTTCAAAAATATGACAGTGCCAAGTTTTTTTTTAAACGCCATGGTAGTGGTTTTTTTTTGTTGTATATGCTCATTTTGTTTAAATTTGAAGTTGCCATATTGAAAATATTATATAATATGAAAAGTTCAAATATAAACTTAACTTTAAAAGATACCGGCAGGATGATCCTCCCTTTAGCTTAACGCTCTATCTTATTGAGTGCTCATAATAATGAAAAACAATTTATCTACCCTTTAAAATATGCCATGTCACTGACAGATCAATCAATATTAATCAATTAACGTAGCTAGTTTTTAAATTTATTTATTCACAAAAAGTAACTGTTCGTTGACACAGCTTTGCATATGAAAGCAATCCCTATTACATAAGGATGCAGTGTAAGTTTTTCACAAATTCTGTTGCAAACTGCTTCAATACTTAACCAAAGGAAGGATGGGGTGACTCGGAGATTCTTCTTAATTGAGATGGAGTTAAAACTATATAAATTTTGCTAACCAATTATAGTGGATAGAGATTTAAGTCTTGCATTAAACTATCCAAGAATAGCGATCTTCTGACCGGGCATTGTATAGTCAAAGAACATTTATACAGAATGTATGGCAATGGTGTGTAGAAGAATATCGAACTCTAGCTGTTGCGATTGTTCTTCTGCTAAGGGTGTGTAGCATTTTAGTCGGTGCCTAGCGTTCTAGTAAAATAACCTAATAAGTGATATTAGCGTAGTAAAATGTGTAGATATTACAGTGATATGAAAAATAATAAAGACAACCATGGGATATTTAGAGACTAGATGAGAAACTGAAATGAGAAAATAGTTGACAAATAACTGCACTTATTGTCACTTTTATGTCACTAAAACAAATTTCATTGCGGTAAGGTTTGATGACGGAAATATTGTTGTTTGCAGGTAATTTTTCTACTATCGTGATAAATCATATATACTCTTACGGTATTAAGAATGTAAAGTATTATATTGTAATATCTCGAAATTTCATACAGCATTACGTTCGATGCGTGTTCCAGCAGGATAATAACCCTAAATAAAAGGCAAATAATATTAAGATGTAGTTCGAAGGAATCAATAATAATGTATTATACTTGCCAGCACAGTCTTTCAATCCAAATCCGATTGAGAACTTATGGAATATAGTAAAACAATGATCAAAGAATAGTATCCCATAAATTGTAGTAAATTTTGGAAATTACTTAGATGTGCTAAAATATTGTCGACCATACGCTTAGACGTTTTCTAAAATTTTTAGATTACACCGGAGTCTCTATAGAATATTAACAGCTCTGCAACAACATTAGAACGGACGGACTTATCGAATTTGAGTTCTGGACTCAGTGCTATTCGTACATTATTTTGGCGACTATTGTATTTAGGCACTGTACTATCTTTATTTATTTATTTATTTATTTATTTATTTATTCATTCAAGTCAATGGACAAATTCCTTACTGACTAATAACAAAAATTGGTACGAATAAAATTAAATACAATTACAAACAGTTTCTACAAAAATAACGTAACTATTACAATAAAAATTAGGAAAAGTTAAGAATTAAGAAAAACAATAATATTCCGTTTTATAACGCAAGAATTTAAAGAAAAATCAACAAAGTCTGACAAATAATTAAATTGACGGCAAATTCTAGTTAATGGATCAGCAACAGCATAATTAGTTCTGCAGAATTGAATATAAATAAGATTATAACAGCGGAAGTTACGACGAGGAACATTGAATTTAACAGATCTTAACAGAAATTCACAGCAAATATTACCATTGATCAGGTTAGTCATAAAAGATATATTTAACATCGTTCGACGACTCTTAAGGGTAGGCAGTTTTATTAAAGCCAGTCTGCTAGTATATGAAGGCATGTCCGAATAATTCCATCCAAGGCCACGCAAGCAGAAGAGTAGAAATTGTTTCTGAACAGATTCAATGTGTTCGCTGTAAACATTATAGTGAGGATCCCAAACGATAGAACCATACTCCAAAATAGGTCTGACAAGCGATATGTATAGCTGTTTAGTAATATATGGATCAGTAAATTCCTTTGCCCAACGTTTTATGAAGCCAAGAGTGCTTCTTACCTTATTTACAGTCAAAGTGATATGATCATTAAAGTTTAATTTTGTGTCTAATAGGATCCCAAGATCAATAAAAGAGTCCACTATTTCCAGTTGATGACCTCCAAGCAAGTAATTAACCGCGACAAAATTACTTCTTGAGAACCGCATACATTTGCATTTTTTAATATTCAGCTCCATCATGTTGTACTCGCACCACAAATAGAAATTATTGAGATCACTTTGAAGATAAATATGCTCAATGAAATTATTAAAGGAGAGAAAAAGTTTTACATCGTCAGCATACATTAAGATATTGGCAAAATTAATTATGTTGGGAAGATCGTTTATAAACAGCGAAAAAAGAAGTGGACCAAGATGGCTGCCTTGAGGAACACCAGATAGCACATAAATATATTTAGATAAGCTATTGTTCACACATACAGTCTGCTTTCTACCAGTCAAATACGACTCTAGCCATCTTAAGCTCCTATGGTTTACACCCATTAAATCCAATTTAGTTAACAGTAGTTTGTGATTCACTTTATCGAACGCTTTGCTAAAATCCGTAAAAATTACATCAGTTTGCTTCTGTTGAGAAAAGGCCACATTTACCATGGATGTTAACTGAAGCACATTAGTCGTTGTTGAGCAGCCCTTACGGAAACCATGTTGATGAGGTGATAGTAACGATGAAGTATGATGGATCAAAAAATCGGCAACCAGTTTCTCGAACATTTTTGGAATAGCACTCAGTTTTGCAATGCCCCTATAATTTGTAACATCAGACTTATTGCCAGATTTAAAAAGCGGTATAATATACGAGTCCTTCCAAAACATAGGAAAATATCCATAATTAATCGAGGTATTAAACAATATGACTAATGGTGTGATGAATGATTCTGCACATCGATTTAAAATACAACTTGGAACCCCATCAGGACCAGGACGAAAAGACATGATTCTGCACATCGATTTAAAATACAACTTGGAACCCCATCAGGACCAGGACGAAAAGACATCTTTAACCTTTTCAGGTTTACTAAAATATCGCAGTCACTAAAAGTTGGAATAGATATTACTGGAGCCGATGTCAGCGGGAAAGGGTAATTATTTGTATCCATGTAAGCGGAGTTAGAATAAGTACTGGCGAAGAAATCAGCAAACATATCACATATGACATCAACACTTCCGGATTCTTTATCAGCAAATTTCATAAAGGATGGATAACCAGTTGATTTTCTCTTGGAATTTACAAACGTAAAGAAAGATCTAGGATTCTTAATAAAATTATTTTTCATTTTGTCCATATATGTTTTATATAATAAGTGATTTAGAATGTTATATTCAGACCGGCAAATAGAATATCTTCCATAATCAATAATCGAGCCAGACCTTTTGTATTTCTTGTAATACTTGTTCTTTTGATTTTTCAGTCGTGACAGTTGTTTCGAATTCCATGGTGGACCAACCAGAGTATATGAAGGTTTTAAGGGAACACAAATTTCAATTATTGAATGCACTTTCTTATAAAAGTTAGAAATCATCAAGTCAATATCAGAATCATTGTTAACAGGAATAGATAAGGTTTCATTCCAACAAGTATTTTTCATCATGTCATTAAATAAATGGTAATTGGTTCGATTAAAACAGTAAACTTTACTTATTTTCGAAGGCTTAGCTTTGAAATTCGTTGGAAGGGAAAAATTAGTTTTTAAGGTCGGATGATATCGATCCTCAGGCAAAGTTACAGGTTCAGAACGTAAAACACTACAGTGATTAACATCATTAACAAATATAAGATCCAGTATTTTTCCAAAGTCATTACAAAGTGAGTTTATTTGATACAGTGATAGTCCAAAAATATCGTTTAGGAATACGTCATGGCAAGTCTTAGTTTTAATCGGAATTAAAAAAGGCACATCAGGTACATGTTTCCATATAATTGAGGGTAGATTAAAATCACCCATAACAAAAACAGAATCGTCTTTTTTGGCACATTGGACAACAGATGTTATTGCGTCAACATGATCAGAGTAAACAGCATAGTCAGAATCAGGGGGAACATAAGAACACGAGAAGTAGACTTTAGACGTTTTTAATTTTACAACAACAGCAACAAATTCAATATTGGAAGTGTCAGTTACAAACTGTTCTGATGGATATAATGAAGAGACAGCAATTAATACACCACCTCCTCTGCGTGTATTACGATTGTATCTATAAATTTGATATTTGTTACAAAGAATTTCTGCATTAAAAACACCGTCATTAAGCCAAGTTTCCGTAAAGACAATTACATCATACATAAAATCATGACTATTAACGAAGAGTTTGGACAATTTAGTATTCAATCCACGAACATTTTGATATACTATTGATAAACTATCACAGTGAATATTTAGTTTTTTGTAATCTGCGGTGTAGGTAGACGTACAATATTATTCCTTTGTCTTTCCGAAGAAACATATTCCCGGACATATGTTTTTGCAGGCCAAAAATTAAAATCTTGTATTTTTTCAAAGTATTCGTCCGGAACTGTAATTTTAAAAGACGCTATTGTTCTCGGTTGCGAGTATGCAAATTTATGAATCGATAAATTAATCCCGTCACCTATTTTAGATCTTATATAAAATTCAATGTCCTTTATGGCAGTGTCAGAAGCTAAACGTGAGATAAAAATGCTTCTAGCAGGTGGTATGACTCTTAACGGCTTAGGTGTGGTTATCAAGGTGTTATTAATATCAGTGACTTTTGCAGCAGCTTTCGAGTAACTTGAAGTAGGTTGTGAGTTAGTAGGATTTTCAGTAACGGACGAAATATCAGCAGCGCGAGGTAAAGGTGAAATTAAATTTGTGGACGGTGATGTACAATTATTATTCAAAGAATATGACGGTTGCAATTCACAAGATGGAGTGATTACAACATTCTCATTCGGATCAGCAGCAGGTGGTAGTAATGGAGAAACATTTTGAGCAGATCTCAGACCATCCCTTTTACGTTTAGGTGATGCAGAATGTTGGTTACTAACAAATTTATCCAAATTAGGATATTTAGCAAATAACTCACCAAACTCTGTAAACTTCTTTTGCAATTCCATGAGATCATTACTAATTGTGTTAAATTTAACCTTAGAGTCCTTAAATAGTTTGTAGAATTCGATATTGACTTTTCTACAATCAGGACAAGTCCATTGAAGGAACTTCTGTGGATCAGCTAACGCATCAGCATCACGAGCCTTAAGACCACTACAAGTTATATGATAGAGGCTCATACATAGCCAGCATGAGACCATCCTAAGATTCCCAGTAGTGGAACAATTTGCTTTTGAACACTCCATTATATTAATTTAAAAGTATAAACCGCAATATACGACCTTTAGCAAATTCACAAACCAAGGCAGTTGCAATAAATAGTAGTGATTACAAAAAGTAACAATGTTTAACATATAAATTGACTGTCAATACTTTAGATAAATTTGGCAGCACTTAATAAACCGGTAATTAGTGTAAAACAGCTGGTTGTTTTTAATTTGTTTACTTTTGTTTTTGTTTTATTTTGTTTAGGATAATGTTGCTATGTAGGTGTTAGGATTAAAGATACTGTGTAAGTTTGTTGTTGTTCAATTTCAGTTACTTAATTTTGTTTTAATTCTGAGGATGAGTCACCAAGAATAAGATTGTCCGTTTATATTTGTTTTTGTAAATTATAAATAAATATTGCATGAAGAGTTAGACTCTGTTGCTATGCGTTATTTCACTTTGATAAATTTCAAACCGGTATTTTTATGTTATTTTGACTATTTTTATGTCACGATTTATTGCCCAAAATGCAACTATAGAAAATATTTTCAGGATGCAAAACTTCAAAAACACAGATACTACACAAAAATCTTGCAGGAGCACAAACATAAACACGTCCGATCACTTCAACAATCAGATATATAAAAATGAATGTGTGTTTGATTGTATGTTTGTATGTTTGAAGTTTATAGACGATTAAACGGCTGAACCGATTTTCTTGAAATTTTCACAGTATCTTCCTGTATGTCTGGAAGGAGTTATAGGCTACTTTTTATGTTGATATTCCAAATGAGCGAGGGGCCATGCGCACGTATGCTACATACTACATACTTAATATTTAATTGCATTTGAAATATATTACTCATACGCATAGTTACCCCTAAAGTATGCTATCTATGATTCCTGATGTATAAAACCAAAGAAAGTAAAGTATAAAGAATGTGAATTTTGGTATATTTTGGAATATTTTTCAAAAATATTTCACGACGCGGGATGAAAGATAGAAGGGAAAGATAAAGAAACCAAGAGCGTAACAATGTTCTCAATTGTTCTCATCGTGCGTTTTTGTTGTTTGACTAATTTTTTATTTATTCTCCTGAAACAGTGTTGCCACAAAAAAAATTTTGTAACCAACATTTGTGAAAAAATCACCAAATAAGAAAATATATAATAAATATATAATGTGTCAATTTTGGGCGGGACAAAGTTCGCCGGATCAGCTAGTATAGTATAAACTCGATTACTGAACATACTGCTACTTATACACCTCGATTCCTTGAAAACCTTTTGCATTACGATGTCCGTGCTTTGTTGTATCTGTATAGTGTATCATTTTGACGAGTATACTCGATGTGAGCAGTTAATTATTTTTCTGTATATTTTTAGCGTTGTAAAGATACATTTTTCTGTTGAAAGGCTGATTGTTGTTTATGCGGTCATTGAAAATGGATATTAACAAGGTAGAAAGAAGTATATCGTTTCTTATAGTTTTTATCTAGAAATGGTGAAAACAATTTTTTTATTTTTCTAATAATGTTACGACCAATCACGTAGTTCTTTTGATTGATTCCAACCATTAAATTTTAGACTTTCTTCTGTACAATACATTTTATATAATAAATAATATTATATAATACATTATAATATATCACAAAGTAAACACAAATCATTAAGCCACTCAGTACGAAAAGGCGCTAACGTTAGACATTATGAATTATTAAAGCTAGGTAAGAACAAAGAGTGTTAAATAATATAAATTTTATATATAAAAATGAATGTGTGTTTGATTGTATGTTTGTATGTTTGAAGTTTATAGACGATTAAACGGCTGAACCGATTTTCTTGAAATTTTCACAGTATCTTCCTGTATGTCTGGAAGGAGTTATAGGCTACTTATATGTTGATATTCCAAATGAGCGAGGGGCCATGCCCACGTATGCTACATACTTAATATTTAATTGCATTTGAAATATATTACTCATACGCATAGTAGTTACCCCTACAAGTATGCTATCTGTGATTCTTGATGTATAAAACCAAAGAAAATAAAGTGTAAAGAACGACGCGGGGGGAAAGATAGAAGGAAAAGAAAAAAATTTTGTAACCAACATTTGTGAAAAAATTCACCAAATAAGAAAAAATATAACCAAAATTAAATTCGTAGACTTTTGTTTTATTTATTTTTTTTTTCAACTTTAAATTATCTATATATGTATATAAAAATGAATGTACTTTATGGAATCGTAAACTATGCATTTAATCTTTAGCAAAGTTGTTGCGCATGAGCCGACGAAGGTTTCTAAGTTGGTATAACCAATTTCCGACAGGTGGCGCCACTGAAAATTCTTCGAAATTAATTAAATCGTAAACTGTGCATTTGATCCTGTGTTGAAAAGAAAAGAGCATTACTAGCCTCAGAATCAGCATTGAGACTGAAAAATCTTCGAGTACATGCCGCACAGATCCGTTCGCATGAATCACTTGAACAATGAATCACTTGATCGAATGCGTACTACTCAGGCCCGTTCGTCTGAATCATCTGGACAACGGGAAACAAAATCAATAAAATGATTCAAACTTAATTGGATATTTGTCTAATGTCTTTCCTTCAAATTTATTTTAGTTTGTAGTGCAGCAAAGCGCGCAGGGTACAGCTAGGGTATTATAATGTAGAATGCAGGTAATTTTTAGTATTATAACGGTTCCTTTTTTATGAATGTTTAAGAAAATTTCGTCTTTTCAGTTGCTCTTGTTACGACGACCACTGAGACATTCTATCCATACTTTTGTTTGATGTAGCGTGAAATCTTTTCTTCTCTCTTTTGCATCTATTAAGGTTACTCTTTCAAATCAATTTAAATGTTAATTGGTCTAATGCAAATTTTGTTGTTGGTTTTATGCCAATTGCTGCATATTGTAGCAAAGTCAATTTGATTGTATGTATATGTGTTGGTCACGTTGCACTTACAATACCTTGTATATTGTCTTCTGTGGAAAGCTATTATATGAAGGCAAAGTGTCCTTTTTCATATAAGGCAAGGTACATATGGCGACATATTCAAACATGCCATACGAACGCACCGCGTCTGTGCCTGTTTTAGTTTGCCTCTGTCACACAATCAGTCAGATTGGTAAGCTGTTAACTAGCAATTTTTGAAGTTATTGCGTTTCTTGAAAGGCGTGAGTGCAATGTTATTGTCATAAAGGTAAAGGCTAATATTTAAGCAAAACTAAATAATAATATGTACTTGCATTTTTGTATTTTTTACATTTTTTAAATTACTAAACTGTGACTGTGTTTGAAAAGAAATTTATATGAAAAATTAGACATGACTGTTGTACAATTTTTGTCCGATTTTAGCAAACGAAGTGTCAATCTGGGGTCCAATCACCGCTGTCAATATCGAGCTATTTTGATCGAACAATTTTAATTTGGGATCATGTCATTCGATACATACATACATGCATAATTGGCCATTACAATCCCTCAGTCTGGATTAAGGCCTAGCTTCTCAACACCACTCATGTTGTGTGTATTAATTTTATACATGAGTGGCGCGACCTATAGTTTAAAGCCCACTCCGAACGACAGATTTTATTTAAAAACTTTTCATGGCAATTTTATTTACTCTCAGAGTTTTTGCCAGAAATCTGCAGAGAGGAAGTCGGCGAAGAAATATTTTTTCATATTTCGCTTTGATGTCTGACCGGGGATACGAACCCGGGCTTTACGTCTAATAAGCGAACACGCTACTACGTAAACTAAACCCAAGTTTAATGGCAAGTTGTAATAATGGCCCTAAGTCAGTCGTGAGTTGTTGATACATTCTACAAACTTTCAATTTGATTTGAGATAATTTTGAATAGAATGTTAAGGTTAGTCTATCAATGTGAATAAGATTGATATTTCTCCTGTGAATGTTGCGAAACAATTGCGTCCATTCGGAAGGGCATATTTCCCATTTTGTGAATACATTTTAGTTCATTAGCTTTAGTTCTTCAGTGTTTTAATCATTTCTCTACATGGAAAATGTGTTCCTGAAGGACTCGTTGAATACTCGTGCATGTAAGCGAAAGCAATGCCGTCAGCAAAATTTAAGTGTGTAATTGACAGCTCAGAGGCATGTGTGAGGTTATATGTTACATATAATACATGTCCCTGTCTTACACCGGAGAAATCGGTTAAGGAGTATTTTCGAAATCATTTGTTATTAAACTTTCGTCCGATGATATAGTGTTCAAAAAATAACGCAATATTAAAAGGAAAATTTAGTTTCATTTTATGAATCAAATTTTCTTGCCATACTCTATCGAATGCTTGAAAAACTTCGATAAAAATGGAGGAGCAGTATTTCATCTCTCTTATTCTTTCTGAATTCAAATTGCTGCTCTTCTTGCATTTAATATTCGCTTGGGTTTAGATAGCAGCAGATTTTCAAATATTTTAAAATAAATAAAATAAAAAATAATATTATGTTCCTATTTGAATCCAAGTTGATTCCACTGGACCAAATTATTTCAATAATTTCAAATCACAAGGCTTGAGATGCTTCAACTTGCACCAATTCTTCAGAAAGATTTTTAGTCACTTCCAAATCAATAATGTCAGAAATCCTCACAGATACTAAGAAGGTATGTTTGTGATTGAAATCACCGGCTGCCAGACAGCAAGGTCCAAGAGGCTTGAAGGAGCTTCTATATTTGTCTTCAGAGGCGAGTTTACCAATATAATGTTTGAAATTAAATTTGAGTCCAGATTTTATTGAAATACCTGAACCTCCCCCTAATCTAGCCCGAGTGGATCTGGTACTAGCATTAAATCAATTTGTTTTGCTTTACGAAAATATTCGATCTCATACCTGTGTTGGCGCTCCAGAAACAGGTTCTGGTTCGCTCGGGTCCGAAATGCTAGTGTTATACCATATTTTTCTTCCGTTATTTAATCTGAGTCGTCTGATTGCAAACTTGAAGTGCCACGGTTTTTCGGTTAAGTTTAAGTGTGAAAAAAACTTGATATTATATTCGTTTTTATACATAAATAAGTTTGTCTTAATTGAGGGGAAGGGCCATTGCCACGGTCATTTCACCTCATCACTGATCGTTTTTATTCCTTCATGATGTCTATGGGAACCAGCAAAAATTTAGCAAATTTTAGTCAGACAATTCTTACGATTTGAAATAATCCGGAAAAGAGAGTTTGTGATTAATCCGCCATTAGTGGATACTTTCTCTGAAAGTCTTAAAACTGAAGAAATTATTGCTTTTACATAATTCAGATTAATTCTTAGGGCCATTATTATAACGAGTAGACAAATTGTTTTTCATTATTATGAGTACCCAACAAGATAGTAGTGAGCATTAAGCTAAAGGGAGGATCATTTTGCCGGTAACTTTTAAAGTTAAGTTTATGTTAGAACTTGCCATATTATATGTTATTTTCAATATACATACATATACATAATTGGCCATTACAGCCCTTCAGTCAGAATTAGTCAGGGCTTCTCACACCACTCATGCTATGTGCCTTAATTTTATGCGTGAGTAGCGGGACCTACAGTTTAACGTCGACTCCGAACGACTGATTTTTGAGAAACTTTTTCATGGCAGGTTTATTTACTCTCAGAGTTTTTGCCAGAAATCTGCTGAGAGGAAGTCGCCGAAGAAATATTTTTTTTTCATACTTCGTTTTGATGCCTGGCCTGGGGCTCGAACCCGGGCTTTACGTCTAATAAGGGAACACACTACCTACTAGACTACGGAGACGACAATATGGCAACTTCAAATTTAAACAAAGTGAGCATATACAAAAAACGACGAAGCCCGTCGTTGCCACTGCATTAAAATAAACTTGTTTAATTGTGCTATCACACATGAGACTATTTCATCTGGCATAAAATTGTATGCATGTACTCTGCTTTGTATGAATTAGTTTACTCAACGCACAGCGAAAGACTAAATATGCTCAATACAAACAATTTTTCTGAAACTGCTGTTTTATAAATGTATGTGTATTGGTTTTGTGTTATTTATGTATTGGTTTGTGCGGGGTAGAAGCTGGTTGAAAAATTATGCCAGCAAAGAACCATTCTTCTCACCTCTCTTGCCTACAAGCTGCCATTTTGTGCCAGCATAATTGTTCTCGTGTGTGATTGCCCACTGAGAAGTTTTATCGCCATTGCTCCGGCACTGCCATATTTTTGAAAACAGTTAACTTTATTTTATCTGTAAGTTGTAATAACGAAAATAAGTTAATGGTAACTTTACAGTTCCTGTTTATCCGTGGACTGTATTGGTGTTGATGTTGTGGTGATGGAGATGGTCTCTTCAGAACAAAATTTCAAATTTCTGGTAATAAAAAAAATGAAAGGTGAAAGACAAACACAAAATTCCTTTAAACTGTGTGAAAAAAGCGGTTGCTCAGCTTTAAAAACCGCATCATAATCCAATTTGAGAGATGTGTTTCGAAGTAAGGAAGCTTCATTTTGCAAAAATTGTCTGTAGGCCTAAGGGCGAGAAGAGCCAAGCCGAATTCCTACGTACTGTCTTCCAAAAATATTCCTCACAGTACTCATCATCAGGCGACATCTTCGAATGAATTGGAGGTTCCTTCAATTTCAAGAACCAGCTGCTTATCCAATTCCAGTTCAGTGCAATACGACACGAGAGTCGTATAGCTCTTGGAACGCGGTTCGGGTAGTGACAGAACCCAACCAAATATACTCACCTAGGTCATCAAATTCCTCAGGAGATTTTTCCTCACGCTCTCCAATATCACGCTGGGATAAAGGTCGCCTCCAATTAGAAAATCCACGCGATCGCTCTCATTAAATTTAGGATCAGCCAATGTGATCTCCGAAAAAGCTGGCAATCGCGATATGTTAACAGTCGAACTAGGTAACATTCCTGTCAACTTAGGCAACACAAACCGATTACATCCAAACGAGACTGATCATTCAACAGTGAAGTCAAGACAAATGAACATTGTCCTTGGACAGCACCAGCATATGCTCCATTCAAACCGGAGACTGGAGCATGTTTGTTCACTGTTGGCAATCCTAATTTCCTCTGTAATCCATCCGAAATGAAGGTTGCCTGAGATCATGAATCCATATTAGAGCCCTAGCTCTGAACGTCTCGCCTCGGTGGTAGATACCAACTACCGCAGTTAATACAAGTATCTGCCTCGACGTAGCAGCAAAACAATTTTGGACCTCACCATTCGAATTGACTGCACCGCTAGAACTTGGCGCATACAAAACGCCCAATTCCGAAGAGGATCCAGACACCTCTCGATGCAGTAGAGTGTGGTGCTTCAGCTTACATACCGAACAACCAAAGGTTCTCTTGCACTCATTGAGTCTTTGACCACTTGTGACTGTTCCTCTTCACGAGCCCTTTTCGGATTAGAAAAAGTCTCAGGGGCAGGCCTAGAACCATTACCAACCGGTTCAAAATTTCGAATTTCGGACACAGTTTCCAGGGACTGAAACCGTGAAGTCAAAAAATTTTCCAAAACTTTCCATTTGGGAATCTCCACCTTGTTCTGAATTGTTTGTTCGCAGGGAGACAAAGTCAGCACTGGCAACTTGGTGGACTATAAATAAACAAAAATTGGATCCCAATTGGAGATATTAATGTCGTGCACCCGAAGTGCCGATATCGAATTACTAATATCTGGCTGCAACCTTTTGATATCCTGTGCTGCTTCGGATTTGACTGGTGCGAGTGTAAACAAAACCTTCAGCTGAGAGTTCGCTAATATCCTCTTATTTTCATACCTATCCTTCAGGTTATTCCAAGCCTCCTGAAATCCGCAAACAGTGAGAGAAGATTTCTTCACGATATCCAAGGCTTCACCACGTGTGAACTGTCTTAAATAAAAGAGATGTTCCACTGGTGAAATGTTAGCCCCGTTCACATAAACAGCAGTGAACATGTCGCGAAAAGATGGCCAAGACTTATAGTCCCCACGAAACACTTCCATGTTACAAGGGAGCAGCTGCATGTTGTGCCGAATCCGACTTTCGCTGCCTTGACTATTTTGACATTGGGTTGATGACATCACAGCATCATTGACCAAAGTCTGGGAGAGCTCACCCATTAGTGAGGCAACAGTTATGTACCTCAACCTACAACAGTTATCTATCCCAACCTACAAAAGTTCACGTGGCGCTTCCCGATCATCTTGCAGATCCTCTTCATCACCCTTGGCAAAGGTCCTTAGGAATCCCTAACTTTCGCCCACAGCGACTTGAACTCCTCTTTCTGAATTTCAAGGTCGTATTACCTTGCTGAGGAGTACCATTGAATTCTCTTTCAAAATTCAGGAATATTTGAGCAAACCTCTCAAACGTCAATAATCTCCTAGACTTCGGCATCCCGACTAGACCAAAGTCAACTAACAATACGAAAAAATGACAAACGGAAATCAAAACGAACTAACAGAATGATTGTAATTCTATTCCTCACTAATTCCCTCAACGAGATTAAAATTAAATAAAAATATAAAATCAAATGAACAATAATTCGAAAACGATCAAAATTCGAAAGTGCTAGCGTCCCGCTCAGTAGCAATTTTGCGCCGCAGAACTAAAATAAAAAAAGGTTAAGAAAAAATAAACTAAAGGTCACCGCGATCAACTTAATCTTTACAACGCGCCACCACGATCATATTGGCGCCTTACCGCAAACTTAATAAATATAGGGTGTTTTTTTATAGAGGTATAGAACTTTAAGTTGCAATAAAACAACGATTGACATGAATTTTATTTATCCGAAAGATAATCTTGTGGCATTACATTTTAAATATGATTTCTGGCATATGACCGCCACGGCTGGCGCGGATGTAGTCCAATCTGGACGTTCAATTTTCGATGACTTTTTCCAACATTTGTGGCCGTATATCGGCAATAACACGGCGAATGTTGTCTTCCAAATGGCCAAGCGTTTGTGGCTTTACAATGACTTTACATAGCCCCACAGAAAGTAGTCTAGCGGTGTTAAATCACAAGATCTTGGAGGCCAATTCACAGGTCCAAAACGTGAAATTAGGCGGTCACCAAACGTGTCTTTCAATAAATCGAAATAAAATTGCACTATTTGCAAGCGTTGTTCAGGCGTGAGTCTATTCATGATGAATTGCCAAACCAAACTGAGAATAAATCACTTGACAGCTATTACATCGGTCGCCATCTTGAAAAGTAATGCCAACTTAAAGTTCTATACCTCTATAAAAAACACCCTCAAACGGAGGCCCATAAATAAATATTATTTTCTATTCCACTTCAATTTAAATCAAATTCAAACATCCCATTTACTTTAAAATCTGTTAAAAATTCCAGATTTATTACTAACAGAAGTGAATTTTTTTTTTTTTTTTTTTTTTTGCGGGAAGGAGGGGAAATGCTTTATGCATTCATGTAGGCCGTCACCATACATGGTATGTCGGACTCTCCCATTAGGTATACCGACTAAAACCCCACCTTGTCTCCTCACCAGGGTATATTCCACCTCGGAACCACGGTTGTATTACTTCGAGGTGGACCCCTTTTCTGGCGGGTGTGCCAGTTCCATCATCATCAGCCTGCGTCCAGGCTCCGCTCTTCTCTTATTCCACTGCGTCTAGGTCGTATTTTTTCGTACGCAGGACATGATGCACAAATTCTGTTACTGCGTTCCAGCTTTCTCTATTGCTTATCATTTTCAGCACGACGTTTGTTGCACTAATATTTCCGATTTCAGCTTCGAGTCCCTGACGGCTTTCGGCCCATCGACGACAGCTGAAGAAAGTGTGTTCGGAGTCATCTAACGTTTCCTTCTCTTCATAGATACAAAATGGCGAGCTGCATTTCCCCATGCGATGCAGGTACTCTCTGAAGTATCCGTGACCGGTCAGCATCTGGGTTATGTAGTAGTCTACTTCTCCGTGTTTTCTGTTTTTCCACACTTGCAACTCTGGAATCAGTTTGTATGTCCACCTTCCGTGCTGTTCATTCTCCCAGCGAGACTGCCATTTTAGGGAGACTTCGTGCTTTATTGCCTCCGTACTCTGTGGTTGAGTCGTATTTTGCCTGGCGTTGAAAATCATCCGGCGCTCAATTGCCTGTAGGTCTATGGGAACCATTCCGGCTATCACTAGGGCAGCTTGTGTTGATACCGTTCGATACGAGGATATCACTCGTAGAGCAGCTATTCTCTGCGCAGATAGCAGTTTCCTAGCTCTGATTTGGGCTTCCAAAGTAGAAGCCCAAATTTCAGATCCATAGAGGAGTATGATATTTCCAGTCTCCATGAGTAGCTTCCTCTTACTTGGGAGGGGTCCACCAATGTTTGCCATCAGTCTGCTTAGTTGGGCTGTTATTCTAGCTGCTCTCGCTGCAGTATATTCTATTTGGTTTGAATAGGTCAGTTTCGAGTCCAATCTAACCCCAAGGTATTTAATAGATTTCTTCGTGGGAATAACCAAGTCGCCTATGTTGATTTCAATCTCTATTGGAATGTGTCGTCTGGTTAGTAGGAGCAGCTCCGTCTTATGCATGGCCAGCTGTAGGCCGTGAGATTCCAACCAGTGCTTAGTCCGCATCATGACTTGTCGTAGTCTGCGTTGGACTTCGTCACTGTTTCTGCCCCTGATAACTGCTGCGATGTCGTCTGCGTATCCGACTAGGAAAGTATCCTCCGGCATCTCTATTCTTAAGATTCCATCGTAAGTCGCGTTCCAGAGATCTGGTCCCAATATGGACCCCTGCGCCGCTCCGGAGGTGACCTGCATTCTTCTTGATCCTTGGTTTGTGTCGTATATCAGCACTCTATTTCTTAGGTAATCCTTAATAACTCTCATCAGATATGCTTTTTTTTTTTTTTTTTTTTTTCACGCCGAGGAGGGGTGAATGTTCCTAACCGCACCATAGAGGAAGTCGTCACATCCTCCGTGTGTGGGGCCCTCACCCACTAAACTCCCCCCCTCGTCTCGTGGACTTGTGCCCACTCCGGAACTACGGTGGTATTACTTCGGAGTGGAGTCCTTTTGGCCATTTGGCCCCTGCGTGTTCATATCCGCGTCCGGATTGCGTGTCGTAAGTTGAGGAGACATTCACGTGTCTCCACTATTCCTTTAGATCAGGATCCCGTGTCGTTTTCCTTTGACACATTATGCCGGCGTGCCTGCCTGTTCTGCAGCCTCAAGGTCTCTCTTCTTCAGCCTTAGAATGCGCTCCACGTAATTCGCCACTGAGGCCCAATTTTCTCTGCTCGAAGTCATAACGCCGACAATGTTAGCGGCCGTGATCATTCCGATTTCCGACAACAGTACAGAGCGATAGCTCTGCCACCGTGCGCATTCGAATACCGTGTGCTCTGCATCATCAATAACTTCCCCTTCTTCGTAAAGACAGTAAGGGGAAGCGGTCTTGCCTATCCTGTGCAGATATTTTCTAAAATATCCTTGACCCGATAGCATCTGCGTAACGTAATAGTTTACCTCTGCAAATTTCCGACCAATCCATGGCCTTATGTCCGGGATAAGTCTCGCCGTCCACCTTCCTCTATCTTCATCGTTCCATCGTCGTTGCCATCTTGAGACGGTGTTTTCCCTGAAGTGGCCGGTTATATGATCTCCAGCCGATTTCGCTCTATATATCTCCATCCGCTCTGCCGCCAGCAGATCCACAGGGATTGTACCTGCTATCACAAGTACGGCTGGGGCGGACACTGTGCGATATGCCGACGTGATACGCAATGCAGCCGTTCTCTGTACCGATACAAGTGACCTTGCCCGCTTTTTGACATCTAGCGTTTCGGCCCAAATCTCGCTCCCATAGAGCATAATACTGTTTCCGACCTCCATCAGGAGTCTCCTTCTCGTCGGTAGCGGTCCTCCAATATTCGCCATTAATCTGCTGAGCTGTCCAACGATCTTCTGGGCTTTGTTAGCAGAGTACTGAATCTGGTACGAAAATGTCAGTCTGGGATCCAACCTTATTCCCAGGTATTTTACCGAGCTCTTGGTCCTAATTACCTCGTTTCCAATACTCATGTCCACGTGCAAAGGGATACGACGACCAGTGATCAGTAGTAATTCCGTTTTATGCATGGCCAGGTCTAGGCCGTGGGAATCCAACCATGTTTTTGTTCTTAATATGACACGTCTAAGTTTTCGCTGTGCCTCTTCCGTATTCCTGGCCGTAATAACAGCTGCAATATCATCCGCGTATCCAACCAAAAAGGTTCCCTCTGGCATATCCTCTCTCAGGATTCCATCGTAGTTAACGTTCCATAGGTCGGGGCCTAGGATAGATCCTTGTGCCGCACCTGATGTTATGAGCTTCACCTTTGGTCCCGAGCTTGTGTTATACACCAGCTGTCTGTTACTCAGATAACTACTTATCATGGCCAAGATGTAGTGTGGCACCGAAAATTTGTACTCCAGAGTATTTAATACATTGCTCCATCTAAGACTATTGAACGCGTTTTTAACGTCCAAAGTCGCAAGCAGTAGCACAGGCCTCGAAAAGTTATTTCCTCGCTGTGTGACCATGGCCGCTTCAGTCACCTCTCTCAGGGCGCCAATTGTAGACCGACCAGGTCGAAAACCATATTGTCTATCCGACAGTCCGCCACTATTCTCTATAGCAGCTGTAAGCCTTGGCTTCAAAAGCCTCTCGAGCAGCTTCCCTGAAGTATCCAGCATGCACAGTGGCCTGTAGGCGGATGGGTCCTCTGGGTCGCCCTTTCCCTTGCTTATTAAGACTAGCCGTTGTTTCTTCCATATTTCGGGGAAAATACACTCTTTTAGGCACGCGTTGTACATTCCTAGTAGGAGTTCCGGTCTTTGATTGGCAATTTCCCGCATTACCTCAGGCGGGATGCCGTCGGGCCCTGGTGCCTTACCGGGTTTTAGTCCTGCTGCGGCTACTTTTAGCTCCTCTACGGAATGGTAAAAATTCCGTATTGAGCATATTCTGTCGTCCTTCGGTCACTGGTTCATGAGTAGGGAATAGTGTATCCACTATATTTCTCATTATTCGCTCGTCCATAATTTCCATTGGTTTCCTCCTGTTAAGTTTGTCCATTACAATTTTGTATCCAAGTCCGTAAGGGTTTACGTTCACGTCATCTCGTAGTTCTTGGAATGCCTGATTTTTCTTGAGCGTTATGGCCTTCTTCAGTGACTTTTTTGCCTCTTTGTATGCCCGCATTTCCTCTTCAGCTGGTCCGTCGGGTCTAGCTCTAGTGTACCTCCGCCGTAGTCGTAGGCACTCCCGCCTGAGTGCTGCGATGTTGTCGTCCCACCAATACACTGCCTTCTTCCTGATATTCGGGGGTCTGAATAAGGGCATTGCCTTTTTACAT
Source organism: Sarcophaga rosellei (assembly GCA_930367235.1). Taxonomy (NCBI): domain Eukaryota; kingdom Metazoa; phylum Arthropoda; class Insecta; order Diptera; family Sarcophagidae; genus Sarcophaga; species Sarcophaga rosellei. The sequence continues at coordinate 3,072,476 of OV884022.1, read as the reverse complement.
CCGCGTCTTATTACCTCCATGGTTTGTTCTACTCTCGTCCTCGCATCGCCCGAGAATTCAACTCTGCTACACAATCTGTCGACTTCTAAAATTAGCCGATTAGCATTCAATTTCCGTGCATCCCATCTTCGACTATTCGTGATGTAATTGTCCTCCTCTACTCTATTTCTTGAAGTAAAAGTGTACGATATGTACTGGTGATCACTGCCCGTGTATATTTCCAAGACCTTCCAGTCCCTCACTCTATGATACATGCTCTCCGAGACCATAGTTATATCAGGGATGGTCCCCTCGCAGCCTGGTCGTCTGAAGGTAGCTACGCTCCCCTCATTCGCGAAGACCAGACCGGTTCGAGCTGCCATATCCACAATTCGCCTGCCTCTTGGGTTGGTATTCTGCATTCCCCACTCTACAGCTCTGGAGTTAAAGTCACCTGCCACTATGATGTTGCCGCCGATCCGTGCCACTGCGTCCTCGATTCTGGCCAATTTTTCCTCAAAGGTTCCCACGTCGTCATTGGGAGACAAATAACAACTCATTAGAGTAATCTCATCAAACTGTACCCAGGTGAAACAATCTTCCCTACCAGATCTTCTCGGTCGGGGACCCTGGTTATCCGGTATCCATATGGCTGCTGTGGATGTTTCATCGCCCAACCAGAATCCGTTATTTTTTGATGTATACTGTTCGCTTATAATGGCTACGTCAACGTCCTGCTCCCTGACTATTTGCGGTAGCAAAGAAAAGGCCACTTTCCCTCGGTTCATATTCAGCTGCAAAATCCTCATGCTGGAACGTTGAAAGTTGTATCCAGGGCCTCTATCACATCTGTCCACCTCAGACTGTTGAAGGCGTTTTTTATGTCTAAGGTCGCCAGGAGTATAACCGGTCTCGGGAAGTGATTCCCGGTCAGGGCTGCTTCGAATGCATCTACTACTTCCTTAAGAGCTCCTATTGTAGATCTTCCAGGTCGAAATCCGTATTGTCTTGCAGAAAGACCTCCCGAAGTTTTAATGGCCTCGTCAAGCCTAGGCTTTATGAGCCTCTCAAACAATTTGCCCGCAGAGTCTAACAAACACAGGGGCCTATACGATGATGGCGATGTTTGATCTCCCTTACCCTTGCTTATAAGAACTAGTTTTTGTTCCTTCCAAGCATCTGGGAATATCCCCTCTTTAAGACAACTGTTATACATTTTCAGCAGTATCTCGGGGCGGTTCATTGCTATCTCCTTTATTACCTCTGTTGGGATTCCATCGGGTCCGGGTGCTTTTTTGTTTTTGAGGCTGCGAGCGGCCGTTTGTAGCTCTACTGTTGTGAACAAGGGAGTATTGGAACTGGTCTCTGTTCCGCTGTCATCTTGTCTGATTTCGTGTCGTGGAAATAGTGTGCTCACAATATTGTGCATGATGTCTTCGTCCATAATTTTTACCGGGTTTTTCATTCCGAGTTTGTTCATCACGAGTTTATAACCAAGGCCCCACGGATTTTGGTTTATATCGGTCCTCAGTTCTTCCCACTTTTCCTTTTTACTTTTGAGTATTCGGGTTTTCAGCTGTTTTTTGGCTTCTTTATATTCACTACGCTCTGCTTCTGCGTCGCCTCTGCGCCTGGCTCTGGTATACCTCCTTCTTGCTTGTAAGCAGTTCCTTCTGGATTCTTCGATCGAAGCATTCCACCAATGTACTGGTTTCCATTTGGGACCTTTATTCATTTTTGGCATTGCGCTGTTACAACATCTTGTGATTGTCGACATGGTGTTGGCGACTGTTGTTCTCGTGTCTGCTTCGCTTCTAAGTTCTCCTGCTCGTCTGTCGATTTCGGAGAGCAGTACCGCTGTATTAAGCTTATTCACGTTCCATTTTCGGGTGGTTCCACTAGTTTTCTTCTTGTGTGCAGCTTCTCCGTCTTTCAAACAGAACGATATATACTGATGATCGCTGGCTGTATATATTTCAAGAACTCTCCAGTCCTTTAACTTATGGGCCACTTCCTCAGAGACAAAAGTTACGTCTGGGATGGTGCCCTCGCATCCAGGACGCCTGAAAGTTGGGACACTGCCAGTGTTTGCTGTCATCATCCCTAGTCGTGCTACCATTTCTAATACTCTTGTGCCTCTTGAGTCGGTATTTTTTAATCCCCATTTGATTGCGCGAGAATTAAAGTCACCTGCTACAATGAGATTGTTTCCCTTAAGCCTTGCGAGATCTTCTATATTGTCAAGTTTCTCCTGGAATGTCTCGATATTGTCGTTTGGGGTTAGGTAACAGCTTACAAGTGTGAGGGTTCCAATTTGGACCCAGGCAAAACCGTTCCCCTTTCCGCTATTCCTTATGTGAATCTGCCTCTGGCACGGGATCCATATTGCGCTGGTTTCCGATTCGTCATCAAACCATAATCCAGTAGTCATTTTTGCGTACTGTTCACTGATGATAATTATATCTGCTTCCAATTCTCTAACGATTTGTGGCAGGAGAGCATGTGCCACTTTGCCTCTGTGCATGTTAGCTTGTAAGAACCTCAATGCGTACCGTTGTTGTTTTGGGTTCGTTTACAGCTTCGAGATCCAGGTATGTGATCTGTTGCTCTGATTTTGCTCTCTGAACAGACACAGCATTTCGGGGGGTTCCTGCATTCCTTCATTTTATGGCCCTTTTGACCGCATCTTATACATAGACCCATTCCTTTCCTGTCAGGTCCTTTGCAATCCCACTGCTTATGCCCCGATTCGAAACATTTATAGCAGCGCTTTTCCTCCTCCTTGTATCGTATACGACAGTATGTCCATCCGATTAATATTCGTCGTTTCTCGAGTAATATGTTTGCGTCAGCTACTGGTAGCGACACAAAAGCCCTTTTCTGCTCTCTGCTGTTTGTGGTCGTCAGGCGTACAACTATATCCTCATCTGCGGATTTGGTCACATTTTTTATGGCCCTTTTCACTTCGTCTTCTGTCGTCAGGGAGTCGAGATCCTGTATTTCTATTTTGGCCTTCGATATCATATTCTGCACTACGGCCTCCTCTTTTAGTGTGCCTATAATAGCTTCGCGATACTCCTCTTTTCTCCCGCCTTTGCCCATTATTAAGAGCAAAGATCCTGTCTTTGTTTTTCGGACGGATTGCACTGCCACTTCAGTCTCTTCCGGGTTAACTTTTTCTCTCAGATTTTTTAATACGTCGGCATAGCTGTGCCCATCACTGGGTTTTATGACGACAGCGTCAGGTCGGTTCTGAGGTCTCCTAGGACGTTTTCGCCTTTGGGCTTTTGTACTTTCTTTCTTCCCCGCTACTACCTCGGGCCTGGTTTCCGTACCTACTATGACCACTGTACTATCGCTAGCTTTCTTCTTCGTTTTCTTCTCTGGATTAGTTTCCGCAGGGCTAGACGCGGTTCGCTTATTTTTCGTTTTCTGGATTTTTGGAGTATCTGAGGTCTCCTTCTGCTGTGTTTTACTAAGCTGTATTTCTTTTTCTGCATTTTTCCAGCTTCTACGGTAGTCTGCAATTACGTCCAATAGTTCGTCTAACTCAGACACGCCATTTTGAACGTCCATGCTGATATTCCTCAGTCTATTAATAGCCGTTTTCATTTTTTTAATCACCGTTTTACACTTCTTCAATGCTTCCTCTTCTGATATTTTCATTTTGAGTATGAAATCTTGTCTAGGTGAGTTGCAGCTCAGGATGTCCTTCTCCGCTTGGGGATCAACTGCGTTGCCCTGTGGTGTTTCGGGGTTCTCTTGATTGTATTCACCGGCGTTTTCTCCTGGGGTAAGACCCACGTTAGGTTGCGAACTCTGTCCACGTGTTCCCGTAGGTGTTCCGAAAACTGCTCCAGGGGGAGAACGCGCGAGTCTGTTGCTCCTTCTGAAGACATTTACTTCTGAGACTTCATCGATTTCGTTTATGCTTGTAGCTCTATCTGCTACCTCGGCCAAGCCTTTAACCGAAGCAGCATTGCGGTCGCTGGATGACGACGGCCGGGAGCCCGCTTGCTCACTCCCTATAACCGCCGGTACTGGGTTTATGACTCCCTGCACCGTAACGTTTTTTACTTTATGATTACTCATGTTGATTTTTTTTCAGGGTTTCTTCCCATAGCATTTTATACCTACTGCCAGGTGAGTAGTATACAGCCGCTCCTAACATGGAGTCAGACGCTGGCCAAGAAGCCGCTCAATATGAGGTCCGTCGCGCTTGGTCTTTACCTGTTGGTCCGCGGGGGATATTTGATTTCTCCCCTACCACCCATATCTGGGAAGCATTCCCCTATCCGCCACCTGGGGACGCGCCCTATTGGGGTTACAGGTTCCCCGTAGGGACTAACACTAACAGAAGTGAATAACAAACATAGAGTTTTGGGTACCTTTTCATGTATCCGGTGAATTTGAAGACTTGTTATAAAAGGTAATGTGCTTTGCTATTTAGCCAACGCACAATCACCAATTATAACACAACTATTGACTTATAACTGATACCAAATTAGGTGGTTGAACTCGATTCGCAACTGTGATATTCACACCACAATTTGATATCCTAGTCACTTTTGACTTTGTTACAAGTCAATAAAATTTGGTATAACAGTGCATAAAAAGAACACTTTGGTTCTTATATTCGATAAATTGACAAAGTGTGCCAGTGCTAACGAAATTATAACACACCACTTTGTGAATATATATGCACTGTTATAAATTCTATATACATACTTGCAAAGTTCTGTTAGATTAGACAACAGAACTTTACCAGTATACAAAATTACCACAAAAAAATCACAAATATAAAAAACAAGTTAAGGTAGCCGTTTACCTTATAAATTTGGAGGTTATTTTAAAAATTGTTAGTCTAGAGATGTCGCACAACGAAGCGAGAAGAGAAAAAACCCAGTTCCAAGATCCGGTTCGAAGGACCAAATGTTTATCCGTGGACTGTATTGGTGTTGGCGTTGTGGTGATAGTCTCTTCAGAAGAAAATTTCAAATTTCTGGCAATAAAAAAAAGAAAGATTTTATAGGTCAAAGGCCTAAGTTAATACAATAAATATGTTAAAAAGTCCCAAAAGCTCTAATTACATTACATTATGTTAAAAATAATAATAAAGCTTAAATTAATGTAGCGCCCTCTATCGGACGTTAGGCCTCTTTTGGTTGATCGTCAGGGATGGGATTTTACGATCTTCGGACATAAATAGTTCACTTTAGCGAAAGGTACCTTTAACTAAAGCCACGGCACCTTTAACTAAAGAAACGGCAAGTTGTAATAATGGCCCTTAATTGCATTAAATAATTGGAAAACTGCCTCTGCCTCTGAGAACTCCCGATATGGATCGAATTTCATACAAAATGTTGCCAATATCGCCACAATATACTATATATGCCGGTCTAGTAGGTAGTGGGTTGGCTTATTAGACGCGCAGCCACGGTTCAAATCCCCGGTCAGACATCAAAACGAAATATGAAAAAATATTTCTTCGGCGACTTCCTCTCAGCAGATTTCTGGCAAAAACTCTGAGAGTAAATAAAATTGCCATGAAAAGTTTCTCAAAAAGTCTATCGTTCGGAGTCGACGTTAAACTTTAGGTCCCGCCGCTCATATATAAAATTAACACACACCACATGAGTGGTGTTGAGAAGCTAGGCCGTAATCCCGGCTAAAGGGTTGTAATGGCCAATTATGATGTATATTATAGTTTCAATCCCGAAACCGAATACTTATAGGAATAAGAAAACTTCTTGTAGCCCTATTTCATTAAACCCTTATCTTTCCAAAGTTATGGATAAGATTGTGGCTAACAGACTTTTGTGGTTTCTTTCTATAAACAAACTAAGCCATCAATTCGGCTTTAGAAAGGGGTGCTCGATAATTGATGCTGTACTGCATGTAGAAGGATAATAGTCCGAATTCACAACTGCTATTCTTCATCTCTTCCACCTCAGGCTTCCCCGCTATCCGATATTATTATGTACAATAAACTGCTTTTGATAATTTCTTGTCATAAAGAAATTTACGTTTGTGATGACTTAAATTTGATAATTCGTTCGGGAAGAAAAGAAAGTTTTTTAATAAATTTTAATATGGCGCGATCCTTGGCTGCCGCCCTTTCGAAAACTAAATGCAGATACATATGTATATCCATATTTATAGACATCGTGGCTGTACATGCGTAGTGCAGTCATCAGCAGACCCTGCGAATTTTGGGACTTACTTTTAATGAACGCTACAGACGGAATGATCACATTGAGTACCTATATCCTCTTCAACTCAAAGATTTAATATCGTCAAATGTCTTTCAAACACTATGTTCTGGTATGGTATGGTCTGGTTCTTTTTGGTAATTCCTTTAAATCCTGACTCAGAAATACTGATTGCATACTCAACTCGACCATAGGAATATCGCTGGAAGCTTTGTGATGAACGCTCATTAATAACGTACTTTTCGAAACTAATATCAGACCAAGAAGTTTGCTTTAATTTTACATATAATGAAAGGCTAAAGTAAGGGATTGCAAAATAACATCTGAAGTTCCACCTGTCATATTAAGAAAAGTCAATAACTGCAGGAAACTTGGCGTACCTCTAATTACGCCGCGCTTTGTAAATAGTTCAAAACAATTCCCTTCCTTAGTTCGAATTCAGTAAAAATGATGCAAATCCTTCTGAATTCAACATTAGCTTTGACGCTTTAAGGTTATTATGAATTTATATACTTATACAGATAACTGTGAATCAGACAATTTTACAATATTTAGAATAACTATTGAAAATCGTGTAAAGAGAATATGGTGATGTATATTCCGCGGAGCAAATAGTAATTCACGAAGATAAAAGCAGAAAATTTGTTATCTGCTCAGACTCTCTATCTCTTCTGATATCCATTCTGAATATTATGAATGCTTTTTATACCGTGAGCATAAGAAACACTCTCAGAAAAAAATCTCCGAACATAACCTTATTTTAGGTACCTGGTAGCAGAGGAGTACAAGGTAATGAACTTGCTGATTCTACCGCCAAGATCCATTCCATCCTCTACATTTAACAGGACATTTTTTACGTAGGAACATGGATAAAATGATAAGTAACAATTATTTCTGACGGCTAAGAAACCTTATTTATGACAGAGTCTTCATTTAGCTGGCCAGATCTTACCGCTTGGCACTAAAGGAAAAAAGGAATTAAATGGTACGATGTGAAAAACGTTGTTTATGTACACAGTAAGCCAATCTAAAATATTACCCAGAACTTCGCCCAATTGAAAGGGCGAATTCATTCTAAAATGAAAAAAGTGATAGAAAGAGAAAAATTAGTAGCAAAATGATAACAGACAACACAATAAAGGGTATAATTGAAAAAAGAACTTTTTATGCATTAAAACTCAAATAATTTATATATTTAATATAAATAGAAATTGAAATAATTTTAGGTTTTATAAAAAAAGTACTTATGTGATCAAAAACTAGGGGAAAAGTAGTAGTTGTTGTTACTTTTAGTTAAGATTTGTCATTTTTAGCAGGCGAATATGAATAAAATGAACAATACGGTGTTCAGATATGCACGTTTTCGATAATATTGAACTCAATATTTCATATAAAGTTTCAATTAAGTTGTTTAATCGGGTTATAGGGTGGGGTTAGTATGATGGTAAGAGGGGGTAGGGTATAGATATATGCACAAACCTTTTAATATGTATATGTATATGTAAATAATAAATGTTATATATGTTTTAATTTTATTTGTTTATTTAAAAACGTTATAAAACGTATTTATATGTGTTTGTTTTAAAATAAATGTTGTGTTCACTATTTAATTCAAAGTTCACAATTTGATTTATATGAATAATATTTGACCTCACAAAATATATATATATATTTGTCACAATCTTATATTATTATTATATTTTATTTAAAAATCCAAAATGAGTTTAATTATATACAATTTAAATCACACGAGTGAGATTGGGGTTTTGTTGTTCACCTCTAAAGATCGATAATCAATTGTTCGGCAAGGATCAAAACAACCATGCAGGAGATGTTGATGAAAGTGTGTATGTTGATATGTATAGTGAATGTTGATGTGTATGGTGATGTTTTTGTTATTATTTGTCAAGGATGTTTGTGTCGTTAGATTGGTCAGGGTTGGGAATGTGTAGGTTTGTTCACTCGTGTGAACATAAGTATTACGCAATAAATACGCAAGTTGCTATAATATTGAGTAAAACTTAAAATGCAGCACTGGCATAACTACGTTCAGTGAGCATATTACAATTATCCGAACACTTTCTGACGATATTTGACAACTCAAATGTCAAGAATGACAAAAAAAAATGTTGTTGAAACAACCAGCTGTTTTGTTTATCAACAGTCAAATGGATATTGAAGAATCAGCTGAACTGCGTATATTGTTATGTCTGAACACTTAAAATATTGTTCTCAATAAACCAAATATTGACTCAATAAAAGTTTATATCTAAAGTAAAAGTAGCAAATACATGGTGTTCTTGGCAAAAATTCAAAGGGAAATAAGATACTAGTACCTGTATAAATATAAATTTGAAACAATACAATGAAAGAAATATGAAAATATAATTTTTGGCAAAAATTCAAAGGGAAATGAGTTGCTACTACCTCTATAAATATAAATTTTAAATAATGCAATGAAAAAAATGTGAAAATATGCAGAGTTGTAGAACATAGTATTAAGTAACTGCTTTGCCTTTCCCAATGAAATATAAGAAAGTTCGTATACGTGCTTTAGGGAAAAGCGAATTTTAATTCATAAATATCTTGATGGAAAAAGAAACAATAATTTTTTGTAAGCTAAATAAACTAATTTTTTTTCTTTACATTTACAGACATCTTAAAAATGAACATTGCTTAGATGATAGATCAACTGCTCAAGCACGCGTTCAAATGCAAGTTGTGTCGCAGCTCGAAATGCATTTACAAAAGGAAAGAGATCGCTTGCAGGCAATGATGCATCATTTGTATCTGACGAAACATTTCGTAATGCCAGACGAATCACAAGTACATACAAACATTTACAATATATATACATATATATTTATATATCTATACACATATATGTATAAATATGTATATAAACACATTTCGATAAATAAAGGAGAACGATAGTGTGAATTATATACATAGGTACACATACATATCTGTATATACATACATACAGTAGTTGTTACACAATTAAATAATTAAATTAAAACGTTAACTTGTTTCATTTTTATTGCAATATTTTTTGATTTTTTGGAATCAAACAAGCTTTACCATAATTAATCGCCATTTTTGGGATCTTTGCCATCCATCCTCTTTTAAAGTCAATATCACAAGGGCAAGAGCCCTCCCAGAGTGTTGAGCTTCTTGTCCCCAGAAGGTTGTTTAGTTTCATTGTCATTATTAATTTCAGGTTTTATTTGGATTCTACGAGTGTAAGGGAGTGGCAGGTCGACCAGGTCATAGCCCCCATTAACCTGGCAAGGCCATTGAATATTCTCCGTGGTGGCCGGGTATTAGTGAAGCTGCGTTTAAAACTAGAATATTTTTGAAGGAGTGTTCTAGCCAAACTGATCCTTGGCACGGGTCGCATTACAATGTGATCTAGCCCCTACATTGTTGCTTACTTTGGCCGTGAATAAGTACAGATCCTGAGAACGGATCACATTTCCCACATTGAATAATTTCAGTTGTGGAACAATGAGAGTGATTATAAGGAACCTTTCTCTACCACGTTGCCGGCGGCCGAACCGCACAAATGAAATACATATATGTACATAATTGGCCATTACAACCCTTCAGTCAGGATTACGGCCTAGCTTCTCAACACCACTCATGTTGTGTGCGTTAATTTTATACATGAGTGGCGGGACCTACAGTTTAAAGTCGACTCCGAACGACAGATTTTTTGAGAAGCTTTTCATGTCAATTTTTACTCTCAGAGTTTTTGCCAGAAATCTGCTGAGAGGAAGTCGCCGAAGAAATACTTTTTGTATTTTGTTTTTGATGTCTGGCCTGGGATTGGAACTCGGGCCTTTCGTCTAATAAGCCAACACACTATCTACTAGACCACGGCGACTTCCGCACAAATGAAATACTACATTCATATTTTAATTACATGGCCACAACTATATGTACGCATATATTTATAATATACTGTATGTCTTTACATATATGTATATATGTATTTGGTATATATATACATACAATAATATATATAACTCACACTATGTTTCTCCTTTATGTATCAAAATATATTTATTTATTGTGCTGTTTAATTTGATTATTTAGGAGAATCTTTCACATATCCGCTATAAAAATGCTATACGATCACTTAACTCCACACCAGATATAAACAAAAGCAATAACAATAGCAATGATGATTCAGATACTGCGAATGATCTGCAAACTTTACTTATGAATTCCGGAACTTTGAGCAGTACAAGAAAGCGTATATGTGACAAAAGTCCCTTAGCAATGGCAGGTGGTGAGTCATTAATACCCATATTAAATTTTATTAATAATGAAACGTTTTAAACGATATACATACTCCCAAATGTGAATACCTAGTAGTCTATCTAATACTATGTTCAGACATGCACTTTTATTGCGTAATTCGCAATAAACGCCATTATTGAGCTCAATATTTCATATAAAGCTTTAATTACTTATTGTGCAATAAATACGGAAATTGTTATAATATTGAGTAAAACTTTAAATACAGCACTGTCATAAGTATGTTCAGTGCGCATATTACAATGTCAACAACAACAAACAAAAAACAAAATAAAAACAATGTTCTTGAAATAACCAGCTATTTTGTTTACCAACTGTCAAATTAATATTGAATAAGCAGCTGAACTGCGTATATTATTATATCTGAACCCTTAAAATATTGTTCTCAAATAACCGAATATTGACTCAATAAAAGTATAATATAGTATAATATGTTAGTATAATATGTTTCTATGTATGCTTGAATGATGGATAATGTTATGAACATTACTTGTATACATACATATACATATAAACTTAAATTTGTAAATAAATTTAAATTAATTAAACATTTTAAAAGAGACCGTGAGACTAATACCGTGATTTACAGTCAAAGCAGCTTGAACAGTGGTATTTTATATTTATATATATATACAGTAGACAGCAAAAGTCCAGGTACCCCAATATATTTTTGCAATTTCGTGAGAATGTGTTTTGTCTAACAAAGCTTAAAGGCTTAATACACTTGCACAATTACCGATATAACTCTGAGGGCCATTATTTCAACTTGCCGTTAACTTGGGTTTAGTTAAGGCAATCTTTAGCTAAAGGGAACTGTAAAGTTACCCTTAACTTATTTTCGTTATTACAACTTACAGATAAAATAAATAATAATACCCCATTTACACTACAGCGAAATCTAGAACTTATGAGATTTCGAGCCAAATCTAGTTGATTTTAACTAGATTTCCCATACAAAACAAAATCTACTTATTTAGTAGATTTCGGCAAAATCTACTCAAAATCTAGTAAAAATAGAAATGCAACTATGTGTTTTGTCAAATAGTACTTAAAAATACAATGCTGCACAGGAAAAAAATGACATTTCAATTTAAAAATACATTTTCTAAATGTTGCAAAGGGTCCGCCAAATAACTTTTTTTTTTGAAAATGCTTTAAAAAAACTACTGAATATTTTCTCAAATTTAATTTTTTATTTGAAAGTACAATACTTCCGGTTAATAATGGAAAATAATTTTATTCAAATGGCTGCCTCGGCTGGCCATGCAGTAGCCTACACGAGTAGCCTACAGAAGATGCCGATTTTAATCATCTTTTCAGATGAAGCTCATTTTGATCTTGGCGGGTATGTAAACAAGCAAAATTGCAGCATTTGGGGCACAGAAAACCCGCACGCATACATTGAAAAGCCGACGCACCCAAAACGAGTCACTGTTTGGTGCGGATTTTGGTCCAGAGGCATAATTGGGCCATGAGCAATGAGTGGCCGTTACAGTCAATGGCGATCGTTATCGGGCCATGTTGAACGAATTTTTGTTCACAAAAATTGAAGAGAAGGATATTGGCAACATTTGGTTTCAACAGGACTGCGCTACGTGCCACACAGCCGAAGCTACACTCGATGTTTTGCGCCCTGTTTTTGAAGATCGCATTATCAGCCGCAGAGCTGATGTCGTTTGGCCACCTCGGAGCTGCGATTTAACACCGTTGGACTATTATTTGTGGGGTGCCGTCAAAGATAAGTGTTACGCCGACAGAAATTTACGCTTTAAAGGACAATATATGTGAAGCCATTGGTGAAATACAGCTGCACACAATCGATAATGTGTATGGCCAGCCGAGGCAGTTATTTGAATGAAATTATTTTCCATTATTAACCGGAAGGATTGTACTTTCAAATAAAAAAAGAAATTTGAGAAAATATTCAGTAGTTTTTTTTAAGCATTTTCAAAAAAAAAAGTTATTTGGCGGACCCTTTACCAGTTTTGTTTATGGATGTTAGCTTTAAGCATAACAACTGAAAAGTTTGGTGGCTCATTCTAAAACATTATTTCTGATTGGATCTTATTTGGTCTTGATGAAAACGATACTAAATGTCCTATATTTTTCATTTTTGTTTGGTATTAAACTAAATTTGGAAATATTATTTTCTTTTAAATTTCAGTCAGCTGTTTTTGTTATTAAAATGAAATCTTACTACTGTCAAATAAATCCAGTGTAAACGATCTAGATTTTGAGCAAGATTTGAAATCTAATCTACTAGATTTCGCTGTAGTGTAAATGGGCTATAACTGTTTTAAAAATATGGCAGTGCCGGACCAATGTCGATAAAACAATTTTTTTTAACGCAGTTGCAATCACGGGCTTCGTTTTTTTGTTGTATATGCTCATTTTGTTTAAATTTGAAGTTGCCATATTGAAAATAATATATAATATGACAAGTTCAAATATAAACTTAACTTTAAAAGTTACCGACGCTTACTTCTATCTTATTGGGTACTTATAATAATGAAATACATGGTCAATTCACACAAGTAGTTGTATCGTTGTATTCATTGTATTGTTGGAAGAACATACAACAGTGTATGATTGTTGTTGATAATTTTCATATAAAAATCCGATACACTCATACACATTCTTTTCCTATGTTTTTGGAAGTTGTATTGGTTTCGAGCTTTCAAATTGTGTGAATGAAAAAAATGTGTATATGTTTTCATATATTGTGTTGGTTTCGGGCTACCAAATTGTTTGAATGCCACGAAATACACAAACCAGCATAGCATTGAGCGTTCACAAACAAACAAATGTATTCAATACAACATACACGATACAAAGTTGTGTGAATTGCCCAACAATTTATCTGCCCTTTAAAATCATCCCTTTAGTTAACGACAAGTTGTAATAATGGCCCTGAATATATGAGATAACATTTTATATAGTGGGCCTTTGAATTTTAAATTTACCCTGAGTAAGAACTCTTCATAGGGGTGCCTACATACATCAACAGAAACTTTTGCTTATATTTCTTTTGGTTTTTGAAAAACATTAATTTTTAGTTTTTTTTTTACAATAAAAGAGAAATAAATATAAAAAACAGCAATAAATGTTATATATTATTGCTAATAAATTTAATTTCTAACATGTATTAGGGAACTAAGACTTTTGCTGTCCACTGTATATATTTTTTATATATTAGACTTATTTATTTGTTGTATATGACCCATGCGCAAGATTTCAGAACCATACAAATGTTTCCACTATTGCATTTCACAATTCACCAGGATTCTATAAAATAATTGATCCATCTGTTAAATGCTGGATAACGATTTTCTATAACGGAATTATGAGAGAGCCGACAATTACTTTTACTTAAAATTAGGTGCACGTAGTCCTTTCGTTTCTCAAAAAAAAAAAATATACTCCTTTAGGCGGCTTTGCCCTATCTCTAACAATGGGTTTCATTAAAAATCGAACAACTACATACATATATATTCTTTTTCATTAGTAAAATTAGCTGACCTGATACGTAGTGGCGATAGTAATTTGAAGAAAATAATTTATTAAAAACAGGCAATCTCTTTAAAACAAATATTTAAAATTCCAGTTATTTTGTATTTTTATTCTAATCAATTCGTAAACCTGTATAAAATTGGGCACCGTTACATAATTCCGTATTTCCGCTTTAAAGGCCTCAATACAACGAATCTCAAAGTAGATATAGTCTCTACTATGGGGAAGCCTGTTCGTATAAACTGTCAAAGTGAACATTAGAAATGGTTAAGAAAATCAACAAAATGGTGTTGGATAATCGGCGTTAACTAGGTAAAATGATAGGCATTTCAAAAATCGTTATACGTTAAATATTTGTATGAGAAAGCTAAGTAGATTTGAATGCTGAAATAGAGAATTTGGTGACATTTCACCGCAACAACGTTGATAACCACGAATGAGGTATAGTTCCGCAACTAAAACAGTAGACTGGATTGAAGGAATTGTGTTCAAAGATAGCCAAGACCGTTCTACAGGCAAGGTAATGAAGCCTGTTCTGTGAATATGTAGATTCTCTTAAAAATACAATCCCCTGCTAGTGTTATACAAATTTCAAGTGACGAAATTAAAAGGACCAATTTTGCGAAAAAGAAAGTATTGTTTCCTCAAAACAATGTTTACTAATGCTATGGTCAAAATTAATTAATTGCTTCATAATTCATCTCATTCGCCAGATATATTTCTCTCGGTTCGGCAAAAAAGATTTGCCAACAATGTATGTACAGAGCTTGCAGTTGATGAAGAAGTTAGACGTTATTCATTCAAGATGTTATTTTACATTTAGGGTAGATAATTAGTTACTACATATATTAGATAAATCTGTAAAATTTGCATAGGAGGGAATCACAAACATTAATCAGTTGACGCAACAACAAATACTGTCATTTAATAGTTAGAAATTGCACTCGTGATTTTGTTCCTTAAGCCCGGTGTTGTGTAGAAAATTTTGTGAGAAATAATATCATATTACAGTACATAATGTTTTCAAGTTTCTGTCAACATTTAATTCTGCTCGAATCGTAACACTTTAATTGTTGTCGTGAAAAGTATTAGCAATTATTAAATGAATACCAAATATCTCATTCTGCTAATTCCTTTTTTTATTTATGAATCCCCCGGATGCTAATCTGGCTCTTCTAACGTTTGTGTAGTTATAGAAAAGTTTAAAACGGGACAGCTGTCAACGAAGAATGTAAAAATAAAAACGAAACAGAAAACAAAACAATACACACACGAACACAACACAATGCAAAGAAACTGATATACAGACATTTGCACGAAGTCAGCTGTTAAGAACAGTGATGAGTGTTGTTAAGTTCATGCAAAATTCAAGAAGCACCAATTAGGCTTTAATTGAAAAAAGTAATATTTGATTCTTAAGCTTTATGTCATTATAAATATTTATTCTTGTAATATTATAAAATATTACATTATTGGCTTAATCTAAGTCAATATTTATGGAATTTAGATATACAAGTACAGTTGAATTTTGTTGTATAAAATGCAAAACAATACCTCTAGCTAGAATAGTAATAATAAAAAATGCTCTTATAAATCTTTATGAACATTAGAATCATAAGAATATGTATTTAAAAATTTTAAATATTAAAAAGATTTATGTATAAATAGGAAAGTAATAAAAAGGGCATTTGCGTTACATTGGCACTCAATATAAATATTATTTAATTATAACATTTCAAAGGTTTTTTATACACATTACAATTATACTAATAATTAAAAAAATTATACAAATTTAAGAGATTGAATAAGAGAGATCCGATTAATATATATTAAAGTACCAAAAAGGAGAATTTGTACCACTTCGTCACTCAAAATACATATACATATATTATTTATTTATTTTGTTTAAATTTTGTTTTTGTGTGCACTATAGAAATAATAATTTTGTTATTATTATTTTAATCAAAAATTAAAAATTTCAATACATCATGTAACAATTTAAAAGTTTTATATAAATAATCATGAAGGACCAAAGAGGACATTTGTACCGCAATGCAACTTTGCATACCATAGCCCTAACACTCATGTTCAAATGTCAAGTAAAAACGTAAAGGAATTCTGTTTTATACAGATCATTCCGTTTTGCTAACGAGAGAGAACGTTACGTTCGGCTAACTGACACTTAAGACTTCTTTGGACGAATTACTTCGCTCGCTGTTTGAATTACTTATTTGAATTATCATGTTCACACGGTAGTTTTGTATTTTTTTGTTTTTTTGCAGTTCTTCTTCTTTTTATTACTAAATTATTATTAATATTTTTCATACAGCTTCTTCAAAAGCTGCAAATACTTTTCAAAAGGTTTTCTACACACATCGTGGCTTCCTCCGCTAATTTCGCGAATAACTTTCTTATAAATAATACTTTTTTAAAATATTATTTTTGGATTCCATTATTGTTCATTGTTTACAATATTTATTTGTTTATATTTTTTGTGCTTTGACAGCTGGTGATGGCAAAAATACGATAAAATTTAGAGATTACATTGGTTTTTAAGTAATTCACAGGGTAATAGAAATTGAATTATACACAATTTGGGTAATTCGCTCACAAAATTATGTAATTTAGCACATATGTAATTCGATGTTGAATTACGAATGAGGGAGCGAATTACGAAAAATTGATGCCGTGCGAACATAGTATAAATATGCATAAATTCATATATTCTTTTATTTTCTCACTTTCTGCATTGCAATATTTTATTTATTTATGTAGACTTTTGTACAACTTCAATAATTTGTACAACAAAATTCAATAAGAAATTCGTTTAAAACTTTTCCTATGTATCATTATCTTATTATGTTGTTTTCAATTAAAGACTTTCCTAAATATTATCTTGTATTACCATATAATTTTACCATATATTTTTTTAAAATAGGCCTACCGTATATGTTGGAGAGAGCTGGACTTGATGTACAACAAGGTAAATTAAAGTGGTTTGTTAAATACTTAATCTATTCCAGTTTTTAGCAAAGTACACATTTTGAATTAATTAAATCATATTAACATAATATTTTTTATGAGTCTAGAAATTCAGAGGAATCGAGAGTTTTATAAAAATGCTGATGTTCGACCACCGTTCACGTATGCGTCCTTAATTAGACAAGTAAGTACAGAATTAAAACAAAATCATAGACTGCTGGTATTAAACGCTAAACATTTCTTATGATTTTTTTTACAAATACTTTTAGAAAATTGAAAAAAAAAAATTATTTAAAAGAATAGGAAAGAAAAAATAAAAAGGAATTAAAATTCAGTATGGCTTAGTCATAACGGTTCTCCAAAAATATCTTTTCTTTCACGGAGATAATATTAAAAAAGAAAAAAAAAAATATGCTAAGCTATTATCAAAATTTTATTAAAACTTAAAGTGACATGTGAATTTAAGCACAAAATCACAATAAATAAAGTTTAATAAATTTTATTTTTTCTTTTTGTTTTATTAACGTAACAAAAACATAAAATAACTTATTTTAACACAAATTTAACAATTTGTTTGAATTATTTTTAAGTCGATTATTGAGTCACCCGACAAGCAGTTGACGTTAAATGAAATTTATAATTGGTTTCAAAATACATTTTGTTATTTTCGGCGTAATGCTGCTACTTGGAAGGTATGATATGTTATTAATAAAAACAAAAAAAAACGTAAATACATTAATAAAACTTTATCAAATCTAAAAGCATTTCAAATACACTGCACTCACTATTTTATTTTGAATGCAATACAAAAATAAAAACAAAATCTAAGTAAATAGGAAAATAAAAATTACCAAAATGATCAAATAATTAGACATTAATTGTGTTTATTTTAGCCATTCACGGCAAAAATTCATTGTAATTTTGAATTATTAAATTTTCAAATCATAATTCTATAATGTTAAGTATTAGAGATATTTTTCTATTTTTTTTTAAATATACATATTATATGTACATATCATCATGTATGAATGTACGTACATACTACATACATATATGTACATATACAGAAAAAATCGTGTAGAAAATAAATTGATTCACCTGTTTTTTAATTATTGAATTGTTTATGATGTTATTAAATACTTATTTAATAGAAAATATACGAATTCTTTACGATCATAGGACGTCTTTTACTTCGTGTGATCTCCACCTAATCTTTAAAGAGTATAAATTCTTTTGATCATGTCTTTGTGAAGACTATTAAGTGGTGCTCTAACAAAGATCATTTAATGACTTACTGAATTTTAATAATCTTATACAGTCGGGCCTCGATTATCCGTGATGGTCGGGACTAGAAGCATTACGAATAATCGATTTTCACGGTTAGTCGAATAACAATTTTGATTATACAGTTTTTTAATATTGGTATACATACACATGTATATATTTACATTTAAAAAAATTAATTCAAGAAGTTTATGTACATTTTTAAAATAAATAAGTATGTATACATTAAATTTTCTGCTGAAAACATGAGGCAAAAAAATAATATGTACAATTTTTTAAAAAAAAGTCGTTTAATGTTGTTTGTCTCGGATGCGATAAGCTTGCATTTTATCCTGCTCTGTAATTCTGGAAAAACCACGGCTATCCAAGAAATTCGGCAATGTGCTAGATGCCTCTATCGCTTCTTTTAATGTCGTTTCTGGAACAATTACATCGTCTTCATCAGTGTCTTCCAACCCATTGTCTCGCTCAGGTGCATCTAAGTTACTGTTTGCCATGCTTATAATTGCTTCATCTGACAAAACAGCAAATTGGGAGGCATTTTCATCACATCTCTATATCCTCTGTGGTAAAGTCATGCGTAACATTGATTATTGTGAAGTCACCGTAGTCTAGTAGGTAATGTATTCCCTTATTAGACGTAAAGACCGGGTTCGAGCCCCAGGCCAGACATCAAAACGAAATATGTAAAAAAATAATATTTCTTCGGCGACTTCCTCTCAACAGATTTCTGGCAAAAACTCTGAGAGTAAATAAGCCTGCCACGAAAAAGTTTCTCAAAATCTGTCGTTCGGAGTCGACATTAAACTGTAGGTCCCGCCACTCAAGTATAAAATTAAGGCACACAACATGAGTGGTGTGAGAAGCTAGGCCGTAATTCTGACTGAAGGGTTGTAATGGCCAATTATGTATGTATGTATGCATTCTCGAGCGTATCCGATATTTTCATACCTATAACAAATCACTTGTAAATGCTTCTGACTCATCGTATGCAAACAAGGGAATTCCCCGTTTTCATGTTTATTATATTGTATGTATGAATTTAAAGTTAATAAAAAAAATTCTGCCATCACGGATAATAGAGGTAATCACGGTTAATCGAAGCAAACAGTTTGAAAATATTGCTAACAAGAAAGAATAGACTGATCTTTACCCATCACGGTTAATCGGGGTGACCGGTTAGCCCCTTATCTCTTTTTTTCACACTATCTCCTTTTCTTTCACGCTGATGTTGTTGGTTTAGTTGTAACAAGTTCGTTGTATTTGTTGGTATAGCTTTTGCTCATTTTAATGTTAAATGATGTACGCTGTTTCCATTTTCGTAACAATATAATATGTAACCGTAAATTTTAAACAGGCTCCTAAAAGTGAAATATGTATACAGTAGTTTTGACTTACCTGCACAACTAACTTTTGCAAGAATTCTTGTGCAGATAAGGCAAAAATGCAGCTAAATTAAATTTTTTACTTTAATTATAGATTACACTCTCAAAATTTTTGTGCAGGTAAAGGCAATGCGCACGTAAATAAAAGGCAGCTAAATCAAAACTACTGTATATATTACTCAAACTATCCTTATGTCAATTTATCACTTCATCACATTTTACAAAGAAAAATGTTTTCTAATAAGAGTATACCTAGACATTGGCGATGTTCCATTGAAGCTCGGCAAATATTAACGCCAAAGGCCTAGTTTTGTTGAAAGTATGCTTAAAGGGCTCCGACTTTTAGAAAATCACGTGGAGACTCTACCGAGTACTAAGAATAAATAGATTTAAAAAAAAAAGTTAAAAATAACTCTTTCTGATAGAACTTTTTTGACAAAACTCTCAAATTTTGGTAATTAAAAACAACTTCATTAATATCATTAATGTAACCGTAACGATCCCTGATCTATTCATATTAAAAATTTATTAATAAATTCCAGCAAAAAGTTATATGAAATATTTTTACGTCATATTTTTATATTTACTATTAAATAAGTATTTAAAGTTAACAAAAAACTGTACAATACAGTCAAAACTAAAACTAAAAAATCCATTTTCTTGCATTTTATAATAACATCACATAATAAACAATTTTGTTCCTATGTACATACATGCATACATATAAAGTGGACCCGCATAAGCGCAGGTACCCTAATTTATGTAAACAATCTTTCGAAAGATTTAGAAAAAATAATTAATGATTTTTATATTTATTTTTATTAATTTATTTTATAATAAAACGAGGAAATTTATTTTATTAATGAATTCAACAAAGAATAATGAGAAAAACTTCCAGATGACTCTACCTTATATTTTTGCGCTTCACAACAAAAAGGCAGCAAATTTTAAATTCAAAGGCCAATATATTGTTACGTTTTTACCCTTTTAAAAACGTTTAAAATATGAGTTCGTAGATTGCAAATAAAAATAAATTTGTGTTTAGTTTTAAATCAATTCTTTATTGTTTGCACAATTCCGTGTGCCACCTTTGGCAACTTGATTTAAACAACAACAATTTGCTTTAATTGTTATTCTTTTTTACACTGGTTCGTTAGATCTTCACATCGGGGATATTCAAACCACGATTCTCTTCACACAAGACTGACTGAATACTTTCTTACCTCGTTGCCTGCTTTGTCTTGCCTTTTATATCGCTGGTTAAACAGTCAGATGAATGCTCTCAAAGGAGAATGACTGCCTTCGCGAAATATCTATAAATGTAAACATGTTGTTTTCATTATTGTTGTTTGTGTATTTTGTTTACCTTTGTCCTTGCAGTGTTGTTGTTGCCTGTTTGTTAACTTTGTTTATTCCCTTTTTTATACTGATGTTGTTGCTATATTTTTGCTTATTCGTTGATCATGTAAACAAGTTCATTGTTTTTGTATCTTTTGTTTATCCTTTTAATAACATCATTTCCATTTTCGTAACAATATCGTAGTCTTAGGATAAATATTTGGTAGGATATTGTTCAAGGTCAAGCACTCTATTTAACCTATTTGTTATTAAATATACCAGTTTTTTTCGTATTTTCTGTGGAGATTTGCTGTCATTCACTTCTAAGCAAGTGTTCCAATTGGCGTTTGAGATTAGACTATACAACCGTTTTTCCATATGATCCCGTGATTCCCTTAATGTACTTACTTTTTTAGGGGTACCTACACTTTTAAAGGACACGAATATAAGGAAGAGTCACCAGGAAGATTTACTTTTCTTTTATTGAATACATCAACAATTTCATTGTTTTATTATAAAATAAGTTAATAAAATATAACAAAATAAATATAAAAAAACATCAATTCTTTCTACAAATTGTTGCATAAAATTTATTACATTGTTTACATAAATTAGGGTACTTAGACTCATGCTGTACACTCTATATCTTGATATTACATATAATATGTTAAACAGGTTTTTACTTTTCATATACATAGATAGTCAAACCAGTGATAGCCAACAATTATTAATTGCTATAGGGGTAGGCTTAACCAATAAAAACTTTAATAAATTTTAATAAAGTTTTTATTGCTAGAATTTAACCATTTTTGCAAAGGTCGGTGCATTGAATAAACGAAATAAAAATATATAATCTGTGGTAAATATACGTTTGAATGCATATGTTTGTTTGCCGTTGTATATCAAAGCAAATAAATAAAAATTTCATATGCTAGTGAATATTTTTGTAATTCAAAAATGTTTTTTTTATACTTATCATTTGCGATTCTCAATTGAATATAAAATTACGTATTTGGTAAGATGATTGCACACTTTTAAAAGCAAGTTAAAATGTTTAGACTGTAATTTATGAAATACTTATGCAATCAGTCCGATTAATCAGTAATTAAATTAGTAATTGCAAATCTATTCATTTTTATAACAATAAGAAGAAAACAATTTCAAACTGAATACCTAATAGCGATATTATGTTGGTTCATTTTTAACGCTCAGTGTACATATATGCAAAACATTCTCATTAGAGTTAAAATAATACACGCATGTCATATGCAAACAAACGCAAATAATATGCAAACAAACGTGTATGGACCATAGTACCTAGTAACTCAAAATAATTGTCCAAATTTGCATTTTTTTTATTATTACTATTGCCGTTTATATATATATATATATATATCTACGTATATAATAAAAACAGTATGATATTATAATGTTTATATATATGTATAATTAATTAGAAATATGTATTTGCTTAGTGCCATGCTTTTTTATATGTAGTTTCTCTTGTATTTCGCTTTTTTTTTGCTTCTGGTCATTTGAATGAACGCTTTATAGTTTTTGTCAAATATTTCAATATTATTAATTTTATATTCATAATGCATGTTACATTATTGTTGGCCTGTAATGGCAAATGATCGGTTAGTCAGGATTACGATCTTGTGTTGTGTTTGTTGTGTCCGAACGACTGATTTAAGAATCTTTTTCAGGGCTCTGAAGATTATTCAGAGATTTTGAGAAGTGGTCATCGAAAGAAGTATTTTTCCCATATTCTCTTTTTTTCTTCGTAATGTCACAACACTAATGGTAAATATCAAAATATAGCGTACACATAATCACTGTAAAGTATACAAATTTATACGAGTTTGTACAACATAGCTCTCCTATAATACTTGAAACCTTAACACTAAAATAAGTTAAAACTGTCACAACATAATAAGATAAACAGACAAAAACGTCGTAGGAAACAAAGAATTACATGAACAAGTACACATGAACGTACATCAAAAGAAGGATCAAAATACCATAACAATTCTACATGGAAAAATCTCGAAGTTGCCAGAGTACCGAAAAGTGTGCTGCGAAACACCCTGTATTGTAATTTGAAAGCTTGATCTTTGTAATTTAAGGTTCGTATATAAAGCTGATGGCAGTGTGTTATACTATGTTCACACATGCATTTTTATTGAGCCAATATTCAGTTATTTGAGTACAATATTTTAAGTGTTCACATATATAATATAAGCAATATTCATTTGACAGCTGGTAAACAAAACAGCTGATTGCTTCAACAACATTACTTTCAATTTAATCGCGAAAATTAGTGCCAAAATTTTTTTTTAGAAAAAATGGAAAACAATTTAACATTGCAAAAGGTCTTGCTAATGATTGACCGAAACGCCCAGCTGTTGCGGTTAGTAGGGACTACTTTTGACTCCAAAGTGGATTCTCTCAGAAGGATGAGAAAGAAAAATTTGATAATAGTGGACCTGCTGACTTTCCATTTTTTGTTTTTCGTTGTTTACATTTGAGTTGTCAAACATTAACAGAAAGTGTTCGGAAAACTGTAATATGCTCACTAAACATACTAATGACAGTGTTGTATTTTAAGTTTTATTCAATATTATAACAATTTATGAATTTATTGAGCAACAATTAATTGAAATTTTATATGAAATATTGAGATCAATAATGGCGTTAATTGCGATTTACGCATATTGTGAACATAGTATTACCAAGAAAAAGTTTTTTGGATAAGCGATTAAATGTAAACACTTTTTATTCAAATTTCTAAGTTTCGACTCCACAAAAATGAACGTCATAACAAACTGAAAAACGGAACAGCATGTATAGTACATGTAAAGTACAATGCATAGTATGTAATATATTTGTATAATTACTACTCACATAGTGCGAAAAGGATCAACTACAAATACCAGATATATGTATAACAAGCCCAAAGGCCAATGGCATTAAATTTCCAAAGCATAATATCCAGTTGCGGATGGACAGATATATTCAAGTGCTAAAACGGGAACGAAGCCCAAAATCTTTTAAAATAGCATCTGCTCCTTATACTGTGTTCAGACATGCACTTTGATTGAGACAATATTCGCTTATTTGAGCACAATATGTTAAGTGTTCAGACATAATATAAGCAATATTCATTTGACAGCTGGTAAACAACACAGCTGGTTGTTGCAACAATATTGTTTTTGTTTTGTTGTTTGTTTGTTTTGTTTTGTTGCTTTTTTGTTTTGTTCATCGCTGTTGACAATTGAGTTGTCAAATATCCACAGAAAGTGTTGGAAATAATATGTAATATGCTCACTGAACGTACTGTATCTGAAGTTTTACTCAATATAATAACAATTTGCGTATTTATTGCGCAATAATTAATTTAAATTTTATATGAAATATTTATTGCGTTTTACGCAATAAAAGTGCATGTGTGAACATAGTATTAAGCTCATAGAGATGAAGATGCTAGTGAGAAACCAATAAAAAATGATGATGATGCAATAAAAAAGAACATTGAATTGTTTCAGAGTTCTAAAAAGAATAAAACGTATTTCAAACTACCAACATAAACGTGCAACAAGCTTACAAAATTGTATTTTAATTTATCGAAGCTAGTATAAATCCAAAAGATGTGAAGAAAAATTAAACTTAAGCAAGTTACAATGTAAGATACCTATTGCATAGAAAATAACTTTCGAAGGGCCCCACAAACGATCAAGAGCTGTTCAGGCCTTAAAAGACTTATTAGACTTGTTTGTGGACCACCTAGGAACTGCTGAATTAGTGCAGTAATACGGTCTATTTGTCATCACCCGTTGTGCGCATACCACACTTAACGTTCGACTTTTGATAAATCCAAAATACTGTTGTCGTTCTCAATCAAAATAAGCTTGTAGGTTGGATACATTCAGTAACAAGATTTGTATAGCTATGAGGATCCTGCTTTTAATTTTTAATTCTAAGTTACATCTCGAACATCACCCAGAAGAGTAAAAGATTTAATTTTGTTAAAGTAATACATAACCCTCAAATGAAAGCTCGGTATGACTCTGTATGACCAACAGTGTCGAAACTTTCTGAAAAGTTGATAACGTATTAATTAACATCAATTTTTAAATAAAATCAGGTGTACTCTGAACCGTTAATTTTGCTTTAGAAACGAACGAACACACAGATTGGTGCAGGTCATAACCAAAGTACATATTCAAAGATAAGAAGTACTGCTCCGTTTTTTTTGTTGACGATCCCTAAGCTTTGGCAGGAAGGTCTGGTACGTAAGTTAAAATTAAATCTTATTAAAAATATTGCGAATATTGTAGTTTTGAGTGCTCCCCATCTGGTGTAGCACAGGGTAGCACTAATCAGTCACATTTACACTTCCAACTTTGCTGAGGATACAGCTTTCAATACCACACGTCGGAAATGGTTAAATCCATGGAGAATAAAAATTAAAGAACAAACACATGTACATGTATCATTCAAGTCACGAAGAGAAACATGTCTCCTCATTCTAATAATAAATAACCAACGATAATAATAAATAAGCCACGGCACTCACACATAAAATATCTTGGCATATATCTCGAAGGGCAGGTGACATGGAAATTTCACAGTGAAGATAAGTCACAAATTAAATTAAAGCTCAAATCAAAATTAATTGACTAATTGGTAGAAACACATGTCTAAAGTTGTATTGCAAACTTCTACTGTACAATTCCATTCTAAGGGCCATTATTACAATTTGCCATTAAATTTGGGTTTAGTTAAAGGTATCTTCAGCTAAAGGGAACTGTAAAGATACCTTTAACTTATTTTCGTTATTACAACTTACAGATAAAACAAAGTTAACTGTTTTAAAGAATATGGCAGTGCTCATTTTGTTTATATTTGAAGTTGCCATATTGAAAATAATATATAATATGGCAAGCTCAAACATTAACTTAACTTTAAAAGTTAAAGGTAGGATGATCCTCCCTTTAGCTTAACGCTCACTTATACCATATTGTCCACTTATAATAATGATAAACAATTTATCTGCCCGTTAAAATCCGCCTTTTAGTTAACGGCAAGTTCTAATAATGGCCCTAAAACCAATATTATGTTATGCAATACTATTATGGGAAACTGCCTTTTGCACTAATACAAACAAACAAAATATTGCATGTTATTACAGCTGCCGTTGAATATTCATAAAGAAAGAATTGATCAAAGGTTTACGTAGTGTAAGGAATGTACGTTCTTTTCTAGAATAATATTAAAATCAATCGGGTTTTTGTACGAATTCTCCAGCGACCACCAGCACATTTCGCTTAAATACAACGTGTCTTTCCGGATTTCTAGTACAATAATATATAAAGAATAATTTTTTTCTGGCATAATGTATGAATATTATGCACCAAGAATCTACACCTACTCTAATGAATTAAAATGATATACGAAGGAGCAGCCTGCTTTCCATGCAATGAGCACTAAGGCATTTATTAAATTTATTCCTTTAGCCCACTTACTTAATATAATAACAATAGTATGTCAGATGAACGAAAATAAATTCAATGAAACCGCAACTGGTAATACCCCATTTACACTACAGCGAAATCTAGTACTTATGAGATTTCGAGCCAAATCTAGTTGATTTTAACTAGATTTCCCATACAAAACAAAATCTACTTATTTAGTAGATTTCGGCAAAATATACTCAAAATCTAGTAAAAATAGAAATGCAACTATGTGTTTTGCCAAATAGTACTTAAAAATACAGCGCTGCACAGGGAAAAAATGACATTTCAATTTAAAAATACATTTTCTAAATGTTGTAAAGGGTCCGCCAAATAACTTTTTTTTTTTGAAAATGCTAAAAAAAAAACTACTGAATATTTTCTCAAATTAATTTTTTTATTTGAAAGTACAATCCTTCCGGTTAATAATGGAAAATAATTTCATTCAAATGTCTGCTGATTTTGGTAAAAAAAATCATCTTTTCAGATGAAGCTCATTTTGATCTTGGCGGGTATGTAAACAAGCATAATTGTCGCATTTGGGGCACAGAAAACCCGCACGCATACATTGAAAAGCCGACGCACCCAAAACGAGTAACTGTTTGGTGCGGATTTTGGTCCAGAGGCATAATTGGGCCATTGGCCGTTATAGTCAATGGCGATCGTTATCGTGTCATGTTGAACGAATTTTTGTTCAAAAAAATTGAAGTTTTTTTTAAAGAATTTTCAAAAAAAAAAGTTATTTGGCAGACCCTTTATTATTTTCTTTTAAATTTCAGTCAGCTGTTTTTGCTATTAAAATGAAATCTTGCTACTGTCAAATAAATCCAGTGTAAACGATCTAGATTTTGAGCAAGATTTGAAATCTAATCTACTAGGTTTCGCTGTAGTGTAAATGGGCTATAACACTGTGCGACAGTCAAAATACACTCAGCTAATGACATAGTTGTAGGTTGTGAGTTTTGTTGAGTAAAACTCAAAAATATTTTTTTAAATTTCTCGAACCATCCAAACTTGTTTTATTTGACAAAAACGGTATTTTTGATCTTCTCACACAAAATTTTCTGGGTTTCTGCTGATATTCGGAAATTCCCACCAAGATCGAATACAGTAATGTCATCGGTATAGTAAAAAAAAAAATAAGGAAACATGTCTACCCTGGCAAGAAGTCATCTTAAATTGTCACTTTTCTCGTAGGTAGTGAGTTGGCTTATCAAAAATGAGGCTACGGATCAAAACCCAAGTCAGACATCTACAACAAAGCGAAATATAGAACAAAATATTTCTTCGACGACTTCCTCTCAGCAGATTTTTGGCAAAAACTCACTACCACGGTTGGAAAGAGGATCCTCTGGACTGCCATTTGCATCTGTATGGTGTACTATTTCTTATATGCTCAAAAATCGATTTTTTCAAAATTGAATATCTCGACTCACAAAATGTCAAAAGAGCACCCTCTGGACTACTAAATAAAATTGCCATAAACAGTTTCTCAAATAATCTGTCGTTCGTACTCGATTTTAAATTATAGGTCCCTGCCACTTATGGATAAAATTAACACACGCAACATAAATTATGTGAGAAGCTAGGTCGTAATCCTGACTAAAGAGTTGTAATGATCAATTACGTAAGTAAGTCTATGTATATGTATGTATGTATACATATGTATATTACATTAAGAGTTGCATGGCATGCTTTTTCAAAGTAATGATTCTGATATTTTATATATTTTAATAGAACTAAGGAATATAAAGAATTTAAAATACGAAAAGACTCTTATAGTTGATATAAACTGGTAACACATGTTATGTTATATTAGAATGCTGTTAGACACAATTTATCGTTGCATAAATGCTTTATGAGGGTTGAAAATGTCAAAGGTGCTGTGTGGACCGTTGACGAATTGGAATTCTATAAACGCAGACCGCAAAGATCTACAACGGCAGCCGCAGCTGCTGTCGTATTCTCATCTTCAACATCAACAGCAGCATCGTCTGCAGCAAATAATACAGCATCAAATTCTTCGTCAATAATTGGTTTAATGAATGAAAGTAATATTTTTGGTTTTGGGTACGTTTACTTGAATTTAACATCTCAATTTTTGATTACTACATTTGATACAATTTTTTAAAATTCTTCATACCTTATTTTTAATAACACTTTTTCAAATTTAATCTTTTTATAAATTTATTAAATAATATTTATTTTTTTCTTATTAACTTCGTACACATTTGTTACATACCGTATTATTCTATTAAGAGATTATATAGAGTGGCTTAGAATTCCGGTGTTGTAATGTTCCATTCTTCTTTCAACTGCTTCACTGTGCTGAAAATGGATTTATGAATGAATATTGATTTTATAGAAGTTTAAATGACTGTAGAGGGTAAAATTTCAATATTTGAATATTTTTTAAAGAAAAATGTAAAGCAAAGTGGCGATAAGCTCAACAGATTGGACACATTTTCTTCCTAACAGGACAACGATCCGAAGCATACTTTACACGTTACGAAACTACGGCTTAATATTATTTGTCGAAAACTACTCCAAACACCGGTAGAGTCCTAAATTTCAACATTATTGAGCATGTTTGGGAAGAACTCACTCGTAAGCGCCATAAAAACATTTTCAGCACACTTGAGCAGTTGAAAGAAGGAATAAGATGAGAATGGAACAATATAACCCCGTAGTTGTGTGCCAATCTCGTGTAGTAGATGTCCTAAGGTTTGGAAGCAGTAACAAAAGTAAAATGGCTGGATTCCAAGTACTAAATCAGTGCTTTGGCTGTCCAATTATGCGTTTTATATGAAATTTGTTAATTTTATTTTCCGTTTTTGCTTCAAAACTATTTTTGAAAAAAAGCTGTTTTAATCATCTACAAATAGTATCAACATTTTTTAAAATATGAAAATCTCATAGCTAATGTTTGACATATACATATCGGGTTATCCATTTTGTGGTTTCAAAAGTAAACGTAAATAAAACACATATAAAATATTTTTTTCATGATATTTCTTTTTTATTGTAAAGTTTCAACGTTGACATTATGTGTGAAACACTACATCATTTAAATGACCTCCACGCGAAGTGTTGATTGTTTTGAGGTAATTTTCGACCACTTTTTGACACATATTGGGCGGTATCTCAGCCATATCTTGACGAATGTTGGTTTTTTAAGTGCTCAAGAGTTGAAGGTTTATCTGCATAAACACGGTCTTTCGCGTAGCCCCACAAAAAAAAGTCTAATGGTGTCAAATCGCATGATCTTGATGGCCAGTTGATATCGCCACGACGAGAAATTACGCGGCCAGGAAATGTCTCTTGCAATAAAGCCATATTCGCTCGAGTTGTGTGGCATGTGGCGCCGTCTTGTTGAAACCACATTTTCTCCAAGTCGTATTCTTCAATAGCAGGCAAAAAAATGTCGGTTATCATATGACCATAACGCTCCGAATTGACGGTGACAGTTGTTCCATCGTCGTTTTCGAAGAAGTAAGGTCCAATCACACATTCGGTCCAAAGTGCGCACCAAACAGTGACTTTTTCTGGATGTAATGGCCTCTCTTGAATTACTTGAGGATTCTCAGAACCCCAAATACGATAATTTTGTTTATTAACATACACACCGAGTGTGAAATGTGCTTCATCGCTGAAAAAAATTGCCGATACGTGGCTGTGGCAGAATCACCATTTTTGTAGTAGGTTTTGATCATTTTTTTGCGTTGTGTGATAGTTAAGCGATCCATTTTCGTCAATTTCAGACTTTCAACTGAAAAGAAAGAATTTGGTTTCACAACTTTGTTTGACAGATGTCGAATTCCAGTCCCGTACTTTTGAAACCACGAAATGGATAGCCCTTTACAATGGTGACAATATAATTAAAACATTCGCAATGATAGTGAATCATTCGTTTTATTTATGTATGGAATTATGACTTTGGACACCATGCGTATCGCTTTCCATCTGATCTCCATCGGCAAAATTTGAATTCGTCGCCAAATAAAATATTTTTCTAAAAACTCATTTATTTCTTTATGTTTTGTTTTGCAAAACTCAATCTGGACTTAAAAAATTTGATTTATTTAAACAAACTTTATATTTAAATTTTTTTTTCGATACAAAGGGTTTTGACTATACAATGCAGCCACGTGAAAAAACTTGTTCTATTTATTGTTCAGGTTTAGACGCTCTTGTAATAAGAGTAATATTCAGTGATGCCAACTTAGCTTAGCGCTTTTCAGTATTTTTGTTTAGTCCTTTTTGCCCGTTTTTCCTTTAACTCTGTATGGCAATATTATCTTATGTTTCTCTGGCAAAGTCGAATTGTAAGCCAATGTGACAGCACTTTTTTCTTCTATTTCTTGTTTTCTTCTTTTTCATTTATATAGAATTAACAAAAGTACCGAGAAACACAAGCTTTGCTGAAAGTTTAAAATTGTATTTACCTAGTAATTAGGCATTGATATAAAACATATTAATAAGTATATGAGTGTATAACTTTAATTAAGTCATAATTTACTATTCTTGGATGTGTCTTTAATCTAAATGTTTAAGTTTAGATGGAGCGCTACACACAAAGATATCGTAAAGTTTGGGAGACAGATCCCCTTTTTAAGAAATGGATAAAGCCTTGTAAAGATGAATCTAATGCAGTATGTATTTACTGCAACACGCAAATCGTCGCTAAACACTATGACCTGGTCACACATTCAGAAACGAAAAAGCACAAAAAAGCGTCTGAACCTTTAAACAGCATTAATATGGTACAACCACAAATT
Organism: Sarcophaga rosellei; assembly: GCA_930367235.1. Classification (NCBI taxonomy): domain Eukaryota; kingdom Metazoa; phylum Arthropoda; class Insecta; order Diptera; family Sarcophagidae; genus Sarcophaga; species Sarcophaga rosellei. The sequence goes on along the minus strand of OV884022.1, from coordinate 3,041,172 downwards.
TGTTTTACACCTGCAGTGGTACCCTACTGTGGTACTATTTTAATTTTAGCCCCCTTTTTGCGCTTTTTTGAAAAAAATGAAATTTTATTGTACTAAAAACGTCATTTTTTCAATTTAGCCCGTTTTTCATGTTTGTCCACGTGTTTGGTGTCCTAAGAGTTTTTTTTTGGCGTGTGAGGTAGGGTTCAAAATGCTTTCGCACATACAGTGACCGTCGTCAGCTGCGTCGAGTGGTGCTTCCACTAAAACAATCCCTCCTCCTCTTCTGGGGATACTCCCTTCCCGGGACGGCTATCTGCATTACTTTGGGAAGGGCCCAGAACGACATCCCGTAAAGGACCGTTATCTACTCTCCCACGTCTGGGTACGCCATATTTGAAGCCAGCCTCAAGCTATAGGCTCGCCTTCTCGTGTATCATTTTGTCGCACTGTGTCAAGGTCGACCTTCTTCCTGCGGAGTATACGCTCAACGTATTTCCTCACAGCGTTCCACTTCGCCTCGCTCTCGAGCATTGCGTCCACAATGTTGTCGGGTGTGAATTCACCAATCTGCACCATCAGCATATTCTTCTCGTCTTGCCATTTGAAGCAATGGAAGAATGTATGTTCAGCGTCGTCATTTATTTCCTCGCAATAAATGCAACCAGGGTCCATCACGTTGCCCATGCGGTGTAGATATTGCCGGAAATAACCGTGCCCCGAAAGAAACTGTGTCAGGAAGTAGTTAGTTTCCCCAAAATTTCTCTGTATCCATGCTTCTATAGATGGAATAAGTCTAGCAGTCCATCTTCCACTTGTTTCGTCGCTCCATCTGCTTTGCCATCGCCGTATTGTTTGCGATCTGACATCTGTCGTACTAATGGCATGGTTTTCCCTCTTCGCTTTCCATAATCTTCTTCGCTCAAGTGCCAGCAAGTCGATAGGTATCTCGATAGGTATCCTAAGAGTTGGCATCACTGTTTTTAGGTATCTTGTTTGAACAGGCTTGAGAAGAGCTGCTTGCTTTATTCACTTCAAACCAATTCCCATGTACAGTCCATGTTTGATGTTAGAATCTACGCGTAGGCTGCGCTTTGACAACGTAATTATGCGTTTTGTCACATTTTTGCATTTTCAAATTACTCTGTAATGTATTTTGGCAAACTCCTGATGTTCTGTTGTTGTGTATACAACCATCGTTAAATGACAAACGAAAAACAAAGCAACTTTGCGAGTACATCAAAGTATGATGTACCCCGTTGGTTTTTCTCTTCTCTCCTGTAAACTCAAGACTTTTCAAAGTACTTTGAACGTGCAAAAGAGGACTTAAAATCAAGCTAATTCAGGGTTCACGAATTGTTTGGAAAATCTTGTAGGCCGTTGCTAATTTTATACCAGTACTTGCCAAAGGCACTTGTTACTAAAATTTAAATTAAAATTCCTAATCATATTTGCTCTTGTAAAGCAACAATTGATTGTCTTGTCATCGTTGAATTTGTGATCACAACATTTCTCCACATCAGAGGTCGGCACAAAGAGAACATGATTAAAATGTGAGTGTAATTGTGGGAAGCAAGTGTATAACCCAAAGCAAAATTGTTAGTAATATTTTCAAGTTTAAAATACTAATATGTTGATATACATATGTAGTGGAAAATATAGAAAAAATGTACAAATGCCAAATCCCTAAAGACTGCGTATTTAACTTGTCAAATATTCTTCCAAAAATGGAGATCATTTTGAATATTACTGAATCGTACCGTTATATTTCTTTGGATATATAATTGAAACCTGTAAAAAAAGCGACATGACCCTTCTTCTTTAGAAGCTGACAAGCAACTGAATGCATTTCTACTCTCTTTTTTAAGAACTTGGTTGATGTTCGTGTCCTATGTGTGTAAAAAAACGAAAGGTGTTAGGCCCCCCGGGTGCTACTGGTGTCGACCTCTGTTCCACATACGTTATGTACTCTATAAAAAGAGTATGCTATTACCAGATTTACACAATGGTAATTGCAACTTTTTTTCTTTATCCTCCTTTTATGCAAGTTTCAAAAACCCTTTGTATTTAGACGAGAATTTTTAAATTACATTTACACATTTCTAATCAAATTTCTATATGTGCGAGTAAAATTTTATTTTGTTTAGCACAGCAACATATCGAAATTATGCCTTTAAACTTCATTTTATAGTTGGAAAAATTTATTTTCTTTTACCAAAGCAATCATAAAGTTGCCCGGCCACAGATCAAATAATGGTTCAAACTGGCATATTTTGTTAATGTGTTTGGTAAAACTGTACTCACACGTATAGATTGAGAAGAGTTTGACGAATATCAAAATACTTTTGATTTTCGCAGCCTGCATTGCATAAACCATATGTTTTTTTCTTCTTCGCAAAATTTGAAACGTGGCCATGCGCCAATGCGTAATAAAACTGCAAGTAAATTATAATTTACAATTATAATAATTGTAATACATATATACAAGAATAAAAACTTATTTTACTTACGAAAATAAATGCTGCTACAAAAAACTATTTGGTTAAAGAATATTATTGGCGCGTATGGTCGTCTTTAATTGCCGCTCTAGAACACAATAAATATTGGTGTATTTTTATTGGTGCAAGGTTGCCTATCAAACGTTCACATGATTGTCGCACGAGAGTTGCATTTGATTGGGAAAATAAGAACAATATTGTTGTGGTTTGACATATAAGCCAATAAGTTGTGAAATCACACGATTGACGTATAAAATATACCAATAATTGGTGTATTGCGTCAATCGTGTGATCCCACCTTAATATTAAAAATTATAATTTATTTATTTAAGACTAAATCGCTTTATTTAAGAGAACTAAATATTTATTAAATTTAAAATTTATTTAAATATTTTCTTTACAATATAAAATTACTTTACCTTTTCTCAAATCTTAATATTTTTATATAACTATTCTAATTTTTTTTCTTTATATTATTAAAAAAATTCTTTTTTTATTAAACTAATACATATTAATAAAATCTTTTTAATTACTCTTGCATTCTTATACATTTTTTCTGAAATTTTTTAATATAATAAATTTTTTAACTTAATAAACATATCTATGTATATACATATCTACATATATTTATTAATTTTTTTTAAATTTCAACATAACTAATATTATATATTTTTTAGATTGCATGCTTTTATTAATAATAATTCTACTTTTTTAATAATTAATTAAATTTAATAATTTTTTTATTTAATTATCTAATATATAATTTGAATATTTCAACTCTTTTTCTCGTTTTCTCTTATATTAACTCTAAAAAATTCCAATTATTTTGATTATCATTATTATACACAATATAAATCAACGTTTTTGCTTCCAAACTTGGTTCACAATGCCCCGATTTTTAATGTGTGACAACCATTAAAAATTTAAAAGAATGCAATACGCACAAATTTATCATTACATAAATGTTTTGTGCGTTATGAAGATGACTTTGGCTCCTTTTGGATGGTCGATGACAGCGAGTTCGTTAAACGACGTCATCTGTCACGCGGCCGTCCGCGCAAATATGAGCCGTCTTCATCGCCTAATTCTAACTCGCAACAATTTGCCAACACAGTTGCCTCAGCTGTCTCTTGCGATGCATATGATGGCAACAGTATTGGAAATGATCGAAATGCCACCACTAGCCCAGATCCATCGACTGCTAGCTCGTCACGCTTGCGGCGAGCTAACATTAATGGTGGTGGCATTAGCAATAATAAAGCAGGCAGAAAAAATAATGGTAGTGAAAATAATGGCGGTAACGACGACTACGATATCTGCGAAGTTAGCCAAAGAAGTCCAGCCGGATATCAAATTCAGAATTTAAATGGTAGCAATAATACTGGCAGTAATTATAAGCACAACAATAGCTCTTCAAAACAACGCTCTCAAGTTCAAGGTTCTAAAATTGGCATTGCAATTAAAACCAATTTCAACTCAATTAAGGATCACAATTGCATTGTCACTAATAGAATTAATATCAGTGCTGGTGGTAACTCTGGTGTTGTGGCTACAAATAATAATCCTGGCATAGGCGGCATTAGTGATTTTAGCTCCGTTGGAAGCTTAGACGTTGATAATAATACTTTAAATATTGCAAATGCTAATGTCGAAACAGAAGACACTAACAGCTTCGAATTTCAAGCACAGTAAGCAAATATTTTTTTTAAATTCAAAACTTTTTTTTACTATTCTCTTAACTTTTATTGCCTTAATTAATTATATATTTTCTTAATTTTTTTTGTATTAACATCAGAATGTATGCACTTAAAACATATTTATCGAAATACTAAGATTAAATGAACTGGACTGTTCTCATCAGATAATAACTACAATGAATTTGTTAACAAAGTAAACAAAGTCATGCATTCAAGTTTTTACTATACAGTTTCGTTTGTGAGCTTTTTCTGTCCACGTACATCACATACAAAAATCAAAAATTTATTTTCTATAAAACTAATCAATTAAAAAAAAATCAAGCAATTTTCATGAAAATATTTAACAAATTATTTTGTAAGAAAATCTGCTTTACAGCCAGACTCACGATATCGAACGGTAATTTAATAGTGTTTCCACACTGACTAGTTTTAAGATAAATTCAGGTTTTAACTTTAAAGCAGAGCTCGGCATTTCCTATGTACGCGTGCTTTTCAGCCATTACCAAATTTACAACAACGCACTCACACGTATTAAAAACACTCTCAGTCTCGTTTGAGCATTCATTGAAAGAGGTTGTGTTGTCGCATGTTTCTTGCTTTTGTACATGAAGATATGCTCATGCAGGTATGGAAAACTTAATGTTTTTAACATCAGCGTATGGTGTACGTTTTTAGACATGTATATTTCCCAAAAAAAAACAAATTTTTATCTAAAATGCTTTCTTAAATCGATATAATCAAAGAAGTCTAAACGAATTTTACAAATTTTAATTTAATAAACTAATATTTTTAATTCAAATATCATCATTTAAAAATTTAAATTTTCCATGCCTGCATTGTATACATCGTGAGAGTATAAATTTTTCTCTTTTCTTATTTTTCGCTCTCGCAACAACTGACCAATAGCAAGTGTTGCCTGGCTCTGCTTTAAAGCCATTCCGATAACTTTTTAGTTAAAAGCATGTTGTTACCTTTTTTGAATTGGTTTTAATACTATGTTCAGACATAAACTTTTATTGGGTAAATCGCAATAAACGCTATTATTGAGCTCAATATTTCATATAAAGTTTCAAATATATTATTATAATATTGAGTAAAACTTAAAATACAGCACTGTCATAAGTATGTTCAGTGCTCATATTACAGTTTTCCGAACACTTTCTGTTGATATTTGACAACTCGAATGTCAACAACGACAAAAAAATAATAATAAAACAACAACAAAAAAACAAAACAAAATAAAAACAATGTTGTTGAAACAACCAGCTGTTTTGTTCACCAGCTGTCAAATGAATATTGAATGAACTGCGTATATTATTATGTCTGAACACTTAAAATATTGTTCTGAAATAACCGAATATTGACTCAATAAAAGTGCGTGTCTGAACATAGTATAAGTAGGTTTTAAGAAATACAACATTGTTTTCGACATTCGGAATTCAGTGTCACCAAGTTAAAAGTTAGAAAGCAGCTGTTAATTTAAGTGGCTGTAATAAAAATCGTTAATAATAAAATTGTTAAAAATGAATTCAACACCAAAACTAAAAAGATGGAGCAGAAGTTCCCCGTAAATTTTAAATATTATATCACAACACATAAGATAATTTCTATTTTAGAGCAAATTAAAAAATTGTTAGGTTTTCTACAAACAAAAAGAGATCTGTAGTCAAATAAATTTTAGAATGAGAATAAATAAAACCTGTAATGTGCCCGCAAAATCAGGTTTTAATGTTAAATTCAGGTTTTAACTACTACTTTAATTCCACAATGAAATACACAACTGTGTGCCATATGAAATTGACAGTATTTATGACAGCCTGCACAGGTTGAAAATGTTTATTTATCATTATTATTAGGTATTATTATAATTTCAATATTACTATTCATATTACAATTCTTAGGGTCATTATTACAACTTGCCGTTAAACTTGGATTTAGTTAAAGTTACCTTTAGCTAAAGGGAAGTGTAAAGTTACCTTTAACTTATTTTCGTTATTACAACTTACAGATAAAATAATGTTAACTGTTTTTAAAAATATGCCAATGCCGGAATAATGTCGATAAAACTACTCAATTAAAAAACTTTTTTTTAAACGCAGTGGCAACGACCATCTTCGTGTTTTTTGTTGTATATTCTAATTTTGTTTAAATTTTAAGTTGCCATATTGAAAATAATATATAATATGAGAACTTCAAATATAAACTTAACTTTAAAAGTTACCGACAGGATGATCCTCCCGTCAGCTTAACGCTCACTTCTATCTTTTTGGGTACTCATAATAACGAAAAACAATTTATCTGCCTGTTAAAATTCTCCTTTTAGTTAACGGCAAGTTGTAATAATGGCCCTTAATATTATTATTTATGTATTAATATTATTGTTATAATAAATATTGTGAAGGTTAATTGTTATTTCAATGGACTATATATGGCGACAATGGAAGGAGTTGAAATGCCAAGTCAACGCTGCTTGTGCCCTAGGTCCGTAAGTAACATTGATCTGGGAACCTGATTCCTTATGAAAATCGCGGAACTCGCCTTTCAAAATTGGTACCAAACGAAAATATTTCAAAAAATAAACAAAAGTCACCGCGACCACCCTGATATTCACAATTGAGTCAACCGGACGAATTCCCGATATTTATTATCGGGAAAAAAATTAAAAAAAATTTAAAAATGAAAATATTTAAATTTTGCCAATGGAATAAATTTAATAAATTAAATTTAAAATGAAATAAAAAACAACAAATTTAAATTTTTCTTTAATTTACAGTTACAAACAATAACTCAACTTTAAATACTTTAAATACTTACAAAAAATTAATAAATAAATGAATAAAAAATCAAAAGGAAACCCATAAGTAAATTCTATTTCTTTAATTTCACTCAAATTTAAATCAAAATTTCTATTTACTTAAAGATCTGTTAAAAAAAATTCAGATCTATCAATAATGGAAGTAAATAACACCTATTTATGGGTATCACTACGGTGACCAGACGTTCTGTATTATACAGAACAGTACTGTATTTTAGAGCCCTGTTCTGTATAAATTATTCTTTGCTAAAAAACGTGAAAATGTTCTGTATTTTATTTAGTGTTCTGTATTTGTTCAGTATTTCGCTATTTTTTCAGTTTTACATAAGAAACGCAGAGAAAAATACATAAATATTAAAAAATTCTGACACAAATGTAGGTAATAAATTTTTTTCAACTATAAACATTTACCAAAAATGATAAGTAGTGTCGATATTTTTGATTGTTCAAATCATAACAACATAAAAATATATCCAATACTTGTTCGTTTTTTTATACCACTGAAAGATGTGCAAGTACAAATACTAAAGGGTCGGCCATCTAACGTTTTTTTTCTTCAACTAGAGCTTATTTCGTGAATGGTAACACTTAGCTCATATCTGATTTGACAGATAATTAGTTTTATCCTTCCGCTGAACGAATATGGTTGTGTATACGCTTGAACCGCGCTGGGAAATATTGCGACATTACTTTGAAAATCATGGTAATGTTGCGGATTTTGGAAGAAGAGAAGCAGCGTCAGCTCCGTATGTAAACAAGCAAAATTGTCGCATTTGGGGTACAGAAAACCCACACGCACACATTGAAAAGACGACGCAACGAGTCACTGTTTGGTGCGGATTTTGGTCTAGAGGCATAATTGGGCCATTTTTCTTCGAAAATGAGCAAGGAGTGGCCGTTACAGTCAATACCGATCGTTATCGGGCCATGTTGAACGAATTTTTCTTCACAAAAATTGAAGAGGAGGATATTGGCAACATTTGGTTTCAACAGGACGGCGCTACGTGCCACACAGCCGAAGCTACACTCGATGTTTTGCGCCCTGTTTTTGAAGATCGCATTATCATCCGCAGGGAAGCCGCCGTGGTCTAGTAGGTAGTGTGTTGGCTTATTAGACGAAATGCCCGAGTTCGCATTCCAGGTCAGACATCAAAATATGAAAATATTTCTTCGGCGACTTCCTCTCAGCAGATTTCTGGCAAAAACTCTGAAAGTAAAAATTGCCATGAAAAGCTTCTCCATAAATCTGTCGTTCGGAGTCGACTTTAAACTGTAGGTCCCACCATTCACGTATAAAATTAACGCACACAACACGAGTGGTGTTGAGAAGCTAGGCCGTAATCCTGACTGAAGGGTTGTAATGGCCAATTATGTATGTATGTTATGTATTATCAGCGGCAGAGCTGATGTCGTTTGGCCACCTCGGAGCTGCGATTTGATACCGTTGGACTATTATTTGTGGGGTGCCGTCAAAGATAAGTGTTACGCCGACAAGCCAGAGACAATTAACGCTTTAAAGCACACTATTCGTGAAGCCATTTGTGGAATACAGCTGCACACAATCGATAATGTGCTTAAAAATTGGACTGATCGTGTAGGCTACTGCATGGCCAGCCGAGGCAGCCATTTGAATGAAATTATTTTCCATTATTAACCGGAAGTATTGCATTTTCAAATAAAAAAAGAAATTTGAGAAAATATTCAGTAGTTTTTTTTTAAGCATTTTTAAAAAAAAAAGTTATTTGGTGGACCCTTTATTTATTATTTGCTTTCTTTTTGTACTTTATTAAATTGAATTAATAAATTTTTATTTTTCTAACAATCAATATAATAATGTTTAAAATTTTATTGACAATTGAAATTTTGTTGGTTAAAAATAACCTGTGTTAGAAAATGGTGGTTAGTGTATTTTATTTTCTCCTGTTCTGTATTTTGCTGGAAAAAATATGGTCACCGTAGGTATCACTCTCATGTACTCGGTGAATTTGAAGAAGCGTTATACAAGGGAATGTGCTTTGGTATTTAGCCAACTCACCATCACCAATCATCACAACAATAGTTGTGTTATAATATCAACCAATATCAAACTGGATGGTTGAACTCTATGCTCAACTGTAATATTCACACAACAATTTAATATCCTAGTAACTTTTGACTTTGTTATAACCAGGGACTAAAAATAATTGTTATTTTTTTCATTTAGAAAAAAAGGTTATGCAAAATTTCCCTTTATGTTTTGTTAGGGAATTTTTAACCGTTATCATGAGATGTATATTATTTTGGTCGCCGCAACCAATATAAATGAGAAATATATTTTTTTGGTTATGAATAGTAGTTATAACAATCGAAAAAAAATTGGTTGCCAATAACCATTATCAAAAATAGTTTAACTTTTTGGTTAGTGTATTGCTATCAATTTGGACAGATTTTTTAAAAACAATTTAACACAAGTTACCGTTACTTATTACTGAGCATATAAGTTAACGAATGGGTTAATCAATGAAGTTTTTTCTATTGTTTTGTTACCATGCGGAAAAATTTTAAAATGAACTCATTGATTTTCTCTCTTTCTTTCTTGACAACATTAATAAATAAGTTTTTTTTTCTCCTTTCTCGTTTATACTTTTAGTTATCACTATGTAAGGTTATCATAAAATAATTCTATTGATCTCTTTTTAACCAATTCATACTCCTTTGTCGCTAAGTAAATATAAAATTATTTTATTGATCTTACTTTCTTACTACCTATGTCAGCTATTGTAAAATATATTGTCTCTCCTTTTCTAATGATATTTTTGTTACTATGCAAAGTAATTGTAAAATAATTTTATTAATTTTGTTGTTTTTTTATTCATGTTCCGTTTGCCGGTTAGTTACAAAATTGATTGATATTTTACTTTTTTAAAAATAACTAAATTTAGTCTGTTTGGTGGACCGTTTGTTTAAAGACGTTTGTAAATTTAAAAAGAAGTTAAAATTTAAAAATAATACATAGTAATAAAAAGGTGGACAATATTAATATTGTGAATATTTAAAATATTTAATAATTAATTAATAATAATAATTAATATTTAAAAATATTTAAAAATCATCTAAATTCTACATAGTAGAAGGAACTATATTAATATTGTGTAAAAATATTGTGAATATTTAAAATATTTAATAATTAATTAATAATAATAATTAATAAGAACAATAATAATAATTAATATTTAAAAATATTTAAAAATCATCTAAATTCTACATAGTAGAAGGAACTATATTAATATTGTGTAAAAATATTGTGAATATTTAAAATATTTAATAATTAATTAATAATAATAATTAATAAGAACAATAATAATAATTAATATTTAAAAATATTTAAAAAATTATCTAGATTCTACATAGTAGAAAAAAGAATAAAATACTTAGTATTTTAAAGTGAATAAATTAAAATCAAAACAACAACAACATTTAAAACTTTAATTACAATTACAATAAAAATTAACTGGCGCCCAACAACTTTAACCCACTTAAACTATCGACCTGAAAATCTGTATAGTATTGTCTGTTGCTGTGTGGACTTTTCGAGATCACATTGGACCAGCGTAAGCGGATATTGGATAATTTTTATTAATAATTGTATTCATAATATTAATAATTTGTAATATTAGTTTACTTTCTTAATTATATCGATATATTATATGGTAATTTCCCTAATTTGCAAAGCATATGAAAAATTCTGTATTTTTTTGATTTTAATGAATATCAAAAATCTGATCGAAAGTTTAAACAATTTAAGAATACAGGAAGATCAGCGCGAAATCATGGATCCTAATACTTTACAGTCGTTGGTTTCTGCGGCAATTAGAGAAGCCACTGCACAAAACCGTCGAGAATTTCAAACTACCGTAGATGAACTCACACGTAGATTAACATTACTGGAAACTCCTACAGTTAGAAAAGAACACAAAGAAATTGAGATAGTATCAGGCGTTGAATGCAACGAAACCTTAGATGTTGTGAAGTCTGTACCAGAATTTTGCGGAGATTCATCTAGGTACATTTCATGGCGTCAAGCCGCAATTACAGCCCACAAGTTGTACGAAGGATACGTAGGGAGTTCGAAATATTATCGGGCTATAGCTATACTACGAAATAAAATAGTTGGCAAAGCTGATACTGTTTTGAGTTCATATAACACAGTTCTAAATTTTCATGCGATTTTGGAGAGATTAGACTTCGTTTATGCTGATAAGCGATCTGTTTTTACCCTTGAACAAGAATTGTCTACCCTTACCCAGGGTTCTAAGACTATTATCGACTTTTATAACGAGGTAGAAGAGAGACTTAATTTAATAATTAATAAAACTTTAATGGTTTACGAGGGAGATAATAATCTAATAGCATCACTTAACAACAAATATAGGCAGGATGCACTTCGAGTATTCATTTCTGGTTTAAAAAAACCTTTGTGTGATATTCTTTTTACGTGCAAGCCGTCTGATATGCCAATGGCTTTAGCAATAGCTCAGGAGATGGCGACAAATAGAAGTCGATATAATTTTGCTCGCGCTTTTAATACAGGCTTAAATGAACAATTTTCTTCTAATTATCGTAGTCCAGTTTCAAATCAAAATTTTAGACATCCGTTATACAATCCATCTGTTTTAACTAATTCTTACTACCCAACACTAAATCAAAATATTTCGGGTTATCCTTTTCATAATCAATCAACCCCTTCAAATCCTTTCTTGCTTAGAGCTCAACCACCACAACTTGTACCCAGTTATCAAAACAATAACATGCCTCGTAATAGTATTCGTTGGCAAACGGCACCGAGATTTCAACAACCGTTACAAAATAATATTCGGCCTCCGCAAGGTTTTCAGTTAACTCCAGGTTTCCAACCTCAAGTTATCGATACAGACGTAAGTATGAGAACTGTAGGTACAACTCAGAATAATATTAATTCTCAGAGAAAACAGATTGGATCAGTTAAGGTTCCTAATGATACGCATAGGGTTTACCATTTGTCAGAAAATCAGGCTGAGAATAATATTTCTCCTGAAGAGTTGCAGGAAGGTGTTGTCGAGTACATTGAAGAAGACCAGGTTAATTTTTTAGACATAGGTCCCTCCTACCCTACGTGGAGAGGGAATTTAGAGGAAGAAAATTAAAGTTTTTGGTGGACACTGGTTCATCTAAAAACTACATTAAAGATTTAAAAATATTCCCACTCGAAATGACCGTTAAAAGTCCTGTTTTAGTGAAATCCGTCCATGGAGAAAATTTGGTTAAACGCAAAGCACCAGTAAAAGTATTCAATAAGGTCACAGATTTTTTTATACTTCCATGTCTTACTACATTTGATGGCATCATAGGTTTTGAACATCTCAAGGATATTAAAGCACATATAGACACCAATAATAGTATGTTGAGTTATGAGGATGGTCAAGAAAAATTAAGTTTTTTTTATTGCAATGAGACCAATTATATCTCAGTTGATTTTGACAGTGTTCCGGAAAATGTTCGCAATGAATTTTTGATGGTTTTGGAAAAGTTTGAAGGTGTTTTTGCTACCCCTAACGAAGCACTTCCATACAATACAGCAGTTGTTGCAAGTATAAGAACTAAGGATGAGGAGCCAGTTTATTCTAGATATTATCAATATCCTATGGCTATGGTAGATTTTGTCAATAAGGAAATAGAGGAATTGCTAGCAAACAATATTATAAGACCATCTCGATCAGCATACAACAATCCCGTATGGGTAGTTGACAAAAAGGGTCTGGACGAAAACGGCAAACCAAAGAAACGATTAGTTATTGACTTCCGAAAACTAAATTCAAAGACGATCTGTGACAAGTATCCAATCCCTGAAACTTCTGTTATTTTGGCCAACCTTGGTAAAGCGAAAATTTTTACTACTTTAGATTTGAAATCCGGGTTTCACCAAATTAATCTAGGAGAAGAAGATAGGGAGAAAACCGCATTTAGCATCAGTAATGGGAAGTACGAATTTTGTAGGCTACCATTTGGGCTTAAAAATGCACCTGGTATATTTCAACGTGCTATAGATGATGTACTGCGTGAAGAAATTGGCAGGTGCTGCCACGTCTATATTGATGATATCATCATATTTTCTGACACGGAGCAGAAACATATAGATGATATTGGAAGGATATTGGAGAGACTTTATAATGCAAATATGAGAGTTTCGCTAGAAAAGTCCAGATTTTTTAGAACATCTGTTGAGTTTTTGGGTTTTACGGTTTCAACTGCTGGAATTAGAACTTGTCCTGATAAGGTTAATTCGATTGTCAATTACCCCACACCCTCATCCCTACGCGGGTTAAGATCTTTTCTTGGTTTGGCTGGGTATTATAGAAAATTCGTTAGAGATTATGCAGCAATTGCAAAGCCTTTGACGAAATACCTAAGGGGAGAAAATGGTCATATAGGTGCAAGGCAGTCAAGGAATGTAAAGATAGCTTTGGATCGTGAAGCCCTGGAGGCATTTAATAAGATAAAACAAATTCTCGCTTCGGAAGAAGTTTTGCTGCTATATCCTGACTTCGAAAAACCTTTTGATTTAACTACTGACGCGTCTTCACACGCTATTGGAGCCGTGTTATCGCAAGGTGGTCGTCCGATCACAATGGTTTCGAGAACCTTGTCCCCAGCAGAAGAAAGTTATGCGGTAAATGAGAGAGAGTTACTGGCAATTGTGTGGGCATTGAAGAGTCTTCGAAATTACCTTTACGGTGTTAGTAAGCTAAATATTTTCACGGACCATCAACCCTTAATATTTGCAATTTCTGAAAGAAATTCCAATTCGAAATTAAAAAGATGGAAAGCATTCATTGAAGAATATGCACCGACGTTTTACTATAAACCTGGCAAGGACAACGTCGTTGCCGATGCGCTTTCCAGGCAATACAACAACATGATTTACAATTTATCGTCCAGTTCGTCCTTGGAAGCTGTAAATAGCGAGAATTCTTATACGGAAGTAATATTAACAGTGGAGAACCCACTTAATTGTTTTCGGAATCAGATTATTCTTACTCAAGGCTTAGAGTCCAATGAACAGACGAAAATAATTTTCAAAGACCGAATTCGTCATACAATAACATTTACAGATATCGGGGATGCTTTTGGTGTTTTAAAACGAGCAGTTAACCCTAATGTAGTGAACGGTATTTATTGTGAACTACAAATCTTAGCTAAAATTCAACATTTTTTGGTTACAGCGTACCCCTCTGTCAAATTTCTCCACACAAATAAATTTGTAACGGATATATTTAACACCGATGATCAAGTAGAAATTCTGAATAATGAGCACAATCGAGCGCATCGTGCACTATCTGAGAATGTTAAACAGATAATACAAGACTATTATTTTCCAAACATTAGAAAGAAATTGAAGGAACTAATTCGCAACTGTAAAATTTGCAACGAGGCTAAGTACAATAGACATCCAAAAAGACAGGAGATATCAGAAACCCCCATTCCTTCTTACCCAGGTGAAATATTACATATAGACATTTACTCGACAGACGGAAAGCACTTTCTGACATGCGTGGATAAGTTTTCAAAGTTTGCAATTGTAAAGCCAATAGCCTCGAGATCGATAGTAGACGTTAAGCCTGCTCTTCAAGAAATTTTAAATACCTACAATAGTACAAAAACAGTTGTTTGTGATAATGAGAAGTCATTAAACTCCGAATCAGTCAAGACCTTATTGAAAAACTTTTATGGAGCTGAAATTGTTGCTGTCCCACCACTACACAGCACATCAAACGGTCAAGTAGAGAAATTCCATAGTACCCTTTCGGAAGTTGCAAGATGTATTAAGCTAGAGTACTCCATAACTGATACTACAGATCTTATCCTAATAGCTGTTTTAAAATATAATCGATCTATACACTCCGTTGTTAAGCTAAAACCCATAGATATATTTCACTCAATTTCTGACGAGTTAAAGGCTTTCGTAAAGAACAATTTAATTACCCAACAGAAAAAGGACTTAAAATTCCATAATAAAGAAAGAATTACACGAATTTTCGAACCTGGACAAAAGGTTTTCGTTAAGGTCAACAAAAGACTAGGGAACAAATTCAGTAAAGTTTATGTTGAGAAAGTAATACAAAAGGATTTAGGATCCACGGTTCAAATCGAAAATAAAATTGTTCACAAGGACAATATTCGCTAATATTTCATATCCAATTTGTGTCCTGTAATGGAAGTTTAAACTTTCGACCTGCTATAAACTGCCTATAATCATTTTTAGAAATTTTAATTTAATTTAAAAAATACATGTAACCAAGTAAAGAAATTATATACATAGTTGCTTTCTAAAAATTAAATATTGTAATTTTAACATAATTATGTAAGTTTAATATTTACATATTTTCTCAGTCGAGGACGACTGATGCTTAAAGGGGGGAGAAGTTAACGAATGGGTTAATCAATGAAGTTTTTTCTATTGTTTTGTTACCATGCGGAAAAATTTTAAAATGAACTCATTGATTTTCTCTCTTTCTTTCTTGACAACATTAATAAATAAGTTTTTTTTTCTCCTTTCTCGTTTATACTTTTAGTTATCACTATGTAAGGTTATCATAAAATAATTCTATTGATCTCTTTTTAACCAATTCATACTCCTTTGTCGCTAAGTAAATATAAAATTATTTTATTGATCTTACTTTCTTACTACCTATGTCAGCTATTGTAAAATATATTGTCTCTCCTTTTCTAATGATATTTTTGTTACTATGCAAAGTAATTGTAAAATAATTTTATTAATTTTGTTGTTTTTTTATTCATGTTCCGTTTGCCGGTTAGTTACAAAATTGATTGATATTTTACTTTTTTAAAAATAACTAAATTTAGTCTGTTTGGTGGACCGTTTGTTTAAAGACGTTTGTAAATTTAAAAAGAAGTTAAAATTTAAAAATAATACATAGTAATAAAAAGGTGGACAATATTAATATTGTGAATATTTAAAATATTTAATAATTAATTAATAATAATAATTAATATTTAAAAATATTTAAAAATCATCTAAATTCTACATAGTAGAAGGAACTATATTAATATTGTGTAAAAATATTGTGAATATTTAAAATATTTAATAATTAATTAATAATAATAATTAATAAGAACAATAATAATAATTAATATTTAAAAATATTTAAAAATCATCTAAATTCTACATAGTAGAAGGAACTATATTAATATTGTGTAAAAATATTGTGAATATTTAAAATATTTAATAATTAATTAATAATAATAATTAATAAGAACAATAATAATAATTAATATTTAAAAATATTTAAAAAATTATCTAGATTCTACATAGTAGAAAAAAGAATAAAATACTTAGTATTTTAAAGTGAATAAATTAAAATCAAAACAACAACAACATTTAAAACTTTAATTACAATTACAATAAAAATTAACTTATACATATGAATTTTGTTTTTTAATTTCCATTCTTCATGTCTAAAATAGTGAATAAAGTATTGATAGATGATCTAAAATGACCAAAAAAATCTAATTAATTGTGATAATGGTTATTGGTAACCAAAAAAAATTTTTGGTTGCTATAACGGTTATTCGTAACCAAAATAAAAATAAATCTCACTTAAATTGGTTACATTGACCAAAATTAAATATATCTTAAAATAATGGTTAAATACAACCAATATTTTTATTTGTCAATTTTAAGAGTTAAATGAGAGTTTTTCGCCATTTTTCTTATAACCGTTACGTCCCTGGTTATAACCCAAGACAAGTTGGTATAACAGTGCATAAAAAGAACAATTTGGTTCTTATATTCGATAAATTGACAAAGTGTGCCAGTGCTAACGAAATTATAACACACCACTTTGTGAATTTATATGCACTGTTATAAATATTATATACAGGTAAAGTTCTGTTAGACTAGACAGCAAAACTTTACAGGTAAATAAAATTACCACCAAATAGAAAATATAAAAGCAAAAGTAAAATAAAAACAATTTTACCTTATTTAAATTAGTGGGATAGAGATATCGCAAAAAAGTAGCAATAAAAAATACCACAGCTTAAATAAACTTACATTAAGATGTTATATAAAAGCTTAACCCCTGGAGTACTAAGAACGATTTTTGACATAAAATACGGAGTGGGATCACTAAGCTCCACCAAAGAAAAATGGGCTTTTGTTGTTTATATGTTAGCATAAAAGAACTAAAAATATTATTTTTAAAGTAAAAAATTATTATTAGTTTTCAGTTTTTATTTTTAATTAATGTAGCGCTCCTGTAGTCGCCGTAGTATAGTAGGTAGTGTGTTGGCTTATTAGACGTAAAGCACGTGTTCAAACCCCAGGTCAGCCATCAAAACGAAATATGAAAAAGAATATTTCTTCGGCGACTTCCTTTCAGCAGATTTCTCGCAAAAACTCTGAGAGTAAATAAAGCTGCCATGAAAAAGTTTCTCAAAAATCTGTCGTTCGGAGTCGACTTTAAGCTGTAGGTCCCGCCACTCACGTATAAAATTAACGCACACAACATGAGTGGTGTGAGAAGCTAATAATCCTGACTGGAGGGTTGTAATGGCCAATTATGTATGTTATGTTATGTATGTAGCGCTCCAGCTGTTATAAGTAGTCCAAGAAATGCATCCAATTCACATTCAGTTCAGTTTTCAAGCATTCTATTGGCTTCTTCGTTAGTATGAAGATAAATTTTCTTTTTGATAGTTGGTGTTATAAGATGGTTTAATATTTCATCAATTTCGCTAGCATCACTCATGTAACTAGTTACTCCTAGGGTAACATTCACAATAATGCATGCTAACCTACGCGTTTGTGGAAACGGCTTCAAAGACCAAACTTTCCGCATTCAAAGGAAAAGCAACATCATTTTCAATTTCATTAATATCCGGAAGAATATCTTCTACTTTTTCTTCTTCTTCTTCAATCTCCTCTTCCGTTTCACTATCTTCACTTACATAATTAGTACCTATATAATTAGAACTGTCACTGTCCCAACCTAATTCTCTATCGTTAGAAACCTCTTCACTGCCATTTATATAGTCTTCTATCTGTTGCTGGAATAGTTTTTTTTGTAGTTTTCCATTTTTAGTCCTAAAAAATCAACGAAAATTTGTAACGTAAAGTACGACGAGGGGTAACTTAGGTACCCCGAACGAAAAACTTACCTTCTAATTACAAGCCGTTTGATATTCACATGCTAATTTTAAGTTTTTATATAGACAGAAAAAAATTATTTCCGAAGTTATTAAAGAAAAACTTAGATTGGGGGATCTAAGGTGCCCTATTCCAATACAGTCAACCCTCCTATGACGCGGTGAGTGCGTACCGCGTTATATAGAAACCGCGCTATAAGAAACTCGGATTTCACCGTACAAACCAGGCAAAGTCGTAGCGCGTTCTATGGAAACCGCGCTATAAGAAACTCAGAATTAGTACAAATCTCATCATTCGTACCGCGTTATATGCAGACCAAGAAATACAAAAGGCAAGAGAAATTATAAATTATTTTTATTGGATTCAAGAGTTCATATAAGGATTGATAAAAAAATGAAATAAAAACTAAACTAAAACACTGCAAGGAGCTTATGGGATGTTGTTGAACGGAAACCGCGCTGTAAGAGTACCGCGTTATAGGAGGGCTCCGCGTTATATGGAAACCGCATTTTGAAAGTACCGCGTTATAGGAGGGCTGTCGCAATTTCAGCCCCGCGTTATATGGAAACCGCGTTCTGAGAGTACCGCGTTATAGGAGGGTTTACGTAGTTTCGAAGATTTATTCTTATCGTCCCAGAACATATAGGTTGGATTCGAGACTAGAGCTGCAAAACCATCAATGATACTATCGATAGTTGTATTTTTATTGAACATCGATGGTGTTTTTTCGATTGAAATTTAAGCTATCGCAGACAAAAATTTACGCTTTACGATATTGTACCGCCAACTTGTACGAAATCAGAATTGACCAATTTACACTACTGTGTATGTTGTATTGATAAACTTTTTGTCTGTGAACACTGTATACTGAATACTGTATTACAAAATATTAGTCTTCATAATTTGATTTTCAAGCAACAAAATGAAAAATAGTACAGAAAAAGGTAAATTAATTAAATATCTGCATGAACAATATAATTTTGAGATGTTTATGGTTGACTCAAGTCACTTAAAAATTCATTTGTATTTTTCATCTCAATTAGTGTACAATGTGGTAGCACAAAATCTTAAAACTTTTTAAAAACGTGTGAAAAATATGTGTGTAAGTGTATCGCATTTTTGTATGAAAATTAGCAACAACAAGCATACACTATTTATTTACGTCCAACAATACACTCAATACAATGATATAAGGGCTTCTGGGAACTGTCTAAATGAATGTTCAGCAAAGCTGACTCCATACTTTCTGATCATAACAGTTGTTTCCAAAATTATTGGGTATCTCAAATTTACTGCCGATTTCAGAATTAGAACTTTTGTTTTTTATTCTAAGGATTACAAATATTTCGTTTATTTATAACGTGTAGAGCTGCAAAACTATCGGTAGACGGTCCATTTGCGGTTTCCATATAACGCGGTTTCCGTTCAACAACATCCCATATGAATGAATCTACTAATTAGATATTTGGGCAATTCACACAACTTTGTATCGTGTATGTTGTATTGAATACATTTGTTTGTTTGTGAACGCTCAATGCTATGCCGTATTGTGTATTTCGTGGCATTCAAACAATTTGATAGACCGAAACCAACTTAACTTTTCAAAAACATATGAAAACATATACACATTTTTTTCATTCACACAATTTGATAGCACGAAACCAATACAACTTTTAAAAACATATGGGAAAAATGTGTATAAGTGTATCGGATTTTTATATGAAAATTATCAACAACAATCATACACTGTTGTATGTTCTTCCAACAATACAATGAATACAACGATACAAAGCCTTGTGTGAATTGACCAATTATAAGAGGGTTTAATATGAGTTTTATTTTCGTCGCAAAAGCACAGCACAGTTTTTCTTATTTTTGTTGGAAAACAGTCTTTTAGGTTATGTTAAATTTTTTTATCAATACTTATTATTAATTTATCTTGTCTTGGTCTCCATATAACATGGTACGAATGATATGATTTGTACTAATTCCGAGTTTCTTATAGCGCGGTTTCCATACAACGCGGTACGCACTCACCGCGTTATAGGAGGGTTGACTGTATATTATTTTCAGTAAGGCAACTTCAAATTTAAACAAAATGAGCATACACAACAAAAAAAAACGACTCCCGTCGTTGCCACTGCATTAAAAAACTTGTTTAATAAACAGTTTTATCGACAATGATCCGGCACTGCCATATTTTTAAAAACAGTTAACATTATTTTATCTGTAAGTTGTAATAACGAAAATAAGTTAAAGGTAACTTTACAGTTCGCTTTAGTTAAGGGTACCTTTAACTAAACCCAAGTTTAACTGCAAGTTGTAATAATGGCCCTTACATACATATGCACATACATAATTGGCCATTACAATCCTTCAGTCAGGATTACGGCGTTGCTTCTCAACACCACTCATGTTGTGTGTGTTAGTTAATGTTATACATGAGTGGCGGGACCAACAGTTTATTTATTTTATTTATTTATTTATTTATTTATTTCATATCACATACAACAATAAATTAATCCTTTAAATTACAGTATGTGATTATATGATCATTACAAAAAATAGAAAAGTTATTATACAATAAACTAAAACTAAAACAAATTAAAACTAAAACTAAAACAAATTAAAAGAAACAATATCAGAATATATGTATACAAACAAGAATAAAAACAAACAAACAAGAATAAAAATATGCGCATATATATATGTAATAATTTAAAATTAAAATTTTGAAAATAGCATTTTTTTAAATTGCAAAGCGTTGCCATTGATTTGTAGTTGGTTTGGTAACGAGTTCCACAGCCGTATTGTATTCGTAAAGAACTGCCTCTCAGATATTAAAGTCTGATATCTTAACTGAATAATCTGCTTTCCTCTGTTCGATCTTGCAAATTGAATTCGATTAAACAAATAAGATGGTTCTTGAGTGTAGATAACTTTGTGAAGCAAAATTAATGCTTTGATTTTAAGTAAATCCATTAATCCAACACCATATAATGATTTAGAATACTGAGAAGTACCATCATATCTTCTTATGCCATAGACATATCTAAGAATTGCATTATACGCAACAGTTAACCTAGTTTTACTTATTGAATCACAATAAGCAAAAATTTCGCAGCCATATAACAACTTGGGCATTAAGTACGTTTTCGCAAGAAGCACTCGAATATTAAGAGGTGTAACATGTTGAAGGGGATATAGCGTTCGAAGCATAGAAAAAATTGTTCCGGAGACAGCATTTATGTGGATATTCCATTGAAGGGATTTGTTAAAAATTATACCAAGGTTTTTCGCTGATTCTATTATTGAAATATTTTGATTTCCTAAAATGATCGGAGTATCAACGACAACATTCTGATTTCCTTGGGCTATAATTAGGCCCTTTGACTTT
Organism: Sarcophaga rosellei; assembly: GCA_930367235.1. Taxonomy (NCBI): domain Eukaryota; kingdom Metazoa; phylum Arthropoda; class Insecta; order Diptera; family Sarcophagidae; genus Sarcophaga; species Sarcophaga rosellei. Next base: position 3,019,601 of record OV884022.1, on the reverse strand, counting down.
ATAGGATTCAGATATAAGCCATTTGACGTTGCCCAGTAATGTATTCTGGCAAGGTCCTCATTAAGTCTTGCACAGCAGTCATCAATTGAGTCCTTTTTACAATTTATATATATTTGTACATCATCCGCGTAAATGTGGATATTCCTATACAACAGACAATTAGGTAAATCATTTATGTACAAAGTAAACAGTAGTGGACCAAGAATAGAGCCCTGCGGTACTCCTTTAGGGACGGGCATGGGAGTAGATATGGTTTCGCCAGCAGAGACAGACTGATATCTATCAGTGAGATAGGTTTTTATTAGCGATGATGCACTCGAAGAAAAATAAAAATTGTCATATATCTTTTTATAAAGTATGTTATGGTTTACAGAGTCGAATGCTTTTGAATGGTCTAGGAGTACCAGGAGTGTGATACCACCATTATCAATATTGGATCTTATATCCTCAGATACACTCAACAGCGAGGAAACACAGCTGTGACCTGTTCTAAATCCAGATTGTTTGCTAAAGAGCAGCTGGTGGTCATTTAAATACGTACTAATTTGGTTGTGTAACAGTCGTTCAAATACTTTAGATAAAAATGGAAGTATCGATATGGGACGATACTCATTTGATGATTTAGGCACGGGAATGACCTTAGCATGTTTCCAACTGTTAGGAAAGAGGCTGGTAGTGATAACAGTGTTAAATAAATGCGTAATATAGCGTGATATCCTAGGTAGTAAAAGTTATATGAATTTAGGATGGATTTGGTCAAAGCCAACTGCATTTGAAGTCACTGATTTACAGCATAGAACGACATCATCTTCATATACTCGAGAAAACTCGAAGCGGTGTAAGGAGGAAATTCCTGGGGACTGCTGCGGTAGCTCAGAGACAAGAGCTGATTGAACCTCATTTAAAGGCATTGGAGATGGGATATTCAGAAAAGATTTATTAATTTCATTTGGGTCAATGCTGCAAACTGGGGTAATTTTGTTTCCAATGCCAATCTCACGAATTGTTCGCCATTTTTTCCTTGAGTCTACAGCTGATCTAAAACGGGTCTCATAATATGAACTTTTTGCGTCATAAATAGTCTTGTTGACGAATCTACGGGCCCTGCGGTATTCTTCGTATAGCTCCGAAGTTCTAAGCCTTTTCCAACGTCTATAAATATCATCACGAGTTCTAATCTGATGTTTGATAGTCGAACTAAACCAGTTTTTCCTAGAGCTGTAACCACGGTTAGTTCTCAAGGGTATGGAAATATCATACAAGTTGATAAGGTTACTATTAAGGAAGTAGAGTTGATCATCAGCAGATGGCATATTATATATATTGTTCCATTCTATTGAGTTGTAGCATTCCTCCAGCAAGTGATAATTAACGTTTCGAAAGTCTCGATAGTAAATAGTAGTTTCATCTCTATGAAAATGGAAATCATATGATATGTAAATAAGATCATGTTTAGAAAATGTTGGTGCGCTTATCTGATCAAACAGATAAAGTCGACTCCGAACGACAAATTTATTTTGAGAAACTTTTCATGTCAATTTTATTTACTCTCAGAGTTTTTTTCAGAAATCTGCTGAGAGGAAGTTGCCGATGAAATATTTCTTCATATTTCGTTTTTTGATGTCTGACCGATGGCCCTTAACGTCATTAAATTTTGTTGAAAACATGGCAACACAATTAATTAATGCATAATGCAACTGTATATATATTTTTGGATCACATTTAAATTTTTTTGTTCTTAGTTGTTTAAGGCTCAGTTGGCCGACCGTAACGGAATGTAACGCAGTGTAACAGTAACGTCTACTTAACGCAAGAATGCGTGCAATTATACAAACAAACCAAAAAACTAATATTGAATGTCATAAAAATTGCGGAAACTAAAAAATAAAAATATGGATTTAGAAAACATGTTTATGGGTTTGAGTTTCTTAAATTTTTAAAGACTTTTTATTTTCATTTTTTAAACAGATTTTCACGTTTTCACAACTTTTATCGCATTTATTATGGCGCCTTTTCATTTTCATTAATCCAGCTGTTATCAGCAGTTAATTCAGTGCTGTCACTACAGTGTTTTTAGATTAACTTTATATTTATTTAAATATTTTTACATACTTTTATGTTCTGTTTCTGTAAGACAAATAATTTCACTTTCACACAAACAAAACACTCAATTTTGGCTTTTATGTTTCCTACATACATACATATACATTGTACATACATTGTACAACCAAGCAAGTGAAATCGTTTAGCTTACATAAACAGGTCAGGTATTTCGAAAACCGAATTTATGCGAATGTTTAAACGTTTTTTTATCTAGGAACAGTTTGACCGTAGTCTAGTATGCAGTGTGTTGACTTATTAAATAATATGCAAAGAGTTATTCTTTTTCGTTTTAAATGTTATTTAAAAAAAATTACAAAGTCTATTCCTTTTATTATCAATGAATGAAATCCATGGTTGTGCTATAGTTATGAAACGTAGGTACAAATTTAATGAATATAGAATATAATTCAAACATAATGACTTAATTCATACAAACTGAGATTTAAAAGTCGTCATGGAATGAAGTAATGAAATTGCCCTTCAAATTAGGTTATTCGGGGTCGCTTAAGACGTTATATTTTTAATCCCATAAAAGACTGGAAGAGCAAAACTAGAAATAGTTCAGTCAAAAAGCCCTACCTCAAATGCAACTGACATAGTCATTGCGAAAGTCAAGCAATATATCGATGAGATTTGATAGTGTCATGACCAAGTAGTGCAAGTTATGGAAAAAACATTCGGAACAGCTATAAAATATTCCCTCAAATAATCTCAATATTCGAATAATGTTATCGAACTTTCTTGAAATTTGTTATGCTAACAACGAAATGACAGAATATGAAGTTTTTTTTTAACAGTTAAATCGCTTGAATACATGAAGTTGTGCTTTAGTTATCTGATATAATTTGTCAAATTATTATTGAAATGTGACGGTAAAAACAAAAAAATCTTTTGAAATTTTTAAATAAAAATTTTACATTTTTAATTGCATACACTTTAGAAGTTTAGTTATAAATAATACTTATAAATACTTTGATTTTTAAGGTTTGTAATTTTTTTACATTTATATGTACTATAAATTAATGTTGTTAAAAACTATTTTTAAAATATATTGTTATATAAAGACTTTTTTTCTTTGATTACATTCTTATATTTTTTTATAAAGTGAAGAATCTACAATCTATATCTTAAATATTTCTATACTATTTTTATTTAAAAGATTACTTACTCAATCATATTTATGTTCTAATACCGTTTACGTCTCTAAAAAATGTTGCCTTTTAAAAAGGTAACATTTTAAAAATGATGCATTTATCCCACTGAAATTTTGTGCTATTCTTTGCCGGAAGAGAACACAATAGTGTTTTTAACATATGTTTTGAGGAAGAAAAACAAAAACTTGAAAAATATTTAGTGAAAAAGCTTTTTGTAAATCATAACTTGATAAAGCTGACTTCCATAATTTAAGTTACCCAAAGTCATATAACATATAAAAATACTTATGTGGGAAACTTTGTTCTAAACGAAATTTTTTATAATGAACCATTCTTGAATTATATTTTATTATAACTAAAAATTTAAAAAAAATATCTCATTTTTATTTTCATTCGTCTGCAGTGGCAACTTTGTATTACCACTGCTGTATTGTATAGGGTGTTTTTTTTATAGAGGTATAGAACTTTAAGTTGCAATAAAACAACGATGGATTATTCGATTGACATTAATTTTATTTATCCGAAAGATAATCTTGTGGCATTAAATTTTAAATATGATTTCTGGCATATGACCGCCACGGCTGGTGCGGATGTAGTCCAATCTGGACGTCCAATTTTCGATGACTTTTTTCAACATTTGTGGCCGTATATCGGCAATAACACGGCGAATGTTGTCTTCCAAATGGTCAAGCGTTTGTGGCTTTACTGCATAGACCAATGACTTTACATAGCCCCACAGAAAGTAGTCAAGCGGTGCTAAATCACAAGATCTTGGAGGCCAATTCACAGGTCCAAAACGTGAAATTAGGCGGTCACCAAACGTGTCTTTCAGTAAATCGAAATAAAATTGCACTATTTGCAAGCGTTGTTCAGGCGTGAGTCTATTCATGATGAATTGCCAAACCAAACTGAGAATAAATCACTTGACAGCTGTTAAATCGGTCGCCATCGTGAAAAGTAATGCCAACTTAAAGTTCTATACCTCTATAAAAAACACCCTTTATTACCACTTCTGTGCCCAGAATAAATATTTCGAGATCACGTAAGTACAATATAACCTCCTAGAACTCGCGAATTCGCTTTTTGTTGAGATTTAATACTAATTTAATTAATTTAAAATACTTTACTAAAATTAAATCCGAACTTTCACGAATTCTGTTCTCTTTTTGACATAACTGCGAAAATTTCATAATCAAATTTTCTCCAAAGAGAATTAGAATATCAGTGCTCTTGTTTTTTTTATACACTAATTCCATTAATTGTTATTACTCTAATTCTAACAGTTTTATCAGATCATGTTTATTTGATTTGTATGGAATCTTTTTCTTACTTCAGCTGATACGTTTTCAAGTATTTTACAAATTGCGTGGGAGAGGATATCCTTTTTTTTTATTAAAGAAACGGTATATCTACAAATGAACAATACATAGATATAGATTTTGATTGCTTTTTTCTAAGATAATCAATATTTTTTATAGTTTTTCTTATTTCGATAATAATCTTCACTTAACTAATAAACATAAATGTGTTAATATATACATACATATGTATATAAAACAAAACAAAATATATTCATATATAGTATTTACAAATATTTGCACAGCAGCATATCAAATGACAACATGTTGGAATCACCGAGCAGTGGAAAAAACACCAATGGAAGATATTCTCCTAGTATACAGGTAAGTATAACCAAAGAAAATAAAGTATAAAGAATGTGCATTTTGGCATATTTTGGAATATTTCTCAAAAAATAATTTAATGAATGAAGGGAATGGTACAGAAACCAAGAGCGTAACAATGCGTTGTTCTCATCGTGCGTTTTTGTTGTTTGACTACTTTCTTATTTATTTTTCTGAAACAGTGTTGCCACGCAAAAAAAATTTTGTAACCAACATTTGTGAAAAAAATCACCACATAAGAAAAAATATAACCAAAATTAAATTCGTAGACTTTTGTTTATTTTTTTTTCAAGTTTAAATTATAATTAATAACAAAAGAAACAAAAAATAGCTTTTTTATAAGAAAAAAAAATAACCAAAACCAATAAATCTACACATCTACACATTGATCAACAAAATAACCAAAAACGGCAACACTGTTCTCAAATCACTTATTCTCAGACGTCGACACAAAGAGAACATGATAAAAATTATGAGAGGCATGTGTTAACCCAGAGGAAAATTGTTAGTAATATTTTCAAGTCTACATATTAACCCAATAATATGTACATGTGAGCGGAAAATATTAGAAAAATTGTACTGTGCTAAAAACCTAAAGACACCGTATTTAACTTGACAGGTATTCTTCCAAAAATCGAAATCATTTCTCATTGATATTAGTGAATCATACTGTAATATTTCTTTGGGTGTAAAATTGAAGTCTGAAAAAGAGATGAGAGCAACACATTGTTACGCTATTTGCTTGTGTTTATTTTCCTTCTGTCTTCCCTCCTCTCATCAAGAAATGATTTTTTAAAAAGATTTTGGTGAGAGCGGGTCGTGATATTGAAACCCGCCATAAGAAATTTAACTTCTACATAATGCGCATTCTTTATATCCATATTCTTTGGTAGAACTTAAAAATATATTTTTTATATTCTTCGTACCCACCAAATTAGTTTTATTTGACAAAAGCAGTTTTTTGATCTTTTCACACAAAATTATTGATTACCCAAATATTTTTTACCTTATTTCTAAAATCCAAAGTTTTTTGAAAAGCGGACAGATGGGCCTTTAAAATGGCATACATAAACATATGATTCAAACTTACATGCTATGAATTTTGATGGGGAAAACTTGGAATATATGATTTTTTCTCATTTTTTCAAGTTTAGCTATTCTTAATTGCCAAATTAAGTCGCCGTGATCTAGTAGGTAGTGTGTTGGCTTATTAGACGAAAGGCCCGAGTTCGAATCCCAGGTCAGACATCAAAACGAAAATATGAAAATATTTCTTCGGCGACTTTCAACAGATTTCTGGCAAAAACTCTGAGAGTAAATAAAATTGCTATGAAAAGTTTCTCAAAAATTTGTCGTTCGGAGTCGACGTTAAAACTGTAGGTCCCGACACTCACGTATAAAATTAACGCACACAACATGAGTGGTGTTGAGAAGCTAGGCCGTAATCCTGACTGAAGGGTTGTAATGGCCAATTATGTATGTATGTATGTAATTTTTTTTTTTTTTTTTTTTTTTTTTTTTTTTTTTTTCTTAATTGCCAAATTTAATTAAAAAATATAAAATAAGTGATGACATTCTGAAAGTACATTATCGTGTATAGGGATTGACACTTCATTTGATCAAATCGGACAACAACTACCGTAGTTATTATTTAAACAGTATAACACTCATGTTATATTTTTTATGTATGTCATCTTATCAAATGAACTTTCAGTTCAAGAACTTTCAAAAGTTTTGATGGATCTTTATTATTGCGCAATAAATACGCAAATTGTTATAATATTGAGTAAAACTTAAAATGCAGCACTCTCATAAGTATGTTCAGTGAGGATCAAATGTCAACGACAGACAATAAACAACAAAGCAAAAAAACAACAAAACAAAATGAAAACAATGTTGTTGAAATAGCCAGCTGTTTTGTTTACCATCTGTCAAATAAATATTGAATAAGCAGCTGAACCGCTTATATTATTATGTCTGAACACTTAAAATATTGTACTCAATAAACTGAATATTGACTCAATGAAAGCGCATATCTGAACATAGTATTAGACTCTTTATATAATAACTACGTTAATTTTTGTTAGATTTTATCAAACGAAGTGTCAAACTTTTCACAAGACAATGTTCTTTAAGAACGTTGCCACTTATTTTATATTTTCCAATTAAAGTTTGCTACTATGAATGGACAAACTTAAAAAATACGATAAAAATTCACATTTGTTAACTTTATCTCATCAAACCCCATAATAATAATAAGACAAATAATATATGTATGTGTATATCGTTTTAAAGGCCCATCTCTGTCCCTTCTAATACTTTATACCTTGGTTCTGAAATGTTTGTGTAATCAATAAATTTGTGCGTAAAGTCCAAAAGAACAGCTTTTCACATATAAAAAAAGTTTGGAGGGTTCAAGAAATATAAAAAAAAATATTTTTGGGCTCTACTCAACAAAACTCACAACTTACACTGTGTCACTACCTGAGTGTACATATTTCACTTTTATATTTTGTTGCATAGTGTAATATATTTACCTACAATGGACAGCAAAAGTCGAGTTACTTTAATATATTTTAGCAATCAATTTTTAGCAATAAATATATAAGTAATAAAAATAATGAATATTTTTTATATTTGTTTTATTTAAAGTGTCCGCCAAATAACTTTTTTTTTTTGAAAATGCTTTAAAAAAACTACTGAATATTTTCTCAAATTTCTTTTTTTATTTGAAAGTACAATCCTTCCAGTTAATAATTGAAAATAATTTCATTCAAATGGCTGTCTCGGCTGGCCATGCAGTAGCCTACACGATGGGTCCAATTCTTAAACACATTATCGATTGTGTGCAGCTGTATTTCACCAATGACTTCACGAATATGGTCCTTTAAAGCGTCAATTGTCTCTGGCTTGTCGGCGTAACACTTATCTTTGACGGCACCCCACAAATAATAGTCCAACGGTGTCAAATCGCAGCTCCGAGGTGGCCAAACGACATCAGCTCTGCGGCTGATAATGCGATCTTCAAAAACAGGGCGCAAAACATTGCGTGTAGCTTCGGCTGTGTGGCACGTAGCGCCGTCCTGTTGAAACCAAATACATATTGCCAATATCCTCCTCTTCAATTTTTGTGAACAAAAATTCGTTCAACATGGCCCGATAACGATTGCCATTGACTGTAACGGCCACTCCTTGCTCATTTTCGAAGAAAAATGGTCCAATTATGCCTCTGGACCAAAATCCGCACCAAACAGTGACTCGTTTTGGGTGCGTCGGCTTTTCAATGTATGCGTGCGGGTTTTCTGTGCCCCAAATGCGACAATTTTGCTTGTTTCCATACCTGCCAAGATCAAAATGAGCTTCATCTGAAAAAATGATTTTTTTTTGCCAAAATCGGCATCTTCTGTAAGCCGATCGCAGGCCCACTTAGCGAAGCGAAAACGCATTGGATGGTCAATTGGCTTCAACTCCTGAACCAATTGGACTTTGTGTGGCGTCATACCAAGGTCTTTATGCAAAATTCGTCTCAATGATGTCTCCGAAATGTTCAATTGTTGAGAACGACGGTGAATTGATGTTGATGGCGCTTCACGCACACTTTCTGTCACAGCAGCAATATTCTCGGGTGTACGCACTGTTTTTGGCTTTTCACGCTTTGGTTTATCGATAAGGATGCCAGTTTCTTTCACTTTTTTCACAAGATAACGAACATACAGAGCTGACGGTGCTTCTCTTCTACCAAAATCCGTACGCAATTTTCGCACACATTCTGCAACATTACCATGATTTTCAAAGTAATGTCGCAATATTTCCCAGCGTTGTTCAAGCGTATACACAACCATATTCGTTCAGCGGAAGGATAAAACTAATTATCTGTCAAATCAGACATGAGCTAAGTGTTACCATTCACGAAATAAGCACTAGTTGAAAACAAAAAACGTTAGATGCCGGACCCTTTATTTCTTTCTCTTTTACAATAAAACAAACAAATGTTTAAGGTTTTACACAAGTAATAGGAAAAATTAGGGTAACTTTCTGGTGACTCCATATTTTTGCAAGTATCCCTAAGAAGAACTAAAATTGAATATATTAAAGTGTTATACCCAATATATAGTGGGATATCCCTTAAGGTCAAGCACTCCATTTAACCGACTTGGCATTGAATGTATCAGTTTTGTTACACGCTTTCTATTGGTATTTGCCGCACCCAAGTTTTACAGTTGAAGTTTGCTTCAGGTTTAGTGGCTACCTAAATACTCTTTTGGAGTCATAGTCATGTCGGGACTTTGTCCAAAAATATTAAGCCTGTGAGGTCGTTGGTATGCAAATTGATTTTTTGGAAGTAATAACTGCATATTACGAATTCTAACTTCTTCCGAACTTTTGGTAAATTTATTCTTTAAAATGTTTAAATACTCTCTCCATTTAGCCTTTCTTCAATAAACTCTAAACTGTCCACATTTGGTGCCGACACACATGCCCGCAATGTTGTACAACCGAGGACTATTCCTTACCGAAAGTTCTTTGGATTGAGTCCTTTTTCATATATAGTTTTGAAATAATTTGTTTTCTTCAGACGAGTAAAAATATATCATTTTAACTTGTACGGATGTACTCTTGTATGGGGAAAAAGGGATATGAAGTGTTCCATCTCAAAAAATGGTTAAACAGAATGGTACGTGATGCGGCACCAGGTGTGGGCAGTTTGCAATTTATTGAGGAAACAATAAATAAAGGAGAGTATTTAAAAATTCTAAAAGACAAATTCACTAAAAGTTAGGGATATCTCATTAAATATTGGGTATAACATTGAAATACTGAACATGCACATTTTTTGCGTAAATCGCAATAAACGCATTATTGAGCTCAATATTTCATACAAAGTTTCAATTAATTATTGCGCAATAAATACGTAAATTGTTATAATATTGACTAAAACTTTAAATACAGCACTGTCATAAATATGTTCAGTGCGCATATTACAATTATCCGAATTTGACAACTTAAATATCAACAACGACATACAAAATAAAAACAATGGCCCATAATCATAGTCAAACACTAAAGTTGGTTCTTTTTAAAAACAATTTTAATATTTAAACCTGTTACTAACTGTTTCTTAACTATAGTGAAAATTAATAATAGTTTTAAGTTGAATCAGCTTTAAGTGGGTGATTAGTATAATTTTTGAAATCTTGCATACAAACTGGTGTAAATACTGTATAAGTGGCATCTCCGCACAGCTGATGCAACAAAAGCGCAAAAAGAATAACAAAATATAAATTGTTATTTTGAAAAAAAAAAAACAATTGCATAAAATTAATCCGTAGAAAATAAATAAAATAAAATAAATTTTTCAACACTTTTTCCACAATTTATAAAAAATTTAACACAATTCATACAACTTTTGCTTTTTGTTTGTTTTGATTTTGTAAATTTGGATAAATGACAAACAGCTGATGGAGTTAAACTGATGTTAACTTCGTTAAAAACAACTTCAGCTTGTTTTAAGTATAAAACTGACTTTTGCGGAAAAAGTAAGCTTTTTATCGTCTATAGTAGCTGAAAAGTAGACTTTTTAATAAATGATACTTAAAGTATACTTTTTTGATGACTATGATTATGGCCCAATGTTGTTGAACGAACCAGCTGTTTTGTTTACCAGTTGTCAAATGAATATTGAATAAGCAGCTGAACTGCGTATATTATTATGTCTGAACACTTAAAATATTGTTCTCAAATAACCGAATATTGACTCAATAAAAGTGCATGTCTGAACATAGTATAATACATTGTGCCTTTGAATTTTAAATTTACGCTGAGTTTGTTTTGGGTGTACCTAGATTTTTGCCTAGACTTTTGCGGTGCAAAAATATAGAGACAGAAAAAAGGTTTGTAGTTTGTGAAAACTTTAAAAAAATTTTTGTTTTATAATAAAAGAGAAATATATTAATAAAATAAATATAAAAAACACTAATTATTTTTACAAATTATTACTTAAAATTCATAAAATTGCTACACATATTGGAGTATCTAGACTTTTGCTGTCCACTGTACTTTTTTTTATATATTACAAAGGCTTACACTAAATGTACCCAGTACTACAATAAAATAATTTTGTAATTTTAAATAGCACGTTTAAGCGTCGACTAAGTTATCCTTACTTAATTAATATTTATTGGACCAGATCTTCTAACAGTTTCGTATTCTCTTATATTGTTGTTTTTTAAAACCTTTAAATCTAATTTGATTGGCTATTTATAATTATGTTATCCGAGTTATTTATAGAAAAAAACAAGAAATAAAAATTCATTGAAATTTATTATTGGCTTCAATATTTTGCTTGGAACCCTCATTTGTTTATAACAGCTGTTAATCTTCGCGGCATAGATGGTACTAGGGTGCAACGCTTTTTTTTATTGAAATTAAGTTTCTAGACTTGACTGTTCATCAATTTTTAAAATTTGTCAAGAATTTCAGACGTTCAGATAAATACATACATAGACTTCCATTGAACATAGTGATGAAAATTTCTTCCATAATGTGATATATTTCGTCGACGTCTTTATTAACGTATTCAAAAATCATTTTGAATTTAAAATAGTTTTTCTATCTTTATTATTTAATTGGTTATTACAACCCTATATTCAGGATTACGACCTAGTTTCTCACACTATCCATATGGTATGTGTTTGTTTTTTATATGTATAAGTGGCGCGACGTACAGTTTATAGCCGACTGGAGCCGAGTACATGGCAAAGATGCCATGAATTATTACAATCTTGAGACAGCGCATGAGCTTCTGTAGAGTTAAATGGAAATCTTCCAACTGGCCGTTTGAACAATTAGTGTAAGGGTGTGACGTGCAAACCGAATTCAAAGATTTTTCTTTAACGAAAATTACATCTTGAAGAATATATACATGTTCCTCTTACTCCTCTAGGGAGCACAGGGCCGCAACAAGTTGGTTCCAATGAGCTGGATTGTCAGCGTGGTGTTTGGCTTCGTTCCACTGTAGATGTATTTTGGATAATTCCATTGTGATTTGGCGTTTCCAGGTGTGTGATGGTCGTCCGATGTGCCTGCTCCCCTGGGGGTTCCAATCTATGGCTTTCCTTGGGATGTCGTCCAATGGCTTGCGAAGAGTGTGCCCAATCCAACCCCACATGCGTCTTCTTATTTCTATCTCTATTGGTTTCTGGTTTGTGTCTGACCAGAGTTGGGCATTGGATATTATGGAGGGTCAGTAAACACGCATGATTCTGCGCAGGCATTTATTAACAAATACCTGAAGAGACTGGGAATCGCGGGGTGCCATATTCCACGTTTCGCAACCGTAAAGTAGTGTGGATTTAACGTTGGAATTGAAAATTTTAATTTTGGTGCGTCTGGATATGTTAGGTGATTTCCAAACTGGGTTAAGTTGGGCAAAAGCGTTGCGTGCCTTATTAATGCCGCTGGCAATATCTGCTGATGAGCCACCGGATTTATCAATTATACTGCCTAGATAACAGAAGGACTCCACTTCGTCAATTTCCTTGCCGTATATTCTGAATTTCCCCGTTGCGCTGGCATTCATTCTGAGTGATTTAGTTTTGTGAATACTCATCTTTAGTCCACCTAACTTTGCGGTTTCGCTAACTAGATCCAGTTTCGACTGCATGTCGGAGAAAGAATGGCTTAATAAACATGTGTCATTCGCATAGTCCAGGTCTTCTAATCTGTCTTGTAAGCCCCATGTAATCCCTCTCCTGTGACTTGTTAACTTTTGCATCACTACATCTAGGACGCAGTTAAAGAGGAGTGGTGACAGCACACAACCTTGACGTACTCCGGTTTTTAACTTGATGCTCTTACCTAGTTGTTTCTCATGTATTACGCGGCATGTTGCGTTGTTGTACAGTGTCTTTATCAAATTTATCATTTTAGTAGGGACACCCTTGCAAGCCAGTGTGTTCCATATGGCCATGTGGTTGAGCGTCTTCAAGGATGGTAAGTTGGAAAATACTAGATAAAATTAACACACATAATATTGGTGGCGTAAGAAACTGGGTCGTAATATTGGCTGAAGGCTTGTAGTGACCAATTATGTATGTATGTTGACGAGTTGAAAAATAATTTATAAGTGCGGGTTTTAGTCGCACTGTAAGAAATAGGACCCATGAAGCTTGGGAAACAACATCTGCAAAGGGAAAATTATTTTACTCATAGGCCAAACGTGTGATCCTAAGTATTTCTACAAAAAATACAGTGAATCATGGTGGAGGTAGTCTCATGTTATGGAGTTAATTTTTATCTTCTTAAGTCAAATGGATTATAATCTGATCTTATTTGCAGGAGGGGAAATTCAACTGAAGTAGGAATTTAAGCAGAAAATTGATAAAAAAAACAAATTTCTCAGTATTGCTGAAATTATGGTTTCTGAAAAAAAATCTCCATTTTTTATTGGCTATCCTAATCTCCGTAACTAAACCCGACTAAGATAGGAAATTGCGAACAAAAATTATATGCAGACCAAAAGCAAGGAGGATATATATCCCAACACCTAGATTACACCCCCCCCCCCCCCCTCCAGTTCAGTTTTTGACCGAGAATCAGGCCGACATATTTAACCTTCGGAACTCAACGTGAGGCTGGTGCCGCTTATACTAAAAAGGTGAAGGTTGGAACCTTGCATCTCCCAGTGAAAACAATTGTATCGGTCTTGGATGGATTAACAGACAGTTCAAAATCCCCGCGCCGATACAGTACAATCGACAGCACTAAGTTCATTTTGTCAGACAGCGTCTGTGGACATATTCCCGACGCAGCAATGGCAATGTTGTTAGCGTAAACTATAGCGTTATTACCAAAGCATTCGAGCCCTGTCAAGAGTGAGTTGACTGCGAGATTCCTCTACAAACAATTCTCTGACAATGTCCCACGGTGGAGGGTAATAAATCAATAAACCTGACCAGATTCAGTTCCAGGTTGAGAGAATTCAGAGTCCTAACTACAGCGTCCGGGCTGACGTTATTGAATGCACGTTTAATGTCCAGTATGTATTCCTTAACACGCAGGGTCTTTTCTACCCGAGAGAGATAAGAGAGCGTAGTGCAGTCTCCACAAATATACTCCTCGTGTAGGCATGTTGGGATGAGGATAGAATCGACGCCCGAATATGAACATCAAGGACTCTTTCCAGTGTCTTCAGAAGAAAGGAATAAAGACTGATTGGTCTATAGTCATTTGCCTTACTGTGGGACGGTTTCCCAGCCTTGGGAATAACAGTCACCCTAGATATTCTCCAGCTCCATGGGATATAAAGTAGCCTAAGACTAGCGCTGTAAATGGCAAGAAGCCAAGGAAGAATAAAGAATAATCTCTTCCTCATGTTGGATGTCGCCTGGAATAATACCATCCGGTCCCGGTGACTTGAACTGGATTTAATAGACTGCGCTTGGTCTGGGGTAAGAATTAGTGGAGAGTAGTCCACAGACGGTGAGATAGATAGAGAACTTGATCCCCGGTGACATTCGCCGGGAAGTGAGTGTCAAGGAGAAGTTCAAATTTTCTGAATTAGCGTCAGTCCAGCCGTCGTCAGGCCATTGCGTCAGGTTGCATTCAAAAGACCTATGTGTTTCAGCAGAGGATTCCATGCTCTCGAAGCCCTCTTCGCCCGCCTTACAACGTATTTAAGTTCTCTCTTTTTGGCTTTGTAAAGTGCCCATTCACCGGTGGCTTTGCTCTATTAAAGAGTCTGCCACTGGATCGACGGGATCCTCAATCTCCTGGTTCCGCCAGGGAGGTTTGGGCTTGTCCCTGTGGGTAGAGGGATTAATGGAAGATGTGGGCGCCGACTTAAATGCCGCGATCAGTGTGTTCGCTGCGCTATCCATATCAAAACGGGTAGCAATGGTCGGAGCGGCCAAGTTAAGGCAGTAACGTAATATTTCCATAAATGTGGTACAGTTAGATTTTCTCCTAATGATTGAAAGGGAAAGGGAGAGCATTTCTGAGATACATACCAATCCCTCGGATAGCCAGATAAATCGGAGCTGATCATTTTGATGTCCAATACTTCTTTTCTGTTTGAAGTGAGGAAGGTTGGTTCTTTACCCCGATTGCCTATAATTAGCTTATTACTAATAATAAAGTCAAGGAGCCACTCACCACGTTCGTTGATACCGGAACGTCCCCATATTACATGGTGGGAGTTGGCATCTGTTCCGATCCACGTAGTTGCGCATCTGCTACCAGTATGGGTTATAGTGGGGGGAGAGCCCATAGTCGTGCGCAAGATATGATGACGAGATCCAGATGGCCTTCGAGTTTAAACTCGATAACCATAGTGACGGTGTCCCAGTCGCTATGCCTAGGAAGAAGAAAAGGATTCATGTTAGTTTTTACCATTATACAAGCCCTAGGCCTACCTGTATCCTGAACAAACATGGTGCGATAGCAGCTGGCATTGAGTCCGCAAACCCTGCTATCTACGTCATTCACTGCTGGGCGGAGGAGTAGAGCGACGGAAGCAGTTTTTAAATGTTACAGATTCATTTGGATTTCTCTCATGAGAGTCAACCGTTGTCGAAACGACATTCACTGCGTCCGATAACGGAGAGGTTACACCCGTGTCAATATCAATACTGTCGAAGAATTCTCCAACCAGTTCTGAGTTGGATATTTTACCTGCCGAGGAGTTTTGTGAAGAGTGGCTGCACACACTTTTGTATTCGACGTCCTCAACAATAGGGTCCGAGCCATGGACCTTCGAGACAGGGTCAGAAGGGGTGGGATCTGATGGGATGGAGTCCGACTGTTGCTGTAAGACTACTCGAGAGTCTGATTTATAGACCCTGAGCTCGATTGAGCCCAATTTTTAGTCATTAGGCATGCCTAAAGGCTCGGCATTTCGAGTAATGACTTCTACTGGATCTGTGGTTCCGACGAAGAGGAACAGATTGTCTTTTACCGCATGTGTCTGAGGTTTCTGTTCTCTCAGTTTTTGACATCTTATATACATAAAAATTTCTGCAATAGCAATAATTTCTTTTGGACTCGGGATGATTTTCTCCAAAGAGTGGTTGACTCCCGTGCAGAATGTATTGTGGTATCACAATGGGCCTAAATGCTAGCATAAGTGGGGCCTCTTCTTTTAAGTGGTCTGCCACCTAACCTAAGGCGAAAAAAGCCTAATTATGAATATATTAAGAACACTTTAATAAGAACAAGTTTTATAATAAAAAATCTGTGGACAACTTATATAAAAATGGTTTTGGTACGATCCAAAGAAGAGTTAGTAGAGCTCTTATTTACTTCGAATGTGATGAACGATATGACGATTTCCAAAAGGTTGAAATATTAAGTAAATATCTTACACAGTCGATTTTACATTTAAGATCACAACAAATAATTTTTAAGTACTACATAATATTAAACAAGTGTCTGGGTACAAGTAAAAAAGCGTACAAAAATGTTTATTTAAAATATTTATACAAGCTTTATAAATAACAAATAAATAAAATAATATGTAACATTAAAAGTATTTAATAATTTTTTATATAAGTAATAACAAATTTTATAGAATATGTGGTCCTTTGGGTCATCTCTAAATGACGATGTAACATCCACTGAATTTTCTTGCATAAATAATGATCGCTATCGTAACTTCGTTACTGGTTTACATTTGCAATCTCTAACACAACGGCAACATTTTCACCAGAACAAACCAACAGACCATCACATTCATCATTCAAAGCAACAATCAGCCTCTCTACGGAACAATTTTAATTCGCAGCAGCACGATGTCAGGTTAGTAGAGTATTAAAGTTTCCGTTTTGGCTATCTGCATACAAAATTTATTATCTTTCTCATTAAAATAACTTCATAATTCTACCAATGCAACACATTTGCTACATACATACTTGCACGATATGAAAATAGTGAAATTAGTGAAACATATTGAGAAAAAGTTTAAATATGTTTATTGATATTAATTAATTTTATTTAAAATATTTTTATATCTAAAATTTTTAATTCATTTTATGCAATCTACGTAGCTGTTTTTGGCATATTACAATACCCTATCAAATGCTTCAGAAACGCAATATTTCTTCTTCTTTGGGATACCCTTCCAATGACTTGAACTAATCAATGTTCTGTAGTGTTTTCTGAAACCAAATTTGTGGTCTGGGATACACCTGGTCATATTTAATATTTAAGGGTTTGCAATGCAATATATGTAGTCTCCATGCATTTGAAACAGTCAAGTCCACTGAATAAGTAAACAAGACCCACCACTACTTTTTACCTTTTACATTTTTTTTTTTTAATTTTATTTTATTATTCGGTTACAAAACAATTCATTATATCATCTTAAAGGTACCTCTACGCCTCAAAGGCATTATTGAGGTGAGTTAGCAATAACATCCTAACAACAGTTTAAAAGATGTAAGCAAATAATGAAAATAATTCAAATAATTAATTTAAAAGATAATAATAATTATAATTACATGCATTTGGCATTATCGAAACTTCAAAATTTTCAAGGTAGCAAATCTTCCAAGTTATCTAGCAAAAATTTCTTAAAGTTTGTCTTAAATAATGAAATGTTATTAATTGATTTTACGGACTCTGGCAAGTTATTAAATTCCGGACTACCAATATATTCAATTCGTTGCTTAGGGTCCGAACAGAGTGGGCGCTGATGCCGAGCGGAGCTTATTGGCGCTTAATTTCATGCGAGAAGAAAATTTGTATATAACACAGTGAATGCGAGAATCAGCGCTGAAATTCTGTTTATTGCTTTTATGTCATTTAGTCTTATTGTTCATTTGTGTTTATAAAATTGCTGTACACTGTAATGGATTCCTCTGATGAAGAGTATTTTGCTTCTCCTAGTGTGATTAATGCAATTATTAACACAAAAGAATTTGGAAAGCATCCAATTACACTAAAAAGGGAAAGAATTTGGTGAATTTCACCATTTATATAATGATTTCAGAAAATCTCCAGCTAAATTTCAACAATATACCCGAATGCACAATAAAAAGTAAACATCAACAATGCAAAAAAGCGCGTAAAACGCTTTGAAACTGTTTTCTCGCACTCATCGGCTTTGATCTCTGCTTTTGTCGGCGTTCACTATGTTATACACAAGCTTATTTGTATTGACTCGTATGTAATAAGTTTTATCGCACTGACAATCTTTATCGCACTGATAATCTCGGCTCCGCTTTCAGCGCTCACTCTGGACGCGCCCTTAGTCATCTCAAGCCTACAGCGAGTTAATACTAAACTCGTACTATTCCTCGTAAATATCGTATGTTGGTTACGCGCAAATTTTATGGTATGATGACCAACATTGTTCAAGGACTTAAACACAAAAATTAAAACTAGATACTTGTATATTCCACATATTGGCAAAATCGTTTTGGAAACATTTCTGTATAGTGATATAGTTGAGTACCTTAGAGGAAGGTTGTACACTATCTTTAGAGCTTTGTTTTGTATACGTTGTAGGGATTTTAGTTCATTTGTATTTTTACAGCCATACAAGATGGTTAAATAACCAAATTGGCTTTGTATCAATGCATTGTAAATCGATAGTTTTGTATTCTCATCAAATTTATGTTTGAACTTGTAGAGTATTCCAATCGCCGAACTTATTTTGGACCTAAAATATTGTATATGTATGTTCCAGGAAAGATTACTTTGCAAATGTATCCCTAGAAAATTTATTGACGAAACTTCCTTAATTTCGGTACCATCTAGCTTTACACTGAAATTATCATTTAGCAATTGGCCTAAATTTAGCCAGCTTTGTTTTATTACCATTCAAAATGAGTTTATTTATTTTAACATATTCAACGATTAACGCTGCATCTCTTTCAATGTAGGCTTTAGCCACTGTGTCATATTTATATGGGTAAAATATGCAAATGTCATCAGCATGCACAAAGAGTTTTCCATTAAAATCAAGGTGAATAATATCATTTATATATAAAGTAAACATTAATGGACCCAATACACTGCCCTGCGGTACACCATGATCTACGCTGCCAATAAAGCTTTTTTCTTTTATTTATCTGAACAAATTGTTTTCTATTTGTTAGATAACTTTCAAATAGATCCAGTTCACGATTACGAACTCCATATAGACTTAACTTTTCAAGTAGAATGCCATGGTCAACAATATCGAATGCCTTCGTAAGATCAAAAAATAATCCTACGACGCCACTGTGCCCATCATCTAAACCTTTACATATATAATTAACTACATTTACCACAGCTTCCTCCGTACCACAACCTTTTCTAAATCCATACTGATAATCATTTAGGAGATTATGCTCCTCCAAGTAATTTGTAAGCTGATTGTGCAACATCCTCTCGATTATATTATCATTAGCAGATAATACAGCAATTGGACGATATAATTCGGCTGTAGTAGCATTGTTCACTTTCGGAATTGATGTGATTTTATGGATTTTCAATATGTCTGGGTATATTCCCAAATCAATCATGTTGTTAAATATGCGCATAAGATGAGTAGATACATCATCTTTACAATGTTTTAGAATTTCAGGAGAAACTTGGTCGTGACCAGAACTTTTCCGAATATTTAAATTTGATAAGATATTATTTACTTCCGTCGAAGTTGTGTATCCCAATTTGAATATACCATCATAAAATCGCATTGTTCCCAGAGAATTATACGAATCAACTGGATTTCGTTCAATTATATACCTTAAATCCTTAACTGATTGTATAAAATAGTTATTTAAAGCTTCAGCTTTGCGAGAATCACTAGCAATAAGTTCACCGTTATCATCAATTATATTTAAACATTTATTAGAATCTTTTCCAAGTGATTTATTTATAAAGTTCCAACTCTTTCGTGGATCATGCTTTACTTCATCCAAGACATCACGATAATAGTTGTTCATGGATACTCTGCAAGCCAAATCAATTCGGTACATTCCTATAGACTGGTCCATCTGATCTACCCCTACCATAGCTTTGTTGTAGCTTTGGAAAACGTGAGGCATACTGACGTCAACTCTTTGCTTGTTTATAGGACAGCATCTTTTAACTTTTCCGATAGGCTCCAGGGTATCGAAATTTGTTCCAATCGTGCAAACATTATTATCTTTCCAACTAATCATAAGAATTTCATTTGTTTTATCAAACCTATGGTCATATTCAGCTCTAGGCTTTTTACGCATATCTTTTGATGAAATCAATGGACATCGCTTAGTCCTGTTTTAGCTCGAGGTTTAGGTAGCTCTGTATCCAAGGCTCTTCAGGTCTACAAGATGATCGTAATTTGTAAAAAAGTTATCAAAGTAAACTGCATGTTCTTCGGGTTTTGTTGGCGCTTTTGATAGCAAATTATTTACAACACGAGAGCCAAGAGGCTCATTGGTAGCCTCGGAAGTTTTTCCACAATATACATCGAATGTATAACAATAACCATCGAAGCTGGTCAACGCCCAATTACGATAACCATATCGTACAGGTTTTCCAATTATAAATTGTTTGGCTGAATGGTGACCAAAATATTTAACTATTGATTCGTCAATTGATAAATTTTCATGTAACATTCCAAAAAACCAGGAAAAACTTTTATTCTAAAGCACAATGCCGGAATGAAAACGTCTTCACTGTACCATTTTATCTTACCTTGAACGCCCTCTAAACTTAGTACAGCAACACTTAATATGCTTTAGCTCCAAAAATTCTATACGAACTAAACCGTTTTATATTGCTTTTTTTAGAATGTGATGTTATCCAGTAAATAGACTGCTTTTCAACGTTCTTCATAGTTGACTGATGAAAAATAAACTAATGCCCTGGTTACCCAAGCGTAGGAAACGTAAAATCGTAACGTACGTAGCCTTAAAAACGTTTGTGTAGTTATAGAAACGTTCAAAACGGGACATATGTCAACGAAGAATGTAAATAAAAACGAAACAGAACAAAAGCAACACACGACGAACACAACACAATGCAAAGAAATTGGTTTACAGACTCATCATCAGTGTTGCCGTTTTTTGTTCAATGTGTAGATTTTTCCGGATTTGGTTACCATTTTCCTTATAAAAATAGCTTTTGTTTTGTTTGTTAAAATTAATTAATTAGTAATGTAGTCATTTTATTTTGTTATTTTTTGTTACTTTTTTTCTCATTTATAATTAAAATTTGAAAAAAATTAAATAAAAAAACTGCGAATTTAATTTTGGTTATATTTTTCCTTATTTGGTGATTTTTTCACAAATGTTGGTTACAATATTTTTTTTATCGTGGCAACACTGCTCATCCTCTCTCATGTTCAAATGTCACGTAAAAACGTGGGAGAATTCTGTTTTATACGGATCAAGGCAAATTCATAGATGGTAGCCGCAGGTCTACAACAAATACAACAATGCAAAAACAACAGACATTTTGTTTTTGTTAAACAACTTTAATGTTGTCAAAATAGGAAGAAAAAAAATGGAAAAGGAAAAAAAATGAACAACAACACGCACACGCACAACAAACACATACAAAAACAACAAAATTTTGATATTAAGAAAGAGATCAGCTGTTTAGATAATCCCACCGGTTACATGAATTCGCTTTGATACAGATCGTTCCGTTTTGCTCACGAGAGAGAACGTTTCGGTAATCGTTTACATTGTTCTCCATATGATAAAAAGAGAACGTTTTCTGCGGTACGTTACATTACGGTTGGGTAACTACTACTTTCATTTCCATTTCTATTTAACCATTCACAATCCCACAAGAAATAAATCGCTAGCCAAAATGGGGATTCCCCTCATTGATATTTTTGAACTATGATTTACGACAGCTACGTGAATGTTGCATGTATGTACTCTTATTGACTGGTAGCAAGCGTTGCCAGAATAAAAAACTACATTTTGTAATTTTTACTTCGACTTTAAGTTGTGTACTATATATAGTATAGCGGGCGGAAATGTTAGAATTAATTTAATTAAAATTCACAACGTTAATTCAAATTACAAAAATAAATAATAACTCATAAAATCACAAATTTAACAGAACACAACTATGAACACATCTATTCAGCATGAATATTCGGATAGTATTGTATTTTATTCCTTCTATGCTATGATATAATAAATGTGCCACACATTTTGAAATGTTTAACGAATATTTCTTTATTTTTTTTCCCCCAACATAGGTCTTTACATCAAACACATGGCTATCAAGTGTACCAACAGCACGATGAGCAACATCAAAAATTACTACATAATACTGGTCAAGATATTTTCGCGGTTAATGCTATACTTAACAATACTGAGAAATATTTTGGTCATAATATAGAATGTTACAATGGCAGCAATGATGCTTACAAACAGGAACAAAAGAATCCGCATCTAACAAACAGGCTGAGCCAACATCTGCATCCGCATTCTCATCATTCACATAGATCACGAGCCGAACATACGACTGAAGAGATATCAAATCGAATCTATCTTCCTTATCTTAGTGGACATGAAATCGATGTGAAATACACGCCACCACATAGAAATATTTTTAACTTTGATACAAATTCTGTGACCAGATGCGATTTAAATTTAAATAAAAGACCAGCCGATGCTAACTACATAAATAAATCTACTACAGAGGAAG
This sequence comes from Sarcophaga rosellei, assembly GCA_930367235.1. NCBI lineage: Eukaryota > Metazoa > Arthropoda > Insecta > Diptera > Sarcophagidae > Sarcophaga > Sarcophaga rosellei. The sequence goes on along the minus strand of OV884022.1, from coordinate 2,997,025 downwards.
CTGAAGATGATTCTGGCATTGTGGACTGTGACCATGAAGATGTTCAACGTAAGCGTAAGAAAAACCAAATGATACCTATTGACTGTGGTGACGTCGAAATTAAAGCGGAGGTTGATGAAATGGAATTCAGAAATAAAGAAATGCCACCGCTGCGCACCAAATCTTACTAAAACTATGGATTTTTGAAAAGCAATCAATAATATCGTAAAATCAGTAAATGATAAGGAAAATGTCCAGCAATAAGTTTACATTTTAATGAAATACAAAACAATCAATTTAAAGTACTTGACGTTACTTAAGATCATAACAACAAGATTAATATATATTTGTGTTCACAATACCTATACCCCCCGCCCCCCCACGATTAAGTTTCCTAAAAAGTGTCTCGTTTATTAGAAAACATATCAAAATCTTATTAATACAATTAATTAAATCCCAGATATACGAAGTATAATGTACTTCTCAATTACGAAAACGAAGTGATGTTTTTATCATTTCAATATTTAAATATTTCTGTGTGTACGAGTTTGTCAATATTTAATAAAAATTTATATCTAAAACATGATTGGCCGCAAATTTATTGACACGATCGCATTTTAGAGTTTGTTTTTAATTCTTTCATTAAGCAAAAAATATATAATTGGTCAATTCACACAAGCCGTTGTATCGTTGTATTCATTGTATTGTTGGAAGAACATACAACAGTGTATGATTGTTTTTGATAATTTTCATATAAAAATCTGATACACTTATACACAATTTTTCCATTGGTCATTTCACACAAGCGGTTGTATCGTTGTATTCATTGTATTGTTGGAAGAACATACAACAGTGTATGATTGTTGTTGATAATTTTCATATAAAAATCCGATACACTTATACACATTTTTTCCATATGTTTTTTAAAGTTGTATTGGTTTCGTGCTATTAAATTGTGTGAATGAAAGAAATGTGTATATGTTTTCATATGTATTTAAAAACTTGTGTAGGTTTCGGGCTATCAAATTGTTTGAATGCCACGAAATACACAATACAGCATAGCATTGAGCGTTCACAAACAAACAAATGTATTCAATACAACATACACGATACAAAGTTGTGTGAATTGCCCACATATGTTTCTAAAAGTTGTATTGGTTTCGTGCTATCAAATTGTGTGAAAAAAATGTGTATTTGTTTTCATATGGTATGTTGGTTTCGGGCTATCAAATTGTTTGAATGCCACGAAATACACAATACAGCATAGCATTGAGCGTTCACAAACAAACAAATGTATTCAATACAACATACGCGATACAAAGTTGTGTGAATTGCCCAAATAATATAGTTATTATGAAACAGAGTCAGGATTAGGGTTTAGTTTCTTACACTTCTTGTATTGTATATGTGTCAGTGTTAAAAAATTCAGTACTTTATTATTTCAAAAATACTGCAGTACTTTTTTATTATTACATATTTTATGTTTTCCACTTTTCAACTATTAATGTATTAGCAACGTAACGCTACACGTAGAATTAGAATTTAGTCCCGGTTAGCCAAACGTTCACGGGCCGTATGTTCGTTCTTAGAATATAAAAAGCTATGAGAACGCTTGCCGAACCGTAATGTAATTTCGGTAAGGATTAGCATTATTCAAACGAACGTATGTTTCATTACATTACGTCGACGTTTGACTAAACGATGCATTTACGTTTTGTTACGTTCCGAAAAATATTTCTTCGGCGACTTCCTTTCAGCAGATTTCTGGCAAAAACTCTGAGAATAAATAATCCTGCCATGAAAAAGTTTCTCAAAATATTTCGTTCGGAGTCGACGTTAAACTGTAGGTCCCGCCACTCAAGTATAAAATTAAGGCACACAACATGAGTGGTGTGAGAAGCTAGGCCGTAATCCTGACTGAAGGGTTGTAATGGCCAATTATGTATGTATGTATGTATGTGAGAAACACGTATAAGTCGTTAGTTTTTCTGTTCCGTTCCGTACGTGTATTAAATATAAATAAATAAATATTGTAGTAGATAGTGTGCTGACTTACTAAAAGTGAGCCATGTCCGTGTCAGACATCTCCAACAAAACGAAAAATGAAGAAAGTATTCTTTCGACCGCCCAGTTCTGTCAAAAACTCTGAGAGTAAATGAAATTGCTATGAAAAATTTTTAAAAAATCTGTGGTTCGGAGTGGTCTTTAAACTGTAGGTCGCCGCCACTGCGAGAAAGACAAGTACTACGTATGAATGTATGATTATTCCGCTAGATCAGATTCCGTTGTAGTACCAATAGAAGAGCAAAACACAAGTCACATTGCGACGGTGCTCCAATGAATCAATAGATTTGGATAGCATACCGGCATTAATGAGAACCTTAGCGCTTTCCGGTAAGCGGTCTAAAAGCCTCAAAATAGACTTTAATGCATCGGCCCATGCATGAGAGTTGTACTCCATACTCGGTCGGATGTAAATAGTATAAATAATAATAAGATCAGATAAAGCGAAATATTTTTTGCACAATCTTAAAAAATCGTGGCAATTGAAAAATATGTTGGTTCCAGAGAGCATCACATTGAATTTTCACGCCCAGAATACTATTCCAGTAGTAGTCGGCTTTTGGCAATGCCTGTTTTGAGTTTCAACGTTGGCGTATTTTCGTTTCGTAAATACTGAAATACAGACTGAAATAAATGTTTACAGCGGCACACAATTATTTAATGAAAGTGTCAAAATATTATTACGTTTTTACCCCTTTAAAAAAAAAAAGTTCGTAGATTGTAAATAAAAATGAATTTGTGTTTAGTTTTAAATCAATTCTTTATTGTTCGCACAATTCCGTGTGCCACCTTTCACCTCTTGACTTAAACAACAACAATTTGCTTTAATTGTTATTATTCCAAACACTCATCCGCGTACACAATACCAATTGTTCAATAGATCTTTATAACAGAGATCTTCAAACCACAATTATTCTCTTCACACGCAACGTGTCTTCACACAAGACTGACTGAATTCTTTCTGATCTCGTTGCTCGCTTTGTTTTGCCTTTTATACCGCTGTGTAAATAGTCTGACGAATACTCACGAAGGGAAATGACTGCTTTCGCAAAATATCTACATATAAATGTAAACATGTTGTTTTCATTATTGTTATTTGTGTATTCTGTTTACATTTGTCCTTGCAGTGTTGTTGGTGCTTGTTTGTTTACTTTGTTTATCCCTTTTTTATACACTGATGTTGTTGCTATATTTTTGCTTATTCGTTGATCACGTTAACAAGTCCATTGTTTTTATTGCTTGTACGTTGATCACGTAAACAAGTCAATTGTTTTGTTTTTGGAGCTTATGTTTATCATTTTTATAACACCATTTCCACTTGCGTAACAATATATAAATTTATTTTACAGGAAATATAAATAAGGGACCAAGAAGAAAGTATTTTTGTTCTATGTTGTGGGTCAAAATTTCTTGATGTATTGTAAGGGTTAGAAGAAAAACAAGCGGAAAGAAAGTGAAAACGGAATGGGATTCGAAGACGACACGAATGTTACACAAAATTGTTAAAAAGAGATGCAGTTACAGACAATAGCCATCAAAACGAAAGTATGAAAAAAAATATTTCTTCGACGACTTCCTCTCTCAGCAGATTTCTGGCAAAAACTCTGAGAGTAATTAAGATTGCCATGAAAAGTTTCTCAAAAATCTGTCATTCGAAATCCACATTCAACTGTAGGTCCCGCCACTCATGTATAAAATTAAGGCACACAACGTGAGTGGTGTGAGAAACTAGGTTGTAAACCTGACTGAAGGATTGTAATGACCAATTATGTATGTATGTATGTGATTCATTCATACTCACTACAATGTTGATTTATAAGTACAGGTTGCAATGAGTATGCGCATAATGTTGACATCAAACTCATACTTTCATACCATTCGAAATATTTTTGATTCATAAGCCTACTCATTTAGATTCATAACTTTAGAAAAGTACTTATAAATGACTCGAATCATTCATCAAAATTTACGGTCTTAGTTGCTAGGCATTTACAAGAAAAGAAAAAGGACACATAAGCCTAAAAGACAGAGCAGCAAGCAGAGCAAACACTCAACCTTCTAGTAAGTATTTTAGTATTCGTTCGCGATTCATTTGTGATTCATGTACACGTTGAGTTATGGAGAGTCGAAGTCAACAACATCATACGTGTTGATAGATTAGACCAAGTAAGGTGACAGATAAAGAATGACAATTGATGTCGCATTTAGATCAAGATTTAGAATCCTTGTGATACCACAATCAATATTCAACCCGGAGGCAAACATTCGCCAAAACAAAACCAACTCGAGTCGAAAATAAATATTGCTATTGAAGCAATCAGTCAAAGATGTCAGAAAGTGAGAGATGAAAAACTTCTTTCTTTTTATGACAAGAACGGGACTCTGATACTTGAAATGAAAGCCATCTCTTCTTCTTCTTCAAGTCTACAGCTCCTACAGAAGTAATTGGACGGAATGCCAAGCCTTTCCAAAAGGACAGTGCCCTGTGATAATCGCTATTATACGAGAATCAAACTATTGCTATTGAAGCAATCAGTCAAAGATGTCAGAAAGTGAGAGATGAAAAACTTCTTTCTTTTTATGACAAGAACGGGACTCTGATACTTGAAATGAAAGCCATCTCTTCTTCTTCTTCAAGTCTACAGCTCCTACAGAAGTAACTGGACGGAATGCCAAGCCTTTCCAAAATGACAGTGCCTTGTGATAATCGCTTTTATACGAGAATCAAACTAGTTTCAGTTGGCTTTGGTGGTACGATTTGTGGCTCTGGTGAATCCATGCACACACAGCCTGAAGGCGATATACCGCAAGAGCTGTGTCGAGGGTATTGTGTCCAATATCCTTATAGGTAATGTTCTCAACTTATTCCAAAACAATGTATTTTTTGAACCCTCCAAGTTATTCTAATCCTTACACACATACATATGTAGTTGTATGCTCATGGTGCTAAGTAAAAATTTGTATACTTCGACGTCGGAAAAACAGTTTTTGGGAGAAGACTGCAGTAGGGACTCGCTGAAAGATATATATTTTTTATATTTTCTTTTGTTCGAAACACGGTCTCAAATCTAATAAGCCAACACACTACGGACTATACTACTGCGATTTCACAATCTGTTCAAATTAGATAAGTATTTGTTTATTAACAAATAATTTTTCGCCTCAAAATCACGTGTTATTTGCTTTGCCTTTAAATATTATGTTGTATTCAGATCAATGACATATTTGATGTTTTTTGTCATATATTTCCACAGCCTGAACATACCTTTGCAATAGGTATTCAGCTCGCAATAATTGAAGTATAATTTTTATTTGTATCCTAATTAATAAATAAATGAATCGACAAAGTAATCTTTAATGAAATATATACATATATAAAATATCCATCAATTAAAAAATTGTAATTATTTATTTATTTAAACCAATGGATAAATCCTATAATTTTAGAAAAAATTAAGGAGTAGTAGCAGCTAAAAACATCTGCTCAGAATAAAAATTTAATTTTGTTAATATAAAGAAAACAAAATATAATTATATAGGGTGTTTTTTATAGAGGTATAGAACTTTAAGTTGCAATAAAACAACGATGGATTATTCGATTGACATGAATTTTATTTATCCGAAAGATAATCTTGTGGTATTACATTTTAAATATGATTTCTGGCATATGACCGCCACGGCTGGCGCTGATGTAGTCCAATCTGGACGTTCAATTTTAGATGACTTTTTCCAACATTTGTGGCCGTATATCGGCAATAACACGGCGAATGTTGTCTTCCAAATGGTCAAGCGTTTGTGGCTTTACCGCATAAACCAATGACTTTACATAGCCCCACAGAAAGTAGTCTAGAGGTGTTAAATCACAAGATCTTGGAGGCCAATTCTCAGGTCCAAAACGTGAAATTAGGCGGTCACCAAACGTGTCTTTCAATAAATCTATTGTGGCACGAGCTGTGTGACATGTTGCGCCGTCTTGTTGAAACCACATCTCCTGGACATCATGGTTATTCAATTCGGGAATGAAAAAGTTAGTAATCATGGCTCTATACCGATCACCATTGACTGTAACGTTCTTCCTCAATGCTACGCTCTACAGCAGCAATAGCTTCTCCTGTACGCACCGTACAGCGTCTCTGGGGATGCGAGTTATCAATAAGAGTAAACGTGGTGCGAAAACGTTCCATGGTTAATCGAATTAACTGCTCTGATGGACGATTTTGTCGACGATAAAATGAACGTAGTACGCGATACGTTTCCGCACAGAACCATTATTTTCGAAATAAAATTGCACTATTTGCAAGCGTTGTTTAGGCGTGAGTCTATTCATGATGAATTGCCAAACCAAACTGAGAATAAATCACTTGACAGCTGTTAAATCGGTCACCATCTTGAAAAGTAATGCCAACTATACCTCAATAAAAAACACCCTATAGTTGCGTTTTTAAAAAAAATTCTTTAATTATTTAAATAAATCCTGTATGTTAGATAAATATTTTATTTACTGAACTAACTTTATTTATTTTAAATATCATCACACTTCAACTGATAACTCTGCGCTACCAATTTCATTCGCAACCCTTACCAACGAAGATCAAACTTTTGGTTTCACTTTTTAAAACAACTTTCGATTATTAATCACAGACTCACGCCTTATCACTGACTCACAATTTGCAGAATCGTTCTTCGCTCTATTTATAATCATTTATTTTGTCGGGCAACTTCACGATCTCTTATTTAATATTGTTGTTCGATTTTTAATATTTGCTTTTCTCCCTTCCCGTAATTTTCTATGTATTTTTGTGTGTAATTCCGTGTACGGTATGATTTGTGCATTTTGTTGTTGTCTGTTTGTCTTGTTTGCTTATTATCTTTTAGTTCCTTTTTGTTCAAGTAACATTATTGTAAAAGTCAAAATCAAATAATATTTACTATATCGAAACATTTTCTTGACAGACTGTAAAAGGCAACACATATGTAAGTTACGAGCCATTCGGAAAATGCTTATATTTTACACTGATCTATAACTCTTGCCAGCATCCTACAAGCTATTATATGTATTGAAAAATATTTCGTCGCGCAGAGTTGTTGCGCTGCTTCTAATTTGGATGTGTGGAAATGATATTTATATAATACGGTACATACATAATTGACCATTACAAACCTTCAGTCAGGATTAGGGCCTAGCTTCTCACGCCACTCATGTTGTGTGCCTTAATTTTATATGTGAGTGGCAGGACCTATAGTTTAACTTCGACTCCGAACGCCAGATTTTGAGAAACTTTTTCATGGCAGGTTTATTTACTCTCAGAGTTTTTGCGAGAAATCTGCTGAGAGGAAGTCGCCGAAGAAATATTTTTTTCCCATATATCGTTTTGACGTCTGGCCTGGGGCTCGAACCCGGGCTTTACGTCTAATAAGCGAACACACTACCTACTAGACTACGGCGACTATATAATAACAGTTATAAATACATACATCTGGAATTTTTCAAAGTAATTCTTCAAAAATTTCGAACAGCTTCAGCCTATATGCATTTCCAATCTATGCGCAATCCGTTAAGGAACCCATAAACGATGCAAATTATCCATAATAATCATTTTCACAAATAACAATGTGTCTTTTTCGATGGCTTAACTATTCCTTTTGAAGCTAGTTTGTAATCCTGTATGAAGTGTTGTTATGACTAATTATGTATAATTATTCTTTTAAGCTTAATAATTTCGTAGTTTCACCAAAATATTAGAATAATTCACAAAATTACAGAAAGTGAAAAAAATGAATATAGTTGTACACGAAAAGGTTAACCCTTCGAAAAGAGAATGAAATTATTTAATACGCACTAAGTTATACTTTCCAGTTAATAGCTATCAGAGATCAGCAGTGAGTATTCAAAAAGATGAGTAGGTTCGAATCATGCTCATAATTTCTGATACTTATACGCATTCATACTTATTTTATTATCATACTTATACTACTCATATTCAAAGTTTGAAGTACTCATCGTACTCATATTTAACAATACGCATTATGTTGTTGATTTCGACTCTCCTCTACTCAACATTTACAAGAATCACAAAATAAGTATGATTTGCGTACGAACACTACAATTCTCACTAGAAGATTGTGTATTTGCTTGCTGTCTTTGGCTTTTTCTTTCTTCATTTCCTGTAAATGCAACAACAACTAAGACTGTAATGAATGAACAACTGAGACTATTATGAATGATTCGAATCACACGATAAATATGTTTCAAAATTTATGAATCTGAATGAGTTATTGACTCACTCATACTCAAAATTTCATGAATACTTATGAGTAGCGAAAAAACGATTCATTGCTGATCTCTGACAGCTATAGCATGAGAGCCATTATTACAACTTGCCGTCAAACTTCGGTTTAGTTAAAGGTACCTTTAGCTAAAGGGAACTGAAAAGTTACCTTTAACTTATTTTCGTTATTAGAACTTACAGATAAAATAAAGTTAACTGTTTTCAAAAATATGGCAGTGTCGATAAAACTGCTCAATTAAAGAAGTTTTTTTTAACAAGTGGCAATAGGGCTTCTTTTTTTGTTGTTGTATATGCTCCTTTTGTACAAATTTGAAGTTGCCATAATGAAAATAATATGTAATATGTTCAAGGCAAGTTCAAACATAAACTTAACTTTAAAAGTTACCGGCAGGATGATCCTCCCTTTAGCTTAACGCTCACTTCTATCTTATTGGATACTCATAATAATGAAAAACAATTTATCTGGCCGTTAAAATCCTCCCTTTAGTTAAATTTTCCATAAAACAACAAAGATACGAAAATAGCCTGAATTGAGAAAAAACATTTACCTACACTGTCTTAAACAATTGTCCGAGTATTGCCTCACAATATTTCAAAGACTATTAATCGCATTTCAATGAGTAATATTGTCTTAAAAGTTTAATTTGCGCTTATAATAACTAAATGCAAACAATTTGCTTAATAAGTTTCATTTACCTTCTCTACAAAAATTCAAAATGCTAACTAACACAAATTATTTACGGACACCTGTGATGATAAAAGCAGCAATTAGTAAAAGAAAATTAAAAATAAATGATTAGATATTTAAAGAAAAATGGTAATTTCTGCAAATATCTACAAATACCCGAACATTACCCAGCAAATAATAGCAATATCAAGAATTTTGAGCATAATTTACCATTCGCCGTTGCAGACAATGAAGTCGCCGTAGTCTAGTAGGTAGTGTGTTCCCTTATTAGACGTAAAGTCCGAGTTCGAGCCCCAGGCCAGACATTAAAACGAAATATAAAAAAAAAATTTTTCTTCGGCGGCTTCCCTCAGCAGATTTCTGGTAAAAACTCTGAGAGTAAATAAGCCTGCCATGAAAAAGCTTCTCAAAAAAAATCTATGGTTCGAAATCGACGTTAAACTGTAGGTCCCGCCACTCAAGTATAAAATTAAGGCACACAACATGAGTGGGGGGAGAAACTAGGCCGTAATCCTGACTGAAGGGTTGTAATAGCCAATTATGTATGTATGTACGTTGCAGACAATTTTTAAAGATTCGAATATAACTTCTGATATTGCTCTAGGAAGACCAAAGGCAGGTGCCATTATTTTTTTTTCGTACCGTCAATATTCAGGGAATGGCCCCTACTTATGCAGTGCATTGTGTTGGAACTAGGAAAACATGTTATGGAAAGGAGGAAAGTGGGAGTAGGGTTTGTGGAAACTAGAGTTGAAACTTTTTATAGCATAATGACACTAAAGACCTCTGCAGGAAGGAAGTTCCACATACAAATAGTCCGAATAAAATAAAAATTTTGTCTGTAATGCAGAGTGCGGTCCACTGGCCAATTGACCAGAAACGTAGGTGCACGCCGAGAAAGACGAGTGGTACATGATTCTTGGGAAGAAGTCGCCTTGAATTTCTTGGTTTAACTGTTCGTACATGTTTCTCAACATCATTCCACAAGTTCTCAATTGGATTGAGGTCCGGGGATTGAGCTGGGCACTTAAGAACAATGATATCCTTTTCCTCTAAGCAACTCTTCACTAGACGTGAAGTGTGCTTAGGGTCATTATCATGCATAAATTTCCATATTAAAGGCATGTTGTCTTCAGCGAATGGTATCATAGTGTCTGTTATAATATTTTTGTAAACATGCTGGTCCATTTTAGAATCTATCTTGTAAATGGGACCTACACCATGCCAGGAAAATGCTGCCCACACCATCACATTTCCACCACCATGTCTGACCATTTTTAGGGTGTACTTTGGATGATGCTCCAGGTTTGGAGGGCGACATACGTACCGCTTTCCATCAGAGCCGAAGCGGCAAAACTTCAACTCGTCGCTCCAAAGAATATTTTTCCAAAATATCATGGGTTTCTTGAGATGTTCTCTCGAAAACGCTAGTCGGGCTTTGATATTTTTTTTTGACACAAGTGGTTTACGTTGTGCAATACACCCACGCAAGTTTTTTTCATTTAACCGTCTTCTTATTATCCTAGACGAAATATTAATGCCAAAATCCGATGCAATGTTATTTTTTATCTTAGTTGAGCTCGTGAAAGGATTACTAGCAGCTACTCTATAAATTAAAATATCCTCCCTGGGTGTAGTTTTTCGGGCTCTAGGTTGCTGTTTGATATTTTTGGTGGTACCATGTTGCTTGATGTGTTCCATCGCGTTGTAGATCTTCCATCTAGAACATTTAAGCAGCATGGATATCTCTATTACTGTTTTTCGAGCAGATTTTAGTTGTTGGATCAGTTTTCGCTCGGCATCGGAACTCCAAGTACCTCTGGCCATTTCTAATCAAATATTTCGATGTATTTCAACATAAAATAATAAAACCATTCGTTACTCACCTTTTAGCTTCAAAAAACACCAAAAAATCGCTTAAAAACCAGAAAATTCTGAAATGTCTTAAATTCGTGGCCAGTTTCAAATACTCGTTTTTACATTAATATGATTAAAAAGCAATAATATGTAAAAAGAAACAAAATAAAATAACGGTACTTTTTCTTAACATTACAGGGTACATAGAAAAATAAAGAATATCTAATTTGATATTACAGGGTTGTCAAAATTATCACAAATAAGTCAGTCATATGTCGTGTCTTAAATTCGTGGCCACCACTGTAAGTGGTGTAAATAGGAAGAAGCTCAGATGAAGTGAAATATTTCTTGCACCGTCTTAAGAAGCCAAGCACTAAAAAATGTGTCAGTTTTAGCGAACATCACACTGAATTTGTATGCCCATACTGTGAAGATCTTCTGACGTCTCAATATTTATAGCACCCATAGATATAGGGTGCTTATGTGGCAATAACGGTTTATCTAAAGATATTTTCTACATGACTTACTATTTTTTCACCTTAAGATCTTCTGTCGTTATGTAGGAAGTTCAACTTCAAGACAAATTATTTTGCTTTCTTGCAATTACTTATCAATCTTTGTGTAGAAGAACTAAATCCATCCACCTTTTGGTTAATAACGGTTAAATTTCTTCCACAAAATTATAATAATTTTCCGCCTTGCTGGACTTAGTTTTTTACGGGAAAAGATATGTTTTCTATTTTATATCGATATATTTAATACACATACATAATTGGTCGTTGCAACCCGTTAGTCAGGATTACGACCTAGCTTTTCACACCACTGGTGTTGTGTGTTAATTTCATACATGAGTGGCGGGACCTACAGTTGAAAGTCGATTCCGAACGACAGATTTTTTGAGAAGCTTTTCATGGCAATTTTATTTACTCTCAGAGTTTTTGCCAGAGATCGGCTGAGAGGAACACGCCGAAGAAATATTTTTTTTTCATATTTCGTTTCGATGTCTCACCTGGGACCGTTATCGAATAATAATAGCGATCATGAGTAATTCGGCATTATAACGGTTTTACTACGGCTTCTATATGGTGCGGCATTCTATCCGCTAAATTTTTAAACGTTTTGGGTCTGTACCATTCCAAGTTGTTCGTACAATGATCCACAAGTCTTCAAGGTTTATGAGAGTGCAAGCAAAACCCGTTTTGAGAAGTCTCCAGAAGTGATCGATGACAAGCCGTCGCTTGTCATAGATACATTTTTTTTTTTGGAAGTTTATTGGTATTATCATGTTCAAAAGCGATATCCGTGGTTTATAATCCAGCCCAGTCAAGAAGTGCTTAAAATGTCTATATAGGATTGAGCCGTCGTCGTACCAACTATTCTGTAGGCTAGACCCACTCCCTTAGCCGCTCCCTTAGCCACCCTATTACATCACAGATCCACCGCCAAACTTTGACTTATTTTACTAGCAAAGTTCTTTTTGGCTTTTGCCAACACAACTCTTTTCCATCCGACCCCCATACAATTAATTTTTGTTTCGCCCATATTTAATAACTTTCGCCTAGTCTTTGACAGACCATCAAATGTATTTCAGTGTGTAGTCCAACCGAAATAATTAAATTCATTTTGTCAAAAGCCTTCAGTGACTTTTTAATTCAATTCTAAATGAAGACTCCCCGATTAGTAAACGAAAAGACGCAAGTTGTGAGTTTTTGATTTTCGAGAGTATCCCTCAAAAACTCACAAATTGCGTCTTATCATCTAATATGACGATAAAGGCGTTGGGGGGAAGAATGTAGGCCTGTCGCCTTCTTACATTATCGGTGAAGGTGGTCAATTTTGTTTTCATTGCGGTGGAACGAAAATACCCATATAATTTTGAAAAAGAAAGAAATACTTTTCCACTACTCAGACCCATTTATTTGGCCACTGTCGTTTTGTGGAGATCCGACTTACGCATTAAAGTCTCCCGCAAATATAAGAACATCGCCAGGTCGAAAATTTGACAGCTGAGCATTTAAAATTTTGTAAACATTTTAATTTGCTGAAAACTGGATCCTTACGTGGTCATAAAGTACTCTACAAAAGGATAAAGTTCTCAGATGTTTTAAACTTCTCACAATCAAGCAGATTTCAGCTGGAATAAAGCAAATACAGAGAGCATTCCATGTTCCTAATCAGCCTTTATTATTATCATGAAGCGGTGCCTAAGTACTGCAACTGTACGGTTTATTGTATTCCCCTCCAACATTGTAGGGTATCCCTATAATGTGATAAATTTCAGGATAATGTTCAGTGACAATTCCCTGTCTACCATCTGGTATGCACCCAGGTGTTTCCTATTTGTATGCTATAATACCCCACAGCTTCCAAGGATGTGTTCCAATAATTCATTCTTATCGTCTCGAAATCTATGTGTTGGGCTCGAAAAAGCCCCCATTCTGAATAAGTTTACTCTGAGTCTACAGTGCCCTGCCAAAAAAAACGGATTATCAACCATGCATGACTCAGATCTTTCTTCTCTTATTGGAATTTCCTAACTAAAGGAAATCCTCCTCAATCCCATTTGTTCGTTGAGCATACCAACTCCGTACCCATCACTCCACAGAAGTGTTTTGGTACCATCAAAGGTGTATAAGTTACTATCCTGGCAAACTTTGCTTTTTGCTCATTGCCGAGAATTCCCACATGACATGGGACGCAGTTGTTAACCCTATTTTCCCTCATTAGCTGAATTAGCTTCCCCAGACAGTCCCATATTATGTTCGATTTAATTTTGTGAATCAGAATTTGTTTTAATTTTTAAAATTCGTCATAAAATTATTTCGTTGATTTCTTTCTATTGTTATAGTTTCAGTAATCTGTAGCTTTACCTGATTGGGTGATACCATATGATTTTTCTGCCAAGGCTGCCAGCTATAGCATACTGATACGCCACAGCAGTTCTAGACAAAAATATGACAAGTAAAATTAAGCCTTACGGTGTAGTTAGTAACTGTTTATAGAAAGTTTGAAATGCTTCGTTGGTTTTTCTACCGTCTGATTCTAAGCGTACGTCTGCCCACACACGTGGCACTTACAACAGCTTTTGTACCACAAAATATGATGTGAGGAATCCACTGAAGATATTTCACTTGCCTCCTGGCGCCTCTCGACGCTGGTCAGGGGTAAAGTTGAAGAAATAAAAATAATAAACACCAAATAATTGTTTATATTTGAATTATTTCACTTAAATGAACAATATTTAAAAGTATAAATTAAAAATATTTGTAAATAATATTAAGCAGCTTGGCAACAGCTGCAAAAATTCCAACATTATAATAATTTTATAAGATTAATGCAGATAACTTTCAATGTCGAATAGTTATTTTTTTTTATATTTTGAAAGAATATAAGTTTTCCTTATACTATGTTCAGACATGCACTTTTATTGTGCCAATATTCGGTTATTTGAGTAGAATATTTTAAGTGTTCAGATATAATATAAGCAATATTCATTTGACAGCTGGTAAACAAAACAACAACATTGTTTTTGTTTTGTTTTTTTTTGTTTGTCGCTGTTCAGTGTTCGGAAAACTGTAATATGCTCACTGAACGTACTTATGACATAGCTGTATTTTAAGTTTTAATCAATATTATATTACAATTTGCGTATTTATTGCGCAATAATTAATTGACATTTTATATGAAATATTGAGCTCAATAATAGCGTTTATTGCGATTTACGCAATAAAAGTGCATGTGTGAACATAGTATTAGAGAATTTTTGGAATAATGCCGCATGTTATTATTATATTTAGATGGAATATGCAATATGAAAATAATTATAAGTACATAAATAAATATAGTTTAGTTTCAATGTTTATACATCTGTACATACATACACATGTAAGCATATATGTATGTATGTATGCATGTACATATGTATGTATAGAATGGTATTGAATTAAAATCTCAGTTTTTAGGCGGTAAAATATAACTATATGTACTCAATGATCTAATAATTGTATAATGTATAATTAATCTAAATTAAATTATATCTAACAATAATTATCGTAAAAAAGTAAAATAATGTAATCGATAACATAATTATAATAAATAAATTAAAGATACTTATATTTTTTGTAATTTGGCCTGTTTTTAACCAACATATTTAAGAAATACTCGTAAGTAGATATTTTTTTTATAATATATTAAGATTTCACTTACAAAAAATTAATAAGTTAATTAATAATAATTAATTCAAACTTTGAAAAGTCTTTACACTCTAAAACAAATACACAGTAAGTATACTCCAGGCAATATACTGATAATTTCATATAAATTAAAGTTTGAATTTTTGACGTATCACAATGCTGCTTTACTTATATCAAAGAAAATAAAGTATAATGAATGTGCATTTGGGCATATTTTGGAATATTTCTCAAAAATATTTCATGACGCGGGGGGAAGATAGAAGAGAAGGGTAAAGAAACCAAGAGCGTAACAATGTGTTGTTCTCATCGTGCGTTTTTGTTGTTTGACTAATTTTTTATTTATATTTCTGAAACAGTGTTGCCACGAAAAAAAAATTTTGTAACCAACATTTGTGAAAAAAATCACTAAATAAGAAAAAATATAAGCAAAATTAAATAATAACCAAAAACGGCAACACTGTTCTCGGCACAAAGAGAACATGACAAAAATTATGAGAGGCATGTGTTAACCCAGAGGAAAATTGTTAGTAATATTTCCAAGTCTACTTATTAACCCAATAATATGTATATGTGAGCGAAAAATATAGAAAAATTGTACTGCGCTAAAAACCTAAAAACACCGTATTTAACTTGGCAAGTATTCTTCCAAAAATCGAAATCATTTCTCATTGATATTAGTGAATCATACTATAATATTTCTTTGGGTGTAAATTTGAAGTCTGAAAAAAGCGACATTAACATTCTTCTTTAGAAGCTGACAAGCAAAGCAACTGAATGCATTTTTACGCTCTCATGATGAGAGCAACACATTGTTACGCTCTTTGTTTGTGTTTATTTTCCTTCTGTCTTCCACTCTCCTCATCAAGAAATGATTTTAGTGCGAGCGGGTCGTAATGTTTGGTGAGAGCGGGTCATGGAGTTACAACCCGCCATAAGAAATTTAACTTCAACATAATGCGCATTCTTTATATCCATATTCTTTGCTTATATGCAAGATCTTATTTTGTCGTCTTTGAATTTTTATTCTTTATGTTGCACAGCAACATATTGGTTTTAGGAGCGAGTTGTAAAGTCGAAGTCTAATTCCAGTTGTGACTTTCTTCCAATTAGGCAATTTCAAACATTTTGAAGTAGATTTGGGTTAATTTTCCATCTTTATGAAATTGCCAAGTCAGGCGTTCTTTATTCTTACGAACGTGTACACATTTGCATTTATTCACTTTAATTTGCCAATAATTTCACTATTTCTCAAACTGTAAAATGTGTTCCTGAAGGTACCGAGACACTTCGTGAGAGTTTCCATGGAAAGCTGTTATTAGCAAAGGTTGATGTGTGTGTATAAACTACTCAATGTAAGTTAGAAGTATAAATTAAAAAGTCTTAATATAAAGGGTCCGCCAAATAATTTTTTTTTTTAAATGCTGTAAAAAAAAATCTACCGAATATTTTCTAAAATTTCTTTTTTTATTTGAAAGTACAATCCTTCCGGTTAATAATGGAAAATAAATAGCTGCCTCGGCTGGCCATGCAGTAGCCTACAGAATATGCCGATTTTGGCAAAAAAATCATCTTTTCAGATGAAGCTCATTTTGATCTTGGCGGATATGTAAACAAGCAAAATTGTCGCATTTGGGGCACAGAAAACCCGCACGCATACATTGAAAAGCCAAAACGAGTCACTGTTTGGTGCGGATTTTGGTCCAGAGGCATAATTGGGCCACGAGCAAGGAGTGGGCCGTTACAGTCAATGGCGATCGTTATCGGGCCATGTTAAACGAATTTTTGTTCACAAAAATTGAAGAGGAGGATATTGGCAACATTTGGTTTCAACAGGACGGCGCTACTTGCCACACAGCCGAAGCTACACTAGATGTTTTGCGCCCTGCTTTTGAAGATCGCATTATCAGCCGCAGACCTGATGTCGTTTGGCCACCTCGGTGCTGCGATTTGACACCGTTGGACTATTATTTGTGGGGTGACGTCAAAGATAAGTGTTACGCCGACAAGCCAGAGACAATTGACGCTTTAAAGGACAATATTCGCGAAGCCATTGGTGAAATACAGCTGCACACAATCGATAATGTGCTTAAAAATTGGACCGACTGCATGGCCAGCCGAGGCAGCCATTTGAATGAAATTATTTTCAATTATTAACCGGAAGGATTGTACTTTCAAATAATAAAAAAAGAAATTTGAGAAAATATTCAGTAGTTTTTTTTTCATAGCATTTTCAAAAAAAAAAAAAGTTGTTTGGCGGACCCTTTATCAGTTTTGTTTATGGATGTTAGCTTTAAGCATAACAACTGAAAAGTTTGATGGCTCATTCTAAAACATTATTTCTGATTGGATCTTATTTGGTCTTGATGAAAACGATCCTAAATGTCCTATATCTTTCATTTTTGTTTGGTATTAAATTAAATTTGGAAATATTATTTTCTTTTAAATTTCAGTCAGCTGTTTTTGTTATTAAAATGAAATCTTGCTACTGTCAAATAAATCCAGTTTAAACGATCTAGATTTTGAGCAAGATTTGAAATCTAATCTACTAGATTTCGCTGTAGTGTAAATGGGATATTAGAAAAAAATAAAACATTAAGAATCATGGATATTAACGTCGATATATTTTTTGATGATAATGACAGCGACAAAAAAACACATACATACATATGTATCTCTTATTTATTAATTCAAGTTTGGCTTTTATCAACTTAATTTGGAAATCAGCCTTCTTTTTTTAATTCATAAATTTTTTATTGATTTGATAATTCTTGTATGAATTATTTTCTAATCGTTCTGCAATTTTTTGGCAATTGTTTTACTGTAGAATCGACAGTTGGTGAAAGCTCCTCAGGAGTAAATGTTGATTCCGCCCCAGTGAATCTTCTGGATTTTCCAAACCCATTGTAGAAGCATTTGGGTTTACTTGCGTTTGTATTGAGAGAAGTTCCACAGTGCTCTGTTCTAATGGGCTCAAGTTGATTTCTGACGACGAACCACCACCAGTAGCTTGAAAGTTTCTTTTGTTTGCAGCCAATTCCCTCTTCAAATTGCCGTTATAGTGAGTCCATAAATATAATTCTTAAGCAATATAATATAAATTTTATAGTAAAATTGCTACTTACTCTTTACCATTCTTTGGTAGTTTTAATCGAAGGTCCGAAGCAATTTACTTGATCCCATTTTTCTTTTAGCTGCCTTTTGTTAAATCTAAATGGCAGCTTGCCTTGGCCAATATCTGCATTAATTTTCGTGAGATCAACCAGCTTATCCATTTGTTTGTTATTTGTAGTTTGGTAAAGAAATATTTAGAGCTGAGAAAAGAGAGAAAAATTATTGAGCTGTTGTAAGATTTTGACAGTTCTGACAACACATAAATACACATGTTGTAAACGATAATCGCGGCCTAATTCTATTTACAGGAGGGCTACAAAAAATGGTTTCACATTTTTTAACATTTACTTTAATTTTTCAGTCAATAGTACACTGAATCAGAATGATAAATAATGACATCGTCAGCAAATGCAACCATTTTGTAGTTTTTATGATTTTTCGAAGGCTTTTGACCTTGTTGACCACAAAATACTGATTGATAAACTTTCATATTATGGACTACAGGAAAGTGCTATCAAGCTTATCAAAAGTTTTCTTCAAAACAGGTTACAATATGTAGCAATTAATAATGACAGAAGTGATGTTGGGGTGGTTGAATTTGGTGACACCGCAGGGAAGTGTTTTGGGTCCTTTAATGTTCACAATATTTATAGATGACGTATCAAATTTCAAGCTACATGGCAAAGTTATTCTGTATGCTGACGACATTTGTCTTTTTTATCCCTACAGTCATGAAATAATACCGAAATCTCAAATGGAACATGATGCCGAAGTATTACTGGAATACGCCAGAATTAATAGACTATCCTTAAATAAGGACAAAACAAAAGTAATAAGGTTTCGTCCATATACTTCTAGGAGTGACGCAGTTTTTAAAATTTCTGTTGGTGAAAGCGATTCTGTAACTTATTTGGGTATGCTTTTTCAGAGTAATCTACAATGGAATAAACACATCCAGTCATTGAAGAAAAAAGTAGCTCCAGCCATGGGCATACTTTATAAATTTAAGAATGTATTTGATGTAAAGACTAAAATTCTGGTGTATAATGCTCTTATTCAAAGTTGTTGTTATTTTATTTTAAAATAATCTTTATTTAATTCAGTTAGGTGTTTATCGTACAAAGGTTTAAAAAGGAATGAACAATATTAAAGTAATACAAAGTTCTAGAAACAAAACAATGAAAAGGAACAAAAAGGAATAGAGACATTCACGTTGTGTGGTTGCCATATTTTCAACACGCCCCCTCAACGTGGATGTATCTTTACATTAATTTATCTAATATTCATTTCATTAATGCAATAATTATGTTTAGCTCTAGACAGATTCTTCGTTAGAACATCAGCCACTATATTGTTCGTCGGACAATATTGTAAAACAATTTCATTTGCTCCAACAACTTCTCTTATATGATGGTATTTTATATCCACATGCTTACTCCTTCTGTGATATACGGGATTGGTTGCCAGTTTCTGTGCTCCCTGGTTATCAATGTGAAGAGTAACTGGTTCACCTTTGGAATAACCTAATTCCATTAGTAGTCGTCGCAAATATACCGCTTCCTTCGCTGCTTCAGATGCCGCCATATATTCTGCCTCAGTACTGCTTAACGCTACAGAATGTTGTTTCCTTGACTCCCACGACACCAAACAACTACCGACAAAAAATGAAAAACCAGTATATGACTTGCGATCAGAAATGTCGCCACCCCAGTCGGCATCTACGTAGCCGGACAACGAACAGCTTCTCGAAGTCGTATAATTTAATTTATAATCTGCTGTACCTGCCAAATATCTCAATATATGCCTTACTGCTTGTAAATGTTCATGATGAGGATCAGAATTTCTTTGGGCCAGTTTTGATACCGAATGTAAAATGTCTGGTCGGGTTGTGATGGCTAAATACATCAAAGCGCCAATCATTGATTGATATTGTTGCTGATCAACCTTCGGACAATTATCAGTACATTGTGATTGATAACCTGCTTCAAGTGGTGTTGAAACCCTTTTACACTCACTCATACCATATTTCTCCAACATATTATTTATATAATTCGTTTGTCCAAACTTTATTGCACCTGTTTCGCCACACCGATCAATTCCAAGACCCAAAAAATGGTGCAATGGTCCCTTGTCTGACACATCAAACTCACTACATATTTGCATTTTGACTTCTAATACTATTCGCTTATCTGTACATCCAATAATGATATCGTCCACGTATACGGCTATCAATACCAAACTACCATTAATTTTCTTCTTATACAGACAAGGGTCAGCTTCAGTCGGTTGAAATCCAAATTTTCTCAAAACTGTATCCAGCTTGGAATTCCACTCTCTTCCCGATTGTTTTAGGCCATATATAGCCTTATTAAGGCGTAGGACTTTATTAGGATATTTTTTATTCTCAAAATGCTGTGGCTGTTTTATATAAATTTCGTCGTGCAAATCACTATTTAAGTAGGCGGTACTTACGTCAATTTGATGAAGGTACATTTTGTATTCAACGGCCAAAGCCAATAAAATTCTTATTGTTGAGTGTCTGGCTACTGGGGAAAATGTTTCCATATAATTAATTCCGTATTGCTGGCTGCACCCTTTTGCCACTAGACGAGCTTTTAACGTTCGTTCTACACAAAAACAGAAAAAGCAATACAACAACAAAAAGCCCTTCACTGGAAAATGTTTTATTTGCAATGTAGCGGGACATTTTGCTAGCCAATGTAAAGAGAAGAGAAAACAGCCTAGGCAACAACAACAGGCATTGTCTATGGTGACAAAAACAACAACAACAGCATTGGGTACAGTTGCAGAAACAAACCTGAAAATGAAACCAAGTGTTTGGTATGTCGACAGCGGCGCAACGGCACACATGTGCAATGATAGAAATATGTTCAAAAGGTTTGAGCAGCATAATGAGCAGATAGCATTGGCAGGCGACAAATTCATAACAGCTACTGGAAAAGGTGATGTATATTTGAAATTTAACAATATGAATATTACGTTGGAAAATGTACTGTATTCTTCCGAGTTGCAGGGCAACTTCATTTCTGTAACTAGAATCGTCGACAGAGGTCTTACAGTCAAGTTTGACACGAACACAGCAACGGCTCGAAGGCAAGATGGCACGATTGTATTTCGTGCTAGAAGGGAAGACAACCTTTTTGCTGTGTATAAAACAACAGAATCACTGTTTGTTATGTCTGATACCAATGAACTATGGCACAACAGGTTTGGTCATTTAAACTTTGTTATTGATTGTTATTGACTGTTGGTTGCTTCTTCTTCCACCATTTCTTTTCGCCTCTCTGCTTCTTCTAGAAGTTTCTGCTTGATGACACTTAGGCTGGGAAGATTGTCACGCGTTTCCATAGCGACCACAAAATGTTCAAAATCCTTTGGGAGGCTGCACAATAACATTATGCTCAAAAGCTCTTCCTGCATTTCTATGCCCGTTTCAGCCAATTTTTCCACCGTCTCAGAAAACTTTTTAACGTGGAGTATCACGTTGGTACCATCCTTCATTTGAAGACTGAGCAAACGTTTATACAAAGATACCTTTTGTATGGGACCTTTTGGCTGGTATGTTGTCTGTAAAGTCAACCATGCTTCATAGGATGTTTTGGCGTTCCTTATATAACCAAGTTGAGTTGGTTTTACACTTAAAATTATTGACGCCAATGCCTTTTCATCATCCGTGTCCCATTTTGCCTTGTCTTTCTCCGTTGTACACGATTCCTTTCCAACCCTTCCAGATGCAATTTGCCAAAAACCACTATGTATTAGCACACTTCTCATTTGCACCGACCAGCTCTCATAGTTGGAGTCATCCAACTTTTCGATCTGCAAAATATTACTCATTTTCCTTTTTGACTTGTCCTTTAGCACAAAAATAATTTTCACTTTAAGGTTACGCCGTCTGGGCCCATAACCTGTTGTTATTTTATTTTAAAATAATCTTTATTTAATTCAGTTAGGTGTTTATCGTACAAAGGTTTAAAAAGGAATGAACAATATTAAAGTAATACAAAGCTCTAGAAACAAAACAATGAAAAGGAACAAAAAGGAATAGAGACATTCACGTTGTGTGGTTGCCATATTTTCAACAAAAGTCATCTAAATTACTTGCCCATGATATATGCCTATAAAAAAAACAACTGATCTTAAAGTTCTTCAGAGACTTCAAAACAAAGCTCTGAAACTTGTCTATAACATTCCTAGAACGCACTCATCTATATCCCTATACCGAGATGTATCAAAAACTATTCTTCCTGTTTTTGGATTGTACAAAATGCTATTATATTTATATATGTATAAAGCTGTACGGAATATTGGGTATCACTCCATAGAGTTTACTATCAACCAGAGTTACTATAGTACTCGAAATAATACTAACTTAATGGTTAAGAGATGTTGGTTAGAAACTACAAAGCAACGTGTGGAATACGCTGGCTGTTATGAATACAATCATCTTCCAGATCAGCATTTAAAGCAAGACTGAAACAGTATTTACTTCAGGAAATAGATATGCTTCTGATGTAATAATTTTTTACTTCAATTGAACTTTTGTGATATAAATTGATCTCAGCTCAAAGAGCTAACCTAGATATAATATATGTATACTTATGTATATTTACTTAAAACTTACATTTAGTATGCATACTAGTTATTTTAATATATATTTATTTTTATTTTTTTCTTGTTAATTAATTCATAAGTACTCGATATATATAATATTTCCAACTTCCCCTTTTTATGTCCTAGGGACGCAGGGGCACTTATACTTTTTGCTAATAAATTTCTTTGAAATAAATGGATGAATAAAAAAAAAAAAAAAAAAAATAAATTAAATAGTATTGGAAAGCGCACCATTAAAAATAGTGCGTGACGAGTGTAAGAGACATTTTATAATTTATTAGCTTATATGTACAGTGAAAGCTCCCATAGGCGGACACCGACCGTGGAGGCATTTTTGTCCGCCTAGGGGAGATGTCCGTCCAAGGGATATTTTGTTAAAATATTTCGGGAAAAATTTAATAAATACATATCTACCAGTCTATTATTTGTTGCCAACGATAACTGCGATAAAAAATAATCTTTACAAATATTTTCATTAACTTTTATTTTCCTCTTATTCATATACATTGTACATACGTTGATATGTATTTATTGTCAGAGTAGCTAATTAACTGACCATCCATCAGTTATCACATAAACCAAAATAAAAAGAGGAATCACAATTTAGATTTTGTCTATGAACATCACATTACATAAAATAATAAACCGGGGAATCACCGCACTACGCAATGCTACATAATCTGATTAACTTGAAAAATACACACTCAACAAAGAAATATTTATGTAATCTCTACACATTGCGCATAGTACAAAAGGGGGATTAACCGAAATACAATAAAATTGCTCAGCTTTGCCTTTTCTAATATTTATTTGTCCGCCTATGGGAGATGTTTCTGGAAAAACAGGTGTCCGCGTCCGTCCAAGAGAGCGTCCGTCCAGGGGAGACGAATTTGCTCTAAAAACACGACCTAATTCACGGGACTTAGAAAATCGTCCGTCTAGCGGAGATGTCCGCCAGTGGAGCTTTCACTGTATATTATTTATTAGCTAATATATTAATACAAATGCTATCGAAAGCCTTTTCAAAATCTACTTTCTATTTTGATTGAATAATTTTAATTTGGGATTATGGCATTTGATATGGAACAAAAATAAACAAAATTTGAGATGATAGCTTTCGATATAGAGTACCAAAATAGCTATCGTAAACAAAATATATGACATTGAAATGACATCCTTATGTAGAATTTCTGTACGACTCCAAAGGGTACCCCGAGTCAACTGATATTAAAAACAAATATATTTGTAACAGCGTGATAACAATTTATTCTAGTTGAAATTACTCAAAAGTCAAAAATTTTTCAATTGTTTATCGCTATACAGTTTTTCCAAGAAATCCCTTTCATTTGAATGTTTCCATACGAAAGAATCGTGTGCCGCTCCATTATATTTTGAATTAATTGTCAAAATTTTGTACTTGTAGTCACAAATCTAATAATAAAATATTAGTTTAAATAAAATCTTGGTTTTCAAGAACCTACTATCATAGCATTTAGGCTATGAAACCCTTTCCGATTGAAGAACATGTGTTCGTTGTGAGAAGGCTTTTGGAGTGCAATATGGGTACCGTCAATGACATAAACAGTATGAAAGATAAAAAATCATTTGGAAACTATTACCTCCAGGAATGTTGTACTTTTTCATAAAAGTTTCCATGCATTCTGTTGATTGATCTTTCTATTAAATTTTTATTAAATTAGAACATAGTTTTGCCTCCATTTCCTTTGCAATGTTCTTTTTTATAATTTTACTTATTGCGCCTTGCCAGATTCCAATTAAATTGTCGTGTTAGCTGGCAAAGATATTATGTCACTTTTATTCCGTAATTGTCTTCTTATATGTATTAAGTTGTCTTCATTCTTAGATTCCGATGAAGGTAAATTTTCAAGCATCAATTGGGAAATTCACACAACTTTGTATCGTGTATGTTGTATTGAATACATTTGTTTGTTTGTGAACGCTCAATGCTATGCTGTATTGTGTATTTCGTGGCATTCAAACAATTTGATAGCCCGAAACCAACACAACATATGAAAACATATACACATTTTTTTCATTCACACAATTTGATAGCCCGAAACCAACACAACATATGAAAACATATACAAATTTTTTTCATTCACACAAATTGATAGCTCGAAACCAATACAACTTTTAAAAACATATGGAAAAAATGTGTATAAGTGTATCGGATTTTTATATGAAAACTAGCTGTACCTTGCGCGCTTTGCTGCACTACAAAATAAATTTAAAGGAAAGACATTAGACAAATATCCAATTAAGTTTGAATCATTTTATTGATTTTGTTTCCCGTTGTCCAGATGATTCAGACGAACGGGCCTGAGTAGTACGCATTCGATCAAGTGATTCATTGTTCAAGTGATTCATGCGAACGGATCTGTGCGGCATGTACTCGAAGATTTTTCAGTCTCAATGCTGATTCTGAGGCTAGTAATGCTCTTTTCTTTTCTTTTCAACACAGGATCAAATGCACAGTTTACGATTTAATTAATTTCGAAGAATTTTCAGTGGCGCCACCTGTCGGAAATTGGTTATACCAACTTAGAAACCTTCGTCGACTCATGCGCAACAACTTTTCTAAAGATTAAATGCATAGTTTACGATTCCATAAAGTACATTAATTTTTATATATATAGATAATTTAAACTTGAAAAAAAAATAAATAAAACAAAAGTCTACGAATTTAATTTTGGTTATATTTTTTCTTATTTGGTGAATTTTTTCACAAATGTTGGTTACAAAATTTTTTTCTTTCCTTTCTATCTTTCCCCCCGCGTCGTTCTTTACACTTTATTTTCTTTGGTTTTATACATCAAGAATCACAGATAGCATACTTGTAGGGGTAACTACTATGCGTATGAGTAATATATTTCAAATGCAATTAAATATTAAGTATGTAGTATGTAGCATACGTGGGCATGGCCCCTCGCTCATTTGGAATATCAACATAAGAAGTAGCCTATAACTCCTTCCAGACATACAGGAAGATACTGTGAAAATTTCAAGAAAATCGGTTCAGCCGTTTAATCGTCTATAAACTTCAAACATACAATCAAACACACATTCATTTTTATATATAAGATTATCAACAGCAATCATACACTGTTGTACGTTCTTCCAACAATACAATGAATACAACGATACAAAGCCTTGTGTGAATTGACCAAATATTTGTTCAGTAATTTTGTATATGTATTAAAAATTGATTCCAGGTTGCAAAAACAATTTATTTATTATTGTTTTACATATTCACAAAGATAAGCATATGTTCTGAATCTATTACAAATTGAATAAAATCTTTTACAATTGAAAATGAAATTCAATTCAGAAGCTATCGAAAGCTATAATTTGGCAATTTTCGATAGGTATTGTATTTTATTTTTGTCTCGATATACACAGCGGTGATTAGACTCCAGTTATGCAGCTGTACAATGCAGCAAATATCTGAAAATAGATAGTGAATCGTATGTACAGTAGAATGCTTACATATAAAGCCAGATTGTCGGTTATTAACCAAATTACTTTATTTACAAAAGTTAATTAAGAAATTACTGACACAGATTTCGAAAATTGTACTAATATTTGGCTGCAAACTTATTGGATGGAGATTTTTAGATTCACCAATACCTTTATCAGAGTATATACAGTATTCATATATAATTTCCTTCTGGATGTTTTTAATATAAAGTCGGAATGTTATTTGATACAGAATTGTTTCCCTAGTTATAAAATCGTTTAAATCTTGGCGTTTTCATTCGTACTGAATGTTATTAATGTTGATTGGTTTCTTTCGTGTGCATTTTTAATTTTAAAAATCATCAACGTTTTTTGCAAAGACTATTATCTGCATTGCTATAAACACTAATCTCTATTTTTAGTAGCAGCAATGAGAGAATTATTAAGCCGAAAGTCCATACCATCCGTTTCATGCGCTCTTGCGATTCATGCGTATACCAAAAATGGTAGAACCAGTATAGTTGTTTGTGACCAGTTACAGAAGAAAACGCATCAAGAATGCATCAAGTAGGTTCATTTTCTACTTTTCTATGCGACTCATGCATTGCTGGAAAAAGTCAGCTGCTTTTTAAACTTAGGGATGACAAATTATATTCTATTGTGAATGGTTTCGATAAATATGTTTAGATAAATATAAAAAGTGCATTATTATTTTCGCATTTTTTTTATTTGTGTTATAAAAATATTAATAAAAACATATTTCATAATCAATTTTACTAATAATTTAAAAGGAAATACATTAAAATAAATTTTTTTTAACACATTTCATTCATGAACAAAATTTGTATATTAGTTATCGATTGTTTTTATGTACTGAGTGTCATCACTTTTGAATTTATTAATTTGTAAACAAGCAAAATGGCGGATAATTAACTCAAAACACTTGTCTTGCGTTCTTTTGAAGTCTTTCGTAGGCCTTAAGCCGAAAGTCCATACCATGCGTTTCATGCGACCTTGCGTTACATGCGTTTCTTGCATTCTATGCGGTTTTTATTACACACAATGCGTTTTATGCGATTGATCATCAGCTGTTATGAAATTGTTATACATGAGAAAAATAACAATAGTTGTGAAATTATTACAAGAAAGATAGGAATATTTGTGAAAAATAAGAATTAAGTAGTTTTGATTTAGCTGCCTTTTATTTAAGTGCGCATTGCCTTTACCTGCACAAAAATTTTGTTTCGTGCTTTGAGAGAGCAATCTATAATTAAAGTAAAAAATTTAATTTAGCTGCATTTTTGGCTTATCTGCACAAGAATTCCTGCAAATGTTAGTTGTGCAGGTAAGTCAAAACTACTGTATATGTGAAAAATAAAAATAGTTGTGAAGTATTATAAGAAAAATAAAATTAAGAAAAATGGCAAATCAATTAGTGTTTATAAAAGAATTTACTGAACTTATGGAATTTACATATTTAATATTTTGTGCTGCCAAGGCGTACGAAAACCTTGAAAAGAATGAAAGAAGATTTTGGGTCCGTCCCTCGTTTTTGGAACGGGAAGTGAGTGGGGTTTTTGTATCAACATTTAATAAATTAAAAACCCATGAATATGAGCAGTTTCATATAGCAACGAGAATGTCTCCATCCATCTTTGATTGCTTACTCAACATTATAAGGCATCAGCTTGAAAAGAATTCAAGTAGAGCTATTCCAGCAGATTGCCGTCTCTTCTTGACTTTAATGTAAGTTTATAAATGAGTATGTCAATAATGAACAAATCAATAATTTGTTTTCCATCCAGCTATTTAGCCCATGGTGCTAGCAGGCAGTACCTTTCACTGACATTTAAAATGTCGGTGACAGTGGTAAGACGGATTGTTTTGGAGACTTGTGACATTATCTGGAAGGAATTAAGTAGCTTTTACTTGTCTTTGCCGAGTACGTATGAATGGAGGCAAATAGCGGGAGATTTCAAGAATATATGGGATATGCCGAATTGTGTGGGAGCTATCGATGGAAAACACGTAGCCATTACATGCCCACCGCGTTCTGGCTCAAATTATTACAATTATAAAGGTGTGTTCTTAAATGTATTTTACCAAATAATTTGTAACTAAAATATACAACATTTTAGGAACATATAGTATTATACTGATGGCACTTTGTGATGCAAATTACACATTTACCGTAGTCGATGTAGGTGCTTATGGCCAAAGTATAACAAGTAGTGCTACCTTTGACAGTTGAAAAACGTTCATAACATATAAACGCAGTACGGTTTAGAGGGAGAAAAAAATCTTACAATGTATTGCAAAGCAAATGTGTTAGAAGCAACAGATATACAGAGTGAAAACTGGCGGATAAAGCAGAAAAATTAAATGTAAACAAACATTTATTTTGTGTTAAAAAAGGGAAAATTTGGAATATTTTTTAATTTCTTCAATGAAAATTTTAAAGATTCTTAAATATTAATCGAAATGTGGTTGATTTTCGGTCACAATGAATATAGTTTCATGTACATACATACATAATTGGCCATTACAACCCTTCGTCAGGATTACGGCCTAGCTTCTCAACACCACTCATGTTGTGTGCGTTAATTTTATACATGAGTGGCGGGACCTACAGTTTAAAGTCGACTCCGAACGACAGATTTTTTGAGAAGCTTTTCATGGCAATTTTTTTACTCTCAGAGTTTTTGCCAGAAATCTGCTGAGAGGAAGTCGCCGAAGAAATACTTTTTGTATTTTGTTTTTGATGTCTGGCCTGGGATTCGAACTCGGGCCTTTCGTCTAATAAGCCAACACACTACCTACTAGACCACGGCGACTTCATGTTTCATGTGCAAAAGGTTATTAACAAGCTAAATATTACAAGATCAAAATAAGACGTACTGCTCATAAAAAAGTTTTCTTGTTGAAAGTTGCCAATATTTTTTAATTTCTTGAGAGAAAAAATTAAAAATTATTAATGTTATTAGTTGTTTTTATTATTTATTAATAGTTTTAGACAAAAATTAAATTTTTTATTAACTCTCGCCAATAATAAAAATCCACCCCGAAAATAAAACATAAACAAAACAAAGTTGCAATCAGAGAGAGACAGAAATACTTTTTGGTAATATTTGCTGTCTCTTCCACGACTGGTCTATGAACTGTCAAACCGATGCGTTACTGGTTAGCTGTGCTTATGGCAGTCATAGCGATGGTGGTGTGCTAAACAATTCAAAATTTGGAAAGTTCTTAAAATCTGAAAACCTTAATTTCCCGGCGGACACTACATTGCCAAATAGTGACGTGAAGTTCCCACATTACATAGTTGGCGATGCTGCTTTTCCTCTCAAACCATACCTTATGAGACCATATCCCGGTTTATTATTATGTGAAGAGAAGCAAAATTATAACAAAAGATTATCTAGAGCACGTAGAACCATAGAAAACGCCTTTGGCATTTTAACAGCTCGATGGCAAATATTGCGTGGGACTTTGAATATGACTCCGCAATTTGCTGAAAAAGTTGTTTGTGCTACAGTTGTTCTTCACAATTTCTTAAAAATGCACGATGGAAGTTATTGTCCACCAGATTTTGTAGACAGAGAGGAAAATGGTTTTGTTATAGAAGGGTTATGGAGACGAGAAACGCAACCACTACGCAGAAGTCCCAAATTTTTCTCTAATAACTCGCCTAGGAATGCATTTCAACAAAGGGATATTTTATGCGACTACCTCTTCATAAATAAAATATAAAGTCTAAAGGTTTTAGTTTTAAGTTTCATTTTTATTGAATTAATTGATTTTAATTTAATTTTTGTTTTTTAAATATGTATGTGATTTTTTTTCCATATATTTATTTGCAATCTATTTTAATACAATAATAAGCAAATTGAGTAACAATAATAATTGGTATTAATCTCCAATGAGACTAAAAAAAAGAAATATTTACATATTTAATAATATTTACATATTTATTTTCTAAATGGCAGGTCTAAAACATGAAATGTATGTGAATAACAATAATTTCTTAGATATAAGCTTTTAATATAAAAATGAAATAAATAAGAATAACACAAATAAAATAATAATAACAAATAACAATTATAATATCAATAACACTACATAAATAAACAATATAATTTTTTTTACGTTGCTCGATTAAATAAGTTAAGAAAAAAAATTTCGCGTTTTCGACGTCTTCCGGCTCCATTTTGGCGAAGACTTCTCGGACCATCCCAAAAAAGCCATCGTGGGGGTCGCTCTCCGTCCGAGAAAATCTTGCCTCGGCAATGTTTGTCATTTTACTCAAAAATTCTGAAAAAGCCTCTGTGCCACTTTCCCGACGCTGTCTCTTCCTACTGCTGCTTGGAACTTTGAGGGGGGAGGAGTTTGATGCACTCGTAGATGGAGGGTCGTCCAGGAATTCAATTTCCGAAAAAGCCTGTAAATAAAAATATTACGATATTTTGTACCATTATTACAATATTTTATATTATATTGTGTTATTGTATCCTCTTACCTCTGGCATGTTTTCAACATTTTCACTGAGGTCTTCTATTAAGTCCGTACTATGACCTAAACTTGTCACTGTCCTACAATGGAATTATAACCAAGTAAATATAATATAAAAATAATATAATCTCACTTTCGAGGTCTGATATGGTCTCGCAAGAATTCCATTTGGCTTTGGTATTGTCATTGACCCTCCATTACTTCAGCTCCACTTCCTGAAGCTTGATGGCTCTCCGATATATTTTTTACGTACTTATCTCGGAGATACCTCCAACGTGTTTAGCAAACATCCTCTGAAAAAGATACATGTACACATTCACATACATAAATAATATTTCATATTAATATTACCTGGTAAATGTACTTCCCTACTAATTTCGTTCCAAGCAGCTGCGCGCTTAAACTTGTTCCTGTATAGCAGTGAATTTTTGTTGTACAAAACCTCTTGTTTTTTTACGGCTGCTATCAATTTCTCCTCCATAGCTCGTTCACAGATAAGCACAAAACAGTAGGAACAAATAAATAAACAAAACAATAAGCACAGATTAATAAACAGAATAATAATCACAAAATAATAGACACAAATTAATAATCAAATAAAATAACACAAATCAATAATCACAAAATAATAGTGAAATAAATAAGCACAAATCAATAATCACAAAATAATAATGAAATAAATAAGCACAAGTTA
Organism: Sarcophaga rosellei; assembly: GCA_930367235.1. Lineage (NCBI taxonomy): Eukaryota > Metazoa > Arthropoda > Insecta > Diptera > Sarcophagidae > Sarcophaga > Sarcophaga rosellei. The sequence continues at coordinate 2,965,528 of OV884022.1, read as the reverse complement.
ATAAACCAAAAATTAATAAACAGAAAACAGTAAAATTAAACAGGACTTTATTTATTATTGTGTCAACACATAATAAATAAACAGTTTTTGTTTACATATTCAAGAGAGACGACACTCAGTACATAAAAACAATCGATAACTAGTATACAAATTTTGTTCATGAAATACATGTGTTAAAAAATGTATTTTAATGTATTTTCGTTTTAAATTATTAGTAAAATTTATTATGAAATATGTTTTTATTAAGATTTTTATAATACAAATAAAAAATTGCGAAAATACTAATGCACTATTTATAGTTATCTAAAAATATTTATCGAAACCATTCACAATAGAATATAAATTGCCATCCCCAAGTTTAAGAAACAGCTGACTTTTTTCGCCGCCGCATGACTCGCATAGAAAAGTAGAAAGTAAACCTACTTGATGCGTTCTTCGCGTCTATGCATTTTCTTTTGTTTCTTGTCACATACAACTACACTGATTCTACTTTTTGGGTATACGCATGTAATGCAAGCTTGCATGAAACGCATGCTATGGACTTTCGGCTTTGAGCCGACCTTGCGTTACATGCGATTCTCACATTCTATGCTGTCGCTTAGAACCTTGTCATTTTTATTGTAATCATTCAAAATACAACATTAAAATTTGTTATAATTTAGTTGTTTATTGGGCAATTCCATGAAGAAGTCAAGAGGCTGGTCGTATTCAGCCTTCAGTACTAGTATCTGAAATGATTTGTTCTGAGAAGCTGTAGTAACGATGCGCTTTTGAAAATTGTGCTAAAACTGTTTAGAGAATAAAAAAGTAAGGGTGGCCAGCTAATCTGATGCGCTGGTATGCCCGCGTTTTGCCGGGCTGTGACTCGCTGGATGGGGTGGTTCTTGCCGAATATCTGGGCCTTACGAGCACTCACAAATAAAAGAAATATCATACCAACTTTAGACAAAAAAATCGAAAGTGAAACGAATAACATAACAATGGAATGCTGATATCAAAGATGTTGGATTTAACAATAGTGGACCATCGGGTAATTTGACATCACCTTGACGAATTGAACGTAAATATCCACGTGTGGCACGCGACAAGAATCAAAATAAAGTTTTAAAATTGTGTTTTTTTTATATTTTTTCCTTCCTTTTTAATTAAATTAATTTTTTACACTTTGTACAAAAACAAAATTGGAAAAGAGATTACACAACTTTCGACTCGAAAACATTAAATTTAAAACATTTCTTTTTAATACTGTGAACATGTGAATTCTTTTCAAGATGCGGTTTCGGGTTTACAAAAGTACATATCTTAATATTAAGCATAATAATAAACAGTATATTAAATTTACATGTTGTTGCTATCGTATTTTCTTTTGAAGTTGATTGCTTAATTACACAAACTTTGGTTGGAATTTTGTCTGTAAAATACAACAAACAATATACAACAACAGTAACTAACCAGGGCGTTCTCTAGCATTTCCTTTTTCATATCTTCAATGATTATTTTTTGGTAATTATGAAAATAATTTGTTGACTTGACTTGCTGCACGTTGTTAGTGGATGTTGTTTTTTAATTATAATTCAAAATTTAATCGCTTTCATCCTCTTCGTCGTCATCAGAGTCTGCCTTCTTACTCTTTTTCGCTGTCTTTTTTCCAGCCTCAACGTTTTTTGCCACCCCATTCGCTGTACTGCTACCATTCGCTTCAAATTCTTTGACAGCATCCTCATAATGTTCTTTAGCTTGGCAGCTTTTGCCTTCCGTTCGGATTTGTCTTTCATGCCGCGCCTTATATCACCACCCTTATTGGCACTTTCTGTAACTTTTAATGCAAGGTTGCTCGCGTTTAATACCTTCGCGGACAGAGTTAAGCCAGATCATGTAAGCGGAGAGATGACGCTTTGGTTTATCTGTCATTTTCTTTTGGATTTATGCAAAGAGTTGCCGGTAGAAGCTTATGATTTTTAACCTTCAATTTCACAAGATTCTTCTTTAAAATTTGTTGATAATTTTGTCGAATTAACACCAAACATTAAAAATAACACCAACAATTTGTTTCACTTCGAAAGTGCTCTACTGACTGTCGTTAGAATCTATATTTGATACCGCTGAATATATCCTACCAGAACGCGTTACCCTCATAGAAAACGCAACTGTACAACCCCTCAGAAACTCAACACCAAACATGGTTAAAATCAAAACTGGTAAAAATTAATACAAAAAGAAACAACAAAAACTTAAACTGTAAACTCACACGAGCTTAAATTGGAGGAGATACAAAATATTCCCAAGTTAGAATATACTTCTTCGTAAAAAAGGCAGTTAATAGGATTCTCAGATGGCGTGGATAAACGAAGGTAAGTAATGTCAAATCTCATACATATGTATGAATGTGCAAATCCAAATAATAATGTACAAAAATTTTCTTTTCAGGTTTCCACAAGTATCTGTCAATTTTTGTACTTATGGTATTCAAACTTCATCACTATTACCAGGACTTTGTAGAAGTGCTAACTAATTTCGGTTGATACTCAAAACTCCAAAATCTGGCCAACTTTACTACCAAGTTCATGGACTTTTCTACTTCTTGGTAACGAATTCTGAGCTGAATCATGAGGACATGGTCTATTGAAAAAATAGAAAGCAAAATAGTTTGGAAAATTGTATGTTGTGTGTGCCTGAAGCAATATCTATTGGAAGTACCAATGGTCAGTCTCAAACACGAACACAAAATCTTGGACATTCACAATTACACCTAGCCGCTATCCTGTCGCAACGCGAAAGGCTTAAATTTAAGCGCCTATCGGGACTTACAGTTGAGACAGCTAAGTATTTTGTTAAAATCAAACTATTGTGAAAGAATTCTAATAACCCTTTCGATATATTCTCCAGACTTCGCATTCTGAGTACACGTCGCAACGCGTCAAGGACTCTTGAAATTTTCTTGACGGGACTTACGTATACAACAGAAAACAAAACTGGGAAAACTAAACAAGAATGGACAAGACTATAAACTCTCGGGCTTAACGTTGGGCGCCATTTTATTGTGAGAAGCTGTAGTGACGATGCTCTATGGAAAACTGTGCTAAAGCTGCTTAGAGAATTAAACAGCTGAAGCCAGGGTGGCCAGATAATATGCGGCGCTGGTTTGCTCGCGTTTTGCCAGGCTGTAGCTTGCCGGATGGGGTGGTTCCTGCCGAATATCTGGGCCTTACGCGCACTCACAAATAAAAGAAATATCATACCAGATTTAGATAAAAAAACATGCTGAGGGAGCTGAAGTGAAACGAATAATAACTGAAACTAAATGGGGAACAGTTACTTACTAGAATTACACAACCTCAATGAGAAGAGCTTGCAGATATCATTAAAGCTGTACGGCTCACCCACAGGAATCCAAAGGGTCCCACCATGACAGCTCTAGATTTTTGGAGCTATCCCGAAAATCACCTTACTATACGTTTACGCTGCCACCATCCTATTGACTTACCTGCTGTCTATAATTAATCACTCATTATTGATAAAACAAGCATTTCAAAAATGCATTTTAAACTTATAAAAAAATACAATTTATTAAATATAAAAGAATCTAAATCTATACTAAATTGAAAATCAAAAAACTTTTTAACAAAACAAAATGGCTTCTAGCTTCAGGCAAATTGAGACAAAAAATAAAAACTATAAAGATTGTATGACTTGTATGTTTTTCTTGTCCGAACCGCCGAAAAATAATCTAACGCGTTTTTTATGAAATATACACTTAATTTTTATTCAAATGGCCACCTTTTTTATTTATAGATCTATACGATACTTAAAAAGACGTTAACCCGGATAACTCGAGCTCGTTTTATAAGATTTGTATGCACACCTTAATTTATGGGACTGTTATATAGATAAATAAAACAAAAGAAAACCTATCTATATTCACAAAATTAAAAATTATTAAATATATTTGGTAATTGTGGTTAATTACCAATGAAAACCACGTTAATTTATTTAAACTAAAACACAATTTAATTTAAATTTAAGGCAAAAAGATCATCAGCTTTATTATGAGTGTCGTTGTCAGCCTTATTATGAGACAGTTGTCGTAGTCGTTGGCGTATTTAATATTTTTTGCTACCATGTAAAATTTACGACAACGACATTTTTTGTAATAGATGAAAAAACACAGATTTTTTCAAAATTCCCATAATTTTTACAAATTATGAAGGACCCTATGTACAAACTGTCAAAAAATAAACTGTTGGCGGTAAGAGTTAAGACAACAGTCAAACATATTTGCCATGCCAAGCTCCACGTAAGTAAAGAAATTAAATTAAATGTATTATTGTTAGTAATGAGTCTTTATAAGGTTTGCTAGATACTTTAGACTCAATAAGGATGCTTTCAAGTATGTCCTTGACAATAATTATTCCTAAATTAGGAAAACCAATAAGGTCAACATGTTTGCCAAATATTTTGAAGCTAGCAGCAACAATGCGAATTCTAGCTGAATAAAGTTACCAAAAGAATGCTGGCAATGACTACAACATCAGTATAACTCAATTGTCGGTAAGTAATGTGTTTCACGAGTGCATTGATGCTATGTTTAACGAACTTTGGCCAATAATGGTTTACTTATCCAACAGAAGAAAATGAAAAATATGAAATTAAGGAATATTTTTACAACAAAACTGGTTTTCCTGATGTTATAAGCTGCATAGATGGAACACACATAAATATTATGTCACCAAAAAAGGAAGAACAATTTAAATACAGAAATAGAAAAGGCTTCTTCAGCCTTAATGCAACTGCGGTAAGTTTGACATTTATAAAATAAAATACAAAAAATAATATATACCTAACAGGTGTGCGATCCTAAAATGAGAATTAGATATTTATCATCAAGGATCTATTCACGACTCCTTAGTATGGAACATAAGCGACTTAAAGCAGTTTTTAAGAGAAAATATGATAATGGCTAAAGAAATGCTTGGTTATTAGGCAAAAAATATAATTTCCCTTTCAGAATTTTAATTGTTTTATGAATATCAATGAGCAATATTATTCTTTAGGGTGATGCAGGTTACCCGTTAGAAAAGTTTTTAATAACACCTGAAGGAGGTTCTATTGAATGCCATTTTAACGATATACACACAAAAACCAGAAATATAGTTGAGCGGACCATTGGCGTTTTAAAAAACAGATTCCGGTGCATACTTGGCGCAAGACAGTTGCATTACACACCAGATATGGCCGCAAAAATTACGGCTGTTTGTGCAGCTCTGCATAACATATGCATATATTTCAAACCCGAATTGGCTGAAATTGAAGAAGCGGATGAAATAACATCGACGATTTCTGTAGTAAATAATGATTCCAGCTCATCGAATATAAAATCATTAATAATGTAGGCATTAAATATTTAATTCATTTTTATTTCTTTAATATTAAATACAGCTAACCCTCCTACAACGCGGGGAATAGGTTCCCAAAAAATGCCGCGTTGTAAGAAATCGTGTTGTAGGAGATATGAACTCCATACAAAAATCAGAGTTTGGTTCCAAAATAAAAAATTTTTCAATAAAATATTGGAATTTGTATAGTAAAAATATGTGCTTAATATATTTTTGTGTATTTATTTGTTGAGTCATAAGAACATACATATTATGTAATTTAATAACACTTCATTTATTTAAACAAAAACAAAATAAAATAAAATTTCAATTCTACGTAAAATATTCAACTTGAAAGATTTAATAAATTAAATCCAAAATAGAAAGATAACTTTCTACACCTCCTCATCACTTAGTATGATTTGTCTCGTCCGTTCTGTTCGTACTAGTTCAAAATCTGAGCTTGATCCACTATCAGATTAGGGCATCCTTTCGACAATTATTGGTTTGAAAAAATCGTCCATTGAAGTTTGTTTGCTCTTATTTCGCAAATCTTTAGAAATTTCTTGATAGGGAGATAAATTGTTTTGAAGATTTCGTTTAAATATTTCTGCTCTATCACTTAAAGGGTCATTCTCCAAAATGTATTCTTCCAACTACTTTGCCATTTAAAGCTTTTTCGATATTTTTTAGTGAAAAGTTTTAAATTTTCATAACATCGGAAAGATCGTCAGAGCTATCTCCAACTGATTCTTCATTTGTCATTGCCACTAAATCTGCTTCGTTTATTTCGTCGCCCGCAATTAATTCTTGAATATGAGCCATTGTTATTTCATCAAATCCATCACCTTCTACTGTATGCGCCAATCTCACTAAGTTCCTATATTCATCTCCTACTGGTGTAGAAATAGAGCCCTGAACGTCTATTTCCGGTAATAGGTAAAAAATAGGTCTCAAAACTTGAACAAAGTGGGAAGAATTTTATTTGGGCAAGAAAACCTTTTTCAAATTAAAATAGTAAATTTTGAAAAAAATTTCTTACATAAAAATCGCGTTGTAAGAAAATGTCCGCATTTTAGGAACCGCGTTGAAGCGAAAACGCGCTATAGGAACCCGCGTTGTAGGAGGGTTAACTGTATATACTTTTTATAAAAAAGTAGTATAAGGAACAAAAAATTAACTTCACTTTTTAAACTATAATAAAAAACAACAAAATATGTATCACATTCATATAAAATAAGTAAAATATAAAAACCTCTGTTATTTTAGCATTGTATTCCATTTTTTAGTTCATCCAATTCAATTCGTCGTTTTTCAATTTCTATTCCCTCCGTTCCAAGTTTTAAAAGTTTTCTTCAATGTTCTCTCTTGCATTTCAAATCCTCCTCGTAGAGTTTAAGTTTTTCTTTCTAACATTTTAATAATTCTTTATAAACTTTTAACTTCTCCTCTTTCAGCTGAAAGTTCTTTCGTGCGTACCTTTTAATTTCATTTAACAAAGAAGTTTTTAATTTTGGAATTTCATTTTGTATTGCTTTTCCTGTTTGTGCTTGTTCAAGGGTATCGTTGTTTTGTGTGGTATGCAAATATGAAGTTTTTTGGTTGGAATACCAGCACGTTGGATCTTCATTCTCTATGACCCCCCTCATCCACTAAGATTTGTGCTATAGTCTCATCTTTTTCTTTGTTAAGCCCTCGAATGCCATATGAAGGACCAGGTGGGTAAACAATGGAGTTTAATTGTAACAAATTGGTGGCAGATTCTTCTATTGGTGACAATATAAACTGTTTAAAGGGACCACCTCCTGTAGCATGGCATTCGGCTTTGTTGTGTACCATTTTTTTTATTTTAAACTTGTAATCAGCCCGTACGAGTTGGTGATCCTAAGATATTAAGCTGATCGGCAATTTTGCTCCACTCTTCCTTCACGTTTATTTTATTTACTCCACTCGTGTACCCCCTTGCCAAATTTGGATGCTGTTCCAACAGCTCTACCATCCTTGCGAACTGCATAGAGTTTGTAATTTTTGATCTGTATTTGATAAATAGTGTTAAAAAGTAAAATAAAATTACTATCATTGCCACTTACTTTTTGGTTAATTCCATTTTTTTTTTTATTATTTTTAATTAAATTTCCTATTTGTCGTTAACAAAAACTTTAACGATCACTTTTATAGTATTTGACATTTATTGACGTCACTCGTGGTACCGAAAATTGTAAAATAATAGAAAACAAATTTGTATTTTGTCGTTTTTCGAAAAGTATGATAGCATTTCAACCAAACGACTAATTTTTGACACAAAAACGATAAAACGACACTCACAATAAGGCTGAATCTAATTTAGTTTTAATTTAAGCAAAACTTTTAATTTGATCAAAGGCCGCTGATATTGACTCGCTGGTGTCCGTAAGAAAAGAAAGAGAAGCATTAACAATGGCGATCCTTTTATAATGTGTACTTGGTAGTCGGTTACTTGTGCGACCACACCCAAAACAGTGCTGCCACAGAACAGTGCAGCCGCATATAATTAAATGTAATTAAAAAACAACTTTTTTATTTTTTATTCCTAGGTTGGTCAGTCTTTATTCAAGATCGGCCGAATACCTGGCTTTACCATCCTTAAAAATGTTGCTGAGCACTGAGGTGACCCCAAGCAGATGAAGGAAGGCTGTTGGAATGTCTGATAGAGTTGAGGTCTGATGAAGCTGGTGTTGGCAAGAGCTTTTGTTTGAACGATCTGTCGCTTGGAAGATGACCCGAAGCGGATGAATGAAGGCTGTTGCCTATATATCAGTGGCATGGTTGTCGACCCATTTGTAGTATTGCAATTATCAAATAAATTTTAATCGATCTCTAGTATGGGATCACGTCAATAATTTAAATGTGAAAATTCTACAGCTGCCACTTGGTCTGGTTTAATGGGTGGAACGATTTGATCATAGCCGGCATAGAAGGAATCTTTATTCGGGAACAAGTCTCTGATATCGGATAAGCAGGCTATTTTAAATTGTTCAGGTTTGCGTTCAATCACTTCACGATGGAATGCTGATATCAATGATGTTGGATTTAACAATGGTGGACGATCGGGTAATTTGACATCACCTTGACGTATTGAACGTAAATATCCATGTGCGGCACGCGACAAGAGTCAAAATAAAGTTTTAAAATTGCTAAACATTGTTTTTTTTAAATTTTTTTTCTTTTTAATTAAATTAATTTTTACGCTTTGAACAAAAAAAGGTGAAAAAGAGATTATACACTTGCAATTTGTTTTAATGTGACTATTATTTAGATTTATAATACATTCCCATTCGAAAACATTAAAATTAAAACATTTCATTTTTAATACTGTGAACATGAAAATGAAAGAATGAATAAATGTGTTTTTATTTTCTTTTGATGATGCGATTTCGAGTTTACAAGAGTACATATCTTAAAATTAAGCATAATAATAAACAGTATATTAAATTTACCTGTTGTTGCTATCGTATTTTCTTTGCTTTTTGAAGTTAGTTGGTTAATTACACAAACTTTGGTGGGAATTTTGTCTGTAAAATACAATATACAACAACAGTAACCAACCAGGGCGTTCTCTAACATTTCCCTTTTCATATCTGCATTGATTATTTATTGGTAATTATGAAAATAATTTGTTGACTTGACTTGCTGCACGTTATTAGTGGATGTTGTTTTTTTAATTATTATTCAAAATTTAATCGCTTTCATCCTCCTCGTCGTCATCAGAGTCTGCCTTCTTAATAATTTTCACTGCCTTTTTTCTAGCCTCAACGTTTTTTGCCACCCCCATTCGCTGTACTGCTACCATTCGCTTCAAATTCTTTGACAGCATCCTCATAATCTTCTTTAGCTTGGCGGCTTTTGCCTTCCATTCGGATTTGTCTTTCATGCCGCGCCATATATCACTACTGAATAATCGAAAAAAAAACCTTTAATTTTGCTTGTGTTCGCTTTAATGGTTGTAACACGAATGAATATTTTACAAGAATTTCTTAAACTAGAAGTTAATATGTTTGCAAGTAAATAAGAACAGTTATAAATTATAAGAAAATTAGAATGACGAAAACGATAAATTCCTGAAGAACCGATTCGGTATTTAAAAGAATATAATAATTCATAATATTTAAAGTAATGAATTCATAACAAAGTTAACATAAATATGAAAGTTAATTAATGTACAATTGTGACCGTACAACTACCCTTTTTGGCAATTTCTGTAACTTTAATGCCAGGGTGCTCGCGTTTAATACCTTCGCGGACAGAGTTAAGCCAAATCATGTAAGCGGGGAGAGGACGCTTTGGTTTATCTGTCATTTTATGTAATCTTTGAAGAAATGTAAAGCGTTGCCGGTTGAAGTTTGGGCCTGTTCGTAAATGCATTACTGCGCTGCATATTATGCGCATCATGTTCATAAATGCAAATCTTGGCAGCACTGCATCTGTAAAATGTTCGTAAATGCAACATTAAATCATATTATGCGCAAATAAACCAAAAAAACGCTAATCATAAAAATGGCTTATGCATTGAATGAGTGAGAGAGAGAGAATGAGAGTTTTAACAATAAGTTTCTTTTTTTCATCCTTAAATCACTTCTTTTTTGCACAAAGTACACTTTTTTGTGCATTTACCAACATTTTGTCATTTGTTTTATCGTCCAGTTCAAAAATCAAATTTATTAATAATTTTTCTATTTCTGCAGTGTTTGTTCGTTCATAAATGCAAACATATAAATCAGCAAAAAGAAGCACCAGCAACATGTGATTAGCAATGTGAGCGCAAAATAATCATATTATGCAGCGCAATGACGCATTTACGAACAGGCCCTTTATGATTTGTAACCTACAATTTCACAGGATTCTTCCATTTGAATAATATTTGGAAATTTCTTTATAATTTTGTTGAATTAACACCAAACTTTAAAAATAACACCAACAATTTGTTTCACTTCGAAAGTGCTCTACTGACTGTCGTTAGAATCTATATTTGATACCGCTGAATATATCCTACCAGAGCGCGTTGCCCTCACAAAGAAAGCAAATGTACAACCACTTTGGGTCTTATGCGCGCTCACAAGTAAAAGAAATATTTAAATTTTTTATTTATTTATTACTAGCTGTACCCTGCGCGCTTTGCTGCACTACAAACTAAAATAAATTTGAAGGAAAGACATTAGACAAATATCCAATTAAGTTCGAATCATTTTATTGATTTTGTTTCCCGTTGTCCAGATGATTCAGACGAACGGGCCTGAGTAGTACGCATTCGATCAAGTGATTCATTGTTCAAGTGATTCATGCGAACGGATCTGTGCGGCATGTACTCGAAGATTTTTCAGTCTCAATGCTGATTCTGAGGCTAGTAATGCTCTTTTCTTTTCAACACAGGATCAAATGCACAGTTTACGATTTAATTAATTTCGAAGAATTTTCAGTGGCGCCACCTGTCGGAAATTGGTTATACCAACTTAGAAACCTTCATCGGCTCATGCGCAACAACTTTGCTAAAGATTAAATGCATAGTTTACGATTCCATAAAGTACATTCATTTTTATATACAAATATAGATAATTTAAACTTGAAAAAAAAATAAATAAAACAAAAGTCTACGAATTTAATTTTGGTTATATTTTTTCTTATTTGGTGAATTTTTTCACAAATGTTGGTTACAAAATTTTTTTCTTTCCCTTCTATCTTTCCCCCCGCGTCGTTCTTTACACTTTATTTTCTTTGGTTTTATACATCAAGAATCACAGACAGCATACTTGTAGGGGTAACTACTATGCGTATGAGTAATATATTTCAAATGCAATTAAATATTAAGTATGTAGTATGTAGCATACGTGGGCATGGCCCTTCGCTCATTTGGAATATCAACATAAAAAGTAGCCTATAACTCCTTCCAGGCATACAGGAAGATACTGTGAAAATTTCAAGAAAGTCGGTTCAGCCGTTTAATCGTCTATAAACTTCAAACATACAAACATACAATCAAACACACATTCATTTTTATATATAAGATAATTTACATAGCACAACAAGATACTAAATCTTATAAGTGACAGTGCTATGTTTATAGTCACTAAGATATAAAAATTAACATTAATTTAATATAAAAAATTAGGAATAATAAAATTCAATTTTGTAAATATTATAATTACATATAAAGAAAAATATAATACGTAGTGTATAAACGGGTTATAGGGTGGGGTTAGTATGAGGGTAAGAAGGGGTAGGGTATATTAGTGCACAAACCTTTTTGGTACTAAGTGTGTCTATAAGTTAATAATAAGTGTAGGGTGTTTTTTATAGAGGTATAGAACTTTAAGTTGCAATAAAACAACGATGGATTATTCGATTGACATGAATTTTATTTATCCGAAAGATAATCTTGTGGTATTACATTTTAAATATGATTTCTGGCATATGACCGCCACGGCTGGCGCTGATGTAGTCCAATCTGGACGTCCAATTTTCAATGACCGTATATCGGCAATAACACGGCGAATGTTGTCTTCCAAATGGTCAAGCGTTTGTGGCTTTACCGCATAGACCAATGACTTTACATAGCCCCACAGAAAGTAGTCTAGCGGTGTTAAATCACAAGATCTTGGAGGCCAATTCACAGGTCCAAAACGTGAAATTAGGCGGTCACTAATAAATCTATTGTGGCACGAGCTGTGTGACATGTTGCGCCGTCTTGTTGAAACCACATCTCCTGGACATCATGGTTATTCAATTCAGGAATGAAAAAGTTAGTAATCATGGCTCTATACCGATCACCATTGATTATAAATATTAAGTTAATATATATATACACTAAGAATATATCTTCTACCATTGACTGTAACGTTCTTCCTCAATGCTACGCTCTACAGCAGCAATAGCTTCTTCTGTACGCACCGTACAGCGTCTCTGGGGATGCGAGTTAGCAATAAGAGTAAACGTGGTGCGAAAACGTTCCATGGTTAATCGAATTAACTGCTCTGATGGACGATTTTGTCGACGATAAAATGAACGTAGTACGCGATACGTTTCCGCACAGAACCATTATTTTCGAAATAAAATTGCACTATTTGCAAGCGTTGTTTAGGCGTGAGTCTATTCATGATGAATTGCCAAACCAAACTGAGAATAAATCACTTGACAGCTGTTAAATCGGTCACCATCTTGAAAAGTAATGCCAACTTAAAGTTCTATACCTCTATAAAAAACACCCTATATTAGTTAGTGTTTTATGTGTATATATTTTTAGAAACGTTATAAACGTATTTTATTTGTTTGTAGTTTACAACACTAAATATTTTTCTTTACAATGTTTATTTTGTTCACAATTGAGTTTTAATTTATTAATGTTCACATACATACATAATTGGCTCATTACAACCCTTTAGTCAGGATTACGGCCTAGCTTCTCAACACCACTCATGTTGCGTGCGTTAATTTTATACATGAGTGGCGGGACCTACAGTTTAAAGTCGACTCTGAACGACAGATTTTTTGAGAAACTTTTCATGGCAATTTTTACTCTCAGAGTTTTTGCCAGAAATCTGCTGAGAGGAAGTCGCCGAAGAAATACTTTTTGTATTTTGTTTTTGATGTCTGGCCTTTCGTCTAATAAGCCAACACACTACCTACTAGCCCACGGCGACTTCTGTTCACAGTTTTAATAATTTGTCAAATTATTTTTAATATAAATGTATTTGTTGTTCACTTTATTTTACGCACACGCGTAGAACTAATTGGGTATTTCTGTGTTGTTTGAAGATCGATAGTCAACTGATCAACAAGGATCAAACAATTATGTAGGATATGTTGATGTGTGTGATGAATGTTAATGTGTATGGTGAATGTTGATATGTATGGTGAATGTTGATGTGTGTTGCGAATGTTATTGTTATTGTCTGTTAGAGATGTACCCTAACTTCCAAGATGACGTTAGGGTGTAGGGTTGATTGAATTTGTTCACTCGTGTGAACACATAGGAATTTAAAAAACTAACAGAAATAAATAAAACAGTTGAAAGACAATAAGTTTTAACAATATTAAAAAATTTTTTTAAAAATGTAGGAATAAAAATGTAATATACATAGATATTGATCTTAAGATCTAAACCTAAAAATAATCACAAATTTTATAAATATGAGTTTAAAACTTTAATTATGAATATAATTTGAATAACTCCTTTTTGAACGCGTTTGCATTGCCCAGATTCTGGATGTTATTTGGTAGGGAATTCCAAAGACTAATGGTGTGTATAAAAACTGTCGCTGAGACAGACGAGTCCTGAATCGTTGCTGAATAATCTTCATACCCCAGTGGGATCTAGCAAACTTAATTCGAAAAAATAAATATTCCGGCAGTTCCGTGTAAATTATCTTATGAAGTAGAAGGAGGCGTTTAAGTTTCAAGAGATTATCAAATTTTATACTAAAAATGTGGTAAAAAAAATTTTAAATATTTAAGGCATTGGTTGAAAATCAAACAGGATTAAAAATTAAAAAATTGAGAACAGATAATGGCCGAGAGTATGTTAAACGGGAATTTAATGATTTTTTGAATACACACGGAATACAGGGACAATTAACGATTTGCTATACATCGCAACAAAACGGAGTGTCGGAACGATTCAATCGCTCGTTAATAGAAATGGCTCGGTGCATGCTTGTGAAATCGAATTTAAGTGATTTTTTATGGGCTGAAGCGGTAGCCACAGCAGCATATATAATAAATCGGTGTTCATCAAAATCCATATATGATATAACTCCATACGAAAAATGTACGGTAAAAAGGCCTCGGTAGAACATTTTCGTGTATTCGGCTGCACGGCGGCGGCACTAAACAAACAACAAAGAAATAAATTGAAAGCCAAATATAAAATGTATTATATGGTCGGTTACTCATTTTCATCTAGGGTTTCTTTTCCATTCCTGGTCTTCCTCTGAAGAAGATTACAGCAAATAATCTAAAGTTACTGTCCCATTTACCCAAGGAAGATTTATACGACTCCGAATTTTTACAATTCCAAGAGTCCAGTACTACCAAAACACTTGGAATAAAATGGAATGCACTCTCAGATGCATTCACTTACTCATTTTCCCCTATACATCCATCTGAAAGAATAACCAAACGTCAAGTTCTCTCGTCAGTTGCAAAGCTTTTCGATCCTGCTGGATGGTTAGCACTCTTTGCTATTAGAGGTAAAATCTTCATGCAACGGTTTTGGTTAGAAGGATTGGAATGGTATGAAGATATCTCACCCGAATCACTTGAATTGTGGAATGATTTCGTTTCGGATCTCTCGCAAACGGAAACAATTGCAATCCCGAGATGGCTTCCAACCACTCCATTCGACTCAGTTTAAATTCAAGGATTTTGCGACGCGTCGAAATCAGCATACTGTGCTACTGTATATATTCGATGTCAGACAAATACACACAATGTTTTCTCAAATTTGTTAATGACAAAGAGTAAGGTAGTTCCTATTCAAACAGTCTGCTTGCCGCGTTTGGAACTAAACGGAGCTGTATTACTGGCGAATCTGATTGAATATGTTCGAAAGTCCCTAAATTTCGGTAGAACAGAAGTTTTCTTAGGGACAGACTCTTCAATTGTC
This sequence comes from Sarcophaga rosellei, assembly GCA_930367235.1. Lineage (NCBI taxonomy): Eukaryota > Metazoa > Arthropoda > Insecta > Diptera > Sarcophagidae > Sarcophaga > Sarcophaga rosellei. The sequence continues at coordinate 2,950,522 of OV884022.1, read as the reverse complement.
CTTGGTTGGCTTTCTAAACCACCCTCCACTTGGGAAACATATGTTGCGAACAGAATTGCTCAAATTCGTCGCCTGGTTCCGGGGGCAACATGGCGACATATCCCTACTGATTTCAACCCCGCTTTCCTTGGAACTCGTGGATGTAAACCTCACGAATTGGCAAATAATTCCCAATGGTGGCCAAAACGAAATCCATTGAAAGTTCCGGAAGTATCTGACAAAATCCATACACTACACGCAGAGGTTAAAGATGAGGACATTCTCTACAGATTCTCATCATACAACAGGGCGTTGCGTGTGTTAGGTTATGTCATCAGATTTATTAACAGGGTCAAACGGAAATTTGAACCTGGTATTTCTCCCACTACTCACGTGGAATTGACATTACATTACATCTCTTTCGTATAGTTATACATTATAGATACATTAATCTCTTTCGTATAGTGAACGTTACCCCAGTATTCTACCAGGCAACTCTCGTTTTTGCCAATTGTATTTCACGCATTTGCACGAATTCCTTTGCCACGCTGAATGTAGCCAAATGTGTCGTATGGCACAAACTGAATTTTACATATTCAGAATCAAACCCTGAGTAAGAAATGTAATACGAAATTGCAAAGCTTGCGTCATCCACAGGCGACGGTTATGTACTCAGATAATGGCTCCTTTACCCCCGGAAAGATGTGTTTTATCTCTTCCCTTTCAAACCACGGGAATTGATTTCGCTGGCCCATTCGAAACAAAAGCATCTCCATTGAGAAAGTCTCCCATGATCAAGAGCTATGTAAGTGTTTTCGTTTGTTTCAGCACGAAGGTCATACACTTAGAGCTTTGCTCGGACTTATCCTCGGCAGCGTTTCAGGTGGCATTTGCTCGCTTCGTTGGGAGGCCAGCAGAATTCTATCGCTATCAAGTTCCATTTGAAACGAATTGTTTGCGCACAAAGACTCAACTTTGAGGAGTTCTCCACATTTTTGGCCCGAATTGAAGGTACTCTCAACTCTCGCCCAATCTCTGCTTTATCAGAGGATCATGGAGATATAACTGCGCTCACTCCTGGACATTTTCTGAGAGGTGCTCCGATTATGGCTTTCCCTGAACAAGACCATCAGAACATGTCCCTTATTAATAGATGGGAAAAACTAAAGGTTTTACACCATCAATTCTCTATCAGGTGGAAGGAGGATTACCTAAAGTCACTACACAAACGTTATAAGTGGAAAAGTCAGGTTCCTAATGTAAAAGTCGGAGATCTCGTCGCAGTGATAGACGATTTACAACCACCTTGTGAATGGTGATTATGAAGAATTGAGGGAACTTATCCTGGTACTGATGGAAATACGCGTACTGCTGATGTGCGTACAGCGTCTGGAATAATCACCCGTCCTATTGTCAAATTATGCTTTATACCCTTCATGGACGACTAAGGTCGTGACTAACGAAAGTTTTTTTGACTCATCTTCAATTTCTTATATATTTTCCTAATTCTCTAGCCTCTATTGTCTAATAAAACTTGCTCTTTCCCATGTCACAGCTAAACTTATTCCAAATTATATTGCATTTCTCTAGAACTATCCTAATAACAAATTTTTCCCAACATTAGGAATAGCCGAAGCCGATCCAATATCCGCTCAAAGTTAGGTCAACGCAGACGGCGTGTAGATGACCATCTATATCGATGTGTGCTTTGCGAAAACTTTCACTCCTTGCGATTCTGTAAAATGTTGCTCCGAATGACGGTTAAGAAGAGGGAAGGCATTGTGGAGAGGCATCGTTATTGCGTAAATTGCCTTGTCAAGAGTCACGATCTAAGAGGGTGCACATCAATGGATACGTGCATTAAATGCGATAAGTTTCATCATACGCTGTTACATCCAAAACTCAATAAGCCCAGGAAGCCTAGAAGTCCGAAGAAAAAAAAACATCAACAACAGCAAAAATGTCTACAACGCCTAATGCGAAAATACTTGTGGAGTCTATACATACGTTCCCTTGCTCATGTGCTTTGTGCCAACACCGATAACTCAGTTGACTAACGTCAAGGCCGGCGCCATGTACAAATAAGAATTTGTACTTAATTTTAAACCTGAATTAAATTGAATTTTGAACTGAAGTTACTTATTTAAACCATTATTATTATTGAAATTTATTGTGAAGTAGATGAATTAAATTTATTGGAATAGAATTACTGTTTTAAATGGATTTAACATTATCTAGCACTTAACCATTCCAACATTCCAAATTTATCTTTATCCTTTTTATATATGTAATTTATCCTTTGGATAATTTCTTAATTTTCTTGAAATCAAATTTGTACATTTAAAATCACTTATTGTCACAACGCTCAACTGATTGGTTACAAACAATCTTGATTATAAATAAAATTATTATAATCGCAATCTGTAAAATAAAAAGATCTCGTTTGGTGCACTCATCTCTCAAAAGGTAAGTTACTCTAACCAACCTTAAAAAGAAATAAATAATAATATTTCTTTCTCCTTTCTCTTTTCTTTAACCCTAATTATAATTACATTTGAGTAATTATAAAAACAACTTCTCTTCAAAAGATTGGCCCAATTGTTTTAATCCCTACATTCCAATCTTTTGAAAGATAATTTGTTTTAAAAATAATACCAATTATTTCATAGGGTTCTCCATTTCGTAGTTTCAAAAGTTAACGTAAATAAAACACATATAAAATATTTTTTAATGTAAAGTTTGAACGTTGACATTATGTGTGAAACATTACATCATTTAAATGACCTCCACGCGAAGTATTGCAAGCATTGATTCTTTTGAGTTAATTTTCGACCACTTTTTCCCACATATTGGGCGGTATCTCAGCTAGTAAGGTCCAACCACACCTTCGGAGCAAAGAGCGCACCAAACACTGACTTTTTCTGGATGTAATGGCCTCTCTTCAATTACTTGAGGATTCTCAGAACCCCAAATAGGACAATTTTGTTTATTAACATATCCACCGAGTGTGAAATATGCTTCATCGATTAAGAAAATTTTGTTCGAAAAATTGCCTTCCACCGCCAATCACCATTTTTGTAGTAGGTTTTGATAATTGTTATGCGTTGTGTGACAGTTAAGCGATCCATTTTCGTCAATGTCAGACTTTCAACTGAAAAGAAATAGAATGTGTATGGAAATATTAAAAAATTTAAAGCAAGACTGGTTGCTAAAGGTTTTAGTCAGCAGTATGGAGTAAATTATTTCGAAACGTTTTCACCAGTTGTAAGATATGCAACAATAAGAATGGTAATTGCCATAGCAGTGAAATTCAAAATGCATTTACATCAACTGGACGTTACAACAGCCTACCTCAACAGCGACTTACAAGAGGAGTGTTACATGAAGCAACCTGAAGGATTTATCGATCCAGAATATCCAAACAAAGTTCTCAAATTGAACAAGGCTCTTTACGGTTTAAAGCAGTCCGGCAGAGAGTGGAACTCTAAATTAGACTCGGTCCTGAAAAGTTTTGGTTTGATCCAATGTAAAAATGAGCCATGCTTATATAAAAAGAACGACAATACAAATACTGTGCTGGTAGCTGTCTACGTTGACGATTTAATCATAGCGTGTTCATCAAAGGCGGAACTTAATAATATCAAGCAGAAATTAGCTATTAGAGTTTGATTTAGTAGATAAAGGTCCAATTAAATTATTTTTGGGCACAGAATTCGAACGTCAGGGTGAAACTGGTGACATTAGTCTAGGACACAGGAAATATATTGAAAACTTATTAAATGCCTATGGCATGGAAAATTGTCGTCATTGTCGTTCCACAACGCTTGCTGCGGGATATCAGGTAATTAAAGATGATACTAAAACTAAAGTTAATGGACACTTTGCATTCAACTGTAAAGCTCGGGCAATGCAATGTTGATCCCAATGTAGATCATGAAACTGGCGCGATGCAAATTCTACGATATCTGTCAAAAAAGAAAAACTTTAAGTTACATTATGGTGACAGAAATGATAATGTTTATGGGTAGTCAGATGCAGATTGGGGTGGCAACGTAATTGATCGAAGGTTTCGTTGTTATGCTAGCTGGAGGAGCCATATTATGGGAATCTAAAAAGCAAACGACAGTGGCGCTTAGTTCAACTGATGCAGAATATATGGCATCATCAAGTGCAGTAAAAGAAGCAGTATATTTAAGAAATTTGATGTCTAAAATTGGTTTTTTCAACGAAAGTAAATCTATTATTCCTAAAACCGATAACTTAAGTTCCCAACAATTGGCATAAGACCAAGCCTATCACGCTCGTACCAAACATATAGACATCCGGTATCATCACATAAAAGATATAATTAAGAGCAAAATATTAGTTTTAGAATATATTAATAGCGCAGAAAATATAGCTGATGTATTGACAAAGAATTTACCAAAGGAAAAACATATACAGCCCAATCACGAATATTCTCAAGGAATTTCTTTCTCACGGAAAACGATTTTCTCGAGAAAGAAATCTTCTAATTGTAAATTCCGTGGGAATAAAAGTTTGAAAATGTGGCAATATCGAATTTTTAAGTCAGCTGTGTCTCTTGTTGATATTAAATTTTTTGACAATTTGTTTAAATAAAAATAAAATTAAATTTAAATAAAATTAATACAAGTTAAAAAAATAAATAACAGTTTAATATAATACAAGAAAGAAATTAGTAGTACCATCATGTATGTACTTGTGGAGGAAATTGGTGGTTCAGAAAAGCAACAACAAAACAGCCAACGTATTTCTAGAAGACAATTAAGGGATGAATCTAATCCTCTTGAGTAGCCGCAGTCTTTGTAAGTAAATAATTAAAAATGAATTTGTTTGGTTAAATTTTTGGCTTGCAGCAGAGTAAATAAACCGGCCTTTCGATATTTACTAGAAATTTTAACAACTCACAGTCAACCAACAAAAAACAATTTGGAGTTTCACAAATTGTAATGTGAAGTGCGAGCTTACGTTTTTTCGCAGACTGGTGTAGGAAAAGACTTCAACGTGTCTTTAGGCCAGCCGACTTTGAGCAAAATGCTTACAGAAGTGGTGGATATTTTTTAGACTCATCTCTGTCCACTTTGGATCAATGTACCGAATACCACAGAGGAAAAAAGAAAGATTGCTCTAGCTTTCTACACGAAGAACAATATTCCTGGCGTTGTAGGGTACATCGATGGAACGTACATATGTGCAAATTATAGCACTCTCAGAAAATAAACATATTTTCTATGATAGAAAAAGAAAATTATTTAATGTAACCAAATGTTGAACTTGAGTTTTATTGGTTGTTTTAGACCTACAGGAACATTTAAATATTTTTTAATTTTTTTTTTAAATATAATTGTACAAAAATATACTTAAATTTTTAGCAAACTCCCTCGTGTTTTATAAGTGAATTTTTTCTTGAGGAAACCCCAAACTAAAATACATTGAGAATACCTACTTTTTCCCTTTTCAGTATTTCTCCCTTCACACGGTTGATAAAAATGGGATTAAAACAGAGAAAAGGGAAAAGTAAAAAATTTCATGCTGAATTTTTATTCGTGATTGGGATTTGATTTTTGTAACAAAGCGAACCAAATGTCATGCAATCTGTTTTATATTTTATTTATTTCATTAATACTTTATAAATAAATTTATAAAATACTAGCTGACCCAGCGAACTTCGTCCCGCCCAAAATTGATTTTTTTTTTATTGCCCAAAACAGGTCGCATTATGTATTTATTGTAATACACGGCATAAAACAGTTATTAAAAAGCTAACTTACTATAAGTGTGTGTGAATGTACTTATAATCGAAAGCGTTCTAGACAATGAAAATATGCTTTATTTAGGATAAAACAAAAGTCTATGAGTTTAATTTTGGTTATATTTTTTCTTATTTGGTGATTTTTTCACAAATGTTGGTTACAAAATTTTTTTCGTGGCAACACTGTTTCAGAAGAATAAATAATAAATTAGTCAAACAACAAAAACGCACGATGAGAACAATTGAGAACATTGTTACGCTCTTGGTTTCTCTATCTTTCCCTTCTATCTTTCCTCCCGCGTCGTGAAATATTTTTGAAAAATATTCCAAAATATGCCAAAATTCACATTCTTTATACTTTATTTTCTTTGGTTTTATACATCAGGAATCATAGATAGCATACTTGTAGGGGTAACTACTATGCGTATGAGTAATATATTTCAAATGCAATTAAATATTAAGTATGTAGTATGTAGCATACGTGGGCATGGCCCCTCGCTCATTTGGAATATCAACATAGAAAGTAGCCTATAACTCCTTCCAGACATACAGGAAGATACTGTGAAAATTTCAAGAAAATCGGTTCAGCCGTTTAATCGTCTATAAACTTCAAACATACAATCAAACACACATTCATTTTTATATATAAGATATATAAATGTGCCGGGTAACTAGACCATGTGCACATAAAAAGTTCACAATATAATAAAAGACTTATTTAAAAATTTGGGTAACAAACTAAAATAAAAAATTAAACAAAAACAAAAAAAGGAAAATCTCCGAAATTTAACTTCAAGTAAATACTAAAATAAAATTCAAAAACTGTTTAAAATAAATATAACAATTTCAAATATAGATTAATATAAATTATAAATAATATAATTTAGCGTTATCAAAATTCTAAAAATAGAAAATGGTCTCAGATGTCATCAACGTTGTGCTTCCGTAAACTCTTGCTTATTATGTTCAGATAGGATCCATCCTCACAATTAAGGATACGGTCCAGTGGTTCATCGATTCTGGATTTTGGACATTCGACAAGTATATGCGAAATTGTAAGAATAGTATCACAGAGGGTACATTTAGGTGGTTCCTTTTTATCATAGTAGTGTTTAGTGTTAAACTTAGCCTTGCCCACTCTTAAGCGAGCTAACGTGACGCACTGGTTCCTTGTCAAAGTTGGATTGTATCTAGGTCTTATAGGCATGGGATTCTGTTCTTTCCGTGATATCATGAATGGGTTTGTTATAGCCTTAGGAAAACACGTAGCCTTATCGAATTGTGTGATGTTAATAGCCTTTTTAGCTGCTTTGTCGGCATGTTCATTTCCCTGTATTCCAATGTGTGATGGGATCCAGAGAATTAAAATTGGTTGTGTTAGTTTCTGCTGCAAAATGTTATTGTATAAACCATTTCTGTTTTTCCTCAAAGCCATTGTGGCGCTTAGACTGTCTGTACAAATCACGGACCTCTGATTCATTGACCTAGAATATGAAATAGCAGATTCTATGGCAGCAATTTCTGCTATAAAAATTCCTGTGTTGTCGGGCAATCGTGATTCCCTTATGGCTTCATAACCAGCAGCTGTACGCTTTACCAAAGCGAAGGATGTTGCTCCATTCTGAAAGGATCCATCTGTGTATAGCGTCAAATTGGGTTGAAATAAAGCAATTTTCTCCGCAAGTATCTTCTCAAAACAAATTGGATTAACCATATTCTTGTCGTAAATTCGGAGGCTAACATCGATGGAAACCTGGCTAATACTGTCGAAGAAAAAATGTTAATTCATTCATAATTTTATTAGACCAATTTTTATAATTAATCAGAAAAAGATACTAATCTTGAACTCTTTGTTATTTATTATAAAATATAAAATATTTTATAACTGAATAAATAAAATAAAAAAAAGAATTGATTTTTGTAACAAAGCAAACCAAATGTCATGCAATCTGTTTTTTATTTACATTCTTCATTATTTTTTTTTGATTCCATAGCCTACCAATATACGTTTGGTTTTTCACAGCCAACTAATATTTTTTCTGAATAAAATAAAATCATTTTTTCCTTTTTCTTTAATATAAATATTTTATTACAGTAAAGAATTTCTCAATAATAAGACGTGTGTCGTTTTATTTGAATTTTTTATGTACTTCGCCTAGAATATTCTAAAGCTGGATTCACCCATCGTTTCAGAACAAAATTTTCGTTCCGAAACAATTTTTTTTATATGGAGTTTGACGTTTCTCTTTTTGAGAGAGAGAGCGAAAGAGAGTAAGCTTTCTTCGGAACAATTTCAGCTCGAATTGGTTTAATTTTAATTTTGAAACAATCGTACTGTGCTGCCAGATATTTTAAGTTTTAAAGTAAAGTTGCCACATCATACTATATGTATATTTGTATATACATATGTAAGTATGTATAATAAAAGAGAGAGCGCTTGTTTAAAACTGTGTTTGATTATAAAGTGTAACTGTTGAATATTATTAAGAAAACTAAATAATTATAAGCAATATTAAAATGGATTTAAATGAATCAGTAGCACTGAAGCTTATTTCGGAAATAAAAAAAACCGGGCAGAGAGTGTTTATATGATATGAGTAACAAAAGTTACAAAAACAATCATATGAAACAAAGTGTGTGGTTAACAATAGCAAACTCTATTGGAATGGGAAGTAAGTTAAATTTTGTTGATGAGTATCAAAATCATTCAATAAGTTGTGTTTAATTAATTGCAGGAAGCGAATGCCAAGTACTTTGGAAGAGTTTGCGTAGGAGGTACAAAACTGCTAAAAGCAAATACAGTGGAAGGAGTGGAAGAGAGCGGTTGGAGCTTAAAGGCTTCTTAAAAGTATTGGTGACGGAAATGGACTACTTTCAAAAGTTCTGGGAAGATGATGTGTAAGTTCATTTAAAACCATATGTATCATAGTATATTCTTAATATTCTTTAATCATTCAGACCTAGTGTGACAAATTATGTTGACTCAAGCGCAAATAGTTTCCGTGATTTGTTTGATCAAATGGCTGATGTCAACGATACATTGACAGATTTTGTAGAATATCCGACAGACAGTAGTCAGTCCATATGTTCACCTCCTTCTACGTCAAAGAAAGCCCAAAAACGGAAACGATCGCGGGTGGCTGAAGCCGAAGCAAATTATGAGGAGTCGTTAAGAACATTGAATGGCCTAGCAGCGTCTGTGATCCAATCTGCAGCTGAAAAAATTGAGCCTTTTTTTAAGTTTGCAGGAAGAATTTTCAAATGTACCTGAAAATCAAAAAAGTGCATTAAAATTAATGACACTTGTAATTGAGCACCAGAGTAATTAATTAGGCTTAAAATGAATTTAGTTGTACCTTTCTTTAAATGAATTTATATCTGTTAACTATTTTTAAAATGAATTTATTTCTGTTTACTATTTTTAAAATTAATTTATTTCTGTTTACTCTTTTTAAAATGAATTTAATAGTTTTATTTTTAAATAAAATTTAGTATGCAAGAAACCAAATAAAAACAATCGTATTATTTGTTCATGTGTTATGAAATATGAGAAGCTAAGTCGTAATCCTATCGTAATCGTAATTTTTTATTCAAGAAAAATTTCAAAATACATCTTCTGTATGAGATTTTTAATTGATATTATTATAAGTTTTTTTTTTTTATTATTAATTACTACATTACGATATTGTTTAAATAAAATAAAATTAAGGGGATTTGAATTTTTAACGTGAAACAAAAGTAAAAGGCAATCTAACAAATTTACCTGACAATTTGTATGTATGAAAACGTGAGCCTTTCAGTAAAATCCTATGGCTTACCAAGTATTTCGATTCAAAGAGAAAAAAGCAACTCATTCGTCGAATTCGAATCGAAATACTTACAGGGTAACAGGCAACTGCTCTCAACGGTTAATATTTCCATAAAGATAAAGCATTATAAACTAAATAAAAAAAAAAAAAACTTAAAATATTAGAAAAAATATATTTTTATATAGACTGAGGATAGGATAGTTTTCCTTTTGAAATTCATGTTTTCAAAAATGATTTTTGTTCATTCAATCATCCATAACAATAGGACACTAAACTCAACTTTGATATTAATGTCCTTAGTTATGTATTTTTTCTTCATTCTTTTATGCATATTTGAAAGAATTTTTTGATTTTCAAACTAAACTAATTACAACAATAAGATAAATTCATAATTTAGCTCACTGTTAAATTTTAAATGTAATTACTAAAATTATTTCTATTTCTGCTTTCCTATTACAGATAAAAGATGTTGTTGTTTTTCATTTTTTTTGTTTTGTTAAGAACCTTTATGGGGTTTGTTTTGTAAGGTAATTTAAAGTATAAACATTTTAGAGGTTGTCTTTGTCTTAACACCGTCATTGTCGCCTTATTTATTTGGAGTTATTATCTTCCTTTCTGGACTGTGATGACGTAGCTGTTGTTTGATTGCTGCTATTTGCTGAAGAAGTTGTATGATGTTTTGTTCCATGTTGTTTAGGACGATGTTGGTGGTGGTGGTGATGAGAACGTCTGGCTGCAGATTTATTATAAGGATGTGGATGAACGCTTGGCGTAGATGCTGTACTATGACTGTGGAGTGTTGGTGTTGTGGCTAATGGCGAAGACGGTGGTGTTCGTAGAGGCCTACGTGGCGTAACTCCAGTTAAATGATGACTGCCGCGATGAGTTGAACGTCTTGGCGTTGCCGATAAATATTGATTAATGTTTTCCGCCACTGTTAGTTACTGTATTCGTTGCATGCGACATTGTTGATGATGATGGCCTTATAGATGGCATGCTCAACGAGGAAGATCCAGCACTTAAATTATCCCTTGACGCAGATGATGACGACGGCGACATTTTGGTAGCCGAAGACGAAGTAGACGTACTCAATTTTGGAGATGAGCTATTATGATGCGAAGGATGTGAGGATGGTGGCTGTGCTGTTGATGGTATATTTGGTAATTGTCTGCGATGTTGCGAGGATGTTGATGATGGTCTCTGAACATGAGGAATGTTTTCAACGACATCATCATCATCATCTATTTCTTCAATGGTCAGAGTTTGTGGTGGTGTAGCAGGTGCGGCACATATGGCTCTTCCGCCACCACGACCTGTTACACCATGAGCCGTTGTAGTAAATTCTCGATCAAAATCTTCGGCTTCGTCTTCTTCCAAATTAATAAACTCTTGATGTTCCTTCAATTGTCCTGAACGCAAATCCTGCTCCTTTTCTATAATATGAGCTCGATCACCAATATGATGACCAATAGCCATTTTCTTAACACCATTTACAGAATCTTGTACGGTGCGACGTGTTTCACGAATGCCACCGGGCCCGGTTTTTGTGCTACTAGTGGCCTGGTATATTTGTGGTCTGCCATCTGGACCCGAAGACATTGTGATGACAGAGCTGGAACAGAATGCTGCGCCATTATTGCCAATATCTGCGCTCAATAAACGATTCATATTAGGCATAGCTGGAAAACCAAATAAACCTCCCATCTGATGTGGATTTTGACGTTCCATTAACGCATAAAACTGTTCATCAAACGCATTTGCATATTCATGGCGTTCATGTGATTTCCAAAAATGTCATCATCGAAATCACCCATTAGTGAACCAAATAGCGACATGTTTATTAAGTTTCTTTTGTTTTTCTAACTCTCTTTGCTGTTTAGAAACCCGTTTATAATGTGAATTCAGTTGTAAATCAAATTAATTTGCACAATATCTAGAAAATAATTTAAAATTCAATTTTATGGTATCTTTTCTTGCTTCTGGCTTTTCTGCGTTGTTAAAATAATTTGTATATATATTTCTGACTGCTACAGATTCAGTAGATGACCGGTTTGAGCCGAAGCGCCCTATCGACCGCAGCCCATCATTACTTTCCATGCGCCACGATCCAGAAATGACGGCACCATCTATGCCTTCTCTGTCAACAAGTTCGGGTTGCATATAATGCGAAGATGCCCTCTCCCGAAGAAAGTTGTGTAAGCAAACAGTTGCTTTTACAATATTTATGACAGTTTCTTTACTGGCAATTATAAGTTTTCTATAAATTCGAAAACGATTTGCCATTATGCCAAATGAGTTTTCCACTACTCGTCTGGCCCTGGATAGATTTCAATTGAAATTTTGTTCATGTGCTGGCATATTTCCGCTGCTACGTCCAGGGTAAGGGCGCATTATATTTTTCCTTAAGGGAAAAGCTTCATCAGCGAGAAACACATACGGGGCTGATATATTAGTGCCAGGTAAAGCCTTTGGATCAGGAAATTCCATACCCTCAGAATTCTCCAGAACAGCTTTTCCAAATTTGCAATTTTTAAAAATTCCGCCATCACTGTTGTGGCCCAAGGCTCCAATGTCAACTAATATAAATTTATAATCGGCATCTGCTACAGCCATTAAAACGATGCTGTGTGTGTGTTTATAGTTGAACGTTAGTGAATTGTGATGTGGAAATGCCTGTAAATAAACAGTTTATAAATATTGTTAAAAAAAAAATGCTAATTGATAGTATGCAATACGTTCCCACGAGCTTTTCGATTGTTTTGGGAATACAAGTTGAAATTTATTCCATATGAGTTCCGTTGTTTCCTTTATTATTTTCGATGTAGTGGATGCACCAATTCGGAAGCCATAGTAACCAATGGATTTCATTGAATCGCCACTAGCCAAGTATCTACGGAAACAAAGCTTATTATTAATTCTTCAATATTTTCTGCATCACTCACCTTAAGGTTAAAGACAATTTTTCTTGTCTTTAAACTGGGAACAGATACTTACTAGAGTTACACAACCTTAATGCGGAGAGCTTGCAGATGTCATCAAAGCTGTACCGGCCACCCACAGGAATCCAAAGGATCCCACCATGGCAGGTCTAGGCTTTCGGAGCTATCCCGAACATCACCTTACTGTACGTTTACGCTGCCACCATCCTATTGACTTGCCTGCTGTCTATAATTAATCACTCATTATTGATAAAACGAGCATTTTAAAAATTCATTTTGAAACTTATAAAAAAATACAATTTATTAAATATATAGAAGAATATAAATCTTAAATAATTTTTGTTTTTCAAAAGTAATACTAAATTGAAAATCAAAAAACTTTTGGACAAATTTAGATTCAGGGAAATAGAGACAAAAAAAAAAAAGCTTAAAACTATAAAGATTGTATAGCTTCTATGGCGCCATTTTCTTTTTATTGCCCGAACCGCCGAAATATTCTAACGCTTTTTTATGAAATATACACTTAATTTTTATATAAATGGCTTTCTTTCTTGAAAAAGAGATTAAACAACTTGCAATTTGTTTTAATTTGAATATTAGTTAGATTAACAATACATTTCCACTCGAAAACATTAAAATTAAAACATTTCTTTTTTAATACTGTGAACATGAAAATGAAAGAATGAAATAATGAATGAATGTGTTTTTTTTCTGGTGAAGATGCGGTTTGGATTTTACAAGAGTACATATCTTAAAATTAAGCATAATAATAAACAGTATATTAAATTTACCTGTTGTTGTTAACGTATTTTCTTTTCTTTTTCAATTTGGTTGCTTCATTACATAAATTTTTGTAGGAATTTTGGTTGTAAAATACAATATACAACAACAGTAACCAACCAGGGCGTTCTCTAACATTTCCTTTTTTATGCCTTCAATGATTATTGATTATTGTTAAAATAATTTGTTGACTTGACTTGCTGCACGTTGTGAGTGGCTATTGTTTTTTAATTATAATTCAAAATTTAATCGCTTTCATCCTCTTCGTCGTCATCAGAGTCTGCCTTCTTACTCTTTTTCACAGCCTTTTTTCTAGCCTTACCACGTTTTTTGCCACCGTCATTCGCTGTACTGCAACCATTTGATTCATATTCTGTGGCAGCATCCTCATAATCTTTTTTAACTTTGGCGGCTTTTGCCTTCCATTCGGATTTGTCATTCAAGCCGCGCCATATATCACCACCCTTCTTGGCACTTTCTGTAACTTTAATGCCAGCGTGCTCGCGTTCAATACCGTCGCGGACAGAGTTAAGCCAGATCATGTAAGCGGAGAGATGACGCTTTGGTTTATCTGTCATTTTCTTTTGGATTTATGTAAACTTTGAAGAAATGTAAAGTGTTGCCGGTAGAATTTTATGGTTTTTAACCAACAATTTCACAGGATTCTTCTATTTGAATAATTATTTGGAAATTTCCTTAAAATTTGTTAAAAATTTTGTCGAATTAACACCAAACTTTAAAAATAACACCAACAATTTGTTTCACTTCGAAAGTACTCTACTGACTGTCGTTAGAATCTATATTTGATACCGATGAATATATCTTACCAGAGCGCGTTGCCCTCATCGAGAACGCAACTGTACAACCCCTCCCAAAACTGGTAAAAAGTAATACAAAAAGAAACAACAAAAACGTAAACTATAAACTCACGCGAGATTAAGTTGAAGGAGATACAAAATATCCCCAAATTAAGATATAATGCTTTCTAAAAAGAAAGCAAAAGAAAACGTTTCAAAAAAACAAAATAAAATTTCATTACGAAGGTAAGTAATGTCAATTCTCAAATATATATGAATGTGCAACTCCAAATAATAATGTATTACAATTTTCTTCTCTGGTTTTCAGAAGTATCTGTCAATTTTTGTACTTATGGGATTCAAACTTCATCACTATTACCAGGACTTTATAGAAGTGCTAACAAATTCGGTTGATACTCAAAACTCCAAAATGAATCTGGCCTACCCCTTTCCGTCCCAAGCAATTTCAAAATTGGAGGATTTCAATGAAATTTTGTGTGTGTGATAATTTGCCATTAAAAAACACAAAAATGCTTTTTTATGTCCATACAAAGTTGGTGTCCTTAGAAAAAGGACGTACACATATGTGTGTCTTGTCATTCAAAAAACAAAGATAGATTAGTCAAAAAATAAAATATTGTGTACGCCAATATGGACATTTATGTGTACGTAACATTAAAAACTGAAAAACAAAACAAATTCATTGGTTTCGATTTCTGTAAAACTATATCGACGTATGAAATTTCTTAAAGCAATTTTTATCTGAAGAAAGGCACATCACATTTTTCGTAGCGAATTCAAGTACGGCTATTACATTGTTTTAACCTACACACTCGTGCTGTCCTCAATTTGTCGACCACTGGCCAATGAAACCCGTCGTCCAATAGTTTGATGTAAAGCAGGAAATTTGCTTGTTATTTCAATTCGTTCTTCTTCTGAGCTGCTGCTTGATCCATTCATCTCATTGAATTTCCTTTTGGGTCTACATAATAATGCTTCTGCAATTTCGAGTTTAAATGAAAGAAGGCATATTTTTATATCTACAGTATAGCCGATACTCCATCCACGCGTTTACAACTGACAAATCAAGAAAATGTAGTGCCACTTTTAATGTCAATTTTTTAGACTTCAGTCAGGTTCTGCAACACTCTATCAGTTGGTCGCAAGTGTCTACTCCCCCATGTTTTTATTATATTCCATGACGACATTAAGACAAGCCACTTCTATCCGGCATCTTTGTTCGTTATTCCACCTTTCTACTACATCTACTGCATCTTGACCATTTGCTGTGGAAGCAAGTGTAACTGTTTTGTTGTCTCTCCATTTGACCACAACAACTTTTTCATCTGATCTAATAATATGATCAGACTCTTCTCGAGAGTATAGAGTTTGTAATTTTTGATCTGTATTTGATAAAAAGTGTTAAAAAGTAAAATAAAATTCCTATCATTGCCACTTACTTTTTGGTTAATTCCATTTTTTTTTTATTAAATTTCCTCTTTGTCGTTAACAAAAACCTTAACGATGATTTTTATATTATTTGACATTTATTGACGTCACTCGTGGTACCGAAAATTGTAACAGAATAGAAAACAATTTTGTATTTTGTCGTTTTTCGAAAAGTATGGTAGCATTTCAACCAAATGACTAATTTTCGACACAAAAACGATACGACAACGACACTCAGTAAGAAAAGAGAGAGAAGCATTAACAATGGCGATCCTTTTATAATATGTACTTGGTAGTCGGTTACTTGGGCGACCACACCCAAAACAGTGCTGCCACAGAACAGTGCAGCCGCATATAATTAAATGTAATTAAAAAACAACTTTTTTATTTTTTATTCCTAGGTTGGTCAGTCGTTATTCAAGATCGGACGAATACCTGGCTTTACCACACTTCAAAATGTTGCTGATCACTGAGGTGACCCCAAGCAGATGAAGGAAGGCTGTTGGAATGTCTGATAGAGCTGAGGTCTGATGAAGCTGGTGTTGGCGAGAGCTTTTGTTTGAAACATCTGGTGCTTGGAAGATGACCCGAAGCGGATGAATGAAGCCTGTTGCCTAAATATCAGTGGCATGGTTGTCGACCCATTTGTAGTATTGCAATTATCAAATAAATTTTAATCGATCTCTAGTATGGGATCACGTCAATAATTTAAATGTGAAAATTCTACAGCTGCCACTTCGTCTGGTTTAATGGGTGGAACGATTTGATCATAGCCGGCATAGAAGGAATCTTTATTCGGGAACAAGTCTCTGATATCGGATAAGCAGGCTATTTTAAATTGTTCAGGTTTGCGTTCAATCACTTCACGATGGAATGCTGATATCAATGATGTTTGGATTTAACAATGGTGGACCATTGGGTAATTTGACATCACCTTGACGTATTGAACGTAAATATCCACGTGCGGCACGCGACAAGAATCAAAATAAAGTTTTAAAATTGCTAAACATTGTGTTTTTTTATATTTTTTTTTTTTCTTTTTAATTAAATTAATTTTTACGCTTTGTAAAAAAAAAGGTGAAAAAGAGATTAGGCAACTTGCAATTTGTTTTAATTTGAATATTAATTAGATTACATTACATTTCCATTCGAAAACATTAAAATTTAAACATTTCTTTTTTAATACTGTAAACATGAAAATGAATGAATGTGTTTTCTTTTGAAGATGCGGTTTGGAGTTTACAAGAGTACATATCTTAAAATTAAGCATAATAATAAACAGTATATTAAATTTACCTGTTGTTGTTATCGTATTTTCTTTTCTTTTTCAATTTGGTTGCTTCATTACATAAATTTTTGTAGGAATTTTGGTTGTAAAATACAATATACAACAACAGTAACCAACCAGGGCGTTCTCTAACATTTCCTTTTTTATACCTTCAATGATTATTGATTATTGTTAAATAATTTGTTGACTTGACTTGCTGCACGTTGTGAGTGGCTTTTGTTTTTTAATTATAATTCAAAATTTAATCGCTTTCATCCTCTTCGTCGTCATCAGAGTCTGCCTTCTTACTCTTTTTCATTGCCTTTTTGCTAGCCTTACCACGTTTTTTGCCACCGTCATTCGCTGTAGTGCTACCATTAGCTTCAAATTCTTTGACAGCATCTCTTAATCTTTTTTAACTTTGGCGGCTTTTGCCTTCCATTCGGATTTGTCTTTCAAGCCGCGCCATATATCACCACCCTTTTTTGCAATTTCTGTAACTTTAATGACAGGGTGCTCGCGTTTAATACCTTCGAGGAGAGAGTTAAGCCAGATCATGTAAGCGGAGAGATGACGCTTTGGTTTATCTGTCATTTTCTTTTGAATTTATGTAATCTTTGAAGAAATGTAAAGTGTTGCCGGTAGAAGTTTATGATTTTAATCTACAATTCCACAGGATTCTTTCATTTATTCTACACATTTACTTGTTCCCGATATCTTCTCAGTAGGTGTCATCATTGAAGTCTTCCAATTTTCCGGGAAAATACCCGTTTTCATAGACTCATTTATAATTTTCAGTATTCTATCACCAATTTTATTCCAATTATCTAAAATCATTTTAATATTTACGTTGTTGTAATCCGGTTTCTTTTATACCTTTTCTTTGCAAGTTGTTTTTAGTTCGTAATTTGATATTGTACGGAATTTGAATCTAGAATTTATCACATCCCGTTGATTAATTTATCCTACATATTCTATTTTATCTTTAATTTCCTTAATACTATGTACAAAATATTCATTAAAATTGTTTGCTATTTCGGCATTTGTTTTATACTCTACATTATTAAATATCACAGTTTTTATCACATTTCGGTTACTTTTTAGCACTAGATCTTTAATATTATTTCACATTTGTTTTTGATCATTAGAATTGCTTATTGTTTTATTAATATAATTATTTTTTTCTTGATCAAGTTTTTTCTTATATAAATTTCTTGTTCTTTTATACTCATTCCATGCTGCATAATTATTTTTGCTTTTAGCGATATTATATTTTATTATTTTTTCTCTTTTTAAGACTTCCAGCTGCCTATTGAACCACTTATTCTTTATACTTTTCTCGTATATTGTTCTATTTACCGATAGTTTTTCGATCGTTTTTTCAAAAGCCTCATCAAGTAAATTTACATTGTAATTTAAATCCAGTCTCTCTTCACTTCCCAGTATATTGCTTATTTCATTTTCGTGCTATTAACATTTTTGATTTTAATTTCTATTAATTCATGATCCGATATTTTATTTGTACTGCAAATACTCGAAATAATATTTGTTATAACATAATCAATTATTGTTTTTGAATATTTCGTTACTCTAGTATAATCATTTATTAACTGTTTTAATACATTATCCTTAATTATGCGTTCAATTTTCTCCTTATAAACACTTTCTTTTGACCAATCAATATTAAAGTCTCCAACAATAACAATGTCTTTGTCATTTTCAATAAGTTCTTCAACTATTTTCTCAAATATATCACAAAATTCAGCTTCTTGACTTCTTGGTGACCGATACACTCCCACTATTATCATCGAGTAATTGTTGTATATTACGCTATATGCACCAATCCAGTGTTTGAAATCACTAACTTTTTCAAATATCATTTTCACCTCCCAACATTTGTTATAATACATAATTATTCGCCCGGTTCTCGTTGAATTAGATAATAATGCCATTTGAACGTATTCCGGTATCACTATTTCCGATTCATCCACATTGTCTGTTAGGCGAGTTTCCGATAATATTATAAAATGTGGTTTCTCTATATCTGCAATTGCTTCTATTTGATTAAAGTTGTTAATTAATCCCTGAACGTTTGTATACATGTCATATAAATCCTCTAATTGTTATTAATTAATACCCATTATTCGCCTTTTTAAATTCAGTTTGTTTTTATAAACAGGACATTCTCTATCTGTAGTCGCATGATTTTCATCTAAACCCAGATTCAGTTTTTTATTACTTTTTACGCAGTTGATACATTTTTTTATTTGTTCTTCCTTACATTGCTTTGTATTATGATTTCCGTGACATTTGAGACATATTTCGCTGTTCTTGCAGTTCACAGACTTATGGTTGAATCCATTACACCTATAACACCTCGTTACTTCAGTTCCATCAAACTCTCGGCATTTTTCCCATCCAACATTTAATTTTTGCGCGGCAATTACTTTTTTTGGTAGGATTCACTATTTATTTTTAATTTAGCGTTATAAATTATTCCGTTGTTTCATATACTTTTATTAAATTAATTTTACTATTTTCCATGACCTGATTTTGCTTTATTAATTTTTCAATAAGTTCTTTTTCTTCATACATATTTAAATGTCATATCTGTTATAACTATTATCATTTCAATTTCACTTGGCACTTTTATCTCGTATGTTTCACTCATTTCGTTCTCAATGGCACTTTTTATTTTATCTCGTTCATCTTTGTTTTCACTTTGTATAATCACTGTTCCATTTCTTCTACTTTCAATATTTGTTATTTTCAAATCTATTGGGTCTACCTTTTTAATTAAATGGCACTTGAATTTTAACCTCTGGCAACACTGAATTCTTTTTAACTGCATCTGCGAATGTCATCTTATTTTGTTTTACAATTGTTTCCTTGATCACTTTCTTAATTTCACCGCACATCTTTTCATTGTTTTGTTCTATGTTCTTTCGCATTTCTCCATTTTAATTTTTAATAATCTTTTACATTTGCTATTAGTTTTTTTATTTCAACAACATTTTTTTCACACGATTTTTGGTTATCATCATGAATCTTAAGTCGATCCATATATCTTTTCTCAATTGCCCCTAATAATTGTTTCATTTCATTTTCATTTTGCATTAGTGATGACTCAAATTCTTTTTTATATTCCTTTAAATGGGGTGCCCTGGTAGTCTAGTGGGTAGTGTGCTAGACTATTAGCGTGAGGGTCGTGGGTTCGATTCCCACCAGAGACTCTGGTCTGTGACACTACACCGAGCATATGGTCTTGTTACTCCGCTCGTATAAAATTAGAATATAATTTGTAATTGTATTGTAATTAATAAATAAATAAATAAATATTCCTTTTAAATTTTGCTTGCTTACTCTAACGCCATCTTGAATTTCGCCTAATACAAGGTCAACATTCTTTATATATTGGATACAATCCTCACAAATAAAACGCACAAAATTGTTTGCTTCAAGTATTCCAATAGAATATTGATCAATTCCCGAACAGTTTTTTGTACTGTGATATATTTTTCCACAAACTCCTTGTCATCTTATTCCCGTCTCGCCTCTAATAGCTGATTTACACGCACTGCATGCACTCAGTCATTATTGCGCGATTTTTTTATTTTCATTTATTATTAATTATTTGAACTAATTTCTCAGTACTTTTTTATTTCACTTAACTTTTGTTTATTGTTACAATGTTTAATAGTCCTTTTTCTATTTTTTATATCACTTCAATATTTTAATTTATTTATTTATTAAGAGCTTAATTTTTTTGCTTCTCTTCTTTACTTCAATTACAATTAAAAAAAATTGATCCACCCGTTTCCTGGCCACATTATTACATTCCCCACCACTGGGTGATACGCCCAGAAAGTGCGTCAACTTAGCTGAGGGTAGTGTTTGACGCATCATGTCGATCATCATCACAACGGTCTCTCAACGAAATCATGATGGTAGGTCCAACTATACAAAACACTTTATTAATTATTCTGCTTCGTTTCAGATGTCACCAATATGGCTTAACTGCTGCTATTGTCAAAATGTATAGGCAGGTGTTAGATCATCCCGAAGACAGAAACTTACAGCTTATTTTGTGGCCTGATAATCCTTCAGGGTCTCTCAAAACTTATTGTCTTTATACCGTAACATACGGTACAGCATCAGCTCCATATCTTGCCATTCGTAGTTTACACTATGCTGCAGAGCGGTATCCTAATATGCATGAAATTGGTAAGGCAGTCATTACCACTGATTTCTATGTAGACGACATGATTACTGGAGCAGACGATCTAACAACACTTCAGGTCATACAAACCGAAGTTACAGACATTATAACGTACTCAAAGTTTTCCTTATCAAAATGGCATAGCAATTGTCTGTGAATTAAAATTTGCTGACATTGATCACGATATTACAACCACATTGGAAATGTCATGGGATCCTATGGGAGATACATTTCACTTCAAATTCCGTCCTAATAAGTCTTACTCGAAAAATACAAAACGTTCGATTTTGTCTCTAACATCTACGCTTTTTGATCCCATTGGTCTTGTTAGCCCTCTAGTTATCAGGCATATTAAATGTAATTGGGATGAATCTGTACCCCAGGAAATTGATACGACTTGGGACAACATCGTCGCAGATTTTCATAAGTTACATCAACTAAAAATTAATCGTTTTATTCGTATGCCAAACACAATAAGAATGGAGGTTCATGGCTTTAGTGATGCGTCTATTAAAGCCTACAGCTGTTGTATTTGCTTTGTCTGTAGCGATTCGTGTGACAATATTGCAGTAAATCTAGTGGCATCTAAATCTCGCGTTGCGCCAACAAAAACAAGAACATTACCTAGACTAGAGCTGTGCGGTGCTCACTCACTTGCAAAATTTTGGAATCAGCTAAGCCATCATATTAAATATTCAATTTCAAAGCTGTATTTTTGGACAGACTCACAAATTACCCTTCATTGGATCAATAGTCATTCCTGATCTCTGTAAGCATTCGTTGGAAATCGCATAGCCGAAGTGGAAAATTATTCCACCAATATTACTTGGCGATATGTGCCAAGTGAACAAAACCTAGCTGACCTAGTATCCCGAGGATGTACGCTGTCTGACCTATGTAAATCTTTATGGCTTAATGATCCAACAAACCTTAGTAAATCTGAAATGCTATTGGAGAAGAAAAAATCGGTTTTAATTATCACTACTCCGGATTTACCCTATATATTGAAAGTTATATACAAATATAGTAACTATTTGAAATATCTCAGAATTATCGCCTATGTTTTCCGCTTTTAAGAATTGTTTGGGTAATACAGCAACATCATTTCGCTGCAGAATACGATAAATTAAAAAAGGCCGAAAATGTTACAGGCCAGTTATCAGCTTTGTCTCTGTTTATAGATGACGTTTCTGCTGTACCACTTATTCGAGTCGGTGGTCGATTACGTAATTCTAATCTTCCAACTCATGTCAAATTTCCTTTGCTATTACCGAAGACAGATCCATTTGTCAATGTCATAGTTACTTATATTCATCGAAGTAATTTTCATGCCGGCCCTCGAGCTTTAGTCTCCCTAATTCAACAACAGTTTTGGATTGTAAATTGTAGATCATTAGCCAGAAAAATTATTTATCAGTGCGTGCATTGCACCCGGTACAAACCTAAGTTAATTAGCCAAGTAATGGGAGATTTTCCAAAAGATCGTGTTGTTGGCTCCCGCCAATTTGAAGTTGTTGGAGTCGACTTTGCGGGTCCTATTTGGACTTATTTAAGAATAAGAGGAAAACGGCCTTATAAGTCCTACATAGCCGTCTTCGTATGCTTCACAACGAAAGCTGTTCACCTTGAAGCTGTATCAGAATTGTCTAGTGATGCATTCATTGCCGCTCTAAAACGATTTGTCGGACGCAGAGGTATGCCTGGAAAAATTTATTGTGACAATGCGACTAACTTTGTTGGTGCTGAGGCTAAACTGAAAGAGTTGTACAAAATATTTCACGAGGACTCAATTAAATCAATACAATCCTTTCATATACAGCATCACACTGTATAGATTTTCAATTTATCCCACCGCGAACTCCACATTTTGGCGGTTTGTGCAGCAGTTAAATCGGCTAAAGGTCACTTATATCGAACACTTTCAAACGCTCGACTTTCATTTGAATAGTTATCTACGGCCTTAGTGCAAATCGAAGCCATTATGAATTCACGTCCGATTGCCTCTTTATCAACTGACCCCAACCATTTGGAAGCCCTTACGCCAAGTCATTTTTTAATCGGGTGTTCATTAAAAACTATTCCTGAAAAGATTGAGTTAAATTGCAATATTTCCAGTCTCCAGCGTTGGCAAAGGATATCAGCAATAAAATTTCTCTTCTGGCATAGGCGGCACAAAGAGTATGTAACCCAGCTACAAGAACGGTACCGATGGCGCAACCCTCAATGAAATTTAAAGGTAAACGACTTGGTAGTAGTTCATGAAGATAATGTTCATCCTATGAAATGGGCTATTGGTCGGATCACAAATGTAATTTTTGGTGCTGATGCAGGTGTTCAAGTTGCAGATGTTAAAACAGCTGCCACCAATCTTCGTCGTCCAGTTGCTAAACTAGCAATTTTACCTATTGATTGAAACTGGGAGTTTCAATGGGGCCCGGCATGTTAACGCATGTAACGATATTAATGATTTATGAAACTTATTATTAAATTAAGTTGCTAAAATTTGAGAATCCCTAATTAACATTAAATTAGTAATTTGATCTAACAAACGCATAAACATGTGTTTATGTGTAGGTGCGCGCATACAAAAATTTAGTTGAAATGTTTAAAGTAGCTGAATAGAATAATGTTGTTCGACTACTTATTTTAGTACACTTATACAATAACAAATATGTACTGAAATTCTTTTTGGAATTTTACCGCTAATCCTTATTCTTAATTCATTTTACTAAATAAAATTTAAGTATAGCAAAAGATGCTGTAGTGGAAACATCTAGTAAAATTTTAGTGTTTCTTTTATACGGCAAATCGGACGGTAAACTGTGCTATACATATTATACAAAATTTAAATGAAAAGTGCACATATCAGAAGATTTTGGGTTGTCAAACCAGGCAAACCTATTCAGCGATAATGAAGTGAATTTATCGTGTATTGAAAAATCTATAAAATGGCATGAAAGGCCATCTGAGTTACCAAACTTTAATTGGATTAAAAAATCAAGATATAATGCGCGACTTAGAACAAATTAAGATCCCGTACGAAAAATGTGTGACGTGCATAACAAGCAATATTAGTGTAAAACCATTTACTAACTGTTCTGAAAAACAAAGTAAAGAAAATTCTAGACTTGATCCATTCTGACCTTTGTGGACCATTTGCTACAGGAACACTTAATAAATAAAAATATTTTTTAACATTCATAGACGATTTTTCAAAAAGAATGTTTGTTTATTTTATTAAAACTAAAGATGAAGTGCTAGAAAAATTTTAAATATTTAAGGCACTGGTTGAAAATCAAACAGGATTAAATATTAAAAAATTGAGAACAGATAATGGCCGAGAGTATCTTAATTGGGAATTTAATGATTTTTTGAATACACACGGAATACAGAGACAATTAACGATTTGCTATACACCGCAACAAAACGGAGTGTCGGAACGATTCAATCGCATGTTAATGGAAATGGCCCGGTGCATGCTTGGGAAATCGAATTTAAGTGATTTTTTATGGGCTGAAGCGGTAGCCACAGCAGCATATACGTATAAGGAATCGGTGTCCATCAAAATCCATATATGATATAACTCCATACGAAAAATGGTATGGTAAAAAGGCCTCGGTAGAATATTTTCGTGTATTCGGCTGCGCGGCGGCGGCACTAAACAAACAACAAAGAAATAAATTGAAAGCCAAAGATAAAATGTATTACATGGTCGGTTACTCATTTTCATCTAAAGGGTATCGTTTATATAGGGTTCTTCATTTCGTGGTTTTAAAAGTAAACGTAAATAAAACACATATACAATATTTCTTTCATGATATTTCTTTTTTATTGTAAAGTTTGAACGTTGACATTATGTGTGAAACATTACATCGTTTAAATGACCTCCACGCGAAGTGTTGCAAGCATTGATTCTTTTGAGGTAATTTTCGACCACTTTTTGACACATATTTGGCGGTATCTCAGCCAGTAAGGTCCAATCACACCTTCGGACCAAAGAGCGCACCAAACACTGACTTTTTCTGGATGTAATGGCCTTTATTCAATTACTTGAGGATTCTCAGAACCCCAAATACGACAATTTTGCTTATTAACATATCCACCGAGTGTGAAATATGCTTCATCGCTGAAGAAAATTTTGTTCGAAAAATTGCCTTCCACTGCCAATTACCATTTTTATAGTAGGTTTTGATAATTTTTATGCGTTGTGTGATAGTTAAGCGATCCATTTTCGTCAATGTCAGACTTTAAACTGAAAAGAAAAAAATTGGTTTCACAACTTTTGTTTGACAGATGACAGATGTCGAATTCCAGTCCCATACTTTTGAAACCACGACCCAGAAAACCGTACTGTAGTCGAGCGTCGCGATATAATTTTCGCTGAAAATTCGTTCAAAAATCGATACGTTACAAATTCAACACTGAATATGGAAAACGTTGAATCGGAAAATGGAAATGAACAAACTATAATTAATCAAGAGAACAAAAAGAAATCAGTTAAAAGAAATGCTGTTGGTGAAAGAAATGCAAAGAATTCTATGTCTACAGAAAATAGTTCAACTTCATTAAGGGTGGGGCCTGGTAGACCCAGAATTTTAAGAACCAAAAGGCCAGGTCTTTCTACTAAACAATTTAATGTACTAAGCACAGCGGTAGAGATAGACGACGTTGTCATTACGTAAAGTTATTTGAATATTAGGGGCAATAAATATGAAAGCAATTGGTATGGTGAAGTACAAAGCGAATATGATTCATTACTCAAAAACAATATGTGGTCTTTAGTCGACTTACCTCCGGGATAAAAACCGATTGGATGCAAATGGGTTTTTGTGTTGAAAAAGAATGTGTATGGAAATATTGAAAAATTTAAAGCAAGACTGGTTGCTAAAGGTTTTAGTCAGAAGTCTTCACCAGTTGTAAGATACGCAACAATAAGAATGGTAATTGCCATAGCAGCGAAATACAAAATGCATTTACATCAACTGGACGTTACAACAGCCTACCTCAACAGCGACTTACAAGAAGAGTGTTACATGAAGCAACTTGAAGGATTTATCGATCCATAATATCCAAAGAAAGTTCTCAAATTGAACAAGGCTCTTTACGGTTTAAAGCAGTCCGGCAGAGAGTGGAACTATAAATTAGACTCGGTCCTGAAAAGTTTTGGTTTGATCCAATGTAAAAATGAGTCATACTTATAT
Organism: Sarcophaga rosellei; assembly: GCA_930367235.1. Lineage (NCBI taxonomy): Eukaryota > Metazoa > Arthropoda > Insecta > Diptera > Sarcophagidae > Sarcophaga > Sarcophaga rosellei. The sequence continues at coordinate 2,924,309 of OV884022.1, read as the reverse complement.
AAAAAGAACGACAATAAAAAGACTGTGCTGGTAGCTGTCTACGTTGACGATTTAATCATAGCGTGTTCATTAAAGGCGAAACTTAATAATATCAAGCAGAAATTAGCTAATGAGTTTGATTTAGTAGATAAAGGTCCAATTAAATTGTTTTTGGGCATAGAAGTCGAACGTCAGGGTGAAGTTGGTGACATTAGTCTAGGACACAGGAAATATATTGAAAACTTATTAAATGCCTATGGCATGGAAAATTGTCACCAGCGTTCCACACCGCTTGATGCGGGATATCAGGTAATTAAAGATGATACTAAAACTAAAGTTAATTCAACAGCCTACACGTCCGGACATTTTGCATTCAACTGTAAAGCTCGCGCAATGCAAAGTTGACCCCAATGTAGATCATGAAACTGGCGCGATGCAAATTCTACGACATCTGTCAAAAACGAAAAACTTTAAGTTACATTATGGTGGCAGAAATGATAATGTTTATGGGTACTCAGATGCAGATTGGGGTGGCAACGTAATTGATCGAAGGTTTCGTTGTTATGCTAGCTGGAGGAGCCATATCATGGGAATCTAAAAAGCAAACTACAGTGGCGCTTAGTTCAACTGAAACAGAATATATGGCATCATCAAGTGCAGTAAAATAAGCAGTATATTTAAGAAATTTGATGTCTAAAATTGGTTTTTTCAACGAAAGTAAATCTATTATTCTTAAAACCAATAACTTAAGTTCCCAACAATTGGCAAAAGACCAAGTCTATCACGCTCGTACCAAACATATAGACATCCGGTATCATCACATAAGAGATATAATTAAGAGCAAAATATTAGTTTTAGAATATATTAATAGCGCAGAAAATATAGCTGATGTATTGACAAAGAATTTACCAAAGGAAAAACATATAAAATTTGTTAATAATCTTGGAATATTTTAGGCAAGAGAATATGAAACTGTATTTATATATTTAAAAAAAAAAATATGTACATACATATTTCTATGCATATATATAGTTTACACATACACATATATATAGTTTACACATACACATATGTATAGTTTACACATTTCTTAAATATTAATCGTAGCAATAATGAATTAAATGAATTATAGATACATGATATTCGGTTTGAAGAGGAGTCTTGAATTATACAAGTTTGACTTTTGTAACAAAGCAAACCAAATACCATGCAATCTGTTTTTTATATTTTTCATTCATATTTTTTTGTTTCCATAGCCTACCAATATACGTTTAATTTTTCACAGCCAACTAATATTTTTTTTGAATAAAACAAAATCATTTTTTCCTTTTTCTTTAATATTAATATTTTAGTACAATAAAGAATTTCTCAATAGTAAGACGTGTGTCGTTTTATTTGAATTTTTTATGTGCTCTGCCTAGAATATTCTAACAACACCAAATTTTAAAAATAACACCAACAATTTGTTTCACTTCGATAGTATTCTACTCACTGTCGTTGGAATCTATATTTGATAGAAAAAACAAAAAACGTAAACTCTAAACTCGCACGAGCTTAAATTGGAGAAGATAAAAAATATCCCCAAATTAGGATATACATACTTCTTCTTAAAAAAAAAAGGAAAATAAAAATTCATTAAAAGCAGTCAATAGGAAGATACATAAGTACGAAGGAAGGTAATGTCAAATCTCATACATACATATGTATATGAATGTGCAACTCCAAATAATAATGTATAACAATTTTCTTTTCAGGCTTTCACAAGTATCTGTCAATTTTTGTACTTCTGGGATTCAAACTTCATCACTATTACCAGGACTTTGCAGAAGTGCTAACAAATTCGGTTGATACCCAAAACTCCAAGATGAATCTGGCCTACTTTACTACCAACTTCATGGACTTGGACTACTACTTCTTGGTGACAAATTCTGACCTGAATCATGAAATGGTGTATAGAAAAAAAATTAAAACAACATAGGTTGGAAAATTTTATGTTGTGTTTGCCTGAAGCAATAACTATTAGATGTACCAATCGTCAGTCTCAAACACGAACACAAAATCTTGGACATTCACAATTACACCTAGCCGCAAATGGAGTAAGTGAGGGAAATTGGAATAACCATAGCCCTTTTCCAGTTCTTGGGAAAGTTTTGTTCCGACCATATTATATTAATTTAAATCCAAAAGGTATTTCCTAGCTTTCTCATCAAAATTTTTTAACATTTCATATCTAATATTATCACGGCCGGGGGATGAGCCATGACAGGAGTTAAGAGCAAACTTAAGTTCCATTAAAGTGAAATTATTATTATATAAATTATTATTGTTTATTGGGTCAATAGGAACATTTTTGGAGGAGGCATATAGTCTAAATTTTTCCGAATAGTTTGAGGAAGATGAGTTTTGTGCAAAACTAAGTGCCAAACAGTTAGCAATATCATTATTATCTGTTAAAAGGGTATAATTGTCCTCTAATGCTGCAATTTGGTGGTGGTTAGATTGTCCATTTATCGATTTTATTTTCACATATTTTTTTTAGATTATTTGGCGATTTTTATGAAACAAATATTACTTATAACTTTATGAACTACATATGTGCTACATACAATAACTTTTATATGGAAGTGTTATTCCGCGTTAAAAATATTAATGGAAATGTTATTATAGAAAACACTGTAATATTTGCTTTAGAAAAATCGTTTTTAATACAAATTACGAACTGAAAGATAATATGTATAGCAAGAGAGTTGAGAAGCTGTCTGTAGAATTTTTAAACTCAAAAATTTGTTTTCTGAAATAAGGATTTTCGAGGCTATAGAAAAATAAATGTTTTTAATTAGTTGTTGTTGTTTGTTGTTTTTTCTTTGTGTTGTTTTCAATTTCTTTGAGAAATGTAAAGTAGGTAAAGGCTTTTATGTTTTCTATTAAAGTTTTTCTTATTTTTCTTCATTATTTTCAAATGTTTTTTGTTTTTGCTTTTTGTTTTTTTTGTTGTTTAAGAGGAAAGTTATGGTGTATATAGAGTACATAATAACAATATTTTATAAAAGATGATGAATGTAGGCTAGAATTTATCCTGAAATATGAATAAATTATTGGTGGCTGCAACAGCTATAATATTCTCCTGCGGATGCCAAGCGGTATGTAATATTTTCTTATTGAAATCTAAACAATCAACACTAATTTCATCTTTTTTTCGTTTGCCGCCAGTGCAAACCTTACGTGGTTTTAGCACCGTTTTCGGTTTAATTACGAATTAATTTTTTTGTATTACGATCGAATACACGGAAAAAGTTATTATAACTGCCCGTCATTATTGAGGTATCTTTGCCATTCCAACAACACTCAAACTTATCAAAAATGCAATCATTCTCATACAGAGAACATAATTTAGCCCGTAGATATTCATGGACCGGATACGTTTCTATGGGTTTTGTTTCCATGTGTAAGTCCCATACTTTAATACTCAAATAATCTCTTGAGATCATATAGCAACCGGAATTACTCAATTTCACATCACTTATTGAACTAATGATCTCACTAAAGAAACTGCGATTTGTTGGATTTTCGGGCTCTTTGAATTGTTTACTATGTCGATCGCACAGAGCCGATGAGCGCATATCACACAAACGTATTGTGCCCTTTGCACTTGAGTACACAAAGACATTGCACTCGGATGGATGGAATTCAGCTGCTGTTATCACTTCGGTCAACTCTTCCATATTGGTCGGCTTAATGTCGACAATATTAAAACTTTGATCGGTCACTTCCAAATGCCACAGATTAATTCGTAAATCATCTGCCGATAAATAAGTCTCTTGATCTGAATTAACACTAATCGAATTAATGTGATAGGTATGGGCATTGGCAAAAATGCGACGGGGTGATGCTTCGACCATTAGAGGGGTTTGTTTAACAGAAGGAACTCGTAAGGCGGTGATATTTTGTGGATCCCTTGTTATGCCATTCTCCTCTTTGGTATTGTAGCCTTCAAAGGATTTGTCGCGTTCGCTGACTTTCCACAATTTTACCGTTTTATCATTGGTCGAGAGCAGGATTTTTTCTTCTTAACCATCGAATTTTATTGATTTTCTCTTCGATCTCTAACGATTTCAGGTAATCGAATTCGGTTTCTTGCGATTGGAATGTCGATTAGACATTGTATTCACCACGTCTTGGACTTGCCGTCTTCGATGCAGGATCACGCTGAAAAATGACGACTCGTCCGCCTTTATCACCGGTTGCCAGCAACTCGCCGTCATGATTAAATTCAACACATGATATAATATCTGCTGCATCGGTAACATCATCATCTAAGGCTCCTTTTATTTGTGAGAAGCACCAAATAGCTACTCCATTACCCAGAAGAGGTTTTTTTGCGCCGTTCATATTAATCGCTGTGTTTAACATGTTTCCAATTTTCGTAAAACTTGATTGGCGCATGAACGTGTTGTTGCGACGCGGTGGCAAAGGTGGAGGTGAAACTGGTGGTGGCGGTTCCGGTTCAAGTACCGGGATCTGTCTGCCCCAACGGCCCATTTTAAAGGATTTTGAAGGACTATTTGCTTTATTACTAGTGCAACAGCTACAGTGGCCGTTGCCACTAGTGCAGTCGTTATTGTTATTAATAATGGTGCAGCTGTTGTTGTTGCCGCAGTTATTTATATTATTGTAAGACGCAATGTTGGTAATTTTTGTTGTACAGTGTAACGATTAAAAAAATCCGTTTTAATTAATAAAGATGAAGAGCATTAATTGAAGATTTAATAGTTATGAATTATTATTTGTTTAATTTCATTCATTTATCGTATTTTGTTTGTTTGTTTTTATAATCCGATGGTTTAATGTCAAATAGTGTGACGTTATTTTCTTTTTAATAAATATATTTTTTGTTTTTGTGTTTTGTTTTGAACTTGTTGCACAAATTTATTAATTTCAATTGTTATTTGATGTAAATACCATATATTTGTTTATTTAATTGCCACTATTTGTCATTTAAACAATATAAAAATTAAAAAAAAAATCAAAAATTTTTGTCTTTTATTTAAATTGATATTTATTTTGTTAATAATTCTTCCATCTTCCATTCGGATTTGTCTTTCATGCCGCGCCATATATCACCACCCTTCTTGGCACTTTCTGTAACTTTAATGCCAGGGTGCTCGCGTTTAATACCTTCGCGGACAGAGTTAAGCCAGATCATGTAAGCGGAGAGAGGACGCTTTGGTTTATCTGTCATTTTCTTTTGGATTTATGTAAACTTTGAAGAAATGTAAAGAGTTGCGGGTAGAAGTTTATGACAACACAACAACAACAATTTCACAGGATTCTTCTATTTGAATAATTATTTGGAAATTTCTTTAAAATTTGTTGATAATATTGTCGAATTAACACCAAACTTTAAAAATAACACCAACAATTTGTTTCACTCGAAGGTATTCTACTGACTGTCGTTAGAACCTATATTTGATACCGCTGAATATATCTTACCAGATCGCGTTGCCCTCATAGAAAACGCACAACCTCTCCCAAAACTCAAAACCAAACATGGTTAAAATTAAAATTGCTAAAAAGTAATACAAAAAGAAACAACAAAAACGTAAACTATAAACTCACACGAGCTTAAATTGGAGGAGATACAAAATATCCCCAAATTAGGATATACATACTTCTTCTTAAAAAAATAGCAAAAGAAAACTATTCAAAAAAACAAAATAAAAATTCATTAAAGGCACTCAATTGCATTCACAGTTGGCGTGGATAAACGAAGGTAAGTAATGTCAAATCTCATTTATACATATGTATGTATGTGCAATGTGCAACTCCAAATAATAATGTATAACAATTTCCTTTTCAGGTTTTCACAAGTATCTGTCAATTTTTGTACTTATGGGATTCAAACTTCACCACTATTACCAGGACTTTATAGAAGTGGTAATAAATTCGGTTGATACTCAAAACTCCAAAATGGAGCTGGCCTACTTTACTACCAAGTTCATGGACTTTTCTACTTCTTGGTGACGAATTCTGAGCTGAATCATGAGTAATGGTTTATAGAAAAAAATAATAAAAAGCAAAATAGGTTGGACAATTTTATGTTGTGTTTGGGCGCCATTTGATTGTGAGAAGTTGTAGCGACGATGCGCTATTGTAAATTGTGCTAAAGCTGCTTAGAGAATTAAACAGCTGAAGCTAGGGTGGCCAAATATTCTGCGGCGCTGGTATGCTCCGGATGGGGCGGTTCTTGCTGAATACCTGGGCCTTACGCGCACTCACAAATAAGAGGAACATACCAGCTTTAGATAAAAAAATAGATATAAAAACATGCTGAGTAACCCGAAAGTGAAACGAATAACAACTGCAACTAAACGGGGAACAGATACTTACTAGAGCTATACAACCCAATGAGGAGAGCTTGCAGATGTTATTGAAGCTCTACGGCCTCCCCACAGGAATTCAAAGGATCCCACCATGACGCCTCTAGGTTTTTGGAGCTATCCTGAACATCACCTTACTCTACGTTTACCCTGCCACCATCCTATTGACTTGCCCGCTGTCTATAATTAATCACTAATTATTGATAAAACGAGCATTTCAAAAATGCATTTTAAAACTTATAAAAAATACAATTTATTAAATATAAAAGAATCTAAATCTTAAAAATTTTTCTTTTTCCAAAGTAATACTAAATTGAAAATCAAAAAACTTTTTAACAAAACAAAATGGCTTCTAGCTTCAGGCAAATTGAGACAAAAAAATAGAAACTATAAAGATTGTATGGCTTGTATGTTTTTCTTGTCCGAACCGCAGAAATATTCCAAAGCTTTCTTATGAAATATACACTTAATTTTTATTCAAATGGCCTCCTTTTTTATTTATAGATCTATAGGATACTTAAAAAGACGTTAACTCAGATAACCCGAGCTCGTTTTATAAGGCTTGGACGCGCACCTTAATTTATGGGAGTGTTATATAGATAAATAAAACAAAAGAAAACCTATTTATATTCATAAAATTACAAATCATTAAATATATTTGGTAATTGTGGTTAATTACCAATGAAAACCACGTTAATTTATTTAAACTAAAACACAATTTTATTTAAATTTAAGGCAAAAAGATAATCAGCCTTATTATCAGCCCAACCTAAATTACGGCGTAAAGCGCAACGTAATTTAGCGCCCAGCTTTTACGCTGTAATGAGCAACCTAAATAAAAGCGTCAACGTTGTGCCAAGAACAGTAATGTTAACTTACCATGTTAAATAAAAATCGCCAAATGAAAATAAAAAATAGAGATAAAATCGCAAAATTGGACTGAAAGCAGCTAACATGTCATTACTTAACTTTTGTAAACACAAATATAAAAGTAAACAAATAAAAAATCACTTGTTTTGCAACAAACTTCACTTGTTTACGCTCTGTCAAAATTGGATTTTCCAATTGCAAAGCGTTAACGCCGCGCAATTATGGTTGGTCTCATACATTTTATATGGGCATGAGAAATTTTGACATTTATTTTGCGCTTTACGCCGTAATTTAGGTTGGGCTGTATGAGTGTCGTTGTCAGCCTTATTATGAGACAGTTGTCGTAGTCGTTGGCGTTTTTAATATTTTTTGCTACCATGTAAAATTTACGACAACGACATTTTTTGTAATACATAGATGAAAAAACACAGATTTTTTCAAAATTCCCATAATTTTTACAAATTATGAAGCACCCTATGTACAAACTGTCAAAAAATAAACTGTTGGCGGTAAGAGTTAAGACAACAGTCAAACATATTTGCCATGCCAAGCTCCACGTAAGTAAAGAAATTAAATTAAATGTATTATTATTAGTAATGAGTCTTTTCAAGGTTTGTTAGATACTTTAGACTCAATAAGGTCAACATGTTTGCCAAATATTTTGAAGCTAGCAGCAACAATGCAAATTCTAGCTGATGCTATGTTTAACGAAGTTTGGCCAAGAATGGTTTACTTATCCAACAGAAGAAAATGAAAAATATGAAATTCAGGAATATTTTTACAACAAAACTGGTTTTCCTGATGTTATAGGCTGCATAGATGGAACACGGTGTGTGATCCTAAAATGATAATTAGATATTTATCATCTTATAATCAAGAATATGTTCGCGACACCTTAGTATGGAACATAAGCGACTTAAATCACTTTTTAAGAGAAAAATATGATAATGGCGAAAGAAATACTTGGCTATAAGGTAAGAAATATAACTTCCCTTTCAGAATTTTAAATATTTTATGAATTTTAATGAGCAATATTATTTTTTAAGGTGATGCAGGTTACCCATTAGAAAAGTTTTTGATAACACCATTTAGATCACCTGAAGGAGGTTCTCGAGAATGTCATTTTAACGATATACACACAAAAACCAGAAATATAGTTGAGCGGACCATTGGCGTTTTATAAAACAGATTCCGGTGCATACTTGGCGCAAGACAGTTGCATAACATCGACGAATTCTGTAGTAAATGATGATTCCAGGGGGGTTACTGTGTATTGCGATGCGTAATCGAACTTTTTTATTCCTAGGTCGGTCAGTCTTTATTCAAGATCGGCCGAATACCTGGCTTTAGCAGCCTTCAAAATGTTGCTGAGCACTGAGGTGACCCCAAGCGGATGAAGGATGACTGTTGGAATGTCTGATAGAGCTGAGGTCTGATGAAGCTGGTGTTGGAAAGAGCTTTTGTTTGAAACATCTGGTGCTTGGAAGATGACCCGAAGCGGATGAATGAAGGCTGTTGCCTAAATATCAGTGGCATGGTTGTCGACCCATTTGTAGTATTCCAGTTATCAAATAAATGTAAATCGATCTCTGGTATGGGATCACGTCAATAATTGGAATGTGAAAATTCTACAGCTGCCACTTCGTCTGGTTTAATTAGTAGAAAGATTTGATCATAGCCGGCATAAAAGGAATCTTTATTCGGGTACAAGTCTCTGATATCGGATAAGCAGGCTATTTTAAATTGTTCAGGTTTGCGTTAAATCACTTCACGATGGAATGCTGATATCAATGATGTTGGATTTAACAATAGTGGACCATTGGGTAATTTGATATCACCTTGACGTAGTGAACGTAAATATCCACGTGTGACACGCGACAAGAATCAAAATAAACATTTAAAATTGCTAAACATTGTGTTTTTTCATTTTTTTTTTTCTTCTTAATTAAATTAATTCTTTATGCTTTGTCCAAAAAAAAAGTTGAAAAAGAGATTAGGCACCTTGCAATTTGTTTTAATTTGAATATTATTTAGATTAACAATACATTTCCACTCGAAAACATTAAAATTAAAACATTTCTTTTTTAATACTGTAAACATGAAAATGAAAGGATGTGTTTTTCATTGTGTTATTTTTTCTTTTAAAGATCTGGTGCTTGGACTTTACAAGAGTATATATCTTAAAATTAAGCATAATAGTAAACAGTATATTAAATTTACCTGTTGTTGCTATCGTATTTTCTTTTGAAGTTGGTTGCTTAATTACACAAACTTTGTTGGGAATTTTGTCTGTAAAATACAACAAACAATATACAACAACAGTAGCTAACCAGGGCGTTCTCTAACATTTCCTCTTTCATATCTTTATTGATTATTGTTAAAATAATTTGTTGACTTGACTTGCTGCACGTTGTTAGTGGATGTTGTTTTTAATTATGATTCAAAATTTAATCGCTTTCATCCCCTTCGTCGTCATCAGAGTCTGCCTTCTTAATCATTTTCACTGCCTTTTTTCCAGCCTTACCACGTTTTTTGCCACCGTCATTCGCTGTACTGCTACCATTCGCTTCAAATTCTTTGACAGCATCCTCATAATCTTCTTTAGCTTGGCGGCTTTTGCCTTCCGTTCGGATTTGTCTTTCCTGCCGCGCCATATACCACCACCCTTCTTGGCACTTTCTGTAACTTTAATGCCAGGGTGCTGGCGCTTAACACCTTCGCGGACAGAGTTAAGCCACATCATGAAGTTTATGATTTTTAACCAACAATTTCACAGGATTCTTCTATTTGAATAATATTTCGAAATTTCTTTAAAATTTGTTGATAATTTTGTCGAATTAACACCAACAATTAAAAAATAACACCAACAATTTGTGTCACTTCGAAAGTATTCTGCTGACTGTCGTTAGAATATATATTTGATAGCGCTGAATATATCTTACCAGAGCGCGTCAACACCAAACATGGTTAAAATCAAAATTGGTAAAAAGTAATACAAAAAGAAACAACAAAAACGTAAACTATAAACTCACGCGAGATTAAATTGAATTGAATTTAAATACATAATAATTAAAAAATTTATTTATTTAGTAATTAAATTATGCAATTTTTCTTAAAGGTTTATTCTAATTTCATTTGATGACAATATATTTCATTTAAATTCTAAAATAATACATTAATGAGCTATTTATTTCTTACTTGCTAAAATTTAATATATACTTTTTCTTTTTAAATAAATAATTCTTATTCTAATGCCTAATGCCAGAATTTTTTTTGTTTTTCCCTCTGGTGCGTATACATATAAATCTGTGGTGCGTATACATATAAAACTCGCGAACATGCAACGTAAAGCTGTCCATGTGAGAAACATGGATTTTCTAGATTAAGTCCACAAACTTGCAACGAATGACCTTGAGCTTTATTAATCATCATTGCAAATGCTAGGTGAATAGGAAATTGCAGGCGCTTGAAATCGAATGGCATCTCCGATGTGGTCATAGGAATACGTGGCAGCAATACATCAGTTCCCTTAAACTTTCCAGTTATAATGGTCGCCTCGATAAGATTGTTCATCATTTGTTTTACTGTTAGTCGAGTGCCATTACAAAGTCGTGTGGGATCAATATTTCTAAGTAAAATAATGGGAACACCGTTTTTAACTGTAAGTCATGTGGTGGAAAGCCTGGTAAATCTAACGCATTTACAAATTCAACTGAATAATTGACGGCATCCTCAATTTTGAAACTGTGTCGATCGATTTATAAGTTCTTAGATTCCCATCGATCTTGTTGAGAATATTGCTGTTGATGGAATTAATGTCAATATTTTTGGATGCCAGTAACGCACGTTCACATAACCAATGCATATTTTTAAAATTTTGCACGATATTGGGAAATATACAATTTATTAATTCTTCTTTGGATTGTGTCATTCTGCAAAAGTCTGAAGAAAATTTTATATACTTTCTTATAGGGTCCATTGGAATTCTTCCGTTACCTAAATCAAGCAATATTTTGGAAAAAGTTGAAGCTGAAGCATCACGTTCCAACTGAACACGCATATTAGTGTGAACATGTCGCCAAAGGTGTTTCATTTTTGTACATGAGTGCATTGCAATATTGGCAAACTTCATTCATGCCACCAATTGCCACTAATTCGTCTTCGGTATAATCTATATCAGATCTGTAGTTAAATACAATACCTGAGTATCCATGAAAAACTTTACGTCGATTCACCACCATTCGTTTACGATTTTGTTCTCGACGCAAATCATATTGCTCTATACTTTCTGCTGCTCTTCTTGTTGATGTTCGAATCCTGTGACTTTCTACTCGTGATTCATGTTGGACTTCTTTTTCATTAGCTCGTGATGCTGTGGTACGATTTTGCTGGCTTTGTAGCCGACCTTCATGTTCCAACGGTGTCTCGGTAGCTCGGTGCGGTTGTCGCATGTTGTCGAAGACCTTCAAGACGTCCTTCACGTTCTGAAGGCGTTTCTGTGGCTCGTGCTAAAGAGGTAAGATTTCGTTGACTTTTAAGGCACTCTTGGCTTTCTGAAGGTGTTTCAGTAGCTCTTGATGGCGTTCCGGCTCTAAAGGTTGAAACTCTTTTCAGTCCTGAGGCGACTTTCACGCTCTTCCGAACTTTCATTTGCTCTCTGGGATTGCAAACGCAATGCATTTTTAGTGCTTTTGGAAAGGGATGCTTTTATTGGGGGCATTTTTATAAATTGTTGCAAAATAAATGTCACTCAAATAACGTTTAACTTGATTAAAATCAAAGATTCAACTGAATTCCAAAACCGAATGCGTGTTATACATATGTATTCCTTTATATTTTACCTAATATGAATAGGTAAAAAATCGGTTCAGGTCATGAACCTTTTGAAAAGGAAATTAAGGTTATTAAAATTTAACAAATAATTGTGTTTGCGTCAGTCACAGGTAATTTTTTTGATGAGTTTTGCAACTACTTATTTTATTTGGGAACAATATTGACAGTTTACATTTTATTACTTAGATAATTAAAAGTAATGAATGAAAATATTACTCCCTATTGTTACATGCCCATTCATCGCCCAATAGAATGCTGATTACAAAATTTACCTAATGTGGTTTTCAAGATATGCGACAAATAAATACTATTTTTATTAGTTACCCATTTTTAGAAGTAAACAATAATATAACCAGGGGTGTTGTCGAGCCGGAACGCTCCGGAACGTCGTTCCGGTACTTCCTTTTTGGACAGGAACGCGTTCCGGAACTAAAGATGATTTCTGATAACGAAAATTGGCTGTTTTGAAAAAAAATGCAAATTTTTTTTTTTCTAATTTTTGACGAATTTTTATATGTATTTTTATAAACAAGGGTTTGAACCGAACCCGAACTGGAACGAACCGGCTTGTTTTTCCGAACCGTGAAACGGAGTCCGGAACGTTTTTTTCCGCTTAACCGGAACGCGTTCCGGTAAAAAAAAAATTAGCACAACACCACTGAATATAACTATTACATATGCATATGTGTATGTATATGAGATCAATATATAAATAGTATGCATTTTAGTACTTACTGTGTACATGAGTTGCAAATTTCAAACTCAATCATTTAAGGGTCATATACCTTACTATTGCATATTTCAAAATATAATAATTTCCACTCCTTCCTAAAGCTGGAATACAAAATTGGATACTCTAGCTTTTATAGTTTTCTAGATATACAGATTTTAATAATTAGTTCATATAGAGTTTGCCACGCCCCTAATGCTTGATCGCCCATTTTTAACAAAAATATTGATATTGAACCTTTAGATATTCGTACAAAATTGGAGAGTCTAACTGTTATTTTTCTTCATATGGGAGGTGACACGACCGCTTTTGTTGAACTCCCTATTTTTGTCCAGAATATTTATATTTAAACTAAAGTTACTCGTACAAAAATTGGGGACTCTAGCTGTTAGAGTTTTTCAGATATACAGATGTTCGTATTTACTTTATATGGGCCAAGCCCACTATTGTTAGTTCGCCATTTTTGTCCAAAATATTTATATTAAAACTGTAGTTACTTGTACAAAATTTGAGGTATCTTGCTGATATAGTTTTTCCAATATACACATTTTGTTATTATCTTACAATAGTAGGTAATGTAGTATATGTGGGAGTGGCACCTCGCTCATTTGAAATATCAACATAAAAAGTAGCCTATAACTCTTTCCGGAAGATACTGTGAACATTTTAGGAATATCGGTTCAGCCGTTTAGTCGTCTATAAACTTCAAACATACAAACAAACGCACATTCATTTTTATATATATAGGTGATTTCCGAGATATAAGAAGTTTTACATTTAATTCATATGGGAAGTACCACGCCCACTTTTCCTAGTCAGCCCATTTTTGCCTAAAATATTCATATTGATACTAAAGCGGATTCGACAAAATTTTAGGACTCTAACTGTTATATTTTCTTAGATATAATAATTTAATATTTTTTATATTGGAGGTGACACGCGTACTATATCCAATCCGCCCATTTTGTTTATATATACGTCAAAGTCGTCCATGCAAAATTTGAGGTCTCTAGCTATTGCAGTTTATGAAATATGCGACATTAAATACTTATTGGATATGTTGGCGTGGCACCACTCCTTCTTGAAAAAGTAGTTCCTTTCAGATATACAGGAAGGTACTGTCAAAATTTCAAGACAATCGGTCCACCCGTTTAGCCGTCTATAGACTTCAAACAAACAAACCCACAAACAAATAAACACACATTCATTTTTGTTTATATAGATGTAAAATTCATTAAAAAAACCTACATATGTGACGTATGAGTGATATCAAAGAATATGGATATAAAGAATACGAATTATAAAGCAGTAAAATTTCTTATGGCGGGTTGTGGCATTACGACCCGCTCTCACCAAAATCTTTTTAAAAAAACATTTATTGATGAGGGGGGCGGAAGACGGAAGGAAAATAAACACAAACAAAGAGCGTAACAATGTGTTGCTCTCATCATGAGAGCGTAAAAATGCATTCAATTGCTTGTCAGGTTCTAAAGGAGAATGTTCATGTCGCTTTTTTCAGACTTCAATTTTACACCCAAAGAAATATTACAGTATTATGATTCACTAATATCAATGAGAAATGATTTAGATTTTTGGAAGAATACTTGCCAAGTTAAATACGGTGTTTTTAGGTTTTTAACGCAGTACAATTGTTCCATACTTTTCGCTCACATATCTGTACATATTATTGGGTTAATAAGTAGACTTGAAAATATTACTAACAATTTTCCACTGGGTTAAATATGCCTCTCATAATTTTTCTCATGTTCTCTTTGTGCCGACGTCTGAGAATAAGTGATTTGAGAACAGTGTTGCCTTTTTTTGGTTATTTCTAACCAAAATTGGTTATTTTTTTGATCAATGTGTAGATGTGTAGATTTTTTTGGTTTTGTTTATTTTTCTTTCTTATAAGAAAAGCTATTTTTTGTTTCTTTTTTTATTAATTATAATTTAAACTTGAAAAAAAAATAAATAAAACAAAAGTCTACGAATTTAATTTTGGTTATATTTTTTCTTATTTGGTGAATTTTTTCACAAATGTTGGTTACAAAATTTTTTTCTTTCCCTTCTATCTTTCCCCCCGCGTCGTTCTTTACACTTTATTTTCTTTGGTTTTATACATCAAGAATCACAGACAGCATACTTGTAGGGGTAACTACTATGCGTATGAGTAATATATTTCAAATGCAATTAAATATTAAGTATGTAGTATGTAGCATACGTGGGCATGGCCCCTCGCTCATTTGGAATATCAACATAAAAAGTAGCCTATAACTACGGTGACCATATTTTTTCCAGCAAAATACAGAACAGGAGAAAATAAAATACACTAACCACCATTTTCTAAATCAGGTTATTTTTAACCATCAAAATTTCAATTGTCAATAAAATTTTAAACATTATTATATTGATTGTTAGAAAAATAAAAATTTATTAATTCAATTTAATAAAGTACAAAAAGAAAGCAAATAATAAATAAAGGGTCCGCCAAATAACTTTATTTTTGAAAATGCTTTAAAAAAAACTACTGAATATTTTCTCAAATTTCTTTTTCTATTTGAAAATACAATACTTCCGGTTAATAATGGAAAATAATTTCATTCAAATGGCTGCCTCGGCTGGCCATGCAGTGGCCTACACGATCGGTCCAATTTTTAAGCACATTATCGATTGTGTGCAGCTGTATTTCACCAATGGCTTCACGAATATTGTGCTTTAAAGCGTCAATTGTCTCTGGCTTGTCGGCGTAACACTTATCTTTGACGGCACCCCACAAATCAAATCGCAGCTCCGAGGTGGCCAAACGACATCAGCTCTGCGGCTGATAATGCGATCTTCAAAAACAGGGCGCAAAACATCGAGTGTAGCTTCGGCTGTGTGGCACGTAGCGCCGTCCTGTTGAAATCAAATGTTGCCAATATCTTCCTCTTCAATTTTTGTGAACAAAAATTCGTTCAACATGGCCCGATAACGATCGCTATTGACTGTAACGGCCAGTCCTTGCTCATTTTCGAAGAAAAATTGCCCAATTATGCCTCCAGACCAAAATCCGCACCAAAGAGTGACTCGTTTTGGGTGCGTCGGCTTTTCAATGTATGCGTGCGGGTTTTCTGTGCCCCAAATGCGACAATTTTGCTTGTTAACATACGGAGCTGACGCTGCTTTTCTTCTTCCAAAATCCGTCCGCAATTTTCGCACACATTCTGCAACATTAACATGATTTTCAAAGTAATATCGCAATATTTCCCAGCGTTGTTCAAGCGTATACACAACCATATTCGTTCAGCGGAAGGATAAAACTAATTATCTGTCATATCAGATATGAGCTAAGTGTTACCATTCTCAAAATAAGCTCTAGTTGAAGAAAAAAAACGTTAGATGGCCGACCCTTTAGTATTTTTACTTGCACACCTTTCAGTGGTATAAAAAAACGAACAAGTATTGGATATATTTTTATGTTGTTATGATTTGAACAATCAGAAATATCGACACTACTTATCATTTTTGGTAAATGTTTATAGTTGAAAAAAATTTATTACCTACATTTGTGTCAGAATTTTTTAATATTTATGTATTTTTCTTTGCGTTTCTTATGTAAAACTGAAAAAATAGCGAAATACTGAACAAATACAGAACACTAAATAAAATACAGAACATTTTCAAGTTTTTTAGCAAAGAATAATTTATACAGAACAGGGCTCTAAAATACAGTACTGTTCTGTATAATACAGAACGTCTGGTCACCGTACCTATAACTCCTTCCAGACATACAGGAAGATACTGTGAAAATTTCAAGAAAATCGGTTCAGCCGTTTAATCGTCTATAAACTTCAAACATACAAACAAACACACATTCATTTTTATATATAAGGAGATGTGCCGGGTAACTAGACCATGTGCACATAAAAAGTTCACAATATAATAAAAGACTTATTTAAAAATTTGGGTAACAAACTAAAATAAAAAATTAAACAAAAACAAAAAAAGGAAAATCTCCGAAATTTAACTTCAAGTAAATACTAAAATAAAATTCAAAAACTGTTTAAAATAAATATAACAATTTCAAATATAGATTAATATAAATTATAAATAATATAATTTAGCGTTATCAAAATTCTAAAAATAGAAAATGGTCTCAGATGTCATCAACGTTGTGCTTCCGTAAACTCTTGCTTATTATGTTCAGATAGGATCCATCCTCACAATTAAGGATACGGTCCAGTGTTCATCGATTCTGGATATTCGACAAGTATAAGCGGAATTGTAAGAATAGTATCACAGAGGGTACATTTAGGTGGTTCCTTTTTATCATAGTAGTGTTTAGTGTTAAACTTAGCCTTGCCCACTCTTAAGCGAGCTAACGTGACGCACTGGTTCCTTGTCAAAGTTGGATTGTATCTAGGTCTTATAGGCATGGGATTCTGTTCTTTCCGTGATATCATGAATGGGTTTGTTATAGCCTTAGGAAAACACGGAGCCTTGTCGAATTGTGTGATGTTAATAGCCTTTTTAGCTGCTTTGTCGGCATGTTCATTTCCCTGTATTCCAATGTGTGATGGGATCCAGAGAATTAAAATTGGTTGTGTTAGTTTCTGCTGCAAAATGTTATTGTATAAACCATTTCTGTTTTTCCTCAAAGCCATTGTGGCGCTTAGACTGTCTGTACAAATCACGGACCTCTGATTCATTGACCTAGAATATGAAATAGCAGATTCTATGGCAGCAATTTCTGCTATAAAAATTCCTGTGTTGTCGGGCAATCGTGATTCCCTTATGGCTTCATAACCAGCAGCTGTACGCTTTACCAAAGCGAAGGATGTTGCTCCATTCTGAAAGGATCCATCTGTGTATAGCGTCAAATTGGGTTGAAATAAAGCAATTTTCTCCGCAAGTATCTTCTCAAAACAAATTGGATTAACCATATTCTTGTCGTAAATTCGGAGGCTAACATCGATGGAAATCTGGCTAATACTGTCGAAGAAAAAATGTTAATTCATTCATAATTTTATTAGACCAATTTTTATAATTAATCAGAAAAAGATACTAATCTTGAACTCTTTGTTATTTATTATAAAATATAAAATATTTTATAACTGAATAAATAAAAAAAAAAAAAAAGAATTGGTTTTTGTAACAAAGCAAACCAAATGTCATGCAATCTGTTTTTTATATTTTTCATTCATATTTTTTTGTTTCCATAGCCTACCAATATACGTTTGGTTTTTCACAGCCAACTAATATTTTTTTTGAATCAAACAAAATCATTTTTTCCTTTTTCTTTAATATAAATATTTTAGTACAATAAAGAATTTCTCAATAATAAGACGTGTGTCGTTTTATTTGAATTTTTTATGTACTTCGCCTAGAATATTCTAAAGCTGGATTCACCCATCGTTTCAGAACAATTTTTTTTATATGGAGTTTGACGTTTCTCTTTTTGAGAGAGAGAGCGAAAGAGAGTAAGCTTTCTTCGGAACAATTTCAGCTCGAATTGGTTTAATTCAGAGCCCGGCAAATCCTATGCACGCGTGCATGTCAGCCATTATTAAATTTACAACAATGTTCTCTCACGATCAAAAATACACTCAGTCTCATTTGAGCATCCATTGAAAGAGGTTGTGTTGTCGCATGTTTCTGCTAATGCAGGGATGTACAGTATGAATATCCCAGAAAGTTTTCTATTAAATATGTATATTTCCAAAAAAAAAAAACAAATTTTAATCTAAAATGCTTTCTTAAATCAATATAATCAAAGAAGTCTAAACGAATTTTACAAATTTTAATTTAATAAACTAATATTTTTAATTAAAATACCACCATTTAAAAATTTAAAGTTTCCATGCCTGCATTGTAGTGAATTTAAGAGTATAAATTTTTCTCTTTTCTTATTTTTCGCTCTCGCACAACTGACCAATAGCAAGAGCTGCCGGGCTCTGTCCAAGTACTTTGGAAGAGTTTGCGTAGGAGGTACAAAACTGCTAAAAGCAAATACAGTGGAAGGAGTGGAAGAGAGCGGTTGGAGCTTAAAGGCTTCTTAAAAGTATTGGTGACGGAAATGGACTACTTTCAAAAGTTCTGGGAAGATGATGTGTAAGTTCATTTAAAACCATATGTATCATAGTATATTCTTAATATTCTTTAATCATTCAGACCTAGTGTGACAAATTATGTTGACTCAAGCGCAAATAGTTTCCGTGATTTGTTTGATCAAATGGCTGATGTCAACGATACATTGACAGATTTTGTAGAATATCCGACAGACAGTAGTCAGTCCATATGTTCACCTCCTTCTACGTCAAAGAAAGCCCAAAAACGGAAACGATCGCGGGTGGCTGAAGCCGAAGCAAATTATGAGGAGTCGTTAAGAACATTGAATGGCCTAGCAGCGTCTGTGATCCAATCTGCAGCTGAAAAAATTGAGCCTTTTTTTAAGTTTGCAGGAAGAATTTTCAAATATACCTGAAAATCAAAAAAGTGCATTAAAATTAATGACACTTGTAATTGAGCACCAGAGTAATTAATTAGGCTTAAAATGAATTTAGTTGTACCTTTCTTTAAATGAATTTATATCTGTTAACTATTTTTAAAATGAATTTATTTCTGTTTACTATTTTTAAAATTAATTTATTTCTGTTTACTCTTTTTAAAATGAATTTAATAGTTTTATTTTTAAATAAAATTTAGTATGCAAGAAACCAAATAAAAACAATCGTATTATTTGTTCATGTGTTATGAAATATGAGAAGCTAAGTCGTAATCCTATCGTAATTTTTTATTCAAGAAAAATTTCAAAATACATCTTCTGTATAAGATTTTTAATTGATATTATTTTAAGTTTTTTTTTTTTTATTATTAATTACTACATTACGATATTGTTTAAGTAAAATAAAATTAAGGGGATTTGAATTTTTAACGTGAAACAAAAGTAAAAGGCAATCTAACAAATTTACCTGACAATTTGTATGTATGAAAACGTGAGCCTTTCAGTAAAATCCTATGGCTTACCAAGTATTTCGATTCAAAGAGAAAAAAGCAACTCATTCGTCGAATTCGAATCGAAATACAGGGTAACAGGCAACTGCTCTCAACAGTTAATATTTCCATAAAGATAAAGCATTATAAACTAAATAAAAAAAAAAAAAAACTTAAAATATTAGAAAAAATATATTTTTATATAGACTGAGGATAGGATAGTTTTTCCTTTTGAAATTCATGTTTTCAAAAATGATTTTTGTTCATTCAATCATCCATAACAATAGGACACTAAACTCAACTTTGATATTAATGTCCTTAGTTATGTATTTTTTCTTCATTCTTTTATGCATATTTGAAAGAATTTTTTGATTTTCAAACTAAACTAATTACAACAATAAGATAAATTCATAATTTAGCTCACTGTTAAATTTTAAATGTAATTACTAAAATTATTTCTATTTCTGCTTTCCTATTACAGATAAAAGATGTTGTTGTTGTTCATTTTTTTGTTTTGTTAAGGACCTTTATGGGGTTTGTTTTTTAAGGTAATTTAAAGTATAAACATTTTAGAGGTTGTCTTTGTCTTAACACCGTCATTGTCGCCTTATTTATTTGGAGTTATTATCTTCCTTTCTGGACTGTGATGACGTAGCTGTTGTTTGATTGCTGCTATTTGCTGAAGAAGTTGTATGATGTTTTGTTCCATGTTGTTTAGGACGATGTTGGTGGTGGTGGTGATGAGAACGTCTGGCTGCAGATTTATTATAAGGATGTGGATGAACGCTTGGCGTAGATGCTGTACTATGACTGTGGAGTGTTGGTGTTGTGGCTAATGGCGAAGACGGTGGTGTTCGTAGAGGCCTACGTGGCGTAACTCCAGCTAAATGATGACTGCCGCGATGAGTTGAACGTCTTGGCGTTGCCGATAAATATTGATTACTGTTGCCGCCACTGTTAGTTACTGTATTCGTTGCATACGACATTGTTGATGATGATGGCCTTATAGATGGCATGCTCAACGAGGAAGATCCAGCACTTAAATTATCCCTTGACGCAGATGATGACGACGGCGACATTTTGGTAGCCGAAGACGAAGTAGACGTACTCAATTTTGGAGATGAGCTATTATGATGCGAAGGATGTGAGGATGGTGGCTGTGCTGTTGATGGTATATTTGGTAATTGTCTGCGATGTTGCGAGGATTTTGATGATGGTCTCTGAACATGAGGAATGGTTTCAACGACATCATCATCATCTATTTCTTCAATGGTCAGAGTTTGTGGTGGTGTAGCAGGTGCGGCACATATGGCTCTTCCGCCACCACGACCTGTTACACCATGAGCCGTTGTAGTAAATTCTCGATCAAAATCTTCGGCTTCGTCTTCTTCCAAATTAATAAACTCTTGATGTTCCTCCAATTGTCCTGAACGCAAATCCTGCTCCTTTTCTATAATATGAGCTCGATCACCAATATGATGACCAATAGCCATTTTCTTAACACCATTTACAGAATCTTGTACGGTGCGACGTGTTTCACGAATGCCACCGGGCCCGGTTTTTGTGCTACTAGTGGCCTGGTAGATTTGTGGTCTGCCATCTGGACCCGAAGACATTGTGATGACAGAGCTGGAACAGAATGCTGCGCCATTATTGCCAATACCTGCGCTCAATAAACGATTCATATTAGGCATAGCTGGGAAACCAAATAAACCTCCCATCTGATGTGGATTTTGACGTTCCATTAACGCATTTTGTTGAAAACCACCATCGAAATTTGTCAACATATTAAAAGGATCAGGCATAAAACTGTTCATCAAACGCATTTGCATATTCATGGCGTTCATGTGATTTCCAAAAATGTCATCATCGAAATCACCCATTAGTGAACCAAATAGCGACATGTTTATTAAGTTTCTTTTGTTTTTCTAACTCTCTTTGCTGTTTAGAAACCCGTTTATAATGTGAATTCAGTTGTAAATCAAATTAATTTGCACAATATCTAGAAAATAATTTAAAATTCAATTTTATGGTATCTTTTCTTGCTTCTGGCTTTTCTGCGTTGTTAAAATAATTTGTATATATATTTCTGACTGCTACAGATTCAGTAGATGACCGGTTTGAGCCGAAGCGCCCTATCGACCGCAGCCCATCATTACTTTCCATGCGCCACGATCCAGAAATGACGGCACCATCTATGCCTTCTCTGTCAACAAGTTCGGGTTGCATATAATGCGAAGATGCCCTCTCCCGAAGAAAGTTGTGTAAGCAAACAGTTGCTTTTACAATATTTATGACAGTTTCTTTACTGGCAATTATAGGTTTTCTATAAATTCGAAAACGATTTGCCATTATGCCAAATGAGTTTTCCACTACTCGTCTGGCCCTGGATAGATTTCTATTGAAATTTTGTTCATTTGCTGGCATATTTCCGCTGCTACGTCCAGGGTAAGGGCGCATTATATTTTTCCTTAAGGGAAAAGCTTCATCAGCGAGAAACACATACGGGGCTGATATATTAGTGCCAGGTAAAGCCTTTGGATCAGGAAATTCCATACCCTCAGAATTCTCCAGAACAGCTTTTCCAAATTTGCAATTTTTAAAAATTCCGCCATCACTGTTGTGGCCCAAGGCTCCAATGTCAACTAATATAAATTTATAATCGGCATCTGCTACAGCCATTAAAACGATGCTGTGTGTGTGTTTATAGTTGATCGTTAGTGAATTGTGATGTGGAAATGCCTGTAAATAAACAGTTTATAAATATTGTAAAAAAAAAATGCTAATTGATAGTATGCAATACGTTCCCACGAGCTTTTCGATTGTTTTGGGAATACAAATTGAAATTTATTCCATATGAGTTCCGTTGTTTCCTTTATTATTTTCGATGTAGTGGATGCACCAATTCGGAAGCCATTGTAACCAATGGATTTCATTGAATCGTCACTAGCCAAGTATCTACGGAAACAAAGCTTATTATTAATTCTTCAATATTTTCTGCATCACTCACCTTAAGGTTAAAGACAATTTTTCTTGTCTTTAAACTGGGAACAGATACTTACTAGAGTTACACAACCTTAATGCGGAGAGCTTGCAGATGTCATCAAAGCTGTACCGGCCACCCACAGGAATCCAAAGGATCCCACCATGGCAGGTCTAGGCTTTCGGAGCTATCCCGAACATCACCTTACTGTACGTTTACGCTGCCACCATCCTATTGACTTGCCTGCTGTCTATAATTAATCACTCATTATTGATAAAACGAGCATTTTAAAAATTCATATAAAAAAATACAATTTATTAAATATAAAAAAATCTAAATCTATACTAAATTGAAAATCAAAAAACTTTTTAGCAAACAAAAAAAAAAACAAAATGGCTTCTAGATTCAGGCAAATTGAGACAAAAAAATAAAAACTATTAGTATTGTATAGCTTCTACGGCGCCATTTTGTTTTTCTTGCCCGAACCGCCGAAATATTCTAACGCTTTTTTTTATGAAATATACACTTAATTTTTAAATGGCTTCTTTTTTTCTCATTTATAGATCTATAGGACACTTAAAAAGACGTTAACCCCGATAATCCGAGCTCGTTTTATAAGGTTTGGACGCGCACCTTAATTTATGGGGCTATTATATGGATAAGAAAACCTATTTATATTCACAATATAAACAAATATTAAATATATTTGGTAATTGTGGTTAATTACCAACGAAAACCAAGTTAATTTATGTAAACTAATATACAATTTTATTTAAATTTAAGGCAAAAAAGATAATGTAATTTATTTTTAATTTAAGCGCAATTTTTATTCTGATCAAAGGCCGTCGATGTTGACTCGTTGGTGTCAGTAAGAAAAGAGAGAGAAGCATTTACAATGGCGATCCTTTCATAATACGTACTTTGTAATCGCTTACTTGGGCGACCACACCCAAACAGTATAGCCACATATACATAAATTTAATTAAAAAAAACTTTTTTATTCCTAGGTCGGTCAGTCTTTGGTCAAGGTCGGGCGAATGCCAGGTTTTACCACACTTCAAAATGTTGATGATCACTGAGGTAACCCCAAGCGGATGGAGGAAGGCTATTGGAATGCCTCATAGAGCTGAGGTCTGACGAAGCTGCTGTTGATAAGAGCTGGTATTTGAAAGATCTGATGCTTGGAAGATGACCCGAAGCGGATAAATGAAGGCAGTTGCCACTGATATTTAATATGGCTGACGACCCATTTGTAGTATTGCAATTACCAAATAAATTTAAATCGATCTCTGGTATGGGATCACGCCAATTATTGGAATGTAAAAATTCTACAGCCGCCACTTCGTCTCGTTTAATGGGTGGAAAGATTTGATTATAGCCGGCATAGAGGGGATCTTTATTCGGGAACAAGTCTCTGATATCGGATAAGCAGGCTATTTTAAATTGTTCGGGTTTGCGTTTAATCACTTCACGATGGAATGCTGATATCAATGATGTTGGATTTAACAATAGTGGACCATCGGGTAATTTGACATCACCTTGACGTATTGAACATAAATATCCACGTGTGGCACGCGACAAGAATCAAAATAAAGTTCTAAAATTGCTAAACATTGTGTTTTTTAATATTTTTTTCTTCTTAATTAAATTAATTTTTTTATGCTTTGTCCAAAAAAAGGTGAAAGAGAGATTTGGCAACTTGCAATTTGTTTTAATTTGAATATTAATTAGATTAACATTACATTTCCATTCGAAAACATTAAAATTTAAACATTTCTTTTTTAATACTGTACACATGAAAATGAAAGAATGAATGAATGTGTTTTCTTTTGATGATGCCGTTTCGAGTTTACAAGAGTACATATCTTAAAATTAAGTATAATAATAAACAGTATATTAAATTTACCTGTTGTTGTTATCGTATTTTCTTTTCTTTTTCAATTTGGTTGCTTAATTACACAAACTTTGGTAGGAATTTTGTCTGTAAAATACAACATACAATATACAACAAGAATAACCAACCAGGGCGTTCTCTAACGTTTCCTTTTTTATGTCTTCATTGATTATTTATTGGAAATTATGAAAATAATTTGTTGACTTGACTTGCTGCACGTTGTGAGTGGATATTGTTTTTTAATTATGCTTCAAAATTTAATCGCTTTCATCCTCTTCGTCGTCATCAGAGCCTGCCTTCTTACTCTTTTTCGCTGTCTTTTTCCAGCCTCACAACGTTTTTTGCCACTCCCATTCGCTGTACTGCAACCATTTGATTCATATTCTGTGGCAGCATCCTCATAATCTTCTTTAGCTTTGGCGGCTTTTGCCTCCCATTCGGATTTGTCTTTCATGTCGCGCCATATATCACCACCTTTCTTGGCAATTTCTGTAACTTTAAGCCAGATCATGTAAGCGGAGAGATGACGCTTTGGTTTATCTGTCATTTTCTTTTGAATTTATGTAATCTTTGAAGAAATGTAAAGTGTTGCCGGTAGAAGTTTATGATTTTAATCTACAATTCCACAGGATTCTTTCATTTATTCTACACATTTACTTGTTCCCGATATCTTCTCAGTAGGTGTCATCATTGAAGTCTTCCAATTTTCCGGGAAAATACCCGTTTTCATAGACTCATTTATAATTTTCAGTATTCTATCACCAATTTGATTCCAATTATCTAAAATCATTTTAATATTTACGTTGTTGTAATCCGGTTTCTTTTATACCTTTTCTTTGCAAGTTGTTTTTAGTTCGTAATTTGATATTGTACGGAATTTGAATCTAGAATTTATCACATCCCGTTGATTAATTTATCCTACATATTCTATTTTATCTTTAATTTCCTTAATACTATGTACAAAATATTCATTAAAATTGTTTGCTATTTCGGCATTTGTTTTATACTCTACATTATTAAATATCACAGTTTTTATCACATTTCGGTTACTTTTTAGCACTAGATCTTTAATATTATTCCACATTTGTTTTTGATCATTAGAATTGCTTATTGTTTTATTAATATAATTATTTTTTTCTTGATCAAGTTTTTTCTTATATAAATTTCTTGTTCTTTTATACTCATTCCATGCTGCATAATTATTTTTGCTTTTAGCGATATTATATTTTATTATTTTTTCTCTTTTTAAGACTTCCAGCTGCCTATTGAACCACTTATTCTTTATACTTTTCTCGTATATTGTTCTATTTACCGATAGTTTTTCGATCGTTTTTTCAAAAGCCTCATCAAGTAAATTTACATTGTAATTTAAATCCAGTCTCTCTTCACTTCCCAGTATATTGCTTATTTCATTTTCGTGCTATTAACATTTTTGATTTTAATTTCTATTAATTCATGATCCGATATTTTATTTGTACTGTTAATATTCAAATTAATATTTGTTATAACATAATCAATTATTGTTTTTGAATATTTCGTTACTCTAGTATAATCATTTATTAACTGTTTTAATACATTATCATTAATTACGCGTTCAATTTTCTCCTTATAAACACTTTCTTTTGACAAATCAATATTAAAGTCTCCAACAATAACAATGTCTTTGTCATTTTCAATAAGTTCTTCAACTATTTCCTCAAATATATCACAAAATTCAGCTTATTGACTTCTTGGTGACCGATACACTCCCACTATTATCATTGAGTAATTGTTGTATATTACGCTATATGCACCAATCCAGTGTTTGAAATCACTAACTTTTTCAATTATCATTTTCACCTCCCAACATTTGTTATAATATATAATTATTCCCCCGGTTCTCGTTGAATTAGATAATAATGCCATTTGAACGTATTCCGGTATCACTATTTCCGATTCATCCACATTGTCTGTTAGGTGTGTTTCCGATAATATTATAAAATGTGGTTTCTCTATATCTGCAATTGCTTCTATTTGATTAAAGTTGTTAATTAATCCCTGAACGTTTGTATACATGCCATATAAATCCTGTAATTGTTATTCATTAATACCCATTATTCGCCTTTTTAAATTCAGTTTGTTTTTATAAACAGAACATTCTCTATCTGTAGTCGCATGATTTTCATCTAAACCCAGATTCAGTTTTTTATTACTTTTTACGCAGTTGCTACATTTTTTTATTTGTTCTTCCTTACATTGCTTTGTATTATGATTTCCGTGACATTTGAGACATATTTCGCTGTTCTTGCAGTTCACAGACTTATGGTTGAATACATTAAACCTATAACACCTCGTTACTTCAGTTCCATCAAACACTCGGCATTTTTCCCATCCAACATTTAATTTTTGCGCGGCAATTACATATTGGTAGGATTCACTATTTATTTTTAATTTAGCATTATAAATTACTCCGTTGTTTCTTCTTGTTTCATATACTTTTATTAAATTAATTTTACTATTTTCCATGACCAGATTTTGCTTTATTAATTTTTCAATTCTTCTTTTTCTTCATATTTAAATGTCATATCCATTATAACTATTATCATTTCAATTTCACTTGGCACTTTTATCTCGTATGTTTCACTCATTTTGTTATCGATGGCACTTTTTATTTTATCTCGTTCATCTTTGTTTTCACTTTGAATGATCACTGTTCCATTTCGTCTACTTTCAATATTTGTTATTTTCAAATCTATTGGGTCTACCTTTTTATTTAAATCTTCTTTCGTTTTTTTCAATTTTTTGTTTTTCCTTGGGTTTAATTACCAATGGCACTTGAATTTTAACCTCTGGCAACACTAAATTCTTTTTGACTGCATCGGCGAATGTCATCTTATTTTGTTTTACATTTGTTTCCTTGAGCACTTTCTTAATTTCACCGCACATCTTTTCATTGTTTTGTCCTATGTCCTTTCGCATTTCTTCATTTTTATTTTGATTATCTTTTACATTTGCTATTATTTTTTTTATTTCAACAACATTCTTTTCACACGATTTTTGGGTATCATCAAGTATCTTAAATCGATCCATATATCTTTTCTCAATTGCCTCCAATAATTGTTTCATTTCATTTTCATTTTGCCTTAGTGATGACCCAAATTCTTCTTTATATTCCTTTAAATTTTGCTTGCCATCTTGAATTTCTCCTAATACAAGGTCAACATTCTTTATATATTGGATACAATCCTCACAAATAAAACGCACAAAATTGTTTGCTTCAAGTATTCCAATAGAATATTGATCAATTCCCGAATACTTCTCTGTACTGTGATGTATTTTTTCACAAACTCCTTGGCATCTTATTCCCATCTCGCCTCTAATAGCTGATTTACACGCACTGCACTCAGTCATTATCGCGCGATTTTTTTATTTTCATTTATTATTAATTATTTGAACTAATTTCTCAGTACTTTTTTATTTCACTTAACTTTTGTTTATTGTTACAATGTTTAATAGTCCTTTTTCTATTTTTTATATCACTTCAATATTTTAATTTATTTATTTATTCAGAGCTTAATTTTTTTGCTTCTCTTCTTTACTTCAATCACAATAAAATAAAAAAAATGTATCCACCCATTTCCTGGCCACATTATTACATTCCCCACCACTGTGTGATACGCCCAGAAAGTGCCTCAACTAAGCTGAGGGTAGTGTTTGACGCATCATGTCGATCATCATCACAATTGTCTCTCAACGAAATCATGATGGTAGGTCCAACTATACAAAACACTTTATTAATTACTCTGCTTCGTTTCAGATGTCACCAATATGGCTTAACTGCTGATATTGTCAAAATGTACAGGCACGTGCTAGTTCATCCCGAAGACAGAAACTTACAGCTTATTTTGTGGCGTGATAATCCTTCAGAGTCTCTCAAAACTTATTGTCTTAATACCGTAACATACGGTAGAGCATCAGCTCCATATCTCGCCATTCGCAGTTTGCGCTATGCTGCAGAGCGGTATCCTAATATGCATGAAATTGATAAGGCAGTCATTACCACTGATTTCTATGTAGACGACATGATTACTGGAGCAGACGATCTAACAACACTTCAGCTCATACAAACCGAAGTTACAGACATTTTAACATACTCAAAGTTTTCCTTATCAAAATGGCATAGCAATTGTCTTGAATTAAAATTTGCTGGCAATGAAGTGAAAGAAGTAAGCATTGATCACGATATTACAACCACATTGGGCATGTCATGGGATCCTATGGGAGATACATTTCACTTCAAATTCCGTCCTAATAAGTCTTACTCGAAAAATACAAAACGTTCGATTTTGTCTCTAACATCTACGCTTTTTGATCCCATTGGTCTTGTTAGCCCTCTAGTTGTAAGGCATATTAAATGTAATTCGGATGAATCTGTACCCCAGGAAATTGATACGGCTTGGAACAACATCGTCGCATATTTTCATAATTTACATCAACCAAAAATTAATCGTTTTATTCGTATGCAAAACACAATAAGAATGGAGGTTCATGGCTTTAGTGATGCGTCTATTAAAGCCTACGGCTGTTGTATTTACTTTGTCTGTAGCGATTCGTGTGACAATATTGCAGTAAATCTGGTGGCATCTAAATCTCGCGTTGCGCCAACAAAAACATTACCTAGACTAGAGCTGTGCGGTGCTCACTTACTTGCAAAATTTTGGAATCAGCTATTTTTGGACAGACTCACAAATTACCCTTCATTGGATCAATAGTCATTCCTCATCTCTGTCAACATTCGTTGGAAATCGCATAGCCGAAGTGGAAAATTATTCCACCAATATTACTTGGCGATATGTGCCAAGTGAACAAAACCCAGCTGACCTAGTATCCCGAGGATGTACGGTGTCTGACCTATGTAAATCTTTATGGCTTAATGATCCAAGTTTTCTAAAACACGATCGTTCCCAATGGCCAACCTGTACAGCAACAAACCTTAGTAAATCTGAAATGCTATTGGAGAAGAAAAAAATCGGTTTTAGTTATCACTACTCCGGATTTACCCTATATATTGAAAGTTATATACAAATATAGTAACTATTTGAAATGTCTCAGAATTATCGCCTATGTTTTCCGTATGAAGGCAAAATATCGATTAAAGGGTCCAACGATTTCGTCAGAGGAGTTGAACCACTACCTTTTAGGAATTGTTTGGGTTATACAGCGACATCATTTCGCTGCAGAATACGATAAATTAAGAAAGGCCGAAAATGTTACAGGTCAGTTATCAGCTTTGTCTCTGTTTATAGATGACGTTTCTGCTGTACCACTTATTCGAGTCGGTGGTCGATTACGTAATTCTAATCTTCCAACTCATGTCAAATTTCCTTTGCTATTACCGAAGACAGATCCATTTGTCAATGTCATAGTTACTTATATTCATCGAAGTAATTTTCATGCCGGCCCTCGAGCTTTAGTCTCCCTAATTCAACAACAGTTTTGGATTGTAAATTGTAGATCATTAGCCAGAAAAATTATTTATCAGTGCGTGCATTGCACCCGGTACAAACCTAAGTTAATTAGCCAAGTAATGGGAGATTTTCCAAAAGATCGTGTTGTTGGCTCCCGCCAATTTGAAGTTGTAGGAGTCGACTTTGCGGGTCCTATTTGGACTTATTTTAGAATAAGAGGAAAACGGAAAGCTGTTCACCTTGAAGCTGTATCAGAATTGTCTAGTGATGCATTCATTGCCGCTCTAAAACGATTTGTCGGACGCAGAGGTATGCCTGGAAAAATTTATTGTGACAATGCAACTAACTTTGTTGGTGCTGAGGCTAAACTGAAAGAGTTATACAAAATATTTCACGAGGACTCAATTAAATCAAAAATCCTTTCATATACAGCATCAAACTGTATAGATTTTTAATTTATCCCACCGCGAGCTCCACATTATGGCGGTTTGTGGGAGGCAGCAGTTAAATCGGCTAAAGGTCACTTATATCGAACACTTTCAAACGCTCGACTTTCACTTGAATAGTTATCTGCGGCCTTAGTGCAAATCGAAGCCATTATGAATTCACGTCCGATTGCCTCTATATCAACTGACCCCAACCATTTGGAAGCCCTTACGCCAGGTCATTTTTAATCGGGTGTTCATTACAAACTATTCCTGAAAAGATTGAGTTAATTTGCAATATTTCCAGTCTCCAGCGTTGGCAAAGGATATCAGCAATAAAATTTCACTTCTGACATAGGTGGCACAAAGAGTATGTAACCCAGCTACAAGAACGGTACCGATGGCGCAACCCTCAACGAAATTTAAAGGTAAACGACTTGGTAGTAGTTCATGAAGATAATGTTCATCCTATGAAATGGGCTATTGGTCGGATCACAAATGTAATTTTTGCTGCTGATGGGTATGTTCGAGTTGTAGATGTTAAAACAGCTAACACCAATCTTCGTCGTCCAGTTGCTAAACTAGCAATTTTACCTATTGATTGAAACTGGGAGTTTCAATGGGGCCCGGCATGTTAACGCATGTAACGATATTAATGATTTATGAAAATTATTATTAAATTAAGTTGCTACAATTTGAGCGTCCCTAATTAACATTAAATTAGTAATTTGATCTAGCAAACGCATAAACATATGTTTATATGTATGTACGCGCATACAAAAATTTAGTTGAAATATTTAAAGTAGCTGAATAGAATAATGTTGTTTGCCTACTTATTTTATTACATTTATACAATAACAAATATGTACTGACATTCTTTTTGGAATTTTACCGCAAATCCTTATTCTTAATTCATTTTACTAAATAAAATTTAAGTATAGCAAAAGAAGTTGAAGTGTAAACATCAAGTAAAATTTTAGTGTTTCTTTTATACGGCAAATCGGACGGTAAACTGTGCTATACATATTATACAAAATTTTTAAAAATTAAAAGTGCACATATCAGAAGATTTTGGGTTGTCAAACCAGGCAATCCTATTCAGCGATAATGAAGTGAATTTATCGTGTATTGAAAAATCTATAAAATGGCATGAAAGGCCATCTGAATTACCAAACTTTGATTGAATTAAAAATTCAAGATATAATGCGCGACTTAGAACAAATTAAGATACCGAGCGAAAAATGTGTGACGTGCATGACAATATTAGTGTAAATCCATTTACTAATTGTTCTGAGAAACAAAGTAAAAAAAATTCTAGACTTGATCCATTCTGACGTTTGTGGGCCATTTGCTACAGAAACACTTAATAAATCAAAATATTGTTTAACGTTCATAGACGATTTTTCAAAAAGAGTGTTTGTTTATTTTATTAAAACTAAAGATGAAGTGCTAGAATAATTTAAAATATTTAAGGCATTGGTTGAAAATCAAACAGGATTAAAAATTAAAAAATTGAGAACAGATAATGGCCGAGAGTATGCTAATCGGGAATTTAATGATTTTTTGAATACACGCGGAATACAGAGACAATTAACGATTTGCTATACACCGCAACAAAACGGAGTGTCGGAACGATTCAATCGCACGTTAATGGAAATGGCCCCGTGCATGCTTGTGAAATCGAATTTAAGTGATTTTTTATGGGATGAAGCGGTAGCCACAGCAGCATATATAAGAAATCGGTGTCCATCAAAATCCATATGTGATATAACTCCATACGAAAAATGGTACGGTAAAAAGGCCTCGGTAGAACATTTTCGTATATTCGGCTGCGCGGCGGCGGCACTAAACAAACAACAAAGAAATAAATTGAAAGCCAAAGGTAAAATGTATTATATGGTCGGTTACTCATTTTCATCTAAAGGGTATCGTTACCCTTCCTGGTCTTCCTCTGAAGAAGATTACAGCAAATAACCCAAAGTTACTGTCCCATTTACCCAAGGAGGATTTATACGACTCCGAATTTTTACAATTCCATGAGTCCAGTATTACCAAAACACTTGGAATAAAATGGAATGCACTCTCAGATGCATTCACTTACTCATTTTCCCCTATACATCCATCTGAAAGAATAACCAAACGTCAAATTCTCTCATCAGTTGCAAATAGGGTGATCGATTCTTCGACATTTTTTAGAAACCTGATTTCAGTTTCTTCGAAAAATTGCAGATTAATATAAACCGTTTTCGGTTTTTTAATAATAACCGGTTAACCGGTTTTTTGGCAAAATATTAAGACGCCTAGAAGTAATAAGAAAAAAAATTTTATTTATTAAAAAACAGTTCATTGAAAAACATTACAAAACAAAAATGAGATCATATAATTGTGATAATGAATATACATGTATTCTAATAAAAACGCTTAAATACTTTTTAATTATAATTTTGATTATTTCTTTTAAAATAATCTCTTAGAAATAAAACGCAGTTTAAATGCTTTGGAGTATATCGATTTTTTTCCTTTTGTTTTATAAAACTAGACATTGAAAATGTTCTTTCACTCAGTGTACTTGTAGTACTTATAGTTAACAAAGCATTGAGTAAAATTTCAAGCTTTCCAGATCGCTTATGACATTTGTCTAAATATAAAAAGTCTTGTAAAATAGTATTTGTTTTAAATAAGTTTTTTGGATTTTGAATATAATTATTTAATTCATGTTCCAAATTATATTCAAAATCGTCAGTGTTTACATCTTCAGATCCAGTATCTTCCATATCGTTAAATAAACGATAATATAATTGAGAAGCAAATTCTTTTGTCTCAGTTTTGTTGGAATAATTAATGAATGCATCACCCACAGGAAAATTTCCAGTGCTTAAGTATAGTATCAAAGTGTTTAAAACTTTGATACGACGTTCTGTTATACGTTTCTTAAAGCATTGGAGCAAATCTTCTGATAAAGGGTTTTTAATTTTTGAAAGAGTTTTAAACATAAATTGAAATATGCCTTCAGCTTCAACTAAAGTAGTAGAGTTTTTCGACAGTTCATTAATAGCTATTTCTAAGCATGGTTTACACTTTTATAAATCTTTAAAAATTGGGCAATCATGTTTACCATTGAATTCCATCTATGCTTTACGTCATGTACTAGCTTGAGCTCTTTATTCTCCTGTTTTTTAACATAAACTTGAAGCTTCTTTTGTTTATCGGAAGATTTGTTAAACATTTGTACGCATTTTCTTATGCGCTCTATAAGAGTTCTTATATTGCCAATTAAGTGGACATTTTCTACGGTTAAATCAATAAAGTCTTCTGGGTCATCTTCTTCTGAATCAGATTCAATAGAACTGGAATCATTATCTATGTTATAATCTTTTTTTGAATAAATAGTATCCACAACACAAAGGTGAATTGCATGATTAATACAAAGTTGAGATTCTGCCTCTATATTCTCTCCATATTTTTGCGTGACTGCGGCGCCATCATGTGTTGATGCTACAATATCGTATTGAATATTTAACGAGAACTCATCTAGTTTTTTTTAATTATTTGTTCTAAGTTAACTGCAGTTCCTTTTACCTTGATTTCTTCCAATCCAAGATTATATATTTCAAATGATTTGCGTTCTGGATTATAGTGACGTACGGTAACATTAACATATTTCAAATATGATAAGTCTGACCACAATGGAGAATCTTCCATTATTTTGCTTTATTTGGATCATTTTATCTTTTAGATTTTGTTGTTTCGTTAGATAAAATTTATCAATTTTTTTCCATATTGTTGACTCCAGTACTACACGAGATTTTCTAACCGCTCTGACAGACATCCCATCTTCAGCAACACAACGGACTAGTACTTCGCCAAGGGACTCAGTTTTAGCGACATACTTTAATAAAGTATTTTGGGGTTTTGCTTTAGAAGTACTTAGAATGGAATCAATTTCTTCTTGAGACACTTCCGGAGTGAACGTAATTTTGTGGATGATTTTAGCATGACTAAGAAGGGAAGATGTTGAAGAACCTTTGCAGCTTAATATTTTATGACAATTTAGGCATCTGGCCTTGTCTTTACCGACACGCTTAAAATGACTCCATACTTTCGACGACATCTGGAAATAAAATTAGTATTATTTGTTTTTTATACTAAATATTCAGAATAACCTTACGTCTTAATATTTTGATATTTTCTCTAAAGGTGTGTTTCTTCTTCTTCTCACATTCTACTGAGTAATTGGCGCATTTGTTTATTAAAACAGCTGTAGTTTAAAGTATGCCAGATGAATAAACAAATAAGAAAATTATGCACTTAAAGAAAATATTTTTGAAGTTTTTAATACACTAAAATTCATAAAAACACAATTTTAGAAAAAACCGGCTATTCGAGGGGAAAACCCCGGTTTCTTCGATATTCGAAAAGTGAGCTTTTCAGAAAAACCGAAACCGACTTAACCAAAAAAACCGGTTATTAAAAACCGGGCCGATCACCCTAGTTGCAAAGCTCTTCGATGCTGCTGGATGGTTAGCACCCATTGTTATTAGAGCTAAAATCCTCATGCAACGGATGAAGATATCTCACCCGAATCACTTGAAATGTGGAATGATTTCGTTTCGGATCTCTCGCAAACGGAAACAATTGCAATCCCGAGATGGATTCAATACACTCCATCCGACTCAGTTTAAATTCACGGATTTTGCGACGCGTCGAAATCAGCATACTGTGCTACTGTATATATTCGATGTCAGACAAATACACACAATGTTTTCTCAAATTTGTTAATGGCAAAGAGTAAGGTAGCTCCTATTCAAACAGTCTGCTTGCCGCGTTTGGAACTAAACGGAGCTGCATTACTGGCGAATCTGATTGAATATGTTCGAAAGTCCCTAAATTTCGGTAGAACAGAAGTTTTCTTATGGACAGACTCTTCAATTGTCCTTGGTTGGCTTTCTAAACCACCCTCCACTTGGGAAACATATGTTGGGAACAGAATTGCTCAAATTCATCGCCTGGTTTCGGAGGCAACATGGCGACATATCCCCACTCATTTCAACCCCGCTGACCTTGGAACTCGTGGATGTAAACCTCACGAATTGGCAAATAATTCCCAATGGTGGTATGGGCCCTCATGGTTGAGCGGGACCGAAACTGAATGGGCAAAACGATATCCATTGAAAGTTTCGGAAGTACCTGACAAAATCCATACACTGCACGCAGAGGTTAATGATGTGGACATTCTCTACAGATTCTCATCATACAACAGGGCGTTGCGTGTGTTAGGTTATGTCTTCAGATTTATTAACAGTGTCAAACGGAAATTTGAACCTGGTATTTCTCCCACTACTCACGTGGAATTGACATATATGGAATTGCGCACTGTGAAAACTCGACTCATTAATTTGGCTCAAATGGCATTTTATCCCGAGGAATACAAATTCTTACAAAGTTCGAAGCCCATTTCGAAGAAAAGTTCGCTGAATACTATGAACCCATTTCTGGATTCCAATTCAATCATGCGAATAAATGGTAGACTGATACATTAATCTCTTCCGTATAGTGAACGTTACCCCAGTATTCTACCAGGCAACTCTCGTTTTTGCCAATTGTATTTCACGCATTTGCACGAATTCCTTTGCCACGCTGAATGTAGCCAAATGTGTCGTATGTCACAAACTAAATTTTACATATTCAGAATCAAACCCTGAGTAAGAAAGGTAATACGAAATTGCAAAACTTGTATCATCCTCAGGCAACGGCCGTGTACTCAGATAATGGCTCCTTTACAACCGGAAAGATGTATTTTATCTCTTCCCTTCCAAACCACGGGAATTGATTTCGCTGGCCCATTCGAAACAAAAGCATCTCCATTGAGAAAGTCTCCCATGATCAAGAGCTATGTAAGTGTTTTCGTTTGTTTCAGCACGAAGGTCATACACTTAGATCTTTGTTCGGACTTATCCTCGGCAGCGTTTCAGGTGGCATTTGCTCGCTTCGTTGGGAGGCCAGCAGAATTCTCGAGCGCGAATTCACTAAATTTGTGAATACTGTCGCTAATGACATTGCCCGAAAGTATGTCACTCATAGATTTGAGTGGAAATTCATACCACCACACGCTCCCCACGGTAAGCGTAAAAAGTTTCAAGTTCCATTTGAAACGAATTGTTTGCTCACAAAGACTCAACTTTGAGGAGTTCTCCACATTTTTGGCCTGAATTGAAGGTACTCTCAACTCTCGCCCAATCTCTGCTTTATTAGAGGATCCTGGAGATATAACTGCGCTCACTCCTGGACATTTTCTGAGACGTGCTCCGATTATGGCTTTCCCTGAACAAGACCATCAGAACATGTCCCTTATTAATAGATGGGAAAAACTAAAGGTTTTACACCATCAATTCTCTATCAGGTGTAAGGAAGATTATCTCAAGTCACTACACAAAAGTTATAAATGGAAAAGTCAGGTTCCTAATGTAAAAGTCGGATAGACGATTTGCAACCACCTTGTGAATGGCGATTATGAAGAATTGAGGGAACTTATCCTGGTACTGATGGAAATACGCGTACTGCTGATGTGCGCACAGCGTCTGGAATAATCACCCGTCCTATTGTCAAATTATGCTTTCTACCCTTCATGGACGACGAAGGTCGTGACTAACGCAATTTTTTTTTGACTCATCTTCAATTTCTTATATCTTCTCCTAATTCTCTAGCCTCTATTGTCTAATAAAACTTGCTCTTTCCCATGTCACAGCTAAACTTATTCGAAATTACATTGCATTTCTCTAGAACTATCCTAATAACAAATTTTTCCCAACATTAGGAATAGCCGAAGCCGATCCACTATCCGCTCAAGGTTAGATCAACGCATACGGCGTGTAGATGACCATCTATATCGATGTGTGCTTTGCGAAAACTTTCACTCCTTGTGATTATGTAAAAGGTTCCTACGAATGACGGTTAAGAAGAGGGAAGACATTGTGGAAAGGCATCGTTATTGCGTAAATTGCCTTGCCAAGACCCACGACCTAAGAGGGTGCACATCAATGGATACGTGCATTAAATGCGATAAGTTTCATCATACGCTGTTACATCCAAAACCCAATAAGCCCAGGAAGCCTAGAAGTCCGAAGAAAAAAAAACATCAACAACAGCAAATTTGTCTACAACGCCTAATGCGAAAATACTTGTGGAGGCTATACGTTCCCTTGCTCATGTGCTTTGTGCCAACACCGATAACTCAGTTGACTAACGTCAAGGCCGGCGCCATGTACAAATAAGAATTTGTACTTAATTTTAAACCTGAATTAAATTGAATTTTGAACTGAAGTTACTTATTTAAACTATTATTATTATTATTGAAATTTATTGTGAATCAGTTGAATTAAATTTATTGGAATAGAATTACTGTTTTAAATGGATTTAACATTATCTAACACTTAACCATTCCAACATTCCAAACTTATCTTTATCCTTTTTATATATGTAATTTATCCTTTGGATAATTTCTTAATTTTCTTGAAATCAAATTTGTACATTTAAAATCACTTATTGTCACAACGCTCAACTGATTGGTTACAAACAATCTTGATTATAAATAAAATTATTATAATCGCAATTTGTAAAATAAAATGATCTCGTTTTGTGCACTCATCTCATCTCATCTCTCAAAAGGTAAGTTACTCTAACCAACCTTAAAACGAAATAAATAATAATATTTCTTTCTCCTTTCTCTTTTCTTTAAACCTAAAACCCTAATTATAATTACATTTTAGA
This sequence comes from Sarcophaga rosellei, assembly GCA_930367235.1. Lineage (NCBI taxonomy): Eukaryota > Metazoa > Arthropoda > Insecta > Diptera > Sarcophagidae > Sarcophaga > Sarcophaga rosellei. The sequence continues at coordinate 2,886,032 of OV884022.1, read as the reverse complement.
AATTATACAAACTTCTCTTCAAAAGATTGGCCCAATTGTTTTAATCCCTACATTCCAATCTTTTGAAAGAGAATTTGTTTTAAAAATATTACCAATTATTTCATAGGGTTCTCCATTTCGTGGTTTCAAAAGTAAACGTAAATAAAACACATATAAAATATTTTTTTCATGATATTTCTTTTTTATTGTAAGTTTGAACGTTGGCATTATGTGTGAAACATTACATCATTTAAATGACCTCCACGCGAAGTATTGCAAGCATTGATTCTTTTGAGGTAATTTTCGATCACTTTTTAACACATATTGGGCGGTATCTCAGCCAGTAAGGTCCAACCACACCTTCGGACCAAAGAGCGCACCAAACACTGACTTTTTCTGGATGTAATGGCCTCTCTTCAATTACTTGAGGATTCTCAGAAGCCCAAATAGGACAATTTTGTTTATTAACATATCCACCGAGTGTGAAATATGCTTCATAGCTGAAGATAATTTTGTTCGAAAAATTGCCGTCCACCGCCAATCACCATTTTTGTGGTAGGTTTTGATAATTTGTATGCGTTGTGTGATAGTAAAGCGATCCATTTTCGTCAATGTCAGACTTTCAACTGAAAGGAAAAAATTGGTTTCACAACTTAGTTTGACAGATGTCGAATTCCAGTAACCACGAAATGGATAGCCCTATATGACCCAGAAAACCGTACTGTAGTCGAGCGTCGTGATATAATTTTCGCTGAAAATTCGTTCAAAAATCGATACGTTACAAATTCAACATTGAATATGGAAAACGTTGAATCGGAAAATGGAATTTAACAAACTATAATTAATCAAGAGAACAAAAAGAAATCAGTTAAAAGAAATGCTGTTGGTGAAAGAAATGCAAAGAATTCTATATCTACAGAAAATAGTTCAACTTCATTGAGGGTGGGGCCTGGTTAGGGGTGCCAGACGTACTGTTTTTAACAGTACATGTACTGATTTTTTTCAATTGTACTGCTTTATTCACAACACCCAAATCAGTACGCAAATGTACTGTTTTTTTACCATATGTACTGTTTTTGTACTGTTTTTTTTTCTTAAATGCTTTTTATGTAGCAATACAAAACATATCTCTATTTTAATATTTTAGAACAATAAATTTTGTTCTGAGCTAACGAGGAATCCAATGCCAAATGCAAATGGCGGTATTACTGATATTAAACGCCATATGAAGACAGCAAAACATATGCGGAATTTAGAAAAGCCTGTAAGTCGTTTTTTTTAACAAGTTTAATGACAGAAACAGCTTTCGTCTATCATACCATCATATCATACTGCAGTAGTAAGCTTTTTAAACAAATGTTTCCAGACTCAAATATAGCTTCTAATTTTACATGTTGTAATACGAACTTATCGAAGATCGCTACTAATATTTTTGGCGAAGTATTCTATTGAAACTATGCTAAAGAACTTGAATGATGATCACCCTTTTTCTATATCAACTGATGAGTCAAACAAAGGAAATATTAAAAGCTTTCCAATTGTCCTCCGATACTTTTCTGAGCATACGGGAGTAAATACAAAACTTTTGAACTTTTATGAGTCAAATTCCGAAATGTCAAAGATATTGCTGATTCATTGAAGTCTAAATTGGAAGGCAGAAATTTAAACTTGGCCAACGTCACCAGCTTTTGTGCAGATAATGAAAATGTTAATTTCGGATGCAAACAAAGTGGTTTTTGTTGAGCTTAAGGAAAATAAACCAGATATCATCGGTATGGGATGTTTGTGTCGTATCGTTAATAATGCGTTTAAGAATGGATTGAAACTTTTAAAACTCGATATAGAGAATATTATAATAAAAGTTTTTAATAAATTTAGATTCATTAACAAAGAAGATTTCAAGTCTAAAAGAAATGTTCGAATTCTGTGAACTAGAATGGAGTGAAATGCTTCGTCATCTGCCGACACGATGTGAATTAATTTTAAAAATAAACTATGAATGCAATTGTAATGAATTTTACAATTTTTTAAAAACAGAAAATGGGAAGAATGGCATTTTAAAATATATCAAAAAAGTGATAAATATCTTTAAAAAGTAATATACAAAACTATTTTGTACTTTGTAAAGAAAAAATATAATATTGTAACTTTATATATACATATGTCTATCTATCTAAAAAGCATTTTAATAGTATGTACTTATATTTAAAAATATTTTTATATTTGTTTAAAAAAAAAGCATATACTTATGTACATTTGAAATTAATTTACTATATGATCTCATATTTTAATTGTTTTTGAATTAATACCTCAAAATGTTATGAATTGAATAAATTGTTATGTTTTTTTAAAGCGTACTGTTTTTTCATTAATTGTACTGGTTTTTTGTACTCACTGTACTGTTTTTCCGAATTCCAAATCTGGCTACCCTAGGCCTGATAGACCCAGAATTTTAAGAACCAAAAGGCCAGGTCTTTCTACAAAACAATTTAATGTACTAAGCACAGCGGTAGAGATAGACGACGTTGTCATTACGTAAAGTTATTTGGATATTAGGGGCAATAAATATGAAAGCAATTGGTATGGTGCGGTATAAAGCGAATTTGATTCATTACTCAAAAACAATACGTGGTGGCTAGTCGACTTACCTCCAGGACAAAAACCGATTGGATGCAAATGGGTTTTTGCGTTGAACAAGAATGTGTATGGAAACATTGAAAAACTTAAAGCAAGACTGGTTGCTAAAGGTTTTAGTCAGAAGTCTTCAGCAATTGTAAGATACGCAACAATAAGAATGGCAATTGGCATAGCAGCGAAATACAAAATGCATTTACATCAACTGGGCGTTACAACAGCCTACCTCAACAGCGACTTACAAGAAGAGTGTTACATGAAGCAACCTGAAGGATTTATCGATCCAGAATATCCAAACAATGTTTTCAAATTGAACAAGGCTCTTTACGGGTTAAAGCAATCCTGCAGAGAGTGGAACTCTAAATTAGACTCGGTCCTGAAAAGTTTTGGTTTGATACAATGTAAAAATGAGCCATGCTTATATAAAAAGAACGACAATACAAATACTGTGCTGGTAGCTGTCCACGTTGACGATTTAATCATAGCGTGTTCATCAAAGGCGAAAATCAAGCAGAAATTAGCTAATGAGTTTGATTTAGTAGATAAAGGTCCAATTAAATTGTTTTCGGGCATAGAGTTCGAACATCAGGGTGAAGTTGGTGACATTAGTCTAGGACACAGGAAATATATTGAAAACATATTAAATTCCTATGGCATGGAAAATTGTAGTCAGCGTTCCGCACCGCTTGCTGCGGGATATCAGGTAATTAAAGATGATACTATAACTAAATTTAATTCAACAGCCTATCAATCCTTAATTGGGGCGTTAATGTATTTGGTGGTAACTACACGTCCGGACATTATGCATTCAACTGTAAAGCTCGCGCAATGCAATGTTGACCCCAATGTAGATTATGAAACTGGGGTGATGCAAATTCTACGATATTTGTCAAAAACGAAAAACTTTAAGTTACATTATGGTGACAGAAATGATAATGTTTATGGGTACTCAGATGCAGATTGCGATGGCAACGTAATTGATCGAAGGTTTCGTTGTTATGCTAGCTGGAGGAGCCATATCATGGGAATCTAAAAAGCAAACGACAGTGGCGCTTAGTTCAACTGAACCAGAATATATGGTATCATCAAGTGCAGTAAAAGAAGCAGTATATTTAAGAAATTTGATGTCTTAAATTGGTTTTTTCAACGAAAGTAAATCTATTATTCTTAAAACCGCTAACTTAAGTTCCCAACAATTGGCAAAAGACCAAGTCTATCACGCTCGTACCAAACATATAGACATCCGGTATCATCACATAAGAGATATAATTAAGAGCAAAATATTAGTTTTAGAATATATTAATAACGCAGAAAATATAGCTGATGTATTGACAAAGAATTTACCAAAGGAAAAACATATAAAATTTGTTAATAATCTTGGAATATTTTAGGCAAGAGAATATGAAACTGTATTTATATATTTAAAAGAAAAAAATATGTACATACATATTTATATGTATATATATATAGTTTACCCTTTATGTCAACAGATACATACTCGGGTATATTTTGTGTTTTTAAATCGCCGTATCTCAGGAAGTAATAATTATATTATCCTGAAATTTCATGATATCCACGCTAGTAGTGTTTTTTTACCTTATTCCTATTTGAATAAAATAGGAGGATGGGGGGAAAAGATGTGGCAATTTTTCAATCCTATCCCTTACGTCAACAGTTGCATACCTGGGTATGTATAATGACATATACATATATAAAAATATGTTGATATTGGATGTTTCTTGATATTGTATATTGCTTACATATATTTGTTGTAATCTAAGATCATGAGTGGCTTTTTCTTTGGACCTTAAACTTTGCATGAATAATGTATTGTGCAAAGAAGTATAACCGACTATTTTTTTGGGATGTAAGAGCACAAGGTAATATTGTTATTGAAACCAAATGTAGTTGACTCTACTTCCCGTCCTTTAGATAAAGCGAAATATGGTGACACAAATACTCGTCTTCTGTTTACTGTACCAAACATTGATAAACTGATGTCCATCATTCATTTTTTCGCTAAGTTACAAGCTGTGAAGAAATTATCACAAACAATATTCCGTCCACTTCCACGAAAAGTATTGACGCACAAGTCTTTCACAACCCTCTGGCCTACGTTCTTTTCCCGCTCACCGAATGCCACCAACCAAAGTATAAATTTGTCCAATCATTGGATAGGATGAGACTGGGTCACATACCCACCATACTTTAATCCCCTACTTGGCGGATTTAGATGGTATGTGTTGGGTAAACGCAGTACCACCACGGAAAGGATACAACTACTCATCAACTGTCACGTTTGGGCCTGCTACGTAATTGCTGCTTAGATTATCAGTTAGCATTAAAAATAAGTCCGTTATGGCTGCAGATTTGCCTGTTTTTTTACGTTGTTGACGTGTGTTTCCGTTGTCGAAACGTATAAAGCGGCTTATATCCCAAAAATGCCACACCCTCATGAAAGCTCGATATATGGGATGTGAGGTCATTTTCCATAAGCCTTTAGTATGTACGTAACCAGAGTGCGTAACACCACCCAACTAAAAAAGGCTCAAATATCTGCCAAACTCATTTTTTGTTAACACTTTCATGTACGTGGTTCTTTTGTTGGATATATTTTGAGTATTATAACGTTCGTAGCAACAATTTGCTTTTCTGTTTGTCTCACTAATGATAATGTCGCACCTTTCTTCGGATAATATGTATTAACCTGAACGTTTCTACAATGATTAGACAATAGGAAATAAGATTAGTAACAAAAGAAATTCCGTGTAAAATGTATGAACATACCCGGGTATGCTTCTGTTGACGTAAGTATAATTTTTTATCTGTTGACATAAGGGTTACATATACATACATACATATGTATAGTTTACACATTTCTTAAATATTAATTATTAATCGTAGCAATAATTAATTAAATGAATTATAGATACATCATATTCGGTTTGAAGAGGAGTCTTGAAGTATACAAGTTTGATTTTTGTAACCATGCGCAGGTGATTAACGATCTGAGCTCAGATCACCTGCCGGTCAAAATCGTTTTAAGTCGTAATTATAATAGTTCGACATCTTTTAGATACGACTATAACAATGCTGACTGGAGACTTTATTCTAGGTTTCTGAATAGAAGATTGATGTTGCCTGATGAGAGTACTATCTCAACGATTGAACAAATTGATGAGCTTTTAGTGAATTTCAGTCAAGCTATAAAGGACGCTGTTGATTATAGTATACCAAAAAGACATTCCATACAAACTTCCAGACCAATCCCCTTTTATATTAGGTATATGATTCGAATGAGAAACTGTATTAGACGACACTGGCAACGTTATAGAGTGTTGAGTGATCTTTATGATTTGAGAATATTAAATCTAAGGATCAGAGAGGAAATTGATAAATATAGAAATAAGTCGTGGGATAAAATTTTATCTAAACTTGATAAAGGCTCTTCTCCCTTTTGGAATTTAACCAAAATATTGAGAAAGAGGTCCAGGAATATCCCTATTTTGAAACATGATGGTCATAAATATGTAACAAATCAAGAGAAAAGTGATACTTTGGCTCAAACGTTTGCTTTGAACCATTCTATTTCCGCTAACCTTGGTGATCCTGTTACAAATGCTACAGTCCATAATACTCTTGAATCCTTTAGAACTACAAATGAATTTTATTCTGATGGAAATTTGACAGATTTCTTGGAAGTTTCTGCAATGGTGAAATCGTTAAAAAATAGAAAATCGTCAGGTATCAATGAAATAAATAACATATGTCTGAAAGCTCTTCCCAACAAACCTTTAAAACTTTTAACGATTGTAATCAACGCTTGTCTAAGACACGCAAAGCTCACAATACTGCCCATCCACTAATTAGAATAAGGAAAATGATTACAGAAAATTTTAATCACCAGAAATCAACTGGCATGGTATTACTAGATGTCAAGGCTGCATTTGATACTGTATGGCATGAGGGCCTTATTTACAAAATGGTAATGTACGATTTTCCTATATATCTCATAAAGATAATTCAAAATTTTATCTCGCAACGCTTATTTAGAGTTCGTATTGGTTTGTTTTCGTCTCACCCGTTTAGTCTTCGAGCTGGTTGCCCCCAGGGCTCTTGCTTGTCTCCTATCCTCTACAACTTATATACATCCGATTTTCCACAGTTAAATTATTATACTCTGTCGATTTTTGCAGACGACACAGCGGTTCCTAGTTCCGAATTGTTAGCATCCGATGTAATCGACAATCTTCAAAGAGCCTTAAATGAGCTGCATTGCTATTTTAGAAAATGGAAAATAGAGTTGAACGCTGATAAAACTCAGGCAATCTACTTTACAAGAAAACGTAAAGAATGTTTTTTACCCCAAAACAATATAATATTTAATCACTGCTCTATTCAATAGGAACTAAAAGTTAAGTACCTTGGGGTTATTTTAGACCCAAAGATGAAGTTCAAGGACCATATATCATACATTTTAAATAAATTAAATGTACTAACCAGAATATTGTACCCCTTTATAAACAGGAATTCTTCGCTGAGCATTGAGAATAAGAAATTAATATTAAAGAATATTTTCCATGCGGTTCTTTATTATGCAGCGCCTGTTTGGTCGACTACTGCGAACTGCCACTTAGAGAAGTTACAAACAGCCCAAAATAAGCTACTTAAATAAAATCTATAACCACCCGTGGTACTTTTCGACCCAGCGCCTCCATTCCCTTGCAGGTATAGAGAAAGTTAAAGTTAAACTTGGCGGACTTAATGAAAATTTGAATATCAGATGTCTTGCCTCCGGTTATGATCATATCGTTGAGCTAGCTCATAATATTTAGTTAGGTCTTAGGTTAGTGTTTTATTATATAAATAAAATGTTTAAATAGGTTTTTGCTAAATTTTTACCTTCCAAAAAATGTTAATTCATTCATAATTTTATTAGACCAATTTTTATAATTAATCAGAAAAAGATACTGACCAGTCGTCTACATACATATGTATGAATAAGGAGTTTGCCAACCAGTTTAATTTCTTTCTATTAATTTTCAATATCTTGAACTCTTTGTTATTTATTATAAAATGAAGTTAAATATAAAATATTTTATAACTGAATAAATAAAATAAAAAAAAAGAATTGATTTTTGTAACAAAGCAAACCAAATGTCATGCAATCTGTTTTTTATATTTTTCATTCATATTTTTCTGATTCCATAGCCTACCAATATACGTTTGGTTTTTCACAGCCAACTAATATTTTTTCTGAATAAAATAAAATCATTTTTTCCTTTTTCTTTAATATAAATATTTTAGTACAATAAAGAATTTCTCAATAATTTTATGTACTTCGCCTAGAATATTCTAAAGCTGGATTCACCCATCGTTTCAGAACAATTTTTTTATATGGAGTTTGACGTTTCTCTTTTTGAGAGAGAGAGCGAAAGAGAGTAAGCTTTTTTCGGAACAATTTCAGCTCGAATTGATTTAATTTTAATTTTGAAACAATCGTACTGTGCTGCCAGATATTTTAATTTTTAAAGTAAAGTTGCCACATCATACTATATGTATATTTGTATATACATATGTAAGTATGTATAATAAAAGAGAGCGCTTGTTTAAAACTGTGTTGGATTATAAAGTGTAACTGTTGAATATTATTAAGAAAACTAAATAATTATAAGCAATATTAAAATGGATTTAAATGAATCAGTAGCACTGAAGCTTATTTCGGAAATAAAAAACACCGGCCAGAGAGTGTTTATATGATATGAGTAACAAAAGTTACAAAAACAATCATATGAAACAAAGTGTGTGGTTAACAATAGCAAACTCTATTGGAATGGGAAGTAAGTTAAATTTTGTTGATGAGTATCAAAATCATTCAATAAGTTGTGTTTAATTAATTGCAGGAAGCGAATGCCAAGTACTTTGGAAGAGTTTGCGTAGGAGGTACAAAACTGCTAAAAGCAAATACAGTGGAAGGAGTGGAAGAGAGCGGTTGGAGCTTAAAGGCTTCTTAAAAGTATTGGTGACGGAAATGGACTACTTTCAAAAGTTCTGGGAAGATGATGTGTAAGTTCATTTCAAACCATATGTATCATAGTATATTCTTAATATTCTTTAATCATTCAGACCTAGTGTGACAAATTATGTTGACTCAAGCGCAAATAGTTTCCGTGATCTGTTTGATCAAATGGCTGATGTCAACGATACATTGACAGATTTTGTAGAATATCCGACAGACAGTAGTCAGTCCATATGTTCACCTCCTTCTACGTCAAACGAAGCCCAAAAACGGAAACGATCGCGGGTGGCTGAAGCCGAAGCAAATTATGAGGAGTCGTTAAGAACATTGAATGACCTAGCAGCATCTGTGGTCCAATCTGCAGCTGAAAAAATTGAGCCTTTTTTTTAAGTTTGCAGGAAGAATTTTCAAATATACCTGAAAATCAAAAAAGTGCATTAAAATTAATGACACTTGTAATTGAGCACCAGAGTAATTAATTAGGCTTAAAATGAATTTAGTTGTACCTTTCTTTAAATGAATTTATATCTGTTAATTTTTTTTTAATGAATTTATTTCTGTTAACTATTTTTAAAATGAATTTATTTCTGTTTACTCTTTTTAAAATGAATTTAATAGTTTTATTTTTAAATAAAATTTAGTATGCAAGAAACCAAATAAAAACAATCGTATTATTTGTTCATGTGTTATGAAATATGAGAAGCTAAGTCGTAATCCTATCGTAATCGTAATTTTTTATTCAAGAAAAATTTCAAAATACATCTTCTGTATGAGATTTTTAATTGATATTATTATAAGTTTTTTTTTTTTTATTATTAATTACTACATTACGATATTGTTTAAATAAAATAAAATTAAGGGGATTTGAATTTTTAACGTGAAACAAAAGTAAAAGGCAATCTAACAAATTTACCTGACAATTTGTATGTATGAAAACGTGAGCCTTTCAGTAAAATCCTATGGCTTACCAAGTATTTCGATTCAAAGAGAAAAAAGCAACTCATTCGTCGAATTCGAATCGAAATACTTACAGGGTAACAGGCAACTGCTCTCAACAGTTAATATTTCCATAAAGATAAAGCATTATAAACTAAATAAAAAAAAAAAAACTTAAAATATTAGAAAAAATATATTTTTATAAGGACTGAGGATAGGATAGTTTTTCCTTTTGAAATTCATGTTTTCAAAAATGATTTTTGTTCATTCAATCATCCATAACAATAGGACACTAAACTCAACTTTGATATTAATGTCCTTAGTTATGTATTTTTTCTTCATTCTTTTATGCATATTTGAAAGAATTTTTTGATTTTCAAACTAAACTAATTACAACAATAAGATAAATTCATAATTTAGCTCACTGTTAAATTTTAAATGTAATTACTAAAATTATTTCTATTTCTGCTTTCCTATTACAGATAAAAGATGTTGTTGTTTTTCATTTTTTTGTTTTGTTAAGAACCTTTATGGGGTTTGTTTTGTAAGGTAATTTAAAGTATAAACATTTTAGAGGTTTTCTTTGTCTTAACACCGTCATTGTCGCCTTATTTATTTGGAGTTATTATCTTCCTTTCTGGACTGTGATGACGTAGCTGTTGTTTGATTGCTGCTATTTGCTGAAGAAGTTGTATGATGTTTTGTTCCATGTTGTTTAGGACGATTTTGGTGGTGGTGGTGATGAGAACGTCTGGCTGCAGATGTATTATAAGGATGTGGATGAACGCTTGGCGTAGATGCTGTACTATGACTGTGGAGTGTTGGTGTTGTGGCTAATGGCGAAGACGGTGGTGTTCGTAGAGGCCTACGTGGCGTAACTCCAGTTAAATGATGACTGCCGCGATGAGTTGAACGTCTTGGCGTTGCCGATAAATATTGATTAATGTTGCCGCCACTGTTAGTTACTGTATTCGTTGCATGCGACATTGTTGATGATGATGGCCTTATAGATGACATGCTTAACGAGGAAGATCCAGCACTTAAATTATCCCTTGACGCAGATGGTGACGACGGCGACATTTTGGTAGCCGAAGACGAAGTAGACGTACTCAATTTTGGAGATGAGCTATTATGATGCGAAGGATGTGAGGATGGTGGCTGTGCTGTTGATGGTATATTTGGTAATTGTCTGCGATGTTGCGAGGATGTTGATGATGGTCTCTGAACATGAGGAATGGTTTCAACGACATCATCATCATCATCTATTTCTTCAATGGTCAGAGTTTGTGGTGGTGTAGCAGGTGCGGCACATATGGCTCTTCCGCCACCACGACCTGTTACACCATGAGCCTTTGTAGTAAATTCTCGATCAAAATCTTCGGCTTCGTCTTCTTCCAAATTAATAAACTCTTGATGTTCCTCCAATTGTCCTGAACGCAAATCCTGCTCCTTTTCTATAATATGAGCTCGATCACCAATATGATGACCAATAGCCATTTTCTTAACACCATTTACAGAATCTTGTACGGTGCGACGTGTTTCACGAATGCCACCGGGCCCGGTTTTTGTGCTACTAGTGGCCTGGTAGATTTGTGGTCTGCCATCTGGACCCGAAGACATTGTGATGACAGAGCTGGAACAGAATGCTGCGCCATTATTGCCAATACCTGCGCTCAATAAACGATTCATATTAGGCATAGCTGGGAAACTAAATAAACCTCCCATCTGATGTGGATTTTGACGTTCCATTAACGCATTTTGTTGAAAACCGCCATCGAAATTTGTCAACATATTAAAAGGATCAGGCATAAAACTGTTCATCAAACGCATTTGCATATTCATGGCGTTCATGTGATTTCCAAAAATGTCATCATCGAAATCACCCATTAGTGAACCAAATAGCGACATTTTTATTAAGTTTCTTTTGTTTTTCTAACTCTCTTTGCTGTTTAGAAACCCGTTTATAATGTGAATTCAGTTGTAAATCAAATTAATTTGCACAATATCTAGAAAATAATTTAAAATTCAATTTTATGGTATCTTTTCTTGCTTCTGGCTTTTCTGCGTTGTTAAAATAATTTGTATATATATTTCTGACTGCTACAGATTCAGTAGATGACCGGTTTGAGCCGAAGCGCCCTATCGACCGCAGCCCATCATTACTTTCCATGCGCCACGATCCAGAAATGACGGCACCATCTATGCCTTCTCTGTCAACAAGTTCGGGTTGCATATAATGCGAAGATGCCCTCTCCCGAAGAAAGTTGTGTAAGCAAACAGTTGCTTTTACAATATTTATGACAGTTTCTTTACTGGCAATTATAGGTTTTCTATAAATTCGAAAACGATTTGCCATTATGCCAAATGAGTTTTCCACTACTCGTCTGGTCCTGGATAGATTTCTATTGAAATTTTGTTCATGTGTGGGATATTTCCGCTGCTACGTCCAGGGTAAGGGCGCATTATATTTTTCCTCAAGGGAAAAGCTTCATCAACGAGAAACACATACGGGGCTGATATATTAGTGCCAGGTAAAGCCTTTGGATCAGGAAATTCCATACCCTCAGAATTCTCCAGAACAGCTTTTCCAAATTTGCAATTTTTAAAAATTCCACCATCACTGTTGTGGCCCAAGGCTCCAATGTCAACTAATATAAGTTTATAATCGGCATCTGCTACAGCCATTAAAACGATGCTGTGTGTGTGTTTATAGTTGAACGTTAGTGAATTGTGATGTGGAAATGCCTGTAAATAAACAGTTTATAAATATTGTTAAAAAAAATGCTAATTGATAGTATGCAATACGTTCCCACGAGCTTTTCGATTGTTTTGAAATTTATTCCATATGAGTTCCGTTGTTTCCTTTATTATTTTCGATGTAGTGGATGCACCAATTCGGAAGCCATAGTAACCAATGGATTTCATTGAATCGCCACTAGCCAAGTATCTACGGAAACAAAGCTTATTATTAATTCTTCAATATTTTCTGCATCACTCACCTTAAGGTTAAAGACAATTTTTCTTGTCTTTAAACTGGGAACAGATACTTACTAGAGTTACACAACCTTAATGCGGAGAGCTTGCAGATGTCATCAAAGCTGTACCGGCCGCCCACAGGAATCCAAAGGATCCCACCATGGCAGGTCTAGGCTTTCGGAGCTATCCCGAACATCACCTTACTCTACGTTTACGCTGCCACCATCCTATTGACTTGCCCGCTGTCTATAATTAATCACTCATTATTGATAAAACGAGCATTTTAAAAATTCATATAAAAAAATACAATTTATTAAATATAAAAAAATCTAAATCTATACTAAATTGAAAATCAAAAAACTTTTTAGCAAACAAAAAAAAATAAAACAAAATGGCTTCTAGATTCAGGGAAATTGAGACAAAAAAATAAAAACTATTAGTATTGTATAGCTTCTACGGCGCCATTTTGTTTTTCTTGCCCGAACCGCCGAAATATTCTAGCGCTTTTATACTAAATATACACTTAATTTTTACACAAATGGATTTTTTTTCTTATTTATAGATCTATAGGACACTTAAAAAGACGTTAACCCCAGCTCGTTTTATAAGGTTTGGACGATCACCTTAACTTATGGGAAGAAAGAAAACCTACTTATATTCACAAAATAAAAAATTTAAATATACTTAAATTTAATTAAAAAAAATGTTTTCCTAGGTCGGTCAGTCTTTGGTAAAGGTCGGGCGAATACCTGGCTTTACCACACTTCAAAATGTTGATGATCACTGAGATGACCCCAAGCGGATGAAGGAAGGCTGTTGGAATGTCTGAAAGAGTTAATGCCTGGTAAAGCTGATGTTGGTTGGAGCTGGTGCTTGGAAGCTGACCCGAAGCGGATGAATAAAGGCTGTTGCCACTAATATTTAGTATGGTGCCGACCCATTTGTTGTATTCCAGTTATCAAATAAATTTAAATCGATCTCTGATATGGGATCACGCCAATAATTGGAATGTGATAATTCTGCAGCTGCCACTTCGTCTGGTTTAATGGGTGGAAAGATTTAATAATAGCCGGCATAGAAGGGATTTTTATTCGGGAACAAGACTCTGATATCAGATAAGCAGGCTATTTTAAATTGTTCAGGTTTGCGTTAAATCACTTCACGATGGAATGCTGATATCAATGATGTTGGATTTAACAATGGTGGACCATCGGGTAATTTGACATCACCTTTCCGTATTGAACGTAAATATCCACATGTGGCACGCGACAAGAATCAAAATAAAGATTTAAAATTGTTAAGAATTGTGATTTCTTATATTTTTTTCTTTCCTTTTTAATTAAATTAATTTTTTACGCTTTGTACAAAAACAAAATTGAAAAAGAGATTACACAACTTGCAATTTGTTTTAATTTGAATATTATTTAGATTAACAGTACATTCCCACTCGAAAACATTAAAACATTTCATTTTTAATACTGTGAACATGAAAATGAAAGAATGTGTTTTCCATTGTGTTGTTTTTTTTTTGATGATGCGGTTTGGAGTTTACAAGAGTACATTTCTTAAAAGTAAGCATAATAATAAACAGTATATTAAATTTACCTGTTGTTGCTATCGTATTTTCTTTTCTTTTTGAAGTTGTTTGCATAATTACACAAGCTTTGGTGGGAATTTTGGCTGTAAGATACAACATACAATATACAACAACAGTAACCAATCAGGGCGTTCTCTAATATTTCCTTTTTTATATCTTCATGGATTATTGGTAATTGTTAAAATAATTTGTTGACTTGGTTTGCTGCATGTTGTTAGTGGATATTGGTTTTTTTAATTATTATTCAAAATTTAATCGCTTTGACCCTCTTCGTCGTCTTCAGAGTCTGCCTTCTTAATCATTTTCACTGTCTTTTTTCCAGCTTCACAACGTTTTTTGCCACCGTCATTCGCTGTACTGCCACCTTTTGCTTCATATTCTGTGGCAGCATCCTCATAATCTTCTTTAGCTTTGGCGGCTTTTGCCTCCCATTCGGATTTGTCTTTCATGCCGCGCCATATATCACCACCCTTCTTGGCAATTTCTGTAACTTTAATGCCAGGGTGCTCGCGTTTAATACCTTCGCGGACAGAGTTAAGCCAGATCATGTAAGCGGAGAAATGACGCTTTGGTTTATCTGTCATTTTCTTTTGGATTTATGTAATCTTTGAAGAAATGTAAAGTGTTGCCGGATTCTTCTACTTGAATAATATTTGAAAATTTCTTTAAAATTTGTTGTCGAATTAACACCAAACTTTAAAAATAATACCAACAATTTGTTTCACTCGAAGGTATTCTACTGACTGTCGTTAGAATCTATATGTGATACCGCTGAATATATCTTGCCCTCATAGAAAACGCAACTATACAACCCCTCCCATCTTATTGTGAGAAGATGTAGTAACGATGCGCTATTGTAAATTGAGCTAAAGCTGCTTAGAGAATTAAACAGCTCAAGCTAGGGTGGCCAGATATTCTGAGTCGCTGGTATGCTCCGGATAGGGTGGATCTCGGCCTTACGCGCAGTCGCAAATAAGAGGAACATCATGCCAGCTTTAGATAAAAAATATATAAAAACACGCTGAGGGACCCGAAAGTGAAACGAATAATAATTGAAACTAAACTGGGAACAGATACTTACTAGAGCTATACAACCCAATGAGGAGAGCTTGCAGACATCATTAAAGCTGTACGGCTCACCCACAGGAATCCAAAGGGTCCCACCATGACAGCTCTAGATTTTTGGAGCTATCCTGAACATCACCTTACTCAACGTTTACCCTGCCACCATCCTATTGACTTACCTGCTGTCTATAATTAATAGCTCTATCAATAATGAGTGCATTTTAAAAATTCATTTTGAAACTTATAAAAAAATACAATATATTAAACATAAAAGAATCTAAATCTTAAAAATTTTTCTTTTTCCAAAGTAATACTAAATTGAAAATCAAAAAACTTTTTAACAAAACAAAATGGCTTCTAGCTTCAGGCAAATTGAGACAAAAAAATAAAAACTATAAAGACTGTATGGCTTGTATGTTTTTCTTGTCCGAACCGCAGAAATATTCCAAAGCTTTCTTATGAAATATACACGTAATTTTTATTCAAATGGCCTCCTTTTTTATTTGTAGATCTATAGGATACTTAAAAAGGCGTTAACTCAGATAACCCGAGCTCGTTTTATAAGGCTTGGACGCGCACCTTAATTTATGGGAGTGTTACAGTAGTTTTCGCTTATAGTCCACACCCATAGTTGCAAAACATTTGTGGACAATAAGCCAAATTCGACATTTAAACGAATTTTTGTATATGCCACTTTATGGCATATATCTGTTTTCAATTATTTTCAGTAATATAATTACAAATTGGAAAAAATATATAAATAAAAAACGTTTTTATTTAAAAATAAGAGTATTTGCTTTAATTATAGACTTGAAAAAGTCTTCTAGTTTATTGACTATGTAATGAGTGAGATACAATAAAAAGTAAGTTCATTTTAGACATTCATTATAGACATAACTACTTAAAAAGTTCCATAATTTTTGACTGTTTTTTTTACAGAAAACTGTTCAAAATATGGTCCTCAATTTTGTCAAGGACGAAACTGGTCTCAATTTCATTCTAAGAGCAGTATTTCCTTAAAATATCAATAGCTATATAACTTGTGCTTAAAAATATGTATGTATATATGTATATATACATATATTACAAATAACACGGGGATTTCCGTTTTTAACACTAATGCTGCCAACTACATTTACACAAGCAGTGTAACCAATATTTGTTTTCCATAAAATTTTGCGTTTATTACGTTCCATTTTACTTAATGTTTTTTATGATTTTAGCGATTAATTTTACAGTGTGGACTATATCAAGAATACTTTACATACATTGATATTTATTAATGTGACGAAAAGTGGAATATATGCCAAATTCGACTATATAAGAAATGGACTATACAAAGAACTAAATGTATGAAATTCTTTTTATTACGAAATTGGAAGCATATTTTCTGGACTATATCTGAAATTCTCTTATATGTGCGATGGACTATAAGCGAAAACTACTGTATATAGATAAATAAAACAAAAGAAAACCTATTTATATTCACAAAATTAAAAATCATTAAATATATTTGGTAATTGTGGTTAATTACCAATGAAAACCACGTTAATTTATTTAAACTAAAACACAATTTTATTTAAATTTAAGGCAAAAAGATAATCAGCCTTATTATCAGCCCAACCTAAATTACGGCGTAAAGCGCAACGTAATTTAGCGCCCAGCTTTTACGCTGTAATGAGCAACCTAAATAAAAGCGTCAACGTTGTGCCAAGAACAGTAATGTTAACTTACCATGTTAAATAAAAATCGCCAAATGAAAATTAAAAATAGAGATAAAATCGCAAAATTGGACTGAAAGCAGCTAACATGTCATTACTTAACTTTTGTAAACACAAATATAAAAGTAAACAAATAAAAAAAATCACTTGTTTTGCAACAAACTTCACTTCTTTACGCTCTGTCAAAATTGGATTTTCCAATTGCAAAGCGTTAACGCCGCGCAATTATGGTTGATCTCATACATTTTATATGGGCATGAGAAATTTTGACATTTATTTTGCGCTTTACGCCCTAATTTAGGTTGGGCTGTATGAGTGTCGTTGTCAGCCTTATTATGAGACAGTTGTCGTAGTCGTTGGCGTTTTTAATATTTTTTGCTACCATGTAAAATTTACGACAACGACATTTTTTGTAATAGATGAAAAAACACAGATTTTTTCAAAATTCCCATAATTTTTACAAATTATGAAGCACCCTATGTACAAACTGTCAAAAAATAAACTGTTGGCGGTAAGAGTTAAGACAACAGTCAAACATATTTGCCATGCCAAGCTCCACGTAAGTAAAGAAATTAAATTAAATGTATTATTATTAGTAATGAGTCTTTTCAGGGTTTGTTAGATACTTTAGACTCAATAAGGATGCTTTCAAGTATGTCCTTGACATAATTATTCCTAAATTAGGAAAACCAATAAGGTCAACATGTTTGCCAAATGTTTTGAAGCTAGCAGCAACAATGCAAATTCTAGCTGAAGGATGTTACCAAAAGTGTGCTGGCAGTGACTACAATACCATTATAACTCAATTATCTGTAAGTAATGTATTTCACGAGTGCATTGATGCTATGTTTAACGAACTTTACCAAGAATGGATTACTTTTCCAACAGAAGAAAATGAAAAATATGAAATTAAGGATTATTTTTACAACAAAACTGGTTTTCCTGATGTTATAGGCTGCATAGATGGAACACACATAAATATTATGTCACCAAAAAAGGAAGAACAATTTAAATACAGAAATAGAAAAGGCTTCTTCAGCCTTAATGTAACTGTGGTAAGTTTAACATTTATAAAATAAAATACAAAAAATAATATATACCTAACAGATGTGTGATCCTAAAATGAGAATTAGATATTTATCATCTTATCATCAAGGATCTGTTCACGACTCCTTAGTATGGAACATAAGCGACTTAAAGCAGTTTTTAAGAGAAGAATATGATAATGGCTAAAGAAATACTTGGCTATTAGGCAAAAAATATAATTTCCCTTTCAGAATTTTAATTGTTTTATGAATTTCAATGACCAATATTATTCTTTAAGGTGATGCAGGTTACCCGTTAGAAAAGTTTTTGATAACACCATAACACCTGAAGGAGGTTCTAGAGAATGCTGTTTTAACGATATACACACAAAAACTAGAAATATAGTTGAGCGGACCATTGGCGTTTTAAAAAACAGATTCCGGTGCATACTTGGCGCAAGACAGTTGCATTACACACCAGATATGGCCGCAAAAATTACGGCTGTTTGTGCAGCTCTGTATAACATATACATATATTTCAAAACCGAATTGCCTGAAATTGAAGAAGCGGATGAAATAACATCGACGAATTCTGTAGTAAATAATGATTCCAGCTCATCGAATATAAAATCATTGATAATGTAGTCATTAAATATTGAATTCATTTTTATTTCTTTGATATTAAATAAATGTATACGTTTTATAAAAAAGTAGTATAAGGAACAAAAAATTAACTTCACTTTTTAAACTATAATAAAAAACAACGAAATATGTATCACATTCATATATAAAATAAATAAAATATAAAAACCTCTGTTATTTTAGCATTGTATTCCATTTTTTAGTTCATCCAATTCAATTTCTATTTACTCCGTTCTAAGTTTTAAAAGTTTTCTTCAATGTTCTTTCTTGCATTTGAAATCCTCCTCGTAGAGTTTAAGTTTTTCTTTCTTACATTTTAATAATTCTTTATAAACTTTTAACTTCTCCTCTTTCAGCTGAAAGTTCTTCCGTGCGTACCTTTTAATTTCATTTAACAAAGAAGTTTGTAATTTTGGTTGGAATACAAGCACGTTGGATCTTCATTCTCTGTGATCCCCTCATCTACTAAGATTTGTGCTATAGTCTCATCTTATTCTTTATTAAGGCCTCGAATGCCAAATGAAGGACCAGGTGGGTAAACAATGGAGTTTAATTGTAACAAATTGGTGGCAGATTCTTCTATCGGTGACAATATAAACTGTTTAAAGGGATCACCTCCTGTAGCATGGCATTCGGCTTTGTTGTAAAACAATTTTTTTTTATTTTAAACTTGTAATCAGCCTTCACCCATACGAGTTGGTGGTCCTAAGATATTAAGGTGATCGGCAATTTTGCTCCACTCTTCCTTCACGTTTATTTTATTTACTCCACTCGTGTACACCTTTGCCAAATTTGGAAGCTGTTCCAACAGCTCTACCATCCTTGCGAACTGCTTAGAGTTTCTAATTTTTGATCTGTATTTGATAAAAAGTGTTAAAAAGTAAAATAAAATTCCTATCATTGCCACTTACTTTTTGGTTAATTCCATTTTTTTATTATTTTTAATTAAATTTCCTATTTGTCGTTAACAAAAACCTTAACGATAATTTTTATAGTATTTGACATTTATTGACGTCGCTCGTGGTACCGAAAATTGTAACAGAATAGAAAACAATTTTGTATTTTGTCGTTTTTCGAAAAGTATGGTACCATTTCAACCAAACGACTAATTTTCGACACAAAAACGATACGACAACGAAACTCATAATAAAGCTGAATCTAATTTAGTTTTAATTTAAGCACAATTTTTATTCTGATCAAAGGCCGTCGATATTGACTCGCTGATGTCCGTAAGAAAAGAGAGAGAGAAGCATTAACAATGGCGATCCTTTTATAATATGTACTTGGTAGTCGGTTACTTGGGTGACCACACCCAAAACAGTGCTGCCACAGAACAGTGCAGCCGCATATACATACATAATTGGCCATTACAACCCTTCAGTCAGGATTACGGCCTAGCTTCTCAACACCACTAGCTTCTCAACACGGGACCTACACTTTAAAGTCGATTCCGAACGACAGATTTATTGAGAAGCTTTTCATGGCAATTTTTACTCTTAGAGTTTTTGCCAGAAATCTGCTGAGAGGAAGTCGCCGAAGAAATATTTTTTCATATTTCATTTTGATGTCTGACCTGGGATTCGAACTCGGGCCTTTCGTCTAATAAGCCAACACACTACCTACTAGACCACGGCGACTTCACCACAGCCGCATATAGTTAAATTTAATTAAAAAAACTTTTTTATTTTTTATTCCTAGGTCGGTCAGTCTTTATTCAAGATCGGGCGAATACCTGGATTAACCAGCCTTCAAAATGTTGCTGATCACTGAGGTGACCCCAAGCAGATGAAGGAAGGCTGTTGGAATGTCTGATAGAGCTGCGGTCTGATGAAGCTGGTGTTGGCGAGAGCTTTTGTTTGAAACATCTGGTGCTTGGAAGATGACCCGAAGCGGATGAATGAAGGCTATTGCCTAAATATCAGTGGCATGGTTGTCGACCCATTTGTAGTATTGCAATTATCAAATAAATTTAAGTCGATCTCTAGTATGGGATCACGTCAATAATTTAAATGTGAAAATTCTACAGCTGCCACTTCGTCTGGTTTAATGGGTGGAACGATTTGATCATAGCCGTCATAGGAGGAATCTTTATTCGAGAACAAGTCTCTGATATCGGATAAGCAGGCTATTTTAAATTGTTCAGGTTTGCGTTCAATCACTACACGATGGAATGCTGATATCAATGATGTTGGATTTAACAATGGTGGACCACCGGGTAATTTGACTTCACCTTGACGTATTGAACGTAAATATCCACGTGTGGCACGCGACAAGAATCGAAATAAATTTTTGGAATTGTGTTTTTTTTCATATTTATTTTCTTTTCTTTTTAATTAAATTAATTTTTTACACTTTGTACAAAAAAAAAAGGTGAAAAAGAGATTTAGCAACTTGCAATTTGTTTTAATTTGACTATTATTTAGATTAACAATACATTTCCACTCGAAAACATTAAAATTAAAACATTTCTTTTTTAATATTGTGAACATGGAAATGAAAGAATGTGTTTTCCATTGTGTTGTTATTTTTTCTTTTGAAGATCTGGTGCTTGGAGTTTACAAGAGTACATATCTTAAAATTAAGCATAATAATAATAATAAACAGTATATTAAATTTACCTGTTGTTGCTATCGTATTTTCTTTTCTTTTTGAAGTTGGTTGCTTAATTACACACATTTTTGTAGGAATTTTGTCTGTAAAATACAACATACAATATACAACAACAGTAACCAACAAGGGCGTTCTCTAACATTTCCCTTTTTATAACTTCATTGATTATTTATTGGTAATTATGAAAATAATTTGTTGACTTGACTTGCTCCACATTGTTAGTGGATGTTGTTTTTTTAATTATGATTCAAAATTTAATCGCTTTCATCCTCTTCGTCGTCATCAGAGTCTGCCTTCTTAATCATTTTTACTGCCTTTTTTCCAGTCTAACAACGTTTTTTGCCACCCCCATTCGCTGTACTGCTACCATTCGCTTCAAATTCTTTGACAGCATCCTCATAATCTTCTTTAGCTTTTGCCTCCCATTCGGATTTGTCTTTCATGCCGCGCCATATTTCACCACCCTTTTTTTTTGGCAATTTCTGTAACTTTTAATGCAAGGTTGCTCGCGTTTAATACCTTCGCGGACAGAGTTAAGCCAGATCATGTAAGCGGAGAGATGACGTTTTGGTTTATCTGTCATTTTCTTTTGGATTTATGTAATCTTTGAAGAAATGTAAAGAGTTCCCGATAGAAGTTTATGATTTTTAACCTACAATTTCACAGGATTCTTATATTGAATAATAATTTGGAAATTTCTTTGAAATTTGTTGATAATTTTGTCGAATTAACACCAAACTTTAAAAATAACATCAATAATTTGTTTCACTTCGAATGTGCTCTACTGACTGTCGTCAGAATCTATATTTCATACCGGTGAATATAACTTACCAGAGCGCGTTGCCCTCATAGAAAACGCAACTATACAATCCCTCCCAAAACTCAACACCAAACATGGTTAAAATCAAAATTGGTAAAAAGTTATACAAAAAGAAACAAAAAAAACCGTAAACTATAAACTCACGCGAGATTAAATTGAAGGAGATACAAAATATCCCCAAATTAGGATATACTTCTTCCTAAAAAGAAAGCAAAAGAAAACTGTTCAAAAAAACAAAATAAAAATTCTTTAAAGGCAGTCAATAGGATTCTCAGGTGGCATGGATAAACGAAGGTAAGTAATGTCAAATCTGATATATATATATATACTAGCTTATACCCGGTGTGCTTCGCTACCCCGATCGAAATTAAATACATAATAATTAAAACATTTTTTTATTTAGTAATTAAATTATGCAATTTTTCTTAAAGGTTTATTCTAATTTCATTTGATGACAATATATTTCATTTCAATTCGAAAATAATACATTAATGGGCTATTTATTTCTTACTTGCTAAAATTTAATATGTACTTTTTTTCTTAAATAAATAATTCTTATTCTAATGCCTTGGGATACACAATATTTTTTGTTTTCCCCTCTGCGGGTTTTCCTACTCGCGTATATGCGACGTAAAGCTGTCCATGTGAGAAACATGGATTTTTTAGATTAAGTCCACAAACTTGCAATGACTGACCTTGAGCTTTATTAATTGTCATTGCAAATGCCACACGAATAGGAAATTGAAGGCGCTTGAAATCTAATGGCATCTCCGATATGGTCATAGGACGTGGCGGCAATACATCAGGTCCCTTAAACTTTCCAGTTACAATGGTCGTTCATCATTTTTTTATTGTCAGTTGAGTGCCATTACAAAGTCGTGGAGGGTCAATATTTCTAAGTAAAATAATGGGAACACCGTTTTTTTATAAGTTCTTAGATTTCCATCGATCTTGTTGAGAATATTGCTGTTGATGGAATTAACGTCAATATTTTTGGATGCCAGTAACGCACGTTCAGATAACTATTGCATATTTTTAAAATTTTGCACGATATTGGGAAATACACAATTTATTATTTCTTCTTTGGATTGTGTCATTCTGCAAAAGTCTGATGGAAATTTTATATACTTTGTTATAGGATCCATTGGAATTCTTCCGTTACCTAAATCAAGCAATATTTTGGAAAAAGTTGAAGCTGAAGCATCACGTTCCAACTGAACACGCATATTAGTGTGAACATGTCGCCAAAGGTGTTTCATTTTTGTACATGAGTACATTGCAATATTGGCAAACTTCATTCATGCCACCAATTGCCACTAATTCGTCTTCGGTATAATCTATATCAGATCTGTAGTTAAATACAATACCTGAGTATCCACGAAAAACTTTACGTCGATTCACCACCATTCGTTTACGATTTTGTTCTCGACGCAAATCATATTGCTCTATACTTTCTGCTGCTCTTCTTGTTGATGTTCGAATCCTGTGACTTTCTACTCGTGATTCATGTTGGACTTCTTTTTCATTAGCTCGTGATGCTGCGGTACGATTTCACTGGCTTTGTAGCCGGCCTTCATGTTCCAAAGGTGTATCGGTAGCTCGTGCGGTTGTCCCATGTTGTCGAAGACCTTCAAGACGTCCTTCACGTTCTGAAGGCGTTTCTGTGGCTCGTGATGTTTCGGTGCGATTTCGCTGGCTTTGTAGCCGACCTTCATGTTCCAACGATGTCTCGGTACCTCATGCGGTAGTGGCACGTTGTCGAAGACCTTTAAAACATCTTTCGCGTTCTGACGGCGTTTCAGAAGCTCGTGCTAAAGAGGTAAGATTTCGTTGACTTTTAAGGCGCTCTTGGCTTTCTGAAGGTGTTTCAGTAGCTCTTGATGGTGTGGCACGTTGTCGTAGGCCTTCAAGGCGTTCTTCACGTTGTGATGGCGTTCCGGCTCTAAAGATTGAAATTCTTTTCAGTCCTGAGGCGACTTTCATGCTCTTCCGAACTTTCATTTACTCTCTGGGATTGCAAACGCAATGCATTTTTAGTGCTTCTGGAAAGGGATGCTTTTATTGGGGGAATTTTTATAAATTGTTGCAAAATAAATGTCACTCAAATAACGTTTAACTTGATTAGAATCAAAGATTCAACTGAATTCCAAAACCGAATGCGTGTTATACACATGTATTCCTTTATATTTTACCTAATATGATATAATAATTTCCACACTCACTAATCAGAGAGGCACCACCTTCCTACAGCTGGAATACAAAATTGGAGACTCTAGCTTTTATAGTTTTCTAGATATACAGATTTTAATAATTAGATCATATAGAGTTTGCCACGCCCCTAATGCTTGATCGCCCATTTTTAACAAAAATATTGATATTGAACCTTTAGATATTCGTACAAAATTTGAGCAGTCTAACTGTTATTTTTCTTCATATGGGAGGTGCCACGACCGCTTTTGCTGAACTCCCTATTTTTGTCCAGAATATTTATATTTAAACTAAAGTTACTCGTACAAAAATTGGGTACTCTAGCTGTATTTTCTTATTTACTTTATACGGGAGGTGCCACACCCAATATTGCTAGTTAGCCCATTTTTGTCCAAAATATTTATATTAAAACTGTAGTTACTTGTACAAAATTTGAGGTATCTTGCTGATATAGTTTTTCCAATATACCCATTTTGTTATTATCTTACAATAGTAGGTAATGTAGTATATGTGGGAGTGGCACCTCGCTCATTTGAAATATCAACATAAAAAGTAGCCTATAACTCCTTCCAGATATACAGGAAGATACTGTGAAAATTTCAAGAAAATCGGTTCAGCCGTTTAATCGTCTATAAACTTCGAACATACAAACAAACACACCTTCATTTTTATATATAAGAGAAAGAAGATACGTTCAAATGTCAAAAACCGGTTTTCATAACAACAAAAAATAAAATAAAAACACCAATAGCATCATAGGACAAAAAGGTCAGTATCACGCGATTGTGGTATAAACTTCAAAACACCAACAAAAATAAAAAATACATAAAGGGCAACGGTAAACGAGAAAAAAACCACTTGCAAAAAGAACATAAACTGAGAACAAAATTCCACAAGACAACAAAAACAAAAAGAATTAGACATTGAAACGAAACACTGCAGAAACAGAAAGCATTACAATACTTCAACTTAACATAATTATCAACTATACACAAAAGAACAAAACTCTACACATTACAACGGGATTAAAAGAAAGCATAAAAAAAGAGAACAAAAGATAACAACAAAACTTCAGTGTTTCAAGTGATTATCGTTTCGCAGGTTTCGATTGCAGTACGCCTACTCAAGCGACTGAAAAAATTTTTGCGTTCAATTACATGAAGTCAGTCGGCACGACCACATCAATGTTTGTTGCTGTGTCCAAATCTACTCGAAGCCTTTCGAAAATAAAATGAAATTTAGATTTAAGTTGTCCATTCAGACACTCAATTTTGCTCCTGGTTGCGATATGACATTTGGTGTATCTGCAACAAATTAAATGAGATGTAAAGAAGACTTAAACAATTAAATAACCCACCTTTCTTCCTTGGGCGTTGAAGTGTTTCTAAATGGAGTAAATAAAATGGTTGATAAAGGATACCCTCCGTCTCCTAATAGTACACTTTTGTTCTGTTCCAATTTTGTTTTTAATTGGCATTCAGACCAAATTCGTGCTTTTTGCAGTCAGCATCGTATAAAAAATATTTAAATATATTTATACATATCGCAGGCTTAATATTTACAACTGAAAATATTGTCGACTTACCTGCACATTTAACGAGTAATACCCTTTTCTATTTATATAATGCCCTGCCATTTCGTGACCAACTTTGTTTGCCGGACACTTTATCCGTACGTGAGTGCAGTCAATAGCTCCTATAACATTTTGGAAATGTGCAATCTGGAAAAATCCTTTTTGATCTCTGCGATTTCGGAGGATTTTGGAAATTGAATAAAATGAGGAAGCAATAACGCAATTTGTTTTGAAAATTTTTTTATTATTCTTCCGACAGTCTGTTGAGACATCGCGTGACGATCAGCTGCAACAAACAATTTCCATATTGAAGTAAGTAGACGATATATATTTATATTCTGTTACAGCTTTCGGCCATTGTACTTACCAATATCACTGTGATGAGCATTTCTTCCCAGAAACCGCAACGCGGTTAAAACTTGCAAGTCTTTGCTAATAGGTAAACTTCTGTGGTTCTTTGATCCATTAACATCCAATAAACTTATTAAAAAGTGCATTGCTACTTTATCAAGCCTATAGCCCGAAAAAAACTCATCATCATCCAGCTGAAATGGGCAAAACCTTTCCTTATACAACTTAGGCTTTCTTCCTTCACACAAATCTTCAATAATACCAAAATCATTTTCAATGTCTTCAATTGTACACATCTCTTCAATTATTATTCAACACCTTATTCACAATTTATAAAAACAAAAATTACACAATTCTTACAACTTTTGTTATTCGTTTGTTTTGATTTTGTAACTTTTGAAAATTGACAAACAGCTGATAGAGTTAAAGTGATGTTAACTTTATTAAAAACAACTTCAGCTTGTTTTAAGTATAAAACTGGCTTTAGTAGAAAAAGTAAGCTTTTTATTGTAGCTGAAAAGTAGACATTATATGTCATATGACATAAATGGTACTTAAAGTATACTTTTGTTGATGACTATGATTATGGCCCACTGAAATTTAATAAAAAAAAACTTTTTCCTAGGTCGGTCAGTCTTTGGTAAAGGTTGGGCGAATACCTGGCTTTACCACACTTCAAAATGTTATTGATCACTTAGGTGACCCCAAGTGGATGAAGGAAGACTATTGGAATGTCTGATAGAGCTGAGGCCTGAAGAAGCTGATGTTGGTAAGAGCTGGTGTTTGAAAATCTGGTGCTTAGAAGATCTGGTGCTTGGAAGATGACCCGAAGCGGATGAATGAAGGCTGTTGTCACTGATATTTAGTATGGTGCCGACCCATTTGTAGTATTCCAGTTACCAAATAAATTTAAATCGATCTCTGGTATGGGATCACGCCAATTATTGGAATGTAAAAATTCTGCAGCCGCTACTTCGTCTGGTTTAATGGGTGCAAAGATTTGATCATAGCCGGCATAGAAGGGATTTTTATTCGGGAACAAGTCTCTGATATCGGATAAGCAGGCTATTGTAAATTGTTTAGGTTTGCGTTAAATCACTTCACGATGGAATACTGATATCAATGATGTTGGATTTAACAATAGTGGACCATCGGGTAATTTGATATCACCTTGACGTATTGAACGTAAATATTCACGTGTGACACGCGACAAGAATCAAAATAAAGTTTTAAAATTGCTAAACTTTGTTTTTTTTTATATTTTTTTTTCTTTTTAATTAAATTAATTTTTACGCTTTGTAAAAAAAAAGGTGAAAAAGAGATTAGGCAATTTGCAATTTGTTTTAATTTGACTATTATTTAGATCAAAAATACATTTCCACTCGAAAACATTAAAATTAAAACATTTCTTTTTTAATACTGTGAACATGAAAATGAAAGAATGAATGAATGTGTTTTCTTCTGAAGATGCGGTTTGGAGTTTACAAGAGTACATATCTTAAAATTAAGCATAATAATAAACAGTAAATTAAATTTACCTGTTGTTGCTATCGTATTTTCTTTTGAAGTTAGTTGCTTAATTACACAAACTTTGTTGGGAATTTTGGCAGTAAAATACAACATTCAATATACAACAACAGTAACTAACCAGGGCGTTCTCTAACATTTCCAATTTTTATAACTTCATTGATTATTGGTAATTATGAAAATAATTTGTTGACTTGACTTCTCCACGTTGTTAGTGTATATTGTTTTTTTTAATTATGATTCAAAAATCGCTTTCATCCTCTTCGTCGTCATCAGAGTCTGTCTTCTTACTCTTTTTGGCTGTCTTTTTTTCCAGCCTAACAACGTTTTTTGCCACCCCCATTCGCTGTACTTCTACCATTTGCTTCAAATTCTTTGACAGCATCCTCATAATTTTCTTTAGCTTTGGCGGCTTTTGCATCCCATTCGGATTTGTCTTTCATGCCGCGCCATATACCACCACCCTTCTTGGCACTTTCTGTAACTTTAATGCCAGGGTGCTCGCGTTTAATACCTTCGCGGACAGAGTTAAGCCAAATCATGTAAGCGGAGAGAGGACGCTTTGGTTTATCTGTCATTTTCTTTTGGATTCATGTAAACTTTGAAGAAATGTAAAGAGTTGCCGGTAGAAGTTTATGATTTTTAACATACCAGTTCACAGGATTCTTCTATTTGAATAATATTTGGTAATTTCTTTAAAATTTGTTGATAATTTTGTTGAATTAACACCAAACATTAAAAATAACACCAACAATTTGTTTCACTTCGAAAGTACTCTACTGACTGTCGTTAGAATCTATATTTGATACCGCTGAATATATCTTACCAGAGCGCGTTGCCCTCATAGAAAAAGCAACTGTACAATCCCTCTGGGTAGGGTTGCCAGATTCCGATTCGCAAAAAGCTGGACAAAACAAAAAAAAGCTGGACATAAAAAAATACTGAGAAAATGTTAATTTTGGTTTTGTGTAAATAATTTTTATTAAAATATCCATTGTTACCAACATATATACAAATGTTATATTATTTAAAAATATTATTTTTTTTTTTAACATTTATTATTAAAATTTTAACACTTAACCTAAAGTTATCACACAATTTACAGAGTTTTGTAATAATCTTATACACTCATACATACATACATATTTATGTCATATATACTCGTGTAAATATGTGTTATTATATAATGAAATATGTGAATTGGACTTCTTTAATAAAGGCCAGAAATTAGTGGGTTACTAGACATTCTACAAGAAACTTTGAAGCGTTCTGTTAAAAAATTTATTTTTTCGTTGAGTAATTTTATATTATTTTCTTCGTGGAGATCTTTGGTGGAGAAATGCCATGGTAAATTAAGCATCATCTTTAATAGCTTATTTTGACAGATTTGGATTTTTTAATGTGGGATTTTGCGCAAACACCCCAGACTGGACAAGCATATAAAATAATAGATTGAAAAATTACTTTAGCCAGTATTATTTTATTATCACGACTTAAAAATGATTTACGCCCTATTAGGGGATATAATTGCCTTTGCTAAGTTGAATTTATCAATCTGTTTTTTGATATGTAGATCAAATAATAGTTTTTTATCTAGTAAAACACCTAAATATTTGACATTATCACTCCATTGTACATTGGTGCCATTGACTTGAAGTTGAGTTGGTGGATAAAAGGATAAATTTCTTCTACGGGTAAAGAATATTGCATTGGTCTTGCATTCATTAATTTTAATTTTCCATATGTGAAAATAAGCAACAAGTTGGTCTAAAGCTAGTTGTAAATCTATAACAATATTTTGACCACACAGGTGTGATACATATAAACATGTGTCGTCAGCATATGCTGCACATTCTACTCCTCTAGGTTGCGGCATATCGGAACAGTACAAATTATAGAGCAATGGTCCTAGAACCGAGCCCTGTGGAACTCCAGCTGGAATTTCAACTAAATCGGAACATATATCATTTAAACTTACACAATAAAATCTGTTTTTCAAGAAAGACTCAATGATTTTAATAATGTAAAGTGGAAAACTGTTTTGAATCATTTTATATATTAGGCCGTTATACCACACGGAGTCAAAAGCTTTCTCAATGTCCAAAGTAACCAATGCAGTTGAGTTTCCTTTTATAAACTCGGAATTAACGTGATTACATATACGTTTAATTTGATGAACTGTACCGTGAAAAGGGGTGAAACCAAACTGTGTTAGTGGTAATATTTTGTTGAGATCCATGAACTGAGTGAGTTTTATTTTAATCATTTTTTCTAATATTTTACTGAGACTGCTGTGAAGACTTATTGGACGATAACTCTGTACTGAATTGGAAAGTTTATTGGGGTTTAAAATGGGTATAACTTTTGCCGTTTTCCATCCTTGTGGAAAATATTGTAGTTTTAGACAACAATTAATAATAAAGCATAAGTATGTAACGGCGGATATAGGTAATTGCTTAAGCATAGTGCTTTTAACACCATCTAAACCTGATGCTTTCCTAATTTTTAAATCTTTTATAATTGTGACAATTTCATTATTATTAACGTATTCATGTGAATCTGTGTTAAGTTGGGAGAATCGTTCGTTTACAGTATCAATTAGAGAAGTGTGGGACTGATTATTTAAATTTTCAGATTTTGTAAGAAATTATTCGCAAGTTGATTCACTTTTTCTTCGTCTGTGTAGTAAGTTGTAGAGTTTTCTTTCAAAGGTGGCATAAATATTCGCTTCTTTCTTAAACACTTTGCTATTTTCCAAAACGGTTTTGAAGCTTTATCTAAATTTTGAATTTTAGCATTCCACGTTTTATTTCTAAATTTTGAAATTTCACAACGAATCATTCTATTATAGTTGTTCATAGCTTCAAAATCAGGATCATTTCGATACCTTAGCCAATTACGCCGATAAAAGTTACGATAACTTAATAACTGTTTAATATCAGGGGGTAATTCATGTTTTCTTGAATCATTATTTAATTTAGGAGTTGCAATTTCAATAGCATTGATCATGTTTTTTGTAAAATACTCTACGCTTACATCAATAACGTCCTTCCTTGTCACAGCATGTACATCACAAGGTAAATGGGAAATCAAATTGTCTAACAAATGCCTATAGAGATTCCAATTGGTCTTATTGTAGTTATAAGCTAATTGCCCTGAACGTAAGGAATTTATATTTAACTTAAATAACACAGGGAGGTGGTCCGAAATAAGGTCGTTAATTGTTGTGGGGTGGGTTATGCAATGTGGAATATTTGAGACAATCAAGTCTATAACAGAAGGTATTTGGTTTCTATTTGTGGGAATATACGTTGGCGAGCCCGAGTGTAAAATTGTATACGGTAGAATAGACACAGTATCATAGAGAATATTTCCCCAAGCATTTGCACGATTACAATTCCAAAATCTGTGTCTACTATTTAGGTCTCCACAAACGATAACATTACTATCAACTCTAAGGAGTTTTCTAATATCTTTTCTAAATAAACCTTTATTTTTCGAATTTGCAATAAGCCCAGGGGAATATACGCAAATAAATTTATCTTGCTATTATTAGAAGTCGTTATACAAATTCCAACATTTTCAATGTGATTAGTTTCGACAAAAACTGGCTTAAAATTACCTATTTCTTTTTTAATAAGAACTGCAACCCCTCCACCAACACGATCTAATCGATCACGTCGAATGCAATAGTATCCCATCTGAGGTATATTAACAGAACTTGTCAACCAAGTTTCTGATAAAAAGCATAAGTCTACATTATTATCATTTAGAAAATTGTAAAGTTCTAAATATTTATTTTTAATACTTCTACAGTTCCAGAAAATAATATTTAATTGTTGAATCATTTTAAATAATTATTTACTATACAAATATTTAACAGCTAATTGTGTGATAACATGAAATTGTTCTTCTTTAGAATTACATATTTTTAATTTATTTAAAACATCTAGTGTGAGTTGACTTATCTCTTCAGCAGTAAAGAGTTCATTTGAATTTTGAGTATTGCTTCTAGTAAAATTATTATTTTGAGAGGCTGGCCACACATTCGTGTTCAGCAGCACAGCCACGATCAAACTAGATTGATCAATCTGCCATTTTTGTGATTGTATTGGTAAGACTGTACTCTCACGTACACAAAACTGTCCTCACACGTACAGGCTGAGAACAGATTGAAGAATATCAAAATACTTTTGATTTTCGCTACCTGCTCCGCAGAAATTGGAAGCAAATTTGATGTGTGTGCGGGCAATTACTTCAAATTTCATTTTTCTGCAGATTTCGTAGGAGAAACATCACCATCTGGTTCGCGGATGTTTTGAAAATGTGTAGCAGAAAATGATAATAAAAAGTGGATGTTTTGTTTTTCTATATGTATTTTTGTATTTATTTATGATTCGTTATGATTGTTCCTTTATTTGTACTAACTTTGTTTTGTAAAAAAAATAATAAAAATTATTTTATTTATAAAATTAAGTCCATTAATAATTTGTTTTAATTGCTTTTATATTATATTTTAAAATCTTGTTTATTCTTCCATAAGTCTCTGTAACAATGCGACTAATTGCTCGTTCCGAAATAGCGCTGACAAATTTTAAATCAGAAAAGAAATTGCCTGTAGCAAGAAAACGCAATGTTATAGATAGACGTTGATTCGGAGAGATGGCGTCACACATTTGAGTATCTTGTTTTTGAATTTTCGGGCCAACCAAATTTGGAAGTTCCTCATATGAGCCTTCATCCATCCGTAAAAAGTTTTGAAAATCATTTGGAGGACTCAATTTGAGTTCATTGAGAACATTTTGGTGCGTAAATGCATCCCTTTTCTTCAACCACTCTTTCATCCAAAGACCCTTCGCAGTTTCCTTTTTTTGTTTTTTTAATTGCCTGCGCCAGGGCAATGACTATGAAACAATCATTTGTCATATTAAAAGAAAAAACTAAAAAACAAACAAAAACAAAACAATATCCCAACCAAAAGCCCATATGTTCTTTCAGAAAACCTAAAAAAAAATGTTTGCAAAATAAAGAAAACCATAAAACAATTTTTTCCGATGAAAACCATGTGATGTTGTCTTGTCCACGACATTGTTAAAATGAAATTTGAAGGCTGAAATTTGATGTGTTGCTGTGCTGAGTCAAACAAATATTACCAACACATATGCAAAATTTGAACACCAGAATTTGAACGTGGCCGAGGCACTTTCATTTCTCGTCTACTGCTTGTTTTAGGTAAATTTGGGAAAGAGTTCTTATTAAATATTGTCGCAGGACCGTTATTATTAGTAAATATTCTACTATTTGATTGACGATTATTTTTTCGTTGAATATTTTCTCTTAGATTTAAATACGATTCTCTTACTGGACAATTGAGATCTGTTGCAGCGTGAGTGTCATTGCAGTTTGCACATTTAAGCTTATCTCTGTTGGTACAATCTGTTGTTTTATGTCTGCCAGAACAAAGAGCACATTTAGTTTTAATCGAACAGCCTTTTTCTCCATGGCCAAACATTTGGCAATTATAACACTGAACCGGTTTATTTTTAATTCTTCTTTGATAATCCCATTTTATTACCATATGGAAGAGAGTTTTTAGATTTTGTTTTAATTCGTTTAATTTCACCGAGCCGTTTTCGAAGTATACAAAGAGTATCAGTATAAGTATATAAAGAGTAACAACGTACTCATTGTATTTTTTTTCTATTTTTTTAACATCTGTACATTTATTATTTTTTTAAAATTATTTCTTGCTTTACTTCTTCGACAGCTTTGTTGTCTAAGCCGTACAGAACAAATTTGAATGGTCTATCATATTTTGATTCGTGTATAAAAAACTGACAGTTATGTTCTTTTAATATAGTAATAATTACATTAAATGTTTGTTTTGTTTCACAAAAAATTTGTATACCAATTGATATTTTTTTAATATAATATTTGGTCATACCAGAGTTTTTAAACATTTTATGAAACTGATCACTATTATGTGAAAGCACTTTAATAGGTGAAATAAATTCTTTAATTTTTTGAACATGCGCCGGAGTGTCTATGTTTTCAGCATTATCGTCAGTGTTCAATGCTTGTAAAGGAGTCCAATAATTATATCGGCTCATTTTTAAGCCTGACGCATTAACCGTGGACTTCAAGTCCTCCGGTTTGTCACCAGACCGCCTTTTAGAAATTTTTGACCATTTTAATAATTATTAGCAAAAGATATTTATCACACAGCACACATAACGACACGTCAGTCACAGTCAACAATCGTGAGAGAACTGATTAAAAATATTACAATTAAATAAATTCATTGCATTCTTTAAAATTTATTTAACTAAACTTAAATTTTTTCGGTCACATGCATATTTACATATGCATTATTGTAGGGTACTAAAACATTTCTATTTAGCTGGACAAATTAAATTTTAGCTTGAAACTGAGCAAGCATCAAAAAAGCTGGACAATCCAGTCAAGTCCAGTCGGGATGGCAACCCTACCTCTGGGTCTTATGCGCACTCACAAATAAAAGAAATATTTTAATTTTTTATTTATTTATTATAATTTACATAGCACAACAAGATACTAAATCTTATAAGTGACAGTGCTATGTTTATAGTCAATAAGATATAAAAAATTAACATTAATTTAATATAAAAAATTAGGAAAAATACAATTCAATTTTGTAAATATTATACTTAAATATAAAGAAAAATATAATACATAGGAATTTAAAAAATTAAAAGAAATAAATAAAAGAGTTGAAAGACAATATAATATAGATATTGATCTTAAGATCTAAACCTAAAAATAAAATCACAAAATTTATAAATATGAGTTTAAAACTTTAATTATGAAAATAATTTGAATAACTCCTTTTTGAACGCGTTTGCATTGCCCAGATTCTGGATGTTATTTGGTAGGGAATTCCAAAGACTAATGGTGTGTATAAAAAACTGTCGCTGAAACAGAAGAGTCCTGAATCGTTGCTGAATAATCTTCATACCCCGGTGGGATCTAGCAAACTTAATTCGAAAAAATGAATATTCCGGCTGTTCCGTGTAAAAAATCTTATGAAGTAGAAGGAGGAATTTAAGTTTCAAGAGATTTATACTAAGAATCTGGTAAAAAAATTTTAAATATTTAAGGCATTGGTTGAAAATCAAACAGGATTAAAAATTAAAAAATTAAGAACAGATAATGGCCGAGAGTATGTTAATCGGGAATTTAATGATTTTTTGAATACACACGGAATACAGAGACAATTAACGATTTGCTATACACCGCAACAAAACGGAGTGTCGGAACGATTCAATCGCTCGTTAATGGAAATGGCCCGGTTCATGCTTGTGAAATCGAATTTAAGTGATTTTTTATGGGATGAAGCGGTAGCCACAGCAGCATATATAAGAAATCGGTGTTCATCAAAATCCATATATGATATAACTCCATACGAAAAATGGTACGGTAAAAAGGCCTCGGTAGAACATTTTCGTGTATTCGGCTGCGCGGCGGTGGCACTAAACAAACAACAAAGAAATAAATTGAAAGCCAAAGATAAAATGTATTACATATATGGTCGGTTACTCATTTTCGTCTAGGGTTTCTTTTCCCTTCCTGGTCTTCCTCTGAAGAAGATTACAGCATATTATCCAAAGTTACTGTCCCATTTACCCAAGGAGGATTTATACGACTCCGAATTATTACAATTCCAAGGGTCCAGTACTACCAAAACACTTGGAATAAAATGGAATGCACTCTCAGATGCATTCACTTACTCATTTTCCCCTGTACATCAATCTGAAAGAATAACCAAACATCAAGTTCTCTCATCAAAGCAAAGCTCTTCGATGCTGCTGAATGGTTATCACTCATTGCTATTAGAGCTAAAATCCTCATGCAACGGCTTTGGTTAGAAGGATTGGAATGGTATGAAGATTTCTCACCCGAATCACTTGAATTGTGGGATGATTTCGTCTCGGATCTCTCGCAAACGGAAACAATTGCAATCCCGAGATGGCTTCAATACACTCCATTCGACTCAGTTTAAATTCACGGATTTTGCGACGCATCGAAATCAGCATACTGTGCTACTGTATATATTCGATGTCAGACAAATACACACAATGTTTTCTCAAATCTGTTAATGGTACAAGATAAGGTAGCTCCTATGCAAACAGTCTGCTTGCCGCGTTTGGAACTAAACGGAGCTGTATTACTGGCGAATCTGATTGAATATGTTCGAAAGTCCCTAAATTTCGGTAGAACAGAAGCAAATAATTCCCAATGGTGGTATGGGCCCTCATGGTTGAGCGGGCCCGAAACTGAATGGGCAAAACGATATCCATTGAAAGTTCCGGAAGTACCTGACAAAATCCATACACTGCACGCAGAGGTTAAAGATGAGGACATTCTCTACAGATTCTCATCATACAACAGGGCGTTGCGTGTGCTAGGTTAAGTCTTCAGATTTATTAACAGGGTCAAACGGAAATTTGAACCTGGTATTTCTCCCACTACTCACGTGGAATTGACATATATGGAATTGCGCACTGTGAAAACTCGACTCATTAATTTGGCTTAAATGGCATTTTATCACGAGGAATACGAATGCATACAAAGTTCGAAGCCCATTACGAAGAAAAGTTCGCTGAATACTATGAACCCATTTCTGGATTCATTAATCTCTTTCGTATAGTGAACGTTACCCCAGTATTCTACCAGGCAACTCTCGTTTTTGCCAATTGTATTTCACGCATTTGCACGAATTCCTTTGCCACGCTGAATGTAGCCAAATGTGTCGTATGGCACAAACTGAATTTTAAATATTCAGAATCAAACCCTGAGTAAGAAAGGTAATACGAAATTGCAAAACTTGTATCATCCACAGGCAACGGCCATGTTTTCAGATAATGGCTCCCTTACCCCCGGAAAGATGTATTTTATCTCTTCCCTTCCATTCGAAACAAAAGCATCTCCATTGAGAAAGTCTCCCATGATCAAGAGCTATGTAATAGTGTTTTCACACCGAGTGGTTTTAACGCAAAAGTTGGTTTTAACGTTAAAATCAAAAACCAATTCAAAAAAGGTTTTAAGTTGATTTTATGAAATACAACCTTGTTTTATGTACTAAATCAGAGCTACCAGCTCTGAAATGGTAAAAACAGCTGATAAAAATTAAATAAAAACAAAATAAAAACAAATCAAATGTAAAAATATAGAAAGCCGGTTGAATAAAAATGTAAAATTTCAAATAATGAATGCTACAACAATAATAAATAACAATATTTTAACAATAATATTAATAATATTAATATTACTTCTTAATTTTTCATATTTTTTGTTTTTTCTTAAACAAAAACATTTCTGTTCCGTCATGAATGTATGAAAGTTAAAACCTGATTTAAGAAAATTTGCAGTGTGAACGCAAAATCAGCTGATTATGGTTTTAATGCTAAAATCAGGTTTTAACTTTTGGTGTGAAAACACTATAAGTGTTTTCGTTTGTTTCAGCACGAAGGTCATACACTTAGAGCTTTGCTCAGACTTATCCTCGGCAGCGTTTGAGGCGGCATTTGCTAGCTTCGTTGGGAGGCGGGGGCTCCCCCAAAGGGTAGTTACCGATAATGGAAAAAACTTTTTGGGTGCCAGCAGAATTCTCGAGCGCGAATTCACTAAATTTGTGAATACTGTCGTTAATGATATTGCCCGAAAGTATGTCACTCATGGCTTTGAGTGGGAATTCATACCACCACACGCTCCCCACGGAAAGCGTAAAAGGTTTCAAGTTTCATTTGAAACGAATTGTTGGCGCACAAAGACTGAAGTTTGAGGAGTTCTCCACATTTTTGGCCTGAATTGAAGGTACTCTCAACTCTCGCCCAATCTCTGCTTTATCAGAGGATCATGGAGATATAACTGTGCTCACTCCTGGACATTTTCTGAGAGGTGCTCCGATTATGGCTTTCCCTGAACAAGACCATCAGAACATGTCCCTTATGAATAGATGGGAAAAACTAAAGGTTTTACACCATCAATTCTCTATCAGGTGTAAGGAAGATTACCTCAAGTCACTACACAAAAGTTATAAATGGAAAAGTCAGGTTCCTAATATAAAAGTCGGATAGACGATTTACAACCACCTTGTGAATGGCGATTATGAAGAACTGAGGGAACTTATCCTGGTACTGATGGAAATACGCGTACTGCTGATGTGCGCACAGCGTCTGGAATAATCACCCGTACTATTGTCAAATTATGCTTTCTACCCTTCATGGACGACGAAGGTCGTGACTAACGAAAGTTTTTTTGACTCATCTTCAATTTCTTATATCTTCTCCTAATTCTCTAGCCTGTATTGTCTAATAAAACTTGCTCTTTCCCATGTCACAGCTAAACTTATTCCAAATTACATTGCATTTCTCTAGAACTATCCTAATAACAAATGTTTCCCAACATTAGGAATAGCCGAAGCCGATCCACTATCCGCTCAAGGTTAGATCAACGCATACGGCGTGTAGATGACCATCTATATCGATGTGTGCTTTGCGAAAACTTTCACTCCTTGTGATTATGTAAAAGGTTCCTCCGAATGACGGTTAAGAAGAGGGAAGACATTGTGGAGAGGCATCGTTATTACGTAAATTGCCTTGCCAAGAGCCACGATCTAAGAGGGTGCACATCAATGAATACGTGCATTAAATACGATAAGTTTCATCATACGCTGTTACATCCAAAACCCAACAAGCCCAGGAAGCTTAGAAGTCCCAAGGAAAAAATAACATCAACAACAGGAAATTTGTCTACAACGCCTAATGCGAAAATACTTGTGGAAGCTATACATACGTTCCCTTGCTCATGTGCTTTGTGCCAACACTAATAACTCAGTTGACTAACGTCAAGGCCGGCGCCATGTACAAATAAGAATTTGTACTTAATTTTAAACCTGAATTAAATTGAATTTTGAACTGAAGTTACTTATTTAAACTATTATTATTATTATTGAAATTTATTGTGAATCAGTTGAATTAAATTTATTGGAATAGAATTACTGTTTTAAATGGATTTAACATTATCTAACACTTAACCATTCCAACATTCCAAACTTATCTTTATCCTTTTTATATATGTAATTTATCCTTTGGATAATTTCTTAATTTTCTTGAAATCAAATTTGTACATTTAAAATCACTTATTGTCACAACGCTCAACTGATCAATCTTGATTATAAATAAAATTATTATAATCGCAATCTGTGAAATAAAATGATCTCGTTTTGTGCTCTCATCTCATCTCTCAAAAGGTAAGTTACTCTAACCAACCTTAAAACGAAATAAATAATAATATTTCTTTCTCCTTTCTCTTTTCTTTAAACCTAAAACCCTAATTATAATTACATTTGAATAATAATAAAAACAACTTCTCCCAATTGTTTTAATCCCTACATTCCAATCTTTTGAAAGAGAATTTGTTTTAAAAATAATACCAATTATTTCATAGGGTTCTCCATTTCGTGGTTTCAAAAGTAAACGTAAATAAAACACATATAAAATATTTCTTTTTTATTGTAAAGTTTGAACGTTGGCATTATGTGTGAAACATTATATCATTTAAATGACCTCCACGGGAAGTGTTGCAAGCATTGATTCTTTTGATGTAATTTTCGACCACTTTTTGACACATATTGGGCGGTATCACGACCAGTAAGGTCCAATCACACCTTCGGACCAAAGAGCGCACCAAACACTGACTTTTTCTGGATGTAATGGCCTCTCTTCAATTACTTGAGGATTCTCAGAAGCCCAAATAGGACAATTTTGTTTATTAACATATCCACCGAGTGTGAAATATGCTTCATAGCTGAAGATAATTTTGTTCGAAAAATTGCCGTCCACCGCCAA
Organism: Sarcophaga rosellei; assembly: GCA_930367235.1. Taxonomy (NCBI): domain Eukaryota; kingdom Metazoa; phylum Arthropoda; class Insecta; order Diptera; family Sarcophagidae; genus Sarcophaga; species Sarcophaga rosellei. The sequence goes on along the minus strand of OV884022.1, from coordinate 2,846,461 downwards.
TCACCATTTTTGTGGTAGGTTTTGATAATTTGTATGCGTTGTGTGATAGTAAAGCGATCCATTTTCGTCAATGTCAGACTTTCAACTGAAAGGAAAAAATTGGTTTCACAACTTAGTTTGACAGATGTCGAATTCCAGTAACCACGAAATGGATAGCCCTATATGACCCAGAAAACCGTACTGTAGTCGAGCGTCGTGATATAATTTTCGCTTAAAATTCGTTCAAAAATCGATACGTTACAAATTCAACATTGAATATGGAAAACGTTGAATCGGAAAATAGAATTGAACAAACTATAATTAATCAAGAGAACAAAAAGAAATCAGTTAAAAGAAATGCTGTTGGTGAAAGAAATGCAGACAATTCTATGTCTACAGAAAATAGTTCAACTTCGTTGAGGGTGGGACTTGGTAGACCCAGAATTTTAAGAACCAAAAGGGCAGGTCTTTCTACAAAACAATTTAATGTACTAAGCACAGCGGTAGAGATAGACGACGTTGTCATTCCGTAAAGTTATTTGGATATTAGAGGCAATAAATATGAAAGCAATTGGTATGGTGCAGTATAAAGCGAATATGATTCATTACTCAAAAACAATATGTGGTCTTTAGTCGACTTACCTCCGGGATAAAAACCGATTGGATGCAAATGAGTTTTTGCGTTGAAAAAGAATGTGTATGGTTGCTAAAGGTTTTAGACAGAAGTCTTCACCAATTGTAAGATATGCAACAATAACAATGGTAATTGCCATAGCAGCGAAATACAGAATGCATTTACATCAACCGGACGTTACAACAGCCTACCTCAACTGCGACTTACAAGAGGAGTGTTACATAAGGCAACCTGAAGGATTTATCGATCCAGAATATCCAAACAATGTTCTCAAATTGAACAAGGCTCTTTACGGTTTAAAGCAGTCCGGCAGAGAGTGGAACTCCAAATTAGACTCGGTCCTGAAAAGTTTTGGTTTGATCCAACGTAAAAATGAGCCATGCTTATATAAAAAGAACGACAATAAAAATACTGTGCTGGTAGCTGTCTACGTTGACGATTTAATCATAGCGTGTTCATCAAAGGCGGAACTTAATAATATCAAGCAGAAATTAGCTATTAGAGTTTGATTTAGTAGATAAAGGTCCAATTAAATTGTTTCTGGGCATAGAAGTCGAACGTCAGGGTGAAACTGGTGACATTAGTCTAGGACACAGGAAATATATTGAAAACTTATTAAATGCCTATGGCATGGAAAATTGTCGTCAGCGTTCCACAACGCTTGATGCGGGATATCAGGTAATTAAAGATGATACTAAAACTAAAGTTAATTCAACAGCCTACACGTCCGGACATTATGCATTCAACTGTAAAGCTCGCGCAATGGAATGTTGGTTTCGTTGTTATGCTAGCTGGAGGAGCCATATCATGGGAATCTAAAAAGCAAACGACAGTAGCGCTTAGTTCAACTGATGCAGAATATATGGCATCATCAAGTGCAGTAAAAGAAGCAGTATATTTAAGAAATTTGATGTCTAAAATTGGTTTTTTCAACGAAAGTAAATCTATTATTCCTAAAACCGATAACTTAAGTTCCCAACAATTGGCAAAAGACCAAGTCTATCACGTTCGTGCCAAACATATAGACATCCGGTATCATCACATCAGAGATATGATTAAGAGCAAAATATTAGTTTTAGAATATATTAATAGCGCAGAAAATATAGCTGATGTATTGACAAATAATTTACCAAAGGAAAAATATATAAAATTTGTTAATAATCTTGGAATATTTTAGTCAAGAGAATATGAAACTGTATTTATATATTTAAAAAAATATGTATATACATATTTATATGTATATATATATATAGTTTACACATACACATATGTATAGTTTACACATTTCTTAAATATTAATTATTAATCGTAGCAATAATTAATTAAATGAATTATAGATACATGATATTCGGTTTGAAGAGGAGTCTTGAATAATACAAGTTTGACTTTTGTAACAAAGCAAACCAAATGTCATACAATCTGTTTTATATATTTTTCATTCATATTTTTTTTTTGTTTCCATGGCATACGTTTAGTTTTTCACAGCCAACTAATATTTTTTTTGAATAAAACAAAATCATTTTTTTCCTTTTTCTTTAATATAAATATTTTAGTACAATAAAGAATTTCTCAATAATAAGACGTGTGTCGTTTTATTTGAATTTTTTATGTGCTCTGCTAACAACACCAAATTTTAAAAATAACACCAACAATTTGTTTCACTTCGATAGTATTCTACTCACTGTCGTTGGAATCTATATTTGATAGAAAAAACAAAAAACGTAAACTCTAAACTTACACGAGCTTAAATTGGAGAAGATACAAAATATCCCCAAATTAGGATATACATACATACTTCTCCTTAAAAGAAAAGCAAAAGAAAACTGTTCAAAAAAACAAAACAAAAATTCATTAAAAGCAGTCAATAGAAAGGTAAGTACGAAGGTAAGTAATGTCAAATCCATCTCCAATCTCCAAATAATAATGTATAACAATATTCTTTTCAGGTTTTCACGTGTATCTGCCAATTTTTGTACTTATAGGATTCAAACTTCATCACTATTACCAGGACTTTGCAGAAGTGCTAACAAATTCGGTTCATACTCAAAACTCCAAAATGAATCTGGCCTACTTTACTACCAACTTCATGGACTTGGACTACTACTTCTTGGTGACAAATTCTGCCCTGAAAAATGAAAAGATGGTTTATAGAAGAATAAAAATAAAAAGCAAAATAGATTGATAAATTTTATGTTGTGTTTGCCTGAAGCAATAACTATTGGATGTACCAATGGTCAGTCTCAAACACGAACACAAAATCTTGGATATTAACAATTACACCTAGCCGCAAATGCAGTTGGTGAGGGAAATTGGCCTGTAATTATCCTTATTTGTACCATCCATCCCAGGTTCTAAAATTGGAATAACCATAGCCCTTTTCCAGTTCTTGGGAAACTTTTGTTCCGACCATATTATATTAATTTAAATGCAAAAGGTATTTCCTAGCTTTCCCATCTAAATTTTTTAACATTTCATATCTAATATTATCAGGGCCGGGGAATGAGCCATGACAGGAGTTAAGAGCAAACTTAAGTTCCATTAAAGTGAAATTGTTATTATATAATTCATTATTGTTTATTGGATGGAGGAGACATATAGTCTAAATTTTTCCGAATAGTTTGAGGAAGATGAGTTTTGTGCAAAACTAAGTGCCAAACAGTTAGCAATATCATTATTATATGTTAAAAGGGTATAATTGTCCTCTAATGCTGCAATTTGGTGGTGGTTAGATTGTCCATTTGTCGATTTTATTTTCATATATTTTTTTTAGATTATTTGGCGATTTTTATTAAACAAATATTACTTATAACTTTATGAACTACATATGTGCTACATACAATAACTTTTATATGGAAGTGTTATTCCGCGTTAAAAATATTAATGGAAATGTTATTATAGAAAACACTGTAATATTTGCTTTAGAAAAATCGTTTTTAATACAAATTACGAACTGAAAGATAATATGTATAGCAAGAGAGTTGAGAAGCTGTCTGTAGAATTTTTAAACTCAAAAATTTGTTTTCTGAAATAAGGATTTTCGAGGCTATAGAAAAATAAATGTTTTTAATTAGTTGTTGTTGTTGTTTGTTGATTGTTGTTTTTTCTTTGTGTTGTTTTCAATTTCTTTGAGAAATGTAAAGTAGAAAGGCTTTTATGTTTTCTATTAAAGTTTTTCTTATTTTTCTTCATTATTTTCAAATGTTTTTTGTTTTTGCTTTTGTTTTTTGTTTGTTTAAGAGGCAAGTTATAGTGTATATAGAGTACATAATAACAATATTTTATAAAAGATGATGAATGTAGGCTAGAATTTATCCTGAAATATGAACAAATTATTGGTGGCTGCAACAGCTATAATATTCTCCTGCGGATGCCAAGCGGTATGTAATATTTTCTTATTGAAATCTAAACAATCAACACTAACTTCATCTTTTTTTCGTTTGCCGCCAGTGCAAACTTTACGTGGTTTTAGCACCGTTTTCGGTTAAATTACGAATTAATTTTTTTGTATTACGATCGAATACACGGAAAATGTTATTATAACTGCCCGTCATTATTGAGGTATCTTTGCCATTCCAACAACTCCAACACTCAAACTTATCAAAAATGCAATCATTCTCATACAGAGAACATAATTTAGCCCGTAGATATTCATGGACCGGATACGTTTCTATGGGTTTTGTTTCCATGTGTAAGTCCCATACTTTAATACTCAAATAATCTCTTGAGATCATATAGCCAACGGAATTACTCAATTTCACATCACTTATTAATGATCTCACTAAAGAAACTGCGATTTGTTGGATTTTCGGGCTCTTCGAATTGTTTACTGTGTCGATCGCACAGAGCCGATGAGCGCATATCACACAAGCCCTTTGAACTTGAGTACACAAAGACATTGCACTCGGATGGATGGAATTCAGGTGCTGTTATCACTTCGGTCAACTCTTCCATATTGGTCGGCTCAATGTCGACAATATTAAAACTTTGATCGGTCACTTCCAAATGCCACAGATTGATTCGTAAATCATCTGCCGATAAATAAGTCTCTTGATCTGAATTAACACTAATCGAATTAATGTGATAGGTATGGACATTGGCAAAAATGCGACGGGGTGATGCTTCGACCATTAGAGGGATTTGTTTAACAGAAGGAACTCGTAAGGCGGTGATATTTTGTGGATCCCTTGTTATGCCATTCTCCTCTTTGGTATTGTAGCCTTCGAAGGATTTGTCGCGTTCGCTGACTTTCCACAATTTTACCGTTTTATCATTGGTCGAGAGCAGGAAGTTTGCAGGATTTTTCTTCTTAACCATCGAATTTTATTGATTTTCTCTTCGATCTCTAACGATTTCAGGTAATCGAATTCGGGTTCATGCGATTGGAATGTCAAGCAACTTATTCGTCGAATTCGAATCGAAATACAGGGTAACAGGCAACTGCTCTCAACAGTTAATATTTCCATAAAGATAAAGCATTATAAACTAAATAAAAAAAAAAAACTTAAAATATTAGAAAAAATATATTTTTATAAAGACTGAGGATAGGATAGTTTTTCCTTTTGAAATTCATGTTTTCAAAAATGATTTTTGTTCATTCAATCATCCATAACAATAGGACACTAAACTCAACTTTGATATTAATGTCCTTAGTTATGTATTTTTTCTTCATTCTTTTATGCATATTTGAAAGAATTTTTTGATTTTCAAACTAAACTAATTACAACAATAAGATAAATTCATAATTTAGCTCACTGTTAAATTTTAAATGTAATTACTAAAATTATTTCTATTTCTGCTTTCCTATTACAGATAAAAGATGTTGTTGTTTTTCATTTTTTTGTTTTGTTAAGGACCTTTATGGGGTTTGTTTTTTAAGGTAATTTAAAGTATAAACATTTTAGAGGTTGTCTTTGTCTTAACACCGTCATTGTCGCCTTATTTATTTGGAGTTATTATCTTCCTTTCTGGACTGTGATGACGTAGCTGTTGTTTGATTGCTGCTATTTGCTGAAGAAGTTGTATGATGTTTTGTTCCATGTTGTTTAGGACGATGTTGGTGGTGGTGGTGATGAGAACGTCTGGCTGCAGATGTATTATAAGGATGTGGATGAACGCTTGGCGTAGATGCTGTACTATGACTGTGGAGTGTTGGTGTTGTGGCTAATGGCGAAGACGGTGGTGTTCGTAGAGGCCTACGTGGCGTAACTCCAGTTAAATGATGACTGCCGCCACTGTTAGTTACTGTATTCGTTGCATACGACATTGTTGATGATGATGGCCTTATAGATGACATGCTCAACGAGGAAGATCCAGCACTTAAATTATCCCTTGACGCAGATGATGACGACGGCGACATTTTGGTAGCCGAAGACGAAGTAGACGTACTCAATTTTGGAGATGAGCTATTATGATGCGAAGGATGTGAGGATGGTGGCTGTGCTGTTGATGGTATATTTGGTAATTGTCTGCGATGTTGCGAGGATGTTGATGTGGGTCTCTGAACATGAGGAATGGTTTCAACGACATCATCATCATCTATTTCTTCAATGGTCAGAGTTTGTGGTGGTGTAGCAGGTGCGGCACATATGGCTCTTCCGCCACCACGACCTGTTACACCATGAGCCTTTGTAGTAAATTCTCGATCAAAATATTCGGCTTCGTCTTCTTCCAAATTAATAAACTCTTGATGTTCCTCCAATTGTCCTGAACGCAAATCCTGCTCCTTTTCTATAATATGAGCTCGATCACCAATATGATGACCAATAGCCATTTTCTTAACACCATTTACAGAATCTTGTACGGTGCGACGTGTTTCACGAATGCCACCGGGCCCGGTTTTTGTGCTACTAGTGGCCTGGTAGATTTGTGGTCTGCCATCTGGACCCGAAGACATTGTGATGACAGAGCTGGATTTTGACGTTCCATTAGCGCATTTTGTTGAAAACCGCCATCGAAATTTGTCAACATATTAAAAGGATCAGGCATAAAACTCTTCATCAAACGCATTTGCATATTCATGGCGTTCATGTGATTTCCAAAAATGTCATCATCGAAATCACCCATTAGTGAACCAAATAGCGACATTTTTATTAAGTTTCTTTTGTTTTTCTAACTCTCTTTGCTGTTTAGAAACCCGTTTATAATGTGAATTCAGTTGTAAATCAAATTAATTTGCACAATATCTAGAAAATAATTTAAAATTCAATTTTATGGTATCTTTTCTTGCTTCTGGCTTTTCTGCGTTGTTAAAATAATTTGTATATATATTTCTGACTGCTACAGATTCAGTAGATGACCGGTTTGAGCCGAAGCGCCCTATCGACCGCAGCCCATCATTACTTTCCATGCGCCACGATCCAGAAATGACGGCACCATCTATGCCTTCTCTGTCAACAAGTTCGGGTTGCATATAATGCGAAGATGCCCTCTCCCGAAGAAAGTTGTGTAAGCAAACAGTTGCTTTTACAATATTTATGACAGTTTCTTTACTGGCAATTATAGGTTTTCTATAAATTCGAAAACGATTTGCCATTATGCCAAATGAGTTTTCCACTACTCGTCTGGCCCTGGATAGATTTCAATTGAAATTTTGTTCATGTGCTGGCATATTTCCGCTGCTACGTCCAGGGTAAGGGCGCATTATATTTTTCCTTAAGGGAAAAGCTTCATCAGCGAGAAACACATACGGGGCTGATATATTAGTGCCAGGTAAAGCCTTTGGATCAGGAAATTCCATACCCTCAGAATTCTCCAGAACAGCTTTTCCAAATTTGCAATTTTTAAAAATTCCGCCATCACTGTTGTGGCCCAAGGCTCCAATGTCAACTAATATAAATTTATAATCGGCATCTGCTACAGCCATTAAAACGATGCTGTGTGTGTGTTTATAGTTGAACGTTAGTGAATTGTGATGTGGAAATGCCTGTAAATAAACAGTTTATAAATATTGTAAAAAAAAAATGCTAATTGATAGTATGCAATACGTTCCCACGAGCTTTTCGATTGTTTTGGGAATACAAATTGAAATTTATTCCATATGAGTTCCGTTGTTTCCTTTATTTTCGATGTAGTGGATGCACCAATTCGGAAGCCATTGTAACCAATGGATTTCATTGAATCGTCACTAGCCAAGTATCTACGGAAACAAAGCTTATTATTAATTCTTCAATATTTTCTGCATCACTCACCTTAAGGTTAAAGACAATTTTTCTTGTCTTTAAACTGGGAACAGATACTTACTAGAGTTACACAACCGTAATGCGGAGAGCTTGCAGATGTCATCAAAGCTGTGCCGACCACTCACAGGAATTCAAAGGATCCCACCATGACAGCTCTAGATTTTTTGAGCTATCCCGAACATCACCTTACTCTACGTTTACGCTTCCACCATCCTATTGACTTGCCCGCTGTCTATAATTAATCACTCATTATTGATAAAACGAGCATTTTAAAAATTCATATAGAAAAATACAATTTATTAAATATAAAAAAATCTAAATCTATACTAAATTGAAAATCAAAAAACTTTTTAGCAAACAAAAAAAAAACAAAATGGCTTCTAGATTCAGGCAAATTGAGACAAAAAAATAAAAACTATTAGTATTGTATAGCTTCTACGGCGCCATTTTGTTTTTCTTGCCCGAACCGCCGAAATATTCTAACGCTTTTTTTTATGAAATATACACTTAATTTTTAAATGGCTTCTTTTTTTTCTCATTTATAGATCTATAGGACACTTAAAAAGACGTTAACCCCGATAATCCGAGCTCGTTTTATAAGGTTTGGACGCGTACCTTAATTTATGGGGCTATTATATGGATAAGAAAACCTATTTATATTCACAATACACCCAAACCTTTTTTTACACGGTACGCATCCAGTGGACACCGTGTAAAAAAAAAAACGCGTAAAAAAAGACAAATATTATGTATGTATGTAAGTGTATAAACTAACTGAAAAGATATACATAGGATTGATGCAGCAGCCTACATATGCCTATAAAATTGAATAACTTTATAAAAACGCAAGCGCATTCTCTTTTGTTGGGGTGGCTCAATATCAGTCTCGTCAGTAGAAATACTTATTACTTCTACGTCTTCAGAAGCTGCTTCTGGCGCTGGTTTATTTCTTTTAACAGCAAATTCTGTTATAGTGCGTTGTGATCCAAATTTGGAAATCTCTTTATAGAGCTCTCTGTATCTAATCATACATGTTTGCAGGTCTGATTGAAATTTCACAGCTCTTTCAATTATGTTATCACATGTCAAAAAAACCGTGTTATTTAAAATTCGCGTAAAAAAAAACCGTGTAAAAACAGGTTTGGGTGTATAAAAATATTAAATATATTTGGTAATTGTGGTTAATTACCAACGAAAACCAAGTTAATTTATTTAAACTAATATACAATTTTATTTAAATTTAAGGCAAAAAAGATAATGTAATTTAGTTTTAATTTAAGCGCAATTTTTATTCTGATCAAAGGCCGTCGATGTTGACTCGTTGGTGTCAGTAAGAAAAGAGAGAGAAGCATTTACAATGGCGATCCTTTCATAATACGTACTTTGTAATCGCTTACTTGGGCGACCACACCCAAACAGTATAGCCACATATACATAAATTTAATTAAAAAAAACTTTTTTATTCCTAGGTCGGTCAGTCTTTGGTCAAGGTCGGGCGAATGCCAGGTTTTACCACACTTCAAAATGTTGATGATCACTGAGGTAACCCCAAGCTATTGTAATGTCTCATAGAGCTGAGGTCTGACGATGCTGCTGTTGATAAGAGCTGGTATTTGAAAGATCTGATGCTTGGAAGATGACCCGAAGCGGATAAATGAAGGCAGTTGCCACTGATATTTAATATGGCTGACGACCCATTTGTAGTATTGCAATTACCAAATAAATTTAAATCGATCTCTGGTATGGGATCACGCCAATTATTAAAATGTAAAAATTCTACAGCCGCCACTTCGTCTGGTTTAATGGGTGGAAAGATTTGATTGTAGCCGGCATAGAAGGGATCTTTATTCGGGAACAAGTCTCTGATATCGGATAAGCAGGCTATTTTAAATTGTTCGGGTTTGCGTTTAATCACTTCACGATGGAATGCTGATATCAATGATGTTGGATTTAACAATAGTGGACCATCGGGTAATTTGACATCACCTTGACGTATTAAACATAAATATCCACGTGTGGCACGCGACAAGAATCAAAATAAAGTTTTAAACATTGCGTTTTTTTATATTTTTTTCTTCTTAATTAAATTAATTTTTTTATGCTTTGTCCAAAAAAAGGTGAAAAAGAGATTTGGCAACTTGCAATTTGTTCTAATTTGAATATTAATTAGATTAACATTACATTTCCATTCGAAAACATTAAAATTTAAACATTTCTTTTTTAATACTGTAAACATGAAAATGAAAGAATGAATGAATGTGTTTTCTTTTGAAGATGCGGTTTGGAGTTTACAAGAGTACATATCTTAAAATTAAGTATAATAATAAACAGTATATTAAATTTACCTGTTGTTGTTATCGTATTTTCTTTTCTTTTTCAATTTGGTTGCTTAATTACACAAACTTTGGTGGGAATTTTGTCTGTAAAATACAACATACAATATACAACAACAGTAACCAACCAGGGCGTTCTCTAACATTTCCTTTTTTATGTCTTCATTGATTATTGTTACAATAATTTATTGACTTGACTTGCTGCACGTTGTGAGTGGATATTGTTTTTTTAATTATGCTTCAAAATTTAATCGCTTTCATCCTCTTCGTCGTCATCAGAGCCTGCCTTCTTACTCTTTTTCGCTGTCTTTTTTCCAGCCTCACAACGTTTTTTGCCACTCCCATTCGCTGTACTGCAACCATTTGATTCATATTCTGTGGCAGCATCCTCATAATCTTCTTTAGCTTTGGCGGCTTTTGCCTCCCATTCGGATTTGTCTTTCATGTCGCGCCATATATCACCACCTTTCTTGGCAATTTCTGTAACTTTAAGCCAGATCATGTAAGCGGAGAGATGACGCTTTGGTTTATCTGTCATTTTCTTTTGAATTTATGTAATCTTTGAAGAAATGTAAAGTGTTGCCGGTAGAAGTTTATGATTTTAATCTACAATTCCACAGGATTCTTTCATTTATTCTACACATTTACTTGTTCCCGATATCTTCTCAGTAGGTGTCATCATTGAAGTCTTCCAATTTTCCGGGAAAATACCCGTTTTCATAGACTCATTTATAATTTTCAGTATTCTATCACCAATTTGATTCCAATTATCTAATATTTACGTTGTTGTAATCCGGTTTCTTTTATACCTTTTCTTTGCAAGTTGTTTTTAGTTCGTAATTTGATATTGTACGGAATTTGAATCTAGAATTTATCACATCCCGTTGATTAATTTATCCTACATATTCTATTTTATCTTTAATTTCCTTAATACTATGTACAAAATATTCATTAAAATTGTTTGCTATTTCGGCATTTGTTTTATACTCTACATTATTAAATATCACAGTTTTTATCACATTTCGGTTACTTTTTAGCACTAGATCTTTAATATTATTTCACATTTGTTTTTGATCATTAGAATTGCTTATTGTTTTATTAATATAATTATTTTTTTCTTGATCAAGTTTTTTCTTATATAAATTTCTTGTTCTTTTATACTCATTCCATGCTGCATAATTATTTTTGCTTTTAGCGATATTATATTTTATTATTTTTTCTCTTTTTAAGACTTCCAGCTGCCTATTGAACCACTTATTCTTTATACTTTTCTCGTATATTGTTCTATTTACCGATAGTTTTTCGATCGTTTTTTCAAAAGCCTCATCAAGTAAATTTACATTGTAATTTAAATCCAGTCTCTCTTCACTTCCCAGTATATTGCTTATTTCATTTTCGTGCTATTAACATTTTTGATTTTAATTTCTATTAATTCATGATCCGATATTTTATTTGTACTGTTAATATTCAAACTAATATTTGTTATAACATAATCAATTATTGTTTTTGAATATTTCGTTACTCTAGTATAATCATTTATTAACTGTTTTAATACATTATCATTAATTACGCGTTCAATTTTCTCCTTATAAACACTTTCTTTAGACAAATCAATATTAAAGTCTCCAACAATAACAATGTCTTTGTCATTTTCAATAAGTTCTTCAACTATTTCCTCAAATATATCACAAAATTCAGCTTATTGACTTCTTGGTGACCGATACACTCCCACTATTATCATTGAGTAATTGTTGTATATTACGCTATATGCACCAATCCAGTGTTTGAAATCACTAACTTTTTCAATTATCATTTTCACCTCCCAACATTTGTTATAATATATAATTATTCCCCCGGTTCTCGTTGAATTAGATAATAATGCCATTTGAACGTATTCCGGTATCACTATTTCCGATTCATCCACATTGTCTGTTAGGTGTGTTTCCGATAATATTATAAAATGTGGTTTCTCTATATCTGCAATTGCTTCTATTTGATTAAAGTTGTTAATTAATCCCTGAACGTTTGTATACATGCCATATAAATCCTCTAATTGTTATTCATTAATACCCATTATTCGCCTTTTTAAATTCAGTTTGTTTTTATAAACAGAACATTCTCTATCTGTAGTCGCATGATTTTCATCTGAACCCAGATTCAGTTTTTTATTATTTTTTACGCAGTTGCTACATTTTTTTATTTGTTCTTCCTTACATTGCTTTGTATTATGATTTCCGTGACATTTGAGACATATTTCGCTGTTCTTGCAGTTCACAGACTTATGGTTGTATCCATTACACCTATAACACCTCGTTCCTTCAGTTCCATCAAACACTCGGCATTTTTTCCCATCCAACATTTAATTTTTGCGCGGCAATTACATATTGGTAGGATTCACTATTTATTTTTAATTTAGCATTATAAATTACTCCGTTGTTTCTTCTTGTTTCATATACTTTTATTAAATTAATTTTACTATTTTCCATGACCTGATTTTGCTTTATTAATTTCTCAATAAGTTCTTTTTCTTCATATTTAAATGTCATATCCGTTATAACTATTATCATTTCAATTTCACTTGGCACTTTTATCTCGTATGTTTCACTCATTTTGTTCTCGATGGCACTTTTTATTTTATCTCGTTCATCTTTGTTTTCACTTTGAATGATCACTGTTCCATTTCGTCTACTTTCAATATTTGTTATTTTCAAATCTATTGGGTCTACCTTTTTATTTAAATCTTCTTTCGTTTTTTTAAATTTTTTGTTTTTCCTTGGGTTTAATTACCAATGGCACTTGAATTTTAACCTCTGGCAACACTAAATTCTTTTTGACTGCATCGGCGAATGTCATCTTATTTTGTTTTACATTTGTTTCCTTGAGCACTTTCTTAATTTCACCGCACATCTTTTCATTGTTTTGTCCTATGTCCTTTCGCATTTCTTCATTTTTATTTTGATTATCTTTTACATTTGCTATTAGTTTTTTTATTTCAACAACATTCTTTTCACACGATTTTTGGGTATCACCATGAATCTTAATTCGATCCATATATCTTTTCTCAATTGCCTCTAATAATTGTTTTATTTCATTTTCATTTTGCCTTAGTGATGACTCAAATTCTTTTTTATATTCCTTTAAATTTTGCTTGCTTACTCTAACGCCATCTTGAATTTCGCCTAATACAAGGTCAACATTCTTTATATATATTGGATACAATCCTCACAAATAAAACGCACAAAATTGTTTGCTTCAAGTATTCCAATAGAATATCGATCAATTCCCGAACACTTTTTTGTACTGTGATATATTTTTTCACAAACTCCTTGGCATCTTATTCCCGTCTCGCCTCTAATAGCTGATTTACACGCACTGCATGCACTCAGTCATTATCGCGCGATTTTTTTATTTTCATTTATTATTAATTATTTGAACTAATTTCTCAGTACTTTTTTATTTCACTTAACTTTTGTTTATTGTTACAATGTTTAATAGTCCTTTTTCTATTTTATATATCACTTCAATATTTTAATTTATTTATTTATTCAGAGCTTAATTTTTTTGCTTCTCTTCTTTACTTCAATTACAATTTAAAAAAAATTGATCCACCCGTTTCCTGGCCACATTATTACATTCCCCACCACTGCGTAATACGCCCAGAAAGTGCCTCAACTAAGCTGAGGGTAGTGTTTGACGCATCATGTCGATCATCCTCACAACTGTCTCTCAACGAAATCATGATTGTAGGTCCAACTATACAAAACACTTTATTAATTACTCTGCTTCGTTTCAGATGTCACCAATATGGCTTAACTGCTGATATTTTCAAAATGTACAGGCAGTTGTTAGTTCATCCCGAAGACAGAAACTTACAGCTGATTTTGTGGCGTGATAATCCTTCAGAGTCTCTCAAAACTTATTGTCTTAATACCGTAACATACGGTATAGCATCAGCTCCATATCTCGCCATTCGTAGTTTGCACTATGCTGCAGAGCGGTATCCTAATATGCATGAAATTGGTAAGGCAGTCATTACCACTGATTTCTATGTAGACGACATCATTACTGGAGCAGAACATCTAACAACACTTCAGCTCATACAAACCGAAGTTACAGACATTTTAACGTACTCAAAGTTTTCCTTATCAAAATGGCATAGCAATTGTCTGTGAATTAAAATTTGCTGCTGATGTCATGTCATGGGATCCTATGGGAGATACATTTCACTTCAAATTCCGTCCTAATAAGTCTTACTCGAAAAATACAAAACGTTCGATTTTGTCTCTAACATCTACGCTTTTTGATCCCATTGGTCTTGTTAGCCCTCTAGTTATCAGGCATATTAAATGTAATTGGGATGAATCTGTACCCCAGGAAATTGATACGACTTGGGACAACATCGTCGCAGATTTTCATAATTTATATCAACTAAAAATTAATCGTTTTATTCGTATGCCAAACACAATAAGAATGGAGGTTCATGTCTTTAGTGATGCGTCTATGAAAGCCTACGGCTGTTGTATTTACTTTGTCTGTAGCGATTCTCGCGTTGCGCCAACAAAAACAAGAACATTACCTAGACTAGAGCTGTGCGGTGCTCACTTACTTGCAAAATTTTGGAATCAGCTAAGCCATCATATTAAATATTCAATTTCAAAGCTGTATTTTTGGACAGACTCACAAATTACCCTTCATTGGATCAATAGTCATTCCTCATCTCTGTAAACATTCGTTGGAAATCGCATAGCCGAAGTGGAAAATTATTCCACCAATATTACTTGGCGATATGTGCCAAGTGAACAAAACCCAGCTGACCTAGTATCCCGAGGATGTACGGTGTCTGACCTATGTAAATCTTTATGGCTTAATGATCCAAGTTTTCTAAAACACGATCGTTCCCAATGGCCAACCTGTACAGCAACAAACCTTAGTAAATCTGAAATGCTATTGGAGAAGAAAAAAATCGGTTTTAGTTATCACTACTCCGGATTTACCCTATATATTGAAAGTTATATACAAATATAGTAACTATTTGAAATGTCTCAGAATTATCGCCTATGTTTTCCGTATGAAGGCAAAATATCGATTAAAGGGTCCAACGATTTCGTCAGAGGAGTTGAACCACTACCTTTTAGGAATTGTTTGGGTTATACAGCGACATCATTTCGCTGCAGAATACGATAAATTAAGAAAGGCCGAAAATGTTACAGGTCAGTTATCAGCTTTGTCTCTGTTTATAGATGACGTTTCTGCTGTACCACTTATTCGAGTCGATGGTCGATTACGTAATTCTAATCTTCCAACTCATGTCAAATTTCCTTTGTATATTACCGAAAACAGATTCATTTGTCAATGTCATAGTTACTTATATTCATCGAAGTAATTTTCATGCCGGCCCTCGAGCTTTAGTCTCCCTAATTCAACAACAGTTTTGGATTGTAAATTGTAGATCATTAGCCAGAAAAATTATTTATCAGTGCGTGCATTGCACCCGGTACAAACCTAAGTTAATTAGCCAAGTAATGGGAGATTTTCCAAAAGATCGTGTTGTTGGCTCCCGCCAATTTGAAGTTGTAGGAGTCGACTTTGCGGGTCCTATTTGGACTTATTTTAGAATAAGAGGAAAACGGAAAGCTGTTCACCTTGAAGCTGTATCAGAATTGTCTAGTGATGCATTCATTGCCGCTCTAAAACGATTTGTCGGACGCAGAGGTATGCCTGGAAAAATTTATTGTGACAATGCAACTAACTTTGTTGGTGCTGAGGCTAAACTGAAAGAGTTATACAAAATATTTCACGAGGACTCAATTAAATCAAAAATCCTTTCATATACAGCATCAAACTGTATAGATTTTTAATTTATTCCACCGCGAGCTCCACATTATGGCGGTTTGTGGGAGGCAGCAGTTAAATCGGCTGAAGGTCACTTATATCGAACACTTTCAAACGCTCGACTTTCACTTGAATAGTTATCTGCGGCCTTAGTGCAAATCGAAGCCATTATGAATTCACGTCCGATTGCCTCTATATCAACTGACCCCAACCATTTGGAAGCCCTTACGCCAGGTCATTTTTAATCGGGTGTTCATTACAAACTATTCCTGAAAAGATTGAGTTAAATTGCAATATTTCCAGTCTCCAGCGTTGGCAAAGGATATCAGCAATAAAATTTCACTTCTGACATAGGTGGCACAAAGAGTATGTAACCCAGCTACAAGAACGGTACCGATGGCGCAACCCTCAACGAAATTTAAAGGTAAACGACTTGGTAGTAGTTCATGAAGATAATGTTCATCCTATGAAATGGGCTATTGGTCGGATCACAAATGTCATTTTTGCTGCTGATGGGTATGTTCGAGTTGTAGATGTTAAAACAGCTAACACCAATCTTCGTCGTCCAGTTGCTAAACTAGCAATTTTACCTATTGATTGAAACTGGGAGTTTCAATGGGGCCCGGCATGTTAACGCATGTAACGATATTAATGATTTATGAAAATTATTATTAAATTAAGTTGCTACAATTTGAGCGTCCCTAATTAACATTAAATTAGTAATTTGATCTAGCAAACGCATAAACATATGTTTATATGTATGTACGCGCATACAAAAATTTAGTTGAAATATTTAAAGTAGCTGAATAGAATAATGTTGTTTGCCTACTTATTTTATTACATTTATACAATAACAAATATGTACTGACATTCTTTTTGGAATTTTACCGCAAATCCTTATTCTTAATTCATTTTACTAAATAAAATTTAAGTATAGCAAAAGAAGTTGAAGTGTAAACATCAAGTAAAATTTTAGTGTTTCTTTTATACGGCAAATCGGACGGTAAACTGTGCTATACATATTATACAAAATTTTTAAAAATTAAAAGTGCACATATCAGAAGATTTTGGGTTGTCAAACCAGGCAATCCTATTCAGCGATAATGAAGTGAATTTATCGTGTATTGAAAAATCTATAAAATGGCATGAAAGGCCATCTGAATTACCAAACTTTGATTGAATTAAAAATTCAAGATATAATGCGCGACTTAGAACAAATTAAGATACCGAGCGAAAAATGTGTGACGTGCATGACAATATTAGTGTAAAACCATTTACTAATTGTATTAAAATATGAAAATGTGCGCAGCGTAAATAAAATACGTCTGTATGGTTCGAAAGTAAAATTAGAAGAGAGAGAGTTTATTATAATTATTAATATATACACATATTATACATTTGACAGTTATATCAAAGAACAATAGATATTAAAAACAAAGTGTATTGATAAATATACAAGCTTGCTATGAACAAAATATATTTGTCCGTATAATTTCAACATTCCCCCTGGACAAATATTCTGTATAGTTATCTTTACTCTTTGTTTACATAAGATAATATTCTATAATACAAATTTAGATCTGGGATATTAAGACTTCATATATTATGTTTCTACTTAATTCCAAAATCGGATAAAAATTTTGTTTGTTTTATAGCAACTACACCTTTTGTTAATATATCAGCCAACATATTATTAGTTTCAATATATTTTAAAACTACTTTATCATTTTTAATGGCTTCAGATATAAATTTTGCTTTTATGTCCACATGTTTTGTACGAGATGAAAATGAATTGTTCGTTGCAATGTGTATAGCACTCCTATTGTCGCAATAAATTACCATTGACTAGGTAACGTCACCAATCAATTCCTTTTGGAGTCGGTTCAACCAAATGGATTCTTGAATTGCTGCAACTAAGGACATAAATTCAGCTTCAGTAGTTGATAGTGCGATTGTACGCTGACGTCGTGTTGCCCACGAGATTGTTGCTCCTTGATGAATGAAAACGTAACCTGTTGTAGATCGTCTGCTATCAATATCACTGGCCCAGTCAGCGTCACAAAAACCAGTGATTTCACTTGATTTGCCGTTGTAAATCAAACCTTTATCAATAGTGCCTTTTAAATATCTCATAACTCTTTTAACGCCATTCCAATGAGCTTTACCAGGATTTTTAGAAAATCTGCTTAACATATTTACAGCAAAGCAAATGTCTGGCCTGGTAATCTGTGCAGCGAATAATAAACAGCCAACAGCTTCCATGTAGGGAACATCCTTCATCTGCTGCATTCCATCTTCGTTATCTGGACACATTTCTTCCGTCAATTTTTGATTCAAATCAATTGGTGTCGAAGTTGCATTACATTGATCCATGCCAAAACGTGCTAAAACATCAGTAATGTATTGGCTCTGATCAATTTTTATAGTTCTTGCCGTCTTATCAGTTGTAATGCGCATACCTAAGACTGACGTGGCCTCACCCAAATCCTTCATCTTAAATTTTGTGGATAAAGCCTTTTTAACACTGTTGATTAGCTTCATTTCGCTTGCAAATATTAAAACGTCATCAACATATATTGCCAAAATGAGAATTTTATCTCTATCTTTGCGATAATATATACACTGGTCTACCTCGCTTCGTTTCAGGCCATAACTTAACAGCACTTTATTCAATTCCTCGTTCCATACACGACTTGATTGTTTTAAACCATAAAGCGACTTATTTAGCTTGCATACTAAACCAGATCCGTCGTCAAAGCCAACTGGTTGCGTCATGTAGATTTCTTCTTGCAACTTAGCGTTGAGGAATGCTGTTACTGCATCCATTTGATGTACAAATAAATTATACTTTCCAGCAAGAGCGAATAAGAAACGAATTGATGTATATCTTACAACTGGTGCATAGGTTTCGTTATAGTCGACACCCTTCTGTTGATTAAATCCCTTTGCAACAAGACGAGCCTTATACCGAACTATTTCACCAGCGCCATTTACCTTGGTTTTGAATACCCATTTCGAAGGTATGGCTTTTTTCTTTTCAGGTAATTTTGACAATGTCCAAGTCTTGTTCAACATAAGAGAATCATACTCTTCTTTCATTGCATTTTGCCACAATTCTGCATGTGGGGATGAAAGTGCTTCTTTGACTGTAGATGGATCATTGGATACGAATTCAACGGCGCAAAAATTATACGACGATTTTAATTTATTCAAAATTCTCTCTGATCGTCGCAATTTGCATTCAACTGGCGGGACATCTTCTTCTGGTGAATGTGCACCATCATGTACTTCAGTTTCTTTCTCTTCTTCGGATAAACTTGTGGCATCAACAAACTCTTGTGCTTCATTGAGATTAGAGTCGGCATCAAAATTATTTTCTGTAGCAGTAATTGGCAATTCTTCAGTCACTGCCCCCTTAGAATTGTCTATGCTGCTAACTTCAATTTCATCGTTTTCAGAGACATCTATAACAAACGAAGGAAAATCTAATTTTGTTTCTTTTTTATTGATTACCTTGTCTTCTGTTTCAAAAAATACGACGTCACGGCTCACAACTATTTTCTTCGTCTCAGGGTTAAAGAGTCTGTAGCCTTTTGCTTGGTTACAATAGCCAACAAATATGCATTCTATTGATTTTGGCGCAAATTTCGAGCGCTTTTCTTTTGGCACATGTACCATTGCCTTACAACCAAAAATTCGAATATGTTTCAGATTTGGTTTCTTGTTCGACCAAATCTCCTCAGGACAGCGTGTGTTGTTTCGTACTGGCATACGATTTAATAAATATGCTGCAGTTACCACCGCTTCTGCCCAAAATTTTTCGTGAAGTCCTGAATCAATTAACATGCAGCGCACTCTGTCAGCAATTGTGCGATTCATACGTTCTGCAACACCGTTTTGTTCTGGTGTGTATGGACAAGTTTTTTGATGTAGAATACCATTTTTTTCAATAAACTCCTTAAAACGGTTATTTACATATTCAGTTCCATTGTCGGAACGCAATACTTTAATTTTACGTCCACATTGTTCTTCAGCAAATTCTTTGAACTTTTTAAACTCACCCAGAACTTCAGATTTTTGTCTTATCGTTTGTTGTTGTTTGTGATTCTGGTGCTCCATGCAGTTTGGTATCAAAGGAGTTTATAAATAACATGAGGAAAAAAGTAAGTCTTAAACCATGTTCAGATCCATTTGTAGATTTCAATGGGAATAAAATTAAAGTATTAGGAGAATATAATGAAATAATTGAATTAAAGGGAATAAAAAAAATATAAAACTCGTAGTGACTGAGAATAATAATAGACCTTTGTTTGGTAGAAACTTTTTAAGAAAATTTAATTTTGAACTCGTCCAGATAAACTCAGTAAATTCTGATCAATATTCTCTTATTACTGAACAGATTAAAAATGAATTTTATGAAGTTTTTAGTAGTGGTCTTGGGTGTTACAGATTGGGGAAAATTTCTTTATCTATGAACGAGAATGCTAAGCCCATTTTTTGTAAACCTCGCCCGGTACCGTTGGCATGGAAGGCTAAAATTGAAGACAATTTGAAAGAATTAATAGAAAATAATGTTTTAGAACAAATTGATCATTCAGACTGGGGTACACCATTGGTGCCAATTTTAAAACCAAATGGTGATATTAGAATTTGTGGTGATTATAAAATCACGATTAACAGATATTTATCTGATTTCAAGTATCCACTGCCATTGATTGATGAGATTTTTGTTTCACTTCAAGGAGGTCAACTTTTCTCAAAGCTTGATTTGTCTAGCGCTTATAACCAACTTGTTCTTGATGACAAGTCACAGCTTTTATGTACTTGGTCAACACACATTGGTACCTTGAAAATGAAACGATTACCTTTTGGTATTAAGCCTGCAGCGGCAATATTTCAAAAGACGATGGAAAATTTATTGCAAGGAATACCATTTGTCGTTGTTTATCAAGATGATATAACGGTATCTGGAAAAGATACGGCGGAACATATTCGCAATCTTAAATCAGTATTGAGTAAATTATTACATGCTGGACTGAAGTTAAATTTATCGAAATGTGAATTTTTTAAGAAGGAAATTTCTTATCTTGGCTTCACCATTGACAAGTTCGGTCTAAGGAAAAATAAAGAAAGAATTCAATCGGTTTTAAATGCTCCAGTTCCCAAGAATGTTTCAGAACTACGTGCTTTTATAGGTATGGTGAATTATTACGCCAAATTCATTAACAATTTTGCTAATATTATGACACCCTTGTATAAATTATTACAGAAAAATATTAAGTTTATTTGGTCTGAAGATTGTCAGATTGCGTATAATACAATAAAGACAGAAATAACTTCAGATAAAATTTTAGTACATTTTAATCCAAAATTACCAATTTTTCTTACAACTGATGCTTCGGATTGTGCCATAGCCGGTGTACTTTCACATAGATTTTCTAATAATATTTTTAAACCGATAGCATTTGTTTCAAGGGCTTTATCTAAAGCAGAACAAAGATATAGTACACATGAGAAAGAAGCTTTAGCAATTGTATTTTGCGTTACAAAATTAAAGCAATACTTGATTGATAATACTTTTACATTAAGAACTGACCATAAAGCATTAATTTCTATATTTGGCCAAAATAAGGGCTTACCAGTAATGGCAGCTGCACGCGTCCAAAGATGGGCATTTATACTTTTGGGATTTAATTATGAAATAGAATATATCAGGGGTGATTTAAATGAAGCCGACAACTTGTCACGGATTCCTCAATTGAAAGTTAAAGATAGTGAACTAAATGATAGTTCCTATGTAAATTGTATTGAGAAGGAGAATTCAATAAACCTTGACTTTAAAGATATAGCTCGAGAGACCAGGCGTGATCCAGTTCTTTCTAAAGTTTGTGATTTTGTTAAAATGGGAAAAATTTCAAATTTGAAAGGTACTGAATTTAAGGCTTACACTACCAAGAGTCATGAGCTAACTGTAGATCACGATTGTCTATTATGGGGTTACAGGGTTATTATACCAGAGAAACTTAAAGAGTCAATACTACAAACCCTACATGAATCTCATATGGGCATAGTTAAGACAAAAGCATTAGCTAGATCATTTGTTTGGTGGCCAAATCTTGATAGTGACATAGAGAAATTGGTCAAGTATTGTGCTTCATGTCAAAAACTCATGGCTAGTCCTGAGAAAAGTATTTTAATACCTTGGATTCCAACGAACTCTGTGTGGCAAAGGATCCATATAGATTTTGCAGGTCCAATTAGAAATTATTATTTTTTTGTGATTATAGACTCATATTCTAAATGGGTAGAAGTATTCAAGACGAAGGAAATCACTTCAAACTTTGTAATCACAAAGTTAAGAGAAATTTTTTGTCGTTTCGGCATTCCTAATACCATTGTAAGTGACAATGGCAGACAATTTGTTTCTGATGATTTTAAAGATTTTGTTTCTAAAAACAGAATATGACATGTGTTAACAGCTCCGGGACATCCGGCTACCAACGGTCAAGCAGAGAGTTTTGTGAAAACTCTAAAAAAATCAATTTATGCAAATTTGTAATCTGAGAAAAATGAGAATATAGACATAATTCTGAATAGATTTTTAATGGATTACCGTAATACCAAACATAGTTCTACTGAAGAAAGCCCAGCCAAAATTTTTATTGGAAGATCAATTAGAACGCGATTTGATCTTATAAAGCCTCCTCTTATTAAAGATAATTTAATGAAACAGCAAATGAAAAGTATTTCTAATTATAAAGGTAAAAGATCTGTTACTTTTGAAAAAGGACAAAATGTTTTTATTAGGGACTACACTAATGTTAATAAAAAGTCATGGTCTCCTGCTACTATTAGTATGAAAAATGGTCCGCGTTCATATCAGTGTACTTTATCAAGCGGTAGAATTATAAGAAGACATCCTGATCAGATTAGAGCAGGAATTACAGAAAGTCAAAGTACCAATAAGGAGTTCGTATCACCAGAAACATCGTCAAATGGAAATCCAACAAATGTAACAGTTGAAACGTCACATGATAATAATTTATTAGGCATTAATAACAGAAGTGTAAATGAGTTAAATTCAGATATTCAAGTAGAAAATGAAAACAATAATAATGATAATTTATTACCAGATAATAAAAGACAAAATGAAAATAAATGTACTATGGTATTAAGACCTAGAAAAAAATAAAAAAAAATGTAATTATATACATACTTATACTATATATATATACTTTTTTTTTCTTAAACTTTTTTGGATTATATACATATAAAAAAAAAAAAAAAAAAAAAAAGAAACAATACATAATAATAATGTAAATATCAATTATAAAGATTTTAATAGAAGAAGATAATGAAATAGCATTCTATTTAAAATTAAACAACATTTATTATCTTTCAAGTATAAATAATTAATATTTACAATATATATTATGAAACAAAATAAAATTAACAATTTCATTTATGTGGGGGAGTGTTGTGTAGTATTTGAACATACACATCTCTGGCTTCACATTTAATATATAAATTATGTTAAGAAAACTCTATTAATGTTAACTCCATTAATGTTAAATAGGGATAACTATGTTAAGTAGATATTGTAATTTCTAAAACAATAAAGTTAGTTGGTAAATGACTTGCGTGCGTTTCAATACATAACAATTATTTTTAGTGTTAGTTTTTTCTGCCCTCTTCTTATTGGGGCAAAATTTACTATAATGTCCAACTTCTTTATAGGCGTGACAACGAAATTTTTTATTACCTGTTCTTGAAGATTTCTCTTTTGAGTACAATGCATTTCCTTCATTTTTCGTGTCAAATTTTGCATCTTGAAGTAGCAAAGTTTTGACTGCATCCACGGTTAAATCACTAACCGAATTCTCCACAGCCAACACCAAAGCTCGGAATTCATCAGGCAAACCAGCCAGCATTAATGACGCTGTTAGTTCATCGTCAATATTCAACCCAGCGTTCTTCACCTTTAGTGACGTCATTACAAGACGATTTACATAGTCAGGCATAGACTCACAATCCGAAAGCTTTATTTGGACTAATTGTTTTAACAATTCAACTTTACGCGTTAATCCTTTGTCCTCATAGGCTGCTAACAACGCATTCCAAGCTTCATGTGATGAAGTTGCCGTTGCAATATGCGCAAAATTACTAGGCTCTATCATCAGTGTGAGTTCCGCAAGAGCACGCTCATCCGCTTCCACATCTGTTTCCTTAGGTTCATTCGAAAGAGGTGTTTCTATCGGCTTCCAGCAATGCTTAATTATTAAATAAGACTTTGCATGCCGCTTCCAGACGTCGAAATTTTCACGTCCACGCAATTTCTCGAACGGGAACATGGGGGATGATGACGCCATTTTTCTTCACGAATTCAGAAATACTAAACAAATCCAACAATATTTCAATAATCCACGGAACTTTTTACTTCAAACCAATTCAGCGCAATTATAAATCAATTTTTCTAATTATTTAAAGAAATATTTCGCGACTTATAGGCCCATAACCTATTAAAATATGAAAATGTGCGCAGCGTAAATAAAATACGTCTGTATGGTTCGAAAGTAAAATTAGAAGAGAGAGTTTATTATAATTATTAATATATACACATATTATACATTTGACAGTTAAATCAAAGAACAATAGATATTAAAAACAAAGTGTATTGATAAATATACAAGCTTGCTATGAACAAAATATATTTGTCCGTATAATTTCAACAAATTGTTCTGAGAAACAAAGTAAAAAAATTCTAGACTTGATCCATTCTGACCTTTGTGGGCCATTTGCTACAGAAACACTTAATAAATCAAAATATTTTTTAACATTCATAGACGATTTTTCAAAAAGAATGTTTGTTTATTTCATTAAAACTAAAGATGAAGTGCTAGAATAATTTAAAATATTTAAGGCACTGGTTGCTTGCCGTGCATGCTTGTGAAATCGAATTTAAGTGATTTTTTATGGGCTGAAGCCCATACGAAAAATGGTACGGTAAAAAGGCCTCGGTAGAACATTTTCGTGTATTCGGCTGCACGGCGGCGGCACTAAACAAACAACAAAGAAATAAATTGAAAGCCAAATATAAAATGTATTATATGGTCGGTTACTCATTTTCATCTAGGGTTTCTTTTCCCTTCCTGGTCTTCCTCTGAAGAAGATTACAGCAAATAATCTAAAGTTACTGTCCCATTTACCCAAGGAGGATTTATACGACTCCGAATTTTTACAATTCCAAGAGTCCAGTACTACCAAAACACTTGGAATAAAATGGAATGCACTCTCAGATGCATTCACTTACTCATTTTCCCCTATACATCCATCTGAAAGAATAACCAAACGTCAAGTTCTCTCATCAGTTGCAAAGCTCTTCGATCCTGCTGGATGGTTAGCACTCATTGCTATTAGAGCTAAAATCCTCATGCAACGGCTTTGGTTAGGAAGATTGGAATGGGATGAAGATATCTCACCCGAATCACTTGAATTGTGGAAAGATTTCGTTTCTGATCTCTCGCAAACGGAAACAATTGCAATCCCGAGATGGCTTCAATACACTCCATTCGACTCAGTTTAAATTCAAGGATTTTGCGACGCGTCGAAATCAGCATACTGTGCTACTGTATATATTCGATGTCAGACAAATACACACAATGTTTTCTCAAATTTGTTAATGACAAAGAGTAAGGTAGTTCCCATTCAAACAGTCTGCTTGCCGCGTTTGGAACTAAACGGAGCTGTATTACTGGCGAATCTGATTGAATATGTTCGAAAGTCCCTAAATTTCGGTAGAACAGAAGTTTTCTTAGGGACAGACTCTTCAATTGTCCTTGGTTGGCTTTCTAAACCACCCTCCACTTGGGAAACATATGTTGCGAACAGAATTGCTCAAATTCATCGCCTGGTTCCAGAGGCAACATGGCGACATATCCCCACTCATTTCCACCCCGCTGACCTTGGAACTCGTGGATGTAAACCTCACGAATTGGCAAATAATTCCCAATGGTGGTATGGGCCCTCATGGTTGAGCGGGCCCGAAACTGAATGGGCAAAACGATATCCATTGACAGTTCCGGAAGTACCTGACAAAATCCATACACTGCACGCAGAGGTTAAAGATGAGGACATTCTCTACAGATTCTCATCATACAACAGGGCGTTGCGTGTGCTAGGTTAAGTCTTCAGATTTATTAACAGGGTCAAACGGAAATTTGAACCTGGTATTTCTCCCACTACTCACGTGGAATTGACATATATGGAATTGCGCACTGTGAAAACTCGACTCATTAATTTGGCTTAAATGGCATTTTATCACGAGGAATACGAATGCATACAAAGTTCGAAGCCCATTACGAAGAAAAGTTCGCTGAATACTATGAACCCATTTCTGGATTCCAATTCAATCATGCGAATAAATGGTAGACTGATACATTCATCTCTTTCGTATAGTGAACGTTACCCTAGTATTCTACCAGGCAACTCTCGTTTTTGCCAATTGTATTTCACGCATTTGCACGAATTCCTTTGTCACGCTGAATGTAGCCAAATGTGTCGTATGTAGGGTTGCCAGATTCTGATTCGCAAAAAGCTGGACATTGGGTTTTAAAAAGCTGGACAAAACCAAAAAAAAGCTAGACATACAAAAATTCTGAGAAAATGTTAATTTTGGTTTTGTGTAAATAATTTTCAGCTGTTCAAGTGTTGTCAGTGATGATAGAAGAAGGAAATCATAACTTAGTTGTATAACAAATATACAATCAGTGTTGGCTAACATGATTTGACAAAGAAAACATCAAAATTATGGACAAATTAAATTTTAGCTTGAAACTGGACAACCATCAAAAAAGCTGGACAATCCAGCCGAGCCAGGCCGGCAACCCTAGTCGTATGGCACAAACAGAATTTTACATATTCAGACTCAAACCCCGAGTAAGGAAGGTAATACGAAATTGCAAAACTTGCATCTTCCACAGGCAACGGCCATGTACTCAGATAATGGCTCCCTTACCCCCGGAAAGATGTATTTTATCTCTTCCCTTCCATTCGAAACAAAAGCATCTCCATTGAGAAAGTCTCCCATGATCAAGAGCTATGTAAGTGTTTTCGTTTGTTTCAGCACGAAGGTCATACACTTAGAGCTTTGCTCAGACTTATCCTCGGCAGCGTTTGAGGCGGCATTTGCTAGCTTCGTTGGGAGGCGGGGGCTCCCCCAAAGGGTAGTTACCGATAATGGAAAAAACTTTTTGGGTGCCAGCAGAATTCTCGAGCGCGAATTCACTAAATTTGTGAATACTGTCGTTAATGATATTGCCCGAAAGTATGTCACTCATGGCTTTGAGTGGGAATTCATACCACCACACGCTCCCCACGGAAAGCGTAAAAGGTTTCAAGTTTCATTTGAAACGAATTGTTGGCGCACAAAGACTGAATTTTGAGGAGTTCTCCACATTTTTGGCCTGAATTGAAGGTACTCTCAACTCTCGCTCAATCTCTGCTTTATCAGAGGATCCTGGAGATATAACTGCGCTCACTCCTGGACATTTTCTGAGAGGTGCTCCGATTATGGCTTTCCCTGAATAAGACCATCAGAACATGTCCCTTATTAATAGATGGGAAAAACTAAAGGTTTTACACCATCAATTCTCTATCAGGTGGAAGGAGGATTACCTCAAGTCACTACACAAACGTTATAAGTGGAAAAGTCAGGTTCCTAATGTAAAAGTCGGAGATCTCGTCGCAGTGATAGACGATTTACAACCACCTTGTGAATGGCGATTATGAAGAATTGAGGGAACTTATCCTGGTACTGATGGAAATACGCGTACTGCTGATGTGCGCACAGCGTCTGGAATAATCACCCGTCCTATTGTCAAATTATGCTTTCTACCCTTCATGGACGACGAAGGTCGTGACTAACGCAATTTTTTTTTGACTCATCTTCAATTTCTTATATCTTCTCCTAATTCTCTAGCCTCTATTGTCTAATAAAACTTGCTCTTTCCCATGTCACAGCTAAACTTATTCGAAATTACATTGCATTTCTCTAGAACTATCCTAATAACAAATTTTTCCCAACATTAGGAATAGCCGAAGCCGATCCACTATCCGCTCAAGGTTAGGTCAACGCAGACGGCGTGTAGATGACCATCTATATCGATGTGTGCTTTGCGAAAACTTTCACTCCTTGCGATTCTGTAAAAGGTTCCTACGAATGACGGTTAAGAAGAGGGAAGACATTGTGGAAAGGCATCGTTGTTGCGTAAATTGCTTTGCCAAGACCCACGACCTAAGAGGGTGCACATCAATGGATACGTGCATTAAATGCGATAAGTTTCATCATACGCTGTTACATCCAAAACCCAATAAGCCTAGAAGTCCGAAGAAAAAAAAACATCAACAACAGCAAAAATGTCTACAACGCCTAATGCGAAAATACTTGTGGAGGCTATACGTTACCTTGCTCATGTGCTTTGTGCCAACACCGATAACCCAGTTGACTAACGTCAAGGCCGGCGCCATGTACAAATAAGAATTTGTACTTAATTTTAAACCTGAATTAAATTGAATTTTGAACTAAAGTTACTTATTTAAACTATTATTATTATTATTGAAATTTATTGTGAATCAGTTGAATTAAATTTATTGGAATAGAATTACTGTTTTAAATGGATTTAACATTATCTAACACTTAACCATTCCAACATTCCAAATTTATCTTTATCCTTTGGATAATTTCTTAATTTTCTTGAAATCAAATTTGTACAATTAAAATCACTTATTGTCACAACGCTCAACTGATTGGTTACAAACAATCTTGATTATAAATAAAATTATTATAATCGCAATCTGTAAAATAAAATGATCTCGTTTTGTGCACTCATCTCATCTCATCTCTCAAAAGGTAAGTTACTCTAACCAACCTTAAAAAGAAATAAATAATAATATTTCTTTCTCTTTTCTCTTTTCTTTAACCCTAAAACCCTAATTATAATTACATTTGAGAAATTATACAAACTTCTCTTCAGAAGATTGGCTCAATTGTTTTAATCCCTACATTCCAATCTTTTGAAAGCGAATTTGTTTTAAAAATAATACCAATTATTTCATAGGGTTATCCATTTTGTGGTTTCAAAAGTAAACGTAAATAAAACACATATAAAATATTTTTTTCATGATATTTCTTTTTTATTGTAAAGTTTGAACGTTGACATTATGTGTGAAACATTACATCATTTAAATGACCTCCACGCGAAGTGTTGCAAGCATTGATTCTTTTGAGGTAATTCGACCACTTTTTAACACATATTGGGCGGTATCTCAGCCAGTAAGGTCCAATCACACCTTCGGAGCAAAGAGCGCAGCAAACACTGACTTTTTCTGGATGTAATGTAATGGCCTCTCTTCAATTACTTGAGGATTCTCAGAAGCCCAAATAGGACAATTTTGTTTATTAACATACCCACCGAGTGTGAAATATGCTTCATCGATTAAGAAAATTTTGTTCGAAAAATTGCCTTCCACCGCCAATCACCATTTTTGTAGTAGGTTTTGATAATTTTTATGCGTTGTGTGATAGTTAAGCGATCCATTTTCGTCAATATCAGACTTTAAACTGAAAAGAAAAAAATTGGTTTCACAACTTAGTTTGACAGATGTCGAATTCCAGTCCCATTCTTTTGAAACCACGAAATGGATAGCCCTATATGACCCAGAAAGTCGTAGTGTAGTCGAGCGTTGCGATATAATTTTCGATGAAAATTCGTTCAAAAATCGATACGTTACAAATTCAACATTGAATATGGAAAACGTTGAATCGGAAAATAGAATTTAACAAACTATAATTAATCAAGAGAACAAAAAGAAATCAGTTAAAAGAAATGCTGTTGGTGAAAGAAATGCAAAGAATTCTATATCTACAGAAAATAGTTCAACTTCATTGAGGGTGGGGCCTGGTAGACCCAGAATTTTAAGAACCAAAAGGCCAGGTCTTTCTACAAAACAATTTAATGTACTAAGCACAGCGGTAGAGATAGACGACGTTGTCATTACGTAAAGTTATTTGGATATTAGGGGCAATAAATATGAAAGCAATTGGTAAGGTGCAGTATAAAGCGAATATGATTCATTACTCAAAAACAATACGTGGTGGCTAGTCGACTTACCTCCAGGACAAAAACCGATTGGATGCAAATGGGTTTTTGCGTTGAAAAAGAATGTGTATGGAAATATTGAAAAATTTAAAGCAAGACTGGTTGCTAAAGGTTTTAGTCAGAAGTCTTCACCAATTGTAAGATACACAACAATAAGAATGGTAATTGCCATAGCAGCGAAATACAAAATGCATTTACATCTACTGGATGTTACAACAGCCTACCTCAACAGCGACTTACAAGAAGAGTGTTACATGAGGCAACCTGAAGGATTTATCGATCCAGAATATCCAAACAATGTTCTCAAATTGAACAAGGCTCTTTACGGTTTAAAGCAGTCCGGCAGAGAGTGGAACTCCAAATTAGACTCGGTCCTGAAAAGTTTTGGTTTGATCCAATGTAAAAATGAGCCATGCTTATATAAAAAGAACGACAATAAAAATACTGTGCTGGTAGCTGTCTACGTTGACGATTTAATCATAGCGTGTTCATCAAAGGCGGAACTTAATAATATCAAGCAGAAATTAGCTAATGAGTTTGATTTAGTAGATAAAGGTCCAATTAAATTGTTTTTGGGCATAGAAGTCGAACGTCAGAGTGAAGTTGGTGACATTAGTCTAGGACACAGGAAATATATTGAAAACTTATTAAATGCCTATGGCATGGAAAATTGTCGTCAGCGTTCCACAACGCTTGCTGCGGGATATCAGGTAATTAAAGATGATACTAAAACTAAAGTTAATTCAACAGCCTACACGTCCGGTCATTTGGCATTCAACTGTAAAGCTCGGGCAATGCAATGTTGATCCCAATGTAGATCATGAAACTGGCGCGATGCAAATTCTACGATATCTGTCAAAAACGAAAAACTTTAAGTTACATTATGGTGACAGAAATGTTAATGTTTATGGGCACTCGGATGCAGATTGCGGTGGCAACGTAATTGATCAAAGGTTTCGTTGTTATGCTAGCTGGAGGAGCCATATCATGGGAATCTAAAAAGCAAACGATAGTGGCGCTTAGTTCAATTGATGCAGAATATATGGCATCATCAAGTGCAGTAAAAGAAGCAGTATATTTAAGAAATTTGTTGTCTTAAATTGGTTTTTTCAACGAAAGTAAATCTATTATTCTTAAAACCGATAACTTAAATTCCCAACAATTGGCAAAAGACCAAGTCTATCACGCTCGTACCAAACATATAGACATCCGGTATCATCACATAAGAGATATAATTAAGAGCAAAATATTAGTTTTAGAATATATTAATAGCGCAGAAAATATAGCTGATGTATTGACAAAGAATTTACCAAAGGAAAAACATATACAGCCCAATCACGAATATTCTCAAGGAATTTCTTTCTCACGGAAAACGATTTTCTCGAGAAAGAAATCCTCTAATTATAAATTCCGTGGGAATAAAAGTTTGAAAATGTGGCAATATCGAATTTTTAAGTCAGCTGTGTCTCTTGTTGATATTAAATTTTTTGACAATTTGTTTAAATAAAAATAAAATTAATACAAGTTAAAAAAATAAATAACAGTTTAATATAATACAAGAAAGAAATTAGTAGTACCATCATGTATGTACTTGTGGAGGAAATTAGTGGTTCAGAAAAGCAACAACAAAACAGCCAACGTATTTCTAGAAGACAATTAAGGGATGAATCTAATCCTCTTGAGTAGCCGCAGTCTTTGTAAGTAAGTAATTAAAAATGAACTTGTTTGGTTAAATTTATGGCTTGCAGCAGAGTAAATAAACCGGCCTTTCGATATTTACTAGAAATTTTAACAACTCACAGTCAACCAACAAAAAACAATTTGGAGTTTCACAAATTATAATGTGAAGTGCGAGCTTACGTTTTTTCGCAGACTGGTGTAGGAAAAGACTTCAACGTGTCTTTAGGCCAGCCGGCTTTGAGGAAAGTGCTTACAGAAGTGGTGGATATTTTTTAGACTCATCTCTGTCCACTTTGGATCAAGGTACCGAATACCACAGAGGAAAAAAGAAAGATTGCTCTAGCTTTCTACACGAAGAACAATATTCCTGGCGTTGTAGGGTACATCGATGGAACGTACATACATATGTGCAAATTATAGCACTCTCAGAAAATAAACATATTTTCTATGATAGAAAAAGAAAATTATTTAATGTAACCAAATGTTGAACTTCAGTTTTATTCGTTGTTTTAGACCTACAGGAACATTTAAATATTTTTTAATTTTTTTTTTTAAATATAATTGTACAAAAATATACTTACATTTTTAGCAAACTCCCTTGTGTTTTATAAGTGAATTTTTTCTTGAGGAAAACCCAAACTAAAATACATTGAGAATACCTACTTTTTCCCTTTTCAGTATTTCTCCCTTCACACGGTTGATAAAAATGGGATTAAAACAGAGAAAAAGGAAAAGTAAAAAATTTCATGCTGAATTTTTATTCGTGATTGGGCTGATAAAATTTGTTAATAATCTTGAAATATTTTAGGCAAGAGAATATGAAACTGTATTTATATATTTAAAAAAAAAATATGTACATACATATTTATATGTATATATATATAGTTTACACATACTTACATATGTATAGTTTACACATTTCTTAAATATTAATTATTAATCGTAGCAATAATGAATTAAATGAATTATAGATACATAATATTCGGTTTAAAGAGGAGTCTTGAATTATTCAAGTTTGATTTTTGTAACAAAGCAAACCAAATGTCATGCAATCTGTTTTATATTTTATTTATTTCATTAATACTTTATAAATAAATTAATAAAATATATATAAATGTGCCGGGTAACTAGACCATGTGCACATAAAAAGTTCACAATATAATAAAAGACTTATTTAAAAATTTGGGTAACAAACTAAAATAAAAAATTAAACAAAAACAAAAAAAGGAAAATCTCCGAAATTTAACTTCAAGTAAATACTAAAATAAAATTCAAAAACTGTTTAAAATAAATATAACAATTTCAAATATAGATTAATATAAATTATAAATAATATAATTAAGAGTTATCAAAATTCTAAAAATAGAAAATGGTCTCAGATGTCATCAACGTTGTGCTTCCGTAAACTCTTGCTTATTATGTTCAGATAGGATCCATCCTCACAATTAAGGATACGGTCCAGTGGTTCATCGATTCTGGATTTTGGACATTCGACAAGTATATGCGAAATTGTAAGAATAGTATCACAGAGGGTACATTTAGGTGGTTCCTTTTTATCATAGTAGTGTTTAGTGTTAAACTTAGCCTTGCCCACTCTTAAGCGAGCTAACGTGACGCACTGGTTCCTTGTCAAAGTTGGATTGTATCTAGGTCTTATAGGCATGGGATTCTGTTCTTTCCGTGATATAATGAATGGGTTTGTTATAGCCTTAGGAAAACACGGGCCTTGCCGAATTGTGTGATGTTAATAGCCTTTTTAGCTGCTTTGTCGGCATGTTCATTTCCCTGTATTCCAATGTGTGATGAGATCCAGAGAATTAAAATTAATTGTGTTAGTTTCTGCTGCAAAATGTTATTGTATAAACCATTTCTGTTTTTCCTCAAAGCCATTGTGGCGCTTAGACTGTCTGTACAAATCACGGACCTCTGATTCATTGACCTAGAATATGAAATAGCAGATTCTATGGCAGCAATTTCTGCTATAAAAATTCCTGTGTTGTCGGGCAATCGTGATTCCCTTATGGCTTCATAACCAGCAGCTGTACGCTTTACCAAAGCGAAGGATGTTGCTCCATTCTGAAAGGATCCATCTGTGTATAGCGTCAAATTGGGTTGAAATAAAGCAATTTTATCCGCAAGTATCTTCTCAAAACAAATTGGATTAACCATATTCTTGTCGTAAATTTGGAGGCTAACATCGATGGAAATCTGGCTAATACTGTCGAAGAAAAAATGTTAATTCATTCATAATTTTATTAGACCAATTTTTATAATTAATCAGAAAAAGATACTAATCTTGAACTCTTTGTTATTTATTATAAAATATAAAATATTTTATAACTGAATAAATAAAAAAAAAAAAAAAGAATTGGTTTTTGTAACAAAGCAAACCAAATGTCATGCAATCTGTTTTTTATATTTTTCATTCATATTTTTCTGATTCCATAGCCTACCAATATACGTTTGGTTTTTCACAGCCAACTAATATTTTTTTTGAATAAAATAAAATCATTTTTTCCTTTTTCTTTAATATAAATATTTTATTACAGTAAAGAATTTCTCAATAATAAGACGTGTGACGTTTTATTTGAATTTTTTATGTACTTTGCCTAGAATATTCTAAAGCTGGATTCACCCATCGTTTCAGAACAATTTTTTTTATATGGAGTTTGACGTTTCTCTTTTTGAGAGAGAGAGCGAAAGAGAGTAAGCTTTCTTCGGAACAATTTCAGCTCGAATTGGTTTAATTTTAATTTTGAAACAATCGTACTGTGCTGCCAGATATTTTAATTTTTAAAGTAAAGTTGCCACATCATACTATATGTATATTTGTATATACATATGTAAGTATGTATAATAAAAGAGAGAGCGCTTGTTTAAAACTGTGTTTGATTATAAAGTGTAACTGTTGAATATTATTAAGAAAACTAAATAATTATAAGCAATATTAAAATGGATTTAAATGAATCAGTAGCACTGAGGCTTATTTCGGAAATAAAAAAAACCGGGCAGAGAGTGTTTATATGATATGAGTAACAAAAGTTACAAAAACAATCATATGAAACAAAGTGTGTGGTTAACAATAGCAAACTCTATTGGAATGGGAAGTAAGTTAAATTTGTTTGATGAGTATCAAAATCATTCAATAAGTTGTGTTTAATTAATTGCAGGAAGCGAATGCCAAGTACTTTGGAAGAGTTTGCGTAGGAGGTACAAAACTGCTAAAAGCAAATACAGTGGAAGGAGTGGAAGAGAGCGGTTGGGGCTTAAAGGCTTCTTAAAAGTATTGGTGACGGAAATGGACTACTTTCAAAAGTTCTGGGAAGATGATGTGTAAGTTCATTTAAAACCATATGTATCATAGTATATTCTTAATATTCTTTAATCATTCAGACCTAGTGTGACAAATTATGTTGACTCAAGCGCAAATAGTTTCCGTGATTTGTTTGATCAAATGGCTGATGTCAACGATACATTGACAGATTTTGTAGAATATCCGACAGACAGTAGTCAGTCCATATGTTCACCTCCTTCTACGTCAAAGAAAGCCCAAAAACGGAAACGATCGCGGGTGGCTGAAGCCGAAGCAAATTATGAGGAGTCGTTAAGAACATTGAATGGCCTAGCAGCGTCTGTGATCCAATCTGCAGCTGAAAAAATTGAGCCTTTTCTTTAAGTTTGCAGGAAGAATTTTCAAATGTACCTGAAAATCAAAAAAGTGCATTAAAATTAATGACACTTGTAATTGAGCACCAGAGTAATTAATTAGGCTTAAAATGAATTTAGTTGTACCTTTCTTTAAATGAATTTATATCTGTTAATTTTTTTTTTAATGAATTTATTTCTGTTTACTCTTTTTAAAATGAATTTAATAGTTTTATTTTTAAATAAAATTTAGTATGCAAGAAACCAAATAAAAACAATCGTATTATTTGTTCATGTGTTATGAAATATGAGAAGCTAAGTCGTAATCCTATCGTAATCGTAATTTTTTATTCAAGAAAAATTTCAAAATACATCTTCTGTATGAGATTTTTAATTGATATTATTATAAGTTTTTTTTTTTATTATTAATTACTACATTACGATATTGTTTAAGTAAAATAAAATTAAGGGGATTTGAATTTTTAACGTGAAACAAAAGTAAAAGGCAATCTAACAAATTTACCTGACAATTTGTATGTATGAAAACGTGAGCCTTTCAGTAAAATCCTATGGCTTACCAAGTATTTCGATTCAAAGAGAAAAAAGCAACTCATTCGTCGAATTCGAATCGAAATACAAGGTAACAGGCAACTGCTCTCAACAGTTAATATTTCCATAAAGATAAAGCATTATAAACTAAATAAAAAAAAAAAACTTAAAATATTAGAAAAAATATATTTTTATAAAGACTGAGGATAGGATAGTTTTTCCTTTTGAAATTCATGTTTTCAAAAATGATTTTTGTTCATTCAATCATCCATAACAATAGGACACTAAACTCAACTTTGATATTAATGTCCTTAGTTATGTATTTTTTCTTCATTCTTTTATGCATATTTGAAAGAATTTGTTGATTTTCAAACTAAACTAATTACAACAATAAGATAAATTCATAATTTAGCTCACTGTTAAATTTTAAATGTAATTACTAAAATTATTTCTATTTCTGCTTTCCTATTACAGATAAAAGATGTTGTTGTTTTTCATTTTTTTGTTTTGTTAAGAACCTTTATGGGGTTTGTTTTGTAAGGTAATTTAAAGTATAAACATTTTAGAGGTTGTCTTTGTCTTAACACCGTCATTGTCGCCTTATTTATTTGGAGTTATTATCTTCCTTTCTGGACTGTGATGACGTAGCTGTTGTTTGATTGCTGCTATTTGCTGAAGAAGTTGTATGATGTTTTGTTCCATGTTGTTTAGGACGATGTTGGTGGTGGTGGTGATGAGAACGTCTGGCTGCAGATGTATTATAAGGATGTGGATGAACGCTTGGCGTAGATGCTGTACTATGACTGTGGAGTGTTGGTGTTGTGGCTAATGGCGAAGACGGTGGTGTTCGTAGAGGCCTACGTGGCGTAACTCCAGTTAAATGATGACTGCCGCCACTGTTAGTTACTGTATTCGTTGCATACGACATTGTTGATGATGATGGCCTTATAGATGACATGCTCAACGAGGAAGATCCAGCACTTAAATTATCCCTTGACGCAGATGATGACGACGGCGACATTTTGGTAGCCGAAGACGAAGTAGACGTACTCAATTTTGGAGATGAGCTATTATGATGCGAAGGATGTGAGGATGGTGGCTGTGCTGTTGATGGTATATTTGGTAATTGTCTGCGATGTTGCGAGGATGTTGATGTGGGTCTCTGAACATGAGGAATGGTTTCAACGACATCATCATCATCTATTTCTTCAATGGTCAGAGTTTGTGGTGGTGTAGCAGGTGCGGCACATATGGCTCTTCCGCCACCACGACCTGTTACGCCATGAGCCTTTGTAGTAAATTCTCGATCAAAATCTTCGGCTTCGTCGTCTTCCAAATTAATAAACTCTTGATGTTCCTCCAATTGTCCTGAACGCAAATCCTGCTCCTTTTCTATAATATGAGCTCGATCACCAATATGATGAATAATAGCCATTTTCTTAACACCATTTACAGAATCTTGTACGGTGCGACGTGTTTCACGAATGCCACCGAGCCCGGTTTTTGTGCTACTAGTGGCCTGGTAGATTTGTGGTCTGCCATCTGGACCCGAAGACATTGTGATGACAGAGCTGGAACAGAATGCTGCGCCATTATTGCCAATATCTGCGCTCAATAAACGATTCATATTAGGCATAGCTGGAAAACCAAATAAACCTCCCATCTGATGTGGATTTTGACGTTCCATTAACGCATTCTGTTGAAAACCGCCATCGAAATTTGTCAACATATTAAAAGGATCAGGCATAAAACTGTTCATCAAACGCATTTGCATATTCATGGCGTTCATGTGATTTCCAAAAATGTCATCATCGAAATCACCCATTAGTGAACCAAATAGCGACATGTTTATTAAGTTTCTTTTGTTTTTCTAACTCTCTTTGCTGTTTAGAAACCCGTTTATAATGTGAATTCAGTTGTAAATCAAATTAATTTGCACAATATCTAGAAAATAATTTAAAATTCAATTTTATGGTATCTTTTCTTGCTTCTGGCTTTTCTGCGTTGTTAAAATAATTTGTATATATATTTCTGACTGCTACAGATTCAGTAGATGACCGGTTTGAGCCGAAGCGCCCTATCGACCGCAGCCCATCATTACTTTCCATGCGCCACGA
The DNA here is from genome assembly GCA_930367235.1 of Sarcophaga rosellei. Taxonomy (NCBI): domain Eukaryota; kingdom Metazoa; phylum Arthropoda; class Insecta; order Diptera; family Sarcophagidae; genus Sarcophaga; species Sarcophaga rosellei. The sequence goes on along the minus strand of OV884022.1, from coordinate 2,808,358 downwards.
TCCAGAAATGACGGCACCATCTATGCCTTCTCTGTCAACAAGTTCGGGTTGCATATAATGCGAAGATGCCCTCTCCCGAAGAAAGTTGTGTAAGCAAACAGTTGCTTTTACAATATTTATGACAGTTTCTTTACTGGCAATTATAGGTTTTCTATAAATTCGAAAACGATTTGCCATTATGCCAAATGAGTTTTCCACTACTCGTCTGGCCCTGGATAGATTTCAATTGAAATTTTGTTCATGTGCTGGCATATTTCCGCTGCTACGTCCAGGGTAGGTTAGGTTAGGTTAGGTTAGAGGACGTGCACTTGTCAATTAAGACAAGTACAGTACCCGGAGGTCGAATTGACCCATTGTACAACGTCCTTAAAGAGGAAGGATACGAGAGGGAATAGGATATAAAGGAGAGGAGATAGGAAAGGGAGAATGGGAAGCGGAGGGGTAACATAGACCCAACAAAGAAGGGAGAGCGCGACTATCCTGATGAAGCCCTAGCGCCCCTCAACCAGCCTAAGCCACTAATGAATCTGTGGAGAGCCTTGATGTCGGCTCTCGACGCAGAGTTCAAACTCTCAAAGAAGGCCCTGCCAAAGGTCCTCAGCCTCAACCTACCAAGGGCTGGGCAGTTACAGAGGAGATGTTCGATAGTCTCCAACTCCTCCTCATCGCAACATGCCCTGCAATAGTCCGGCTGGGATCTGTTCCAGATCCCCGTCAGCGACCTAATCTCGCAGTGCCCTGTGATAAACCCGACAACTAACCTTAAGCTGGCCTTATCCAAGCCCAGCAGCCTACCTGTTCTCTTACTGTCCACAGCAGGCCATAGACATCTAGAGACAAAACAACCCGATCCGTTCCCCCAACGTCTTTGCTCTTCCTCCCCGACCCATCTATTGATGAGACCGTAGAGGTGGCAGACCGGGGGGTCAGGACCAACTATTAAATCGCTCCCAGAGAGCGAACCTAACCTAGCGAGGGCATCCGCCGTCTCATTGCCCAGTATTCCGCTATGACCCGGAACCCAGCAGAGACGGATACGGTCTAGTCCAAAGGACCTCAACGACTCCTTGCACTTGCGAACGAGCCGTGATTTGCACCAGACCGACTCAATGGCCCTAAGGGCAGCCTGACTGTCAACGAAGATCACGTAAGATTCCGAATCTGAAGCTGGGCCACCAGCTATGGCCTCAATAGCTTTCAAGATTGCGAAAATCTCCGCCTGGAAAACGCTGCAGTCATCGTTCAACCTAAAGTGGAGTTCAAGACCGAGTTCCCTACAGAAAACCCCAGCACCTGTACATCCACCTAACTTAGACCCATCTGTGAAGATGGGTATACCTCTCTGTCCCTGGAGTACCCCACCATTCCATTGTGCCCTTTCCGGTATAAGTATCCTTAAACCGGGCAGGAACATAGCCTCAGGCACAACATAATCGGTGGCTTTTTCCGAAAGTCGATATCTCCCGTCAGGAAAGATGACATTCAGAACTCTGGAGTGACCTGTCGAGCGCTGTTTCCAGCAGCCCGATTCCCTCAGACGAATGGCACAGCGCGCTGCACACCGCTTGACATATAAATCAAGCGGAGTCAGGCAGAGCATAGTGTCAAGAGCAGCCTGAGGGCAACTCTTCCTCACTCCAGTGATACTCAAGGAAACAATCCGCTGAACCTTATCCAAGATTTTCCGCTGAAAACTCTTATCTAAGGCACACCACCAAACAACGCAGCCATAGGTAATAACCGGTCTAACAATCGCCAGATATATCCAGCGAATGGCCCTAGGCGGAAGACCCCAGCTCTTACCTATGGAGTTCCTACACTGGTAGAAGGCATTCAGTCCCTTCTTCATTCTTTCCTCGGTGTTTCGTTTCCAGTTCAGCTTGCTGTCCAGGACAACACCCAAGTACTTGACCTCAGAAGACAACGGAAGCTCCCTACCAGCTAACCTCGGCAACCTGAAGGGTTCAACTTTGTACCTACGCGAGAACAGGACGAGGTCCGTCTTATCCGGATTTATACCCAGGCCACAGTTCGTAGCCCAAGAGGATAAAATTCCAAGAGCAGACTCCATCAGTTCCCCCAGCGTCGGTAGAAACTTTCCACCCACCAGAATAGCCACATCATCGGCATATGCCACAACCCTAAAGCCCCTACTCTCTAGAAGCCTCAGACCAACATTAGCAACCAGGAGCCACAAGAGAGGGGATAGGACACCCCCCTGCGGTGTACCCCTGGTCGCACGCTTTACGATAGAACATCCACCCAGATTCGATCGGATTAGTCTATTACCCAACATGTGGATGATAAACCGCACCAGAAAATCTGGGGCATGTATATCCCTCAGTGAATTCTCAATAGAAGAAGTGGTGACATTATTGAAGGCCCCCTCTATATCAAGGAAAGCCGACAGTGTGTACTCACCCCTAGCCAGATTCGTCTCAACAAAACCTGTCACATCATGAAGAGCGGTCTCAACCGACTTACCCTTAATGTAAGCATGTTGCGACCCACTCAACAGAGACCGGTCCATGTTTGACCTCAAATGTAGATCGATAAGTCTCTCCAAGGCTTTCAAAAGAAAGGATGAGAGGGATATCGGTCTATAATCCTTCGGGCCGATGTGACTGGGTTTACCAGCCTTTGGTATAAACACCACGAGCACATCTTTCCAACCATCAGGTATATCACACCGTCGGAGACAGTCTCTATACACGTCCACCAGACATTCGTGTAATATATCACCAGCACGCTGAAGCAGAGCCGGAAAGATACCATCCGGACCAGGCGACTTAAAGGGCTCAAAACTATTTATCGCCCATTTCACCTTGTCTCTGTTAATGATATCCTCCAAATCGGGCATCAAGCCAGCATCACAGAAGGGATCCGCTACCCCCGACGGATAGCTTTCTGGATCCACACAATTGGGAAAATGAGTACTCAGCAGAACCTCTAGGGTTTCTTTTCTCGAGGCTGTCCACGCGCCATCGTTCTTTTGGATGAAGCCTAGGATTTTGGGGTCCTTAGACAGCATCCTACGGAAACGAGCCACATCGGAAACATTCTCGATACTCGTGCAGAAACTCATCCAGGTGGTTCTCTTTGAGCGCTTTATTTCCCTTTTATACTCATTAAAACTGGCCTTATATGCAGACCAGTCAACTTCCCTGCCCGACTTCCTAGCCTTATTAAAGAGTTTCCTGGTACAACAGCGGAGTCTACGGAGTTCCGCATTCCACCAGACTGGCTGGTTCCTCTTACCCGGGTAAGTGAGAGGACAAGCATCTCTATAACAAGACAACAAAATATCCGTCAAAGACCCAACTCGATCATTGACGCTAGGAGTGGAACGACCCCTGAGGGTCCTAAGTTCCTCCTCCACAGCCATCTCATATCTGATCCAGTCGGTTCTTCTTGGATTTCTAAAAGGCTTGTTAAAGCCACCTGATAGATTAATACTGAAGGATATCAATTGGTGATCAGAGAAAGAACACTCATCTGAAACCCTCCAGTCCTCAATCATAGACCTGTCCATGTTAGAGAGCGTAATGTCAATTACAGTCTCCCTAACACGGTTTCTAAACGTTGGCGTGTTGCCAACGTTGCAAATGTTGAGCCTATTAAGAATAATAAAATTCAAAATCGACTCACCCCTAGTATTTATGTCAGCACTGCCCCATTGGGTGTGATGAGCATTGGCATCGCAACCCAGGACAAGGCGACATCTTGTCCTCTCCGCATGCTCCACCAGTCGTCCAACTAAGTCATCAGGTGGGGATGCAGCCTCGTACGGCATGTACACAGATGACAGCATCAACTCGATCCCAAGGTCATCTTTGTACGCCACAGTCGTTACGTCACCTGTACAAAAGGAAGGAGTGATTAACAAGTCTAAGCTACCCCTAGCTAATATACAGGTTCTTACCTTCTCGCTTGTTCTAGGAACAAGTAACCTATAATCAGGATCGCTCAAACCCAGGATCCTATCCCTAAGGATCCAAGGTTCCTGGATAAGAGCGATGTCAACTTCAAGGCGGCGTAGGGTGGTTAGTAGGTTGTGTGAGGCAGCTTCGCAGTGATGCAGATTAATCTGCACCACTTTCAGCCTCCTCTGGGTTCCTAGGCACCCCTTATTTCCCGATGACGGAACTTTAGGTTTGCCATCCCACACAACACCACGCCACCCCTTGCCCTTAGCCTCTGAAGTGAGGTCTGATCAATAGCGATCCGAAGATCGCAGCCCTTCTTACCTTCACCAGCCAGGGAGTTAACAACTGCCCATGTACTGGTGTTCAATCCATCGTTTTGCTTCCCAATAAGTTTTGGTATGATACTCACACGCCTAAAAGTAGGCGGGATCCATACCGTCACTATTGGACGTAGAGGGAGGTCGGATTGAGGGACCACCTCCAAGCGCGCACCGGGCCAGAGTTCGCCAAGGCGCTTCACTGATTCCACAAGGAACTTTACAGTTCCCTCGTTTTCACAGTCGACTACCTTGATACCCCTGGACCAACCAATAGAAGATATGCGAGCATTCCTGCCATCACAACTCTCCTCAGCTATGAACTCAATGAGCCGTTCTTCAACTAGATTCCATCTTTCAGGAGAGATTTTACCATCCAAATCCGACCTGTCGATGAAAGCCAGCTGAAGGGAAGGGTTAGTTCCTAGGCTCCCTTGTTTCCTGGGACGCTTGGAGCTAGAGGAAGGCACCTCGTCAGACCTGTTCCTCTTCATGCGATCTCCCTTGCGAGAAACCTGCACAGAAGACCTATCCGCCGAAGTGACCCCCCCCAACTCCTTGGCCTCTAACCTTACATCCTCCTTTTGGGATAAAGGATTGGCGGTAGCTTCTACCTCCTTTCCACCATCCCTTGAAGGAGTAACACCACCACCCTTTCTCTTCACCGAAGGATTGAAAACCCGGGTGGTCTTCTTTGCTCCAGCTGGGAGTAAGGGTGTATAACCTTTGTGCCCCTTGCATGCGGCTTGAGAGGTAGAAGCAGTTGGCTCTACGCTCTCGTCCACACTCAAGGGTCCATCAGAGTCAGCGACCCGTGAGAGGGCACTGTCTGGGTATTTTTTCTCATACCGCAGAACAGTGCCTCTGTGTCGAGCCAGCATCCTCTGCTCCTTAACAGAGAGGGAATCCACATCACAGCTTGCAAATCTTCTCAAGACAGTGCAAGCCCTACGATATGAATTCCTCTCCTTATACATAGCGGAACGTTTCCGCCCAGTTCTACCCCCCTTGTCAGACGAGCCACCCCCACCCATGCAGTCCGGATCAGTAGATGATCGTACTAGTGGGTCAGAAGCATCCCGTCTGACAAGTGGGTTCCTTAAAGGGGATGTCACCACCTCATTGCTCCCAGTGGCAATTTGGATACGAGTGAGAGGGAACCTTTCGATGACCGTATTGTCACCGTCTTCATCCGATAGTGGGGAGACAGAGTCTGACTCCACGCACATATCTTCCGTAGAAGTGAGGATCGCCAAAGCAGACTCCTCACCAAAGGCCTCCTCCACAGTCATAATCCTCAGGCCAGCTGGGGCGAAATTCCTGACGATCTCGTTGTTGTTGTCAACAATGCTCGCCTGGATTCGCGCAATGAGCTGGGACGCGTCCAGTCCATTCAAAAATACCATTTCGTCAGTATTGTTTTTCTCGTCCATGTAAGTCCCACGAGTGAGGGGGAAAGGAGGTCGATCATGCCATAGCCCCCGATAGCATGACAGGGACTTGGTAGGAAACCTAATACTCACTGAGGCGCCCAGGTATCAGTGAGGCTCCGTTAAAATACAGTCGGATTAGACCCCTGACTGCAAACCACCCGATGAGCACGGGTCGCATAACACTCCGGATTAGGGGTATGAAAGAAAAATATACGTGTTCCGACGATTCGAACAGATCAAGAACGACATCGATCCGAAACCAGAGTCTTCCCACGATATTAGGGTAACCTTTAGTCATGCACCCCAACTCACCCTGGGTCACAGAGTGAATCGAAGTACACTTAAGCCCCCACATCGCGACAAGATCGTTACCCAGGTGAGGGACGTCCAGGGTAAGGGCGCATTATATTTTTCCTTAAGGGAAAAGCTTCATCAGCGAGAAACACATACGGGGCTGATATATTAGTGCCAGGTAAAGCCTTTGGATCAGGAAATTCCATACCCTCAGAATTCTCCAGAACAGCTTTTCCAAATTTGCAATTTTTAAAAATTCCGCCATCACTGTTGTGGCCCAAGGCTCCAATGTCAACTAATATAAATTTATAATCGGCATCTGCTACAGCCATTAAAACGATGCTGTGTGTGTGTTTATAGTTGAACGTTAGTGAATTGTGATGTGGAAATGCCTGTAAATAAACAGTTTATAAATATTGTAAAAAAAAAATGCTAATTGATAGTATGCAATACGTTCCCACGAGCTTTTCGATTGTTTTGGGAATACAAATTGAAATTTATTCCATATGAGTTCCGTTGTTTCCTTTATTTTCGATGTAGTGGATGCACCAATTCGGAAGCCATTGTAACCAATGGATTTCATTGAATCGTCACTAGCCAAGTATCTACGGAAACAAAGCTTATTATTAATTCTTCAATATTTTCTGCATCACTCACCTTAAGGTTAAAGACAATTTTTCTTGTCTTTAAACTGGGAACAGATACTTACTAGAGTTACACAACCGTAATGCGGAGAGCTTGCAGATGTCATCAAAGCTGTGCCGACCACTCACAGGAATTCAAAGGATCCCACCATGACAGCTCTAGATTTTTTGAGCTATCCCGAACATCACCTTACTCTACGTTTACGCTTCCACCATCCTATTGACTTGCCCGCTGTCTATAATTAATCACTCATTATTGATAAAACGAGCATTTTAAAAATTCATATAGAAAAATACAATTTATTAAATATAAAAAAATCTAAATCTATACTAAATTGAAAATCAAAAAACTTTTTAGCAAACAAAAAAAAAACAAAATGGCTTCTAGATTCAGGCAAATTGAGACAAAAAAATAAAAACTATTAGTATTGTATAGCTTCTACGGCGCCATTTTGTTTTTCTTGCCCGAACCGCCGAAATATTCTAACGCTTTTTTTTATGAAATATACACTTAATTTTTAAATGGCTTCTTTTTTTTCTCATTTATAGATCTATAGGACACTTAAAAAGACGTTAACCCCGATAATCCGAGCTCGTTTTATAAGGTTTGGACGCGTACCTTAATTTATGGGGCTATTATATGGATAAGAAAACCTATTTATATTCACAATACACCCAAACCTTTTTTTACACGGTACGCATCCAGTGGACACCGTGTAAAAAAAAAAACGCGTAAAAAAAGACAAATATTATGTATGTATGTAAGTGTATAAACTAACTGAAAAGATATACATAGGATTGATGCAGCAGCCTACATATGCCTATAAAATTGAATAACTTTATAAAAACGCAAGCGCATTCTCTTTTGTTGGGGTGGCTCAATATCAGTCTCGTCAGTAGAAATACTTATTACTTCTACGTCTTCAGAAGCTGCTTCTGGCGCTGGTTTATTTCTTTTAACAGCAAATTCTGTTATAGTGCGTTGTGATCCAAATTTGGAAATCTCTTTATAGAGCTCTCTGTATCTAATCATACATGTTTGCAGGTCTGATTGAAATTTCACAGCTCTTTCAATTATGTTATCACATGTCAAAAAAACCGTGTTATTTAAAATTCGCGTAAAAAAAAACCGTGTAAAAACAGGTTTGGGTGTATAAAAATATTAAATATATTTGGTAATTGTGGTTAATTACCAACGAAAACCAAGTTAATTTATTTAAACTAATATACAATTTTATTTAAATTTAAGGCAAAAAAGATAATGTAATTTAGTTTTAATTTAAGCGCAATTTTTATTCTGATCAAAGGCCGTCGATGTTGACTCGTTGGTGTCAGTAAGAAAAGAGAGAGAAGCATTTACAATGGCGATCCTTTCATAATACGTACTTTGTAATCGCTTACTTGGGCGACCACACCCAAACAGTATAGCCACATATACATAAATTTAATTAAAAAAAACTTTTTTATTCCTAGGTCGGTCAGTCTTTGGTCAAGGTCGGGCGAATGCCAGGTTTTACCACACTTCAAAATGTTGATGATCACTGAGGTAACCCCAAGCTATTGTAATGTCTCATAGAGCTGAGGTCTGACGATGCTGCTGTTGATAAGAGCTGGTATTTGAAAGATCTGATGCTTGGAAGATGACCCGAAGCGGATAAATGAAGGCAGTTGCCACTGATATTTAATATGGCTGACGACCCATTTGTAGTATTGCAATTACCAAATAAATTTAAATCGATCTCTGGTATGGGATCACGCCAATTATTAAAATGTAAAAATTCTACAGCCGCCACTTCGTCTGGTTTAATGGGTGGAAAGATTTGATTGTAGCCGGCATAGAAGGGATCTTTATTCGGGAACAAGTCTCTGATATCGGATAAGCAGGCTATTTTAAATTGTTCGGGTTTGCGTTTAATCACTTCACGATGGAATGCTGATATCAATGATGTTGGATTTAACAATAGTGGACCATCGGGTAATTTGACATCACCTTGACGTATTAAACATAAATATCCACGTGTGGCACGCGACAAGAATCAAAATAAAGTTCTAAAATTGCTAAACATTGTGTTTTTTAATATTTTTTTCTTCTTAATTAAATTAATTTTTTTATGCTTTGTCCAAAAAAAGGTGAAAAAGAGATTTGGCAACTTGCAATTTGTTCTAATTTGAATATTAATTAGATTAACATTACATTTCCATTCGAAAACATTAAAATTTAAACATTTCTTTTTTAATACTGTAAACATGAAAATGAAAGAATGAATGAATATGTTTTCTTTTGAAGATGCGGTTTGGAGTATACAAGAGTACATATCTTAAAATTAAGCATAATAATAAACAGTATGAAACAAATTGGAGTTATTTGATTTGTTTTTAAATCTCCCTTAAATCTCTTTACAGAAAGAGATTTTTAGAAGATGTAGATTGTAATTACTCACGAGTAATTACAATCGTTGAGACGCGTATTATGGGATAAAAAAAGGAGAAAGAAATAAAATTATTTCTATGTCTTGAGCGAATTGAGACTGAAATTTACCTTTTTTCCCAGTGATGAAGTGTACCCACTTGGGCCCTTTTTGTGTTCCAATTAGGAACACAACCTACCTTTTATTACAGGTAGGTATATTTTTAAGGGTAAGTACACATTTACAACCAATTCACTTTCATTTCTTTCAATTATAGGTAAATATAACGTTAAGTATAAAATTAAGTACAAGGTATAAGTATAAATTCACTTTCTTTTTAATTTAGTTTTTAATTTTATTAAAATTTTAAGTAATTTAAGAATCACTTGGGATAAATGTAAGTTATAATTTATGGCAATTTTTAAATGATCATTTGACTTTAATTTAAATATATTTTAATTTCACATGTATTTTATTATATAAATATTAATTAATTTTTTTTTCTTTTTACAATTTGAATTTTTACTTTGATTCTTTTATTTTCGCACCTTATGAGCACTTTATGTTTACTGATTGATTCGACAGCCAAAATTGAAGTGAAGTCTGTATAAATTTGTATACCAAGCTAGACTTCTGCTCTTCCTTCTTCTTCTTAGCGTACATTGTATTAACGGCATATTTCCAGGATATATATATTTAAAAAAAATTAAGCTACTGTAGACATTAGTTCAGTATGAAGTAATTAGGTTGTGTTCAAACCTAGTTTGAACACAGTATATTAAATTTACCTGTTGTTGTTATCGTATTTTCTTTTCTTTTTCAATTTGGTTGCTTCATTACATAAATTTTTGTAGGAATTTTGGTTGTAAAATACAATATATACCAACAGTAACCAACCAGGGCGTTCTCTAACATTTCCTTTTTTATACCTTCAATGATTATTGATTATTGTTAAAATAATTTGTTGACTTGACTTGCTGCACGTTGTGAGTGGCTATTGTTTTTTAATTATAATTCAAAATTTAATCGCTTTCATCCTCTTCGTCGTCATCAGAGTCTGCCTTCTTACTCTTTTTCACAGCCTTTTTTCTAGCCTTACCACGTTTTTTGCCACCGTCATTCGCTGTAGTGCTACCATTAGCTTCAAATTCTTTGACAGCATCTCTTAATCTTTTTTAACTTTGGCGGCTTTTACCTTCCATTCGGATTTGTCTTTCAAGCCGCGCCATATATCACCACCCTTTTTTGCAATTTCTGTAACTTTAATGACAGGGTGCTCGCGTTTAATACCTTCGAGGAGAGAGTTAAGCCAGATCATGTAAGCGGAGAGATGACGCTTTGGTTTATCTGTCATTTTCTTTTGAATTTATGTAATCTTTGAAGAAATGTAAAGTGTTGCCGGTAGAAGTTTATGATTTTAATCTACAATTCCACAGGATTCTTTTATTTATTCTTCACATTTAATTGTTCCCGATATCTTCTCAGTAGGTGTCATCATTGAAGTCTTCCAATTTTCCGGGAAAATACCCGTTTTCATAGACTCATTTATAATTTTCAGTATTCTATCACCAATTATATTCCAGTTATCTAAAATCATTTTAATATTTACGTTGTTGTAATCCGGTTTCCTTTATACCTTTTCTTTGCAAGTTGTTTTTAGTTCGTAATTTGATATTGTACGGAATTTGAATCTAGAATTTATCACATCCTGTTGATTAATATATCCTACATATTCTATTTTATCTCTAATTTCCTTAATACTATGTACAAAATATTCATTAAAATTGTTTGCTATTTCGGCATTTGTTTTATACTCTACATTATTAAATATCACAGTTTTTATCACATTTCGGTTACTTTTTAGCACTAGATCTTTAATATTATTCCAAATTTGTTTTTGATCATTAGAATTGCTTATTGTTTTATTAATATAATTATTATCTTCTTGATCAAGTTTTGTCTTATATAAATTTCTTATTCTTTTACACTCATTCCATGCTGCATAATTATTTTGGCTTTTAGCGATATTATATTTTATTATTTTTTCTCTTTTTAAGACTTCCAGCTGCCTATTGAACCACTTATTCTTTATACTTTTCTCGTATATTGTTCTATTTACCGATAGTTTTTCGATCGTTTTTTCAAAAGTCTCATCAAGTAAATTTACATTGTAATTTAAATCCAGTCTCTCTTCACTTCCCAGTATATTGCTTATTTCATTTTCGTGCTATTAACATTTTTGATTTTAATTTCTATTAATTCATGATCCGATATTTTATTTGTACTGCAAATACTCGAACTAATATTTGTTATAACATAATCAATTATTGTTTTTGAATATTTCGTTACTCTAGTATAATCATTTATTAACTGTTTTAATACATTATCCTTAATTATGCGTTCAATTTTCTCCTTATAAACACTCTTTTGACCAATCAATATTAAAGCCTCCAACAATAACAATGTCTTTGTCATTTTCAATAAGTTCTTCAACTATTTCCTCAAATATATCACAAAATTCAGCTTATTGACTTCTTGGTGACCGATACACTCCCACTATTATCATCGAGTAATTGTTGTATATTACGCTATATGCACCAATCCAGTATTTGAAATCACTAACTTTTTCAAATATCATTTTCACCTCCCAACATTTGTTATAATACATAATTATTCCCCCGGTTCTCGTTGAATTAGATAATAATGCCATTTGAACGTATTCCGGTATCACTATTTCCGATTCATACACATTGTCTGTTAGGCGTGTTTCCGATAATATTATACAATGTGGTTTCTCTATATCTGCAATTGCTTCTATTTGATTAAAGTTGTTTGTATACATGCCATATAAATCCTGTAATTGTTATTCATTAATACCCATTATTCGCCTTTTTAAATTCAGTTTGTTTTTATAAACAGAACATTCTCTATCTGTAGTCGCATGATTTTCATCTGAACCCACATTCAGTTTTTTATTATTTTTTACGCAGTTGATACATTTTTTTATTTGTTCTTCCTTACATTGCTTTGTATTATGATTTCCGTGACATTTGAGACATATTTCGCTGTTCTTGCAGTTCACAGACTTATGGTTGAATCCATTACACCTATAACACCTCGTTACTTCAGTTCCATCAAACACTCGGCATTTTTCCCATCCAACATTTAATTTTTGCGCGGCAATTACTTTTTTGGTAGGGTTCACTATTTATTTTTAATTTAGCGTTATAAATTACTCCGTTGCTTCTTCTTGTTTCATATACTTTTATTAAATTAATTTTACTATTTTCTATGACCTAGTTTTTTACCTTATGATGCGGGCTTCTTGGGGCCGATTGCTGTAGACTGTTTAATAGTGAAGGCCATTTTATAGTCACCTAGCAGCAACTCGTTTCCTTACCGTTCGCATCTTGAGCTAGGGCGTTTGTCCACAAACACTACTCCTTCTTTCCACCTTCCTATAACCTATTTTCCTAAACCTGCACAATGCACTGCATGAGTAGGGGCCATCCACTGATTTTGATTTATTAATTTTTCAATAAGTTCTTTTTCTTCATATTTAAATGTCATATCCGTTATAACTATTATCATTTCAATTTCACTTGGCACTTTTATCTCGTATGTTTCACTCATTTTGTTCTCGATGGCACTTTTTATTTTATCTCGTTCATCTTTGTTTTCACTTTGACTGATCACTGTTCCATTTCTTCTACTTTCAATATTTGTTATTTTCAAATCTATTGGGTCTACCTTTTTATTTAAATCTTCTTTCGTTTTTTCAATTTTTTGTTTTTCCTTGGGTTTAATTACCAATGGCACTTGAATTTTAACCTCTGGCAACACTAAATTCTTTTTAACTGCATCTGCGAATGTCATCTTTCCTTGATCACTTTCTTAATTTCACCGCACATCTTTTCATTGTTTTGTTCTATGTTCTTTCGCATTTCTTCATTTTTATTTTGATTATCTTTTACATTTGCTATTAGTTTTTTTATTTCAACAACATTCTTTTCACACGATTTTTGGGTATCATCATCAAGAATCTGTTGAGTGTATCTGAGGATATAAGATCCAATATGGATAATGGTGGTATCACACTCTTGGTACTCCTAGACCATTCAAAAGCATTCGACTCTGTAAACCATAATATACTTTATAAAAAGATATATGACAATTTTTATTTTTCTTCGAGTGCATCATCGCTAATAAAAACCTATCTCACTGATAGATACCAGTCTGTCTGTATCTACTCCCATGCCCGTGTCTAAAGGAGTACCGCAGGGCTCTATTCTTGGTCCACTACTGTTTACTTTGTACATAAATGATTTACCTAATTGTCTCTTGTATAGTAATATCCACATTTACGCAGATGATGTACAAATATATATAAATTGTAAAAAGGACTCAATTGATGACTGCTGTGCAAGACTTAATGAGGACCTTACCAGAATACATTACTGGGCAACGTCAAATGGCTTATATCTGAATCCTATAAAGTCAAAGGGCCTAATCATAGCCCAACGAAATCAGAATGTTGTTGTTGATATTCCGATCATTTTAGGAAATCAAAATATTTCAATAGTAGAATCAGCAAAAAACCTTGGTATAATTTTTAACAAATCCCTTCAATGGAATACCCACATAAATGCTGTCTCCGGAACAATTTTTTCTATGCTTCGAACGCTATATCCCCTTCAACACGTTACACCTCTTAATATTCGAGTGCTTCTTGCCAAAACGTACTTAATGCCCAAGTTGTTATATGGCTGCGAAATTTTTGCTTATTGTGATTCAATAAGTAAAACTAGGTTAGGTTAAGTGTTGCGTATAATGCAATTCTTAGATATGTCTATGGCATAAGAAGACATGATGGTACTTCTCAGTATTCTAAATCATTATATGGTGTTGGATTAATGGATTTACTTAAAATCAAAGCATTAATTTTGCTTCACAAAGTTATCTACACTCAAGAACCATCTTATTTGTTTAATCGAATTCAATTTGCAAGATCGAACAGAGGAAAGCAGATTATTCAGTAAAGATATCAGACTTTAATATCTGAGTGGCAGTTCTTTACGAATACAATACGGCTGTGGAACTCGTTACCAAACCAACTACAAATCAATGGCAACGCTTTGCAATTTAAAAAAATGCTATTTTCAAAATTTTAATTTTAAATTATTACATATATATATGCACATATTTTTATTCTTGTTTGTTTGTTTTTATTCTTGTTTGTATATATTCTGATATTGTTTTTTTTTAATTTGTTTTAGTTTTAGTTTATTGTATAATACTTTTCTATTTTTTGTAATGATCATACAATCACATACTGTAATTTAAAAGATTAATTTCTTGGTGTATGTGATATGAAATAAATAAATAAATAAATAAATAAATAAAATAAATAAAAATCCATATATCTTTTCTCAATTGCCTCTAATAATTGTTTTATTTCATTTTCATTTTGCCTTAGTGACGACTCAAATTCTTTTTTATATCCCTTTAAATTTTGCTTGCTTACTCTAACGCCATCTTGAATTTCGCCTAATACAAGGTCAACATTCTTTATATATTGGATACAATCCTCAAAAATAAAACGCACAAAATTGTTTGCTTCAAGTATTCCAATAGAATATTGATCAATTCCCGAACACTTTTTTGTACTGTGATATATTTTTTCACAAACTCCTTGGCATCCTATTCCCGTCTCGCCTCTAATAGCTGATTTACACGCACTGCACTCAGTCATTATCGCGCGATTTTTTTTATTTTCATTTATTATTAATTATTTGAACTAATTTCTCAGTACTTTTTTATTTCACTTAACTTTTGTTTATTGTTACAATGTTTAATAGTCCTTTTTCTATTTTTTATATCACTTCAATATTTTAATTTATTTATTTATTCAGAGCTTAATTTTTTTGCTTCTCTTCTTTACTTCAATCACAATTAAAAAAAATTTATCCACCCATTTCCTGGCCACATTATTACATTCCCCACCACTGTGGGATACGCCCAGAAAGTGCCTTAACTAAGCTGAGGGTAGTGTTTGACGCATCATGTCGATCATCATCACAACTGTCTCTCAACGAAATCATGATGGTAGGTCCAACTATACAAAACACTTTATTTATTACTCTTTTTGGTTTCAGATGTCACCAATATGGCTTAACTGCTGATATTGTCAAAATGTACAGGCAGGTGTTAGTTCATCCCGAAGACAGAAACTTACAGCTTATTTTGTGGCCTGATAATCCTTCAGAGTCTCTCAAAACTTATTGTCTTTATACCGTAACATACGGTACAGCATCAGCTCCATATCTTGCCATTCGTAGTTTACACTATGCTGCAGAGCGGTATCCTAATATGCAAGAAATTGGTAAGGCAGTCATTACCACTGATTTCTATGTAGACGACATGATTACTGGAGCAGACGATCTAACAACACTTCAGGTCATACAAACCGAAGTTACAGACATTATAACGTACTCAAAGTTTTCCTTATCAAAATGGCATAGCAATTGTCTGTGAATTAAAATTTGCTGACATTGATCACGATATTACAACCACATTGGGAATGTCATGGGATCCTATGGGAGATACATTTCACTTCAAATTCCGTCCTAATAAGTCTTACTCGAAAAATACAAAAACGTTCGATTTTGTCTCTAACATCTACGCTTTTTGATCCCATTGGTCTTGTTAGCCCTCTAGTTGTAAGGCATATTAAATGTAATTCGGATGAATCTGTACCCCAGGAAATTGATACGGCTTGGAACAACATCGTCGCATATTTTCATAATTTACATCAACCAAAAATTAATCGTTTTATTCGTATGCAAAACACAATAAGAATGGAGGTTCATGGCTTTAGTGATGCGTCTATTAAAGCCTACGGCTGTTGTATTTACTTTGTCTGTAGCGATTCGTGTGACAATATTGCAGTAAATCTGGTGGCATCTAAATCTCGCGTTGCGCCAACAAAAACATTACCTAGACTAGAGCTGTGCGGTGCTCACTTACTTGCAAAATTTTGGAATCAGCTATTTTTGGACAGACTCACAAATTACCCTTCATTGGATCAATAGTCATTCCTCATCTCTGTCAACATTCGTTGGAAATCGCGTAGCCGAAGTGTATAATTATTCCACCAATATTACTTGGCGATATGTGCCAAGTGAACAAAACCCAGCTGACCTAGTATCCCGAGGATGTACGGTGTCTGACCTATGTAAATCTTTATGGCTTAATGGTCCAAGTTTTCTAAAACACGATCGTTCCCAATGGCCAACCTGTACAGCAACAAACCTTAGTGAATCTGAAATGCTTTTGGAGAAGAAAAAAATCGGTTTTAGTTATCACTACTCCGGATTTACCCTATATATTGAAAGTTATATACAAATATAGTAACTATTTGAAATGTCTCAGAATTATCGCCTATGTTTTCCGTATGAAGGCAAAATATCGATTAAAGGGTCCAACGATTTCGTCAGAGGAGTTGAACCACTCGCTTTTAAGAATTGTTTGGGTAATAATGCAACATCATTTCGCTGCAGAGTATGATAAATTAAAAAAGGCCGAAAATGTTACAGGTCAGTTATCAGCTTTGTCTCTGTTTATTGATGACGTTTCTGCTGTACCATTTATTCGAGTCGGTGGTCGATTACGTAATTTTAATCTTCCAACTCATGTCAAATTTCCTTTGCTATTACCGAAGACAGATCCATTTGTCAATGTCATAGTTACTTATATTCATCGAAGTAATTTTCATGCCGGCCCTCGAGCTTTAGTCTCCCTAATTCAACAACAGTTTTGGATTGTAAATTGTAGATCATTAGCCAGAAAAATTATTTATCAGTGCGTGCATTGCACCCGGTACAAACCTAAGTTAATTAGCCAAGTAATGGGAGATTTTCCAAAAGATCGTGTTGTTGGCTCCCGCCAATTTGAAGTTGTCGGAGTCGACTTTGCGGGCCCTATTTGGACTTATTTAAGAATAAGAGGAAAACGGCCTTATAAGTCCTACATAGCCGTCTTCGTTTGCTTCACAACGAAAGCTGTTCACCTTGAAGCTGTATCAGAATTGTCTAGTGATGCATTCATTACCGCTCTAAAACGATTTGTCGGACGCAGAGGTATGCCTGGAAAAATTTATTCTGACAATGCAACTAACTTTGTTGGTGATGAGGCTAAACTGAAAGAGTTATACAAAATATTTCACGAGGACTCAATTAAATCAAAAATCCTTTCATATACAGCATCAAACTGTAGACTTTCAATTTATCCCACCGCGAGCTCCACATTTTGGCGGTTTGTGGGAGGCAGCAGTTAAATCGGCTAAATATCGAACACTTTCAAACGCTCGACTTTCACTTGAATAGTTATCTGAGGCCTTAGTGCAAATCGAAGCCATTATGAATTCACGTCCGATTGCCTCTATATCAACTGACCCCAACCATTTGGAAGCCCTTACGCCAGGTCAGTTTTTAATCGGGTGTTCATTAAAAACTATTCCTGAAAAGATTGAGTTAAATTGCAATATTTCCAGTCTCCAGCGTTGGCAAAGGATATCAGCAATAAAATTTCACTTCTGGCATAGGTGGCACAGAGAGTGTGTAACCCAGCTACAAGAACGGTACCGATGGCGCAACCCTCAACGAAATTTAAAGGTAAACGACTTGGTAGTAGTTCATGAAGATAATGTTCATCCTATGAAATGGTCTATTTACTGGTCGGATCACAAATGTAATTTTTGGTGCTGATGGGTGTGTTCGAGTTGCAGATGTTAAAACAGCTACCACCAATCTTCGTCGTCCAGTTGCTAAACTAGCAATTTTACCTATTGATTGAAACTGGGAGTTTCAGTGGGGCCCGGCATGTTAACGCATGTAACGATATTAAAGATTTATGAAAATTATTTTTAAATTAAGTTACTAAAATTTGAGCTTCCCTAATTAACATTAAATTAGTAATCTGATCTAGCAAACGCATAAACATATGTTTATGTGTATGTGCGCGCATACAAAAATTTAGTTGAAATGTTTATAGTAGCTGAATAGAATAATGTTGTTTGACTACTTATTTTAGTACATTTATACAATAACAAATATGTACTGACATTCTTTTTGGAATTTTACCGCTAATCCTTATTCTTAATTCATTTTACTAAATAAAATTCAAGTATAGCAAAAGAAGTTGAAGTGTAAACATCAAGTAAAATTTTAGTGTTTCTTTTATACGGCAAATCGGACGGTAAACTGTGCTATACATATTATACAAAATTTAAATTAAAAGTGCACATATCAAAAGATTTTGGATTGTCAAACCAGGTAATCATATTCAGCGATAATAAAGTAAATTTATCGTGCATTGAAAAATCTATAAAATGGCATGAAAGGTTTGGCCATCTGAGATACCAAACTTTAATTGAATTAAAAAATCAAAATATAATGCGCGACCTAGAACAAATTAAGATCCCGGACGAAAAATGTGTGCTCTATATGACCCAGAAGACCGTTCTGTAGTCGAGAGTCTCGATATAATTTTCGCTGAAAATTCGTTCAAATATCGATATGTTACAAATTCAACATTGAATATGGAAAACGTTGAATCGGAAAATGGAATTGAACAAACTATATTAATCAAGGGAACAAAAAGAAATCAGTTAAAAGAAATGCTGTTGGTGAAAGAAATGCAGACAATTCTGTGTCTACAGAAAATAGTTCAACTTCGTTGAGGGTGGGACCTGGTAGACCCAGAATTTTAAGAACCAAAAGGCCAGGTCTTTCTACAAAACAATTTAATGTGCTAAGCACAGCGGTAGACATTGACGACGTTGTCATTCCGTAAACTTATTTGGATATTAGGGGCAATAAATATGAAAGCAATTGGTATGGTGCAGTATAAAGCGAATATGATTCATTACTCAAAAACAATATGTGGTCTTTAGTCGACTTACTTCCGGGATAAAAACCGATTGGATGCAAATGGGTTTTTGCGTTGAAAAGACTGGCTGCTAAAGGTTTTAGTAAGAAGTCTTCACCAGTTGTAAGATACGCAACAATAAGAATGGTAATTGCCATAGCAACGAAATACAAAATGCATTTACATCAACTGGACGTTACAACAGCCTACCTCAACAACGACTTATAAGAAGAGTGTTACATGAAGCAACTTGAAGGATTTATCGATCCAGAACATCCAAACAAAGTTCTCAAATTGAATAAGGCTCTCTACGGCTTAAAGCAGTCCGGCAGAGAGTGGAACTCTAAATTATACTCGGTCCTGAAAAGTTTTGGTTTGATCCAATGTAAAAATGAGCCATGCTTATATAGGGTGTTTTTTATAGAGGTATAGAACTTTAAGTTGCAATAAAACAACGATGGATTATTCGATTGACATGAATTTTATTTATCCGAAAGATAATCTTGTGGCATTACATTTTAAATATGATTTCTGGCATATGACCGCCACTGCTGGCGCGGATGTAGTCCAATCAGGACGTCCAATTTTCGATGACTTTTTCCAACATTTGTGGCCGTATATCGGCAATAACACGGCGAATGTTGTCTTCTAAATGCTCAAGCGTTTGTGGTTTTACCGCATAGACCAATGACTTTACATAGCCCCACAGAAAGTAGTCTAGCGGTGTTAAATCACAAAATCTTGGAGGCCAATTCACAGGTCCTGATGGACGATTTTGTCGACGATAAAATGGACGTAGTGCGCGATAAGTTTTCCGCACAAAACCATTATTTTCGAAATAAAATTGCACTATTTGCAAGCGTTGTTCATTCGTGAGTCTATTCATGATGAATTGCCAAACCAAACTGAGAATAAATCATTTGACAGCTGTTAAATCGGTCGCCATCTTGAAAAGTAATGCCAACTTAAAGTTCTATACCTCTATAAAAAAACACCCTATATTAGTTAGTGTTTTATGTGTATATATTTTCAAAAACGTTATAAACGTATTTTATTTGTTTGTAGTTTACAACACTAAATATTTTTCTTTACAATGTTTATTTCGTTCACAATTGAGTTTTAATTTATTATATATTATTGTTTAATTAGCATCATTAATATTTCTATTATTGGAGATTTATCTCTTATTCTAAATATTGTAATGTCAAAATAAGATCTACGTGTCACATCCGTATTGGCGAATGCAATTCAGCTATTTCTTTTTATAATAATCATTACCCTTTATACCTATGTACTTATTTCTATACTATACACAACGTATTTAGCTTTTGACAAATACACTTAATTCTTATATTAGTAAAACTCCACTCGTGTTTCATTTTCATCAGGTTATGGGCCCAGTGAGAGCCTTGTTACATAAGAATTAATTTTTTTTAACATGGTTGATGATACCATCCACATTTTTCGCCGGCTGAACAACAGCAATTACCGGCTGTGGAAGTTCAATGTTGATGCAGTTTTAAAGTCCAAGGCCTGCTTGGAATAGTACAAGGCAAGGTAAATTTTGATGACACGGCCTCTCAAGACTCCAAAGATTTGTGGGTGAAGCGTGATGGCAAAGCCATGGGAATTTTAATTTCATCTATTGAAAAGGAACAGGCAAACCATATATTGTCGTGTACAACGTCCCATGAGGTATACTCAAAATTGAGAAATATTCACGATAAGCAAAGCGAAGTAAAAGTAATGTGTCTATACGAAGAGTATTTTTCTTTAAAAATGCAAGAAGACGAATACGTTTCAAAAGTGTCTTCACTTTGCCACTGAAATCGAAGAACAAGGTGAAAAACTTTCAGATAATATTAAAATGGTGCGAATTATTAGTAGTTTAACGCCTAAATATCAAAACTTTAAAACAGTTTGGTATAATATTAAAGATGGCAGAACTCTTGAAAATTTAATGGCAAAGTTACAATTGGAAGAAGACCAACACAAAAAGAACAGCGAAAGTGAAATTACCGAAGCAGCATTCAATACAAAAACAGAGAAATATAAAAAATCTATTGCAGAAAGAAAGAAAATGTCTAAATGCAATTTTTGTCACAAAGTCGGCCACTGGGAAAGAGAATGTCGACCAAAGAAAAGACAAATAAAAGCAAGGACGGAGAATAATAAACAAAGAGAAAGACATGAAGATGAAGTTGCTTTTATTGCAATAACAACAATAAGTGATGTTATTTCATTTTTGTTTATATAGATGTAAAATTAATTAAAAAAAAACTACATATGTGACGTATGAGTGATATCCAATTCCATTAAGTTTTATCAAAGAATATGGATATAAAGAATACGCATTATGTAGAAGTAGCACTACGACCCGCTCTCACCAAAATCTTTTTAAAAAATCATTTCTGGATAAGGGGGCGGAAGACAGAAGGAAAATAAACACAAACAAAGAGCGTAACAATGTGTTGCTCTCATCATGAGAGCGTAAAAATGCTTTCAGTTGCTTGTCAGCTTCTAAAGGAAAATGTTCATGTCGCTTTTTTCAGACTTCAATGTTACACCCAAAGAAATATTACAGTATGATTCACTAATATCAATGAGAAATGATTTCGATTTTTGGAAGAATACTTGCCAAGTAAAATACGGTGTTTTTAGCGCAGTACAATTGTTCTGTACTTTTCGCTCACATATTAGAGATGAGCGATATTTTCAAAACTGTGATTTAATCACGGTGATTGATAATTCACTGGTAACTGCAGTGATTGAAATTGCCAAATAACAGTGACTATTAATGTCGTTCTTTCAAAATTGTTACATACTCAAATTTATTTCAATTTATTTTGAGCGAGGCAGAATTACTATTAGATGATGCTGATTATTTACTTTTGTCTTTTATACATGAACTTTCTGCGAAACTTAATTTTCAAACTTCATATAAAAAAAAAATTACATTAAAAATAATAACATTGATGACACCACTTTGATTTTGTTTAGTAGTCTTTTCATAGTCTGTATCTAGTTGTCTCTTTCTAACGACTTAATAAAATACGCTATTGTCATTATTGTTTTCTTTTGGAATACTGTGATCACAATCACTGTTTTAAAGAACAGTGATTAACAAATCACGTTCACTGAGAACAACGTTCTTCAGAAATCACTGGATCGCTCATCTCTATCACATATACATATTATTGGGTTAATAAGTAGATTTGAAAATATTACTAACAATTTTCCTCTGGGTTAAACATGCCTGTCATAATTTTTCTCCTGTCCTCTTTATGCCGACGTCTGAGAATAAGTGATTTGAGAACAGTGTTCCCGTTTTTGGTTATTTCTAACCAAAATTGCTTATTTTTTGATCATGGTGCAGATGTGTAGATTTTTTCTTTTTCTTTAAAAAAAAAAAACCAATTTTTTGTTTCATTTTTTATTAATTATAATTTAAACTTGAAAAAAATAAAACAAAAGTGTATGAATTTAATTTTGGCTATATTTTTTCTTATTTGGTGATTTTTTTCACAAATGTTGGTTACAAAATTTTTTTCGTGGCAACACTGTTTCAGAAGAATAAATAAAAAATTAGTCAAACAACAAAAACGCACGATGAGAACAATTGAGAACATTGTTACGCTCTTGGTTTCTTTATCTTTCCCTTCTATCTTTCCTCCCGCGTCGTGAAATATTTTTGAAAAATATTCCAAAATATGCCAAAATTCACATTCTTTATACTTTATTTTCTTTGGTTTTATACATCAGGAATCATAGATAGCATACTTGTAGGGGTAACTACTATGCGTATGAGCAATATATTTCAAATGCAATTAAATATTAAGTATGTAGTGTGTAGTATACGTGGGCATGGCACCTCGCTCATTTGGAATATCAACATAAAAAGTAGCCTATAATTCCTTCCAGACATACAGGAAGATACTGTGAAAATTTCAAGAAAATCGGTTCAGCCGTTTAATCGTCAATAAACTTCAAAGTTATTGTAAAACGTTTAAACAGCTGTATGTATTAATCTATTAATGGAGAATGTTCCTTAAATAATTTTCACTAATTATTAATGCGAATGATCCGCGCGACCCTATACTCCCTAGAGGAGTAAAAGGAACATATATATGATTCGATAGATTCTTTTCGAAAACATTTACATACTAAAAAAAGTTACAGTTATGGACCACCCATTTTAAGTGATAATGCACCGTAGTGCAGTTCGAATGATAACTTTCAAAGCAATCTTTTTGGTGTCGTCCTTTTTTCGCATTTGTTGCAAATAAAGTTAGTTGTTTTCCCGCAATGTCACTAAATTCTAGATCTTATCTTCGATGCATGTTCCAGTAGTATAATGACCCTATATATGTTCTGCAAATAGAACTAAGAAGTGCTTCGAAGACAACAATATTAATGTATTGGACTGGTCCCCATAATATTCAGGTGTAAATCCAGCCAAGAACTTGTGGAATATCAAAAAAACAACAAACAGAGCAAAGAGTCCCACAAATTGTGATTAGCTCTGAAATTTAATTTAGGCTACATGGCATGATATTCCGAATTCCCACAAATTGTGATAAGCTTTGGAAATTAGTTTAGACTGCTTGGTATAATATTCCAGATTCGGTGTGGAAAAGGGTTATAAAAGCAAAGAGATAGGAAACGGAGGAAAAAAGTCGACCACAAACACGCAAGAGAGCGCGACAACAATCATGATTCACAGTTCGAGTTACTTATGAATTTCTGGACTGCGCTAATGTCGCCTCTTTACAGAGAAACTAAACTCTTAAAGAGGTCCCTGTCCAGGATTCTCAACCTACTAAGGGCTGGACAGTTGCAGAAAACATTTTTTTACTTACTTTCTCATTAAATCACTAAATCTCACATTGGTGTCATTATTTTTCACATCACTGTATATGTTGGTCATAATGCAATCAATGAGATCACAAAAAAGGCACTTTTGTTTCACATAGGAAACAAAATAGTGGATTCGTTTTTTTTTTAATTCAAAATTGTGATTGAGTTGAAAATTGGGATACTATTTTAATTATGATGAGGCAACATGTGGTAAACTATAGGCTACAGTTATTAGCAATAATATTATTAATATAATATTAATTCTTATTAGAAACCTTCTGCCTTTTAGATACAGGTTTTTCGGGCCATGATCTTGCATTGAACGTATGCCTTTTTTCTCTAAATATTCGTCAGTCTTAGCATCATCCATAGCATCTACGGTTGCTGACCGCCAAAGTTTTTGGAATTCTTCATCAACCCAATGAAAAATAAAAAAATTTACACTAAATGGCTCTACATAAAGAAGTCAATGTATATAATTGTACATACTGTAAAATTAGCTGTGCGATCGTTATAAAATAAAATTTTTTTCTTATCTATAGGCCTAACAATAAAAATAATCTCTGAAGCAAGATTCTTTAAAACTTTTTCGCAATGAGGCAGGGATTCTTGTACATCTTCGAGTAGAATACCGCCCAGACCTTTAAGGGCATGTTGTTTGAGTAATCGTAGCAAACTTTTGCCATCTCGCCTCGGAGCCAAGCCACTGTTTTGAAAATAATAAATTTAATTTTGTCGCATTATATGCTTATGTATAAATCACTTACACTTTTAACAGACTGCCTACGTCTAACTGATTTGTTTCATCTAAGATTTCTTCCAATGTTAATGGATGATCGTCACCATCTTGATATCTTGTCCGCATATGTTTAACAATTTTGGCTAGTACGCCAAATCTATACTGCGAACTACCGGCCATAGTTTTGTACGTATTCGAGTCCAGTTTTGGGGCTGTGGGAGGACGCATTTTCTTCTTTGCGTCATCTTTTGGCGGGGGCGGTACTGTCTCGATTTTGATCTTTTTCTCCACGCCTTAATCGGGATGCAAATATTGTATATTTTGTAATAATCAAAACATTTATATACTTACGTAGGAGTGGGCATGGGCCTTTTCTTGAACGCCTCGCGTTTTCTTAATAATGCCGGATCCATGGTTTAAAATATTTAAATTCAAAAATTTTTCAAAATTCAACCAAATTGTTATTTTATATTCGTACGTGTTTGTAGAAACAAAACGCAGCTATTCAGTTTACAACAGGCAATAAAAAAATTTAGAAAATTTATTTTAAATACATAACGCAAAGGTAAAGCTGATTTATAAATTTCTGAATTCAATAAGTATAATTTAAACAAGTACATTTGATAATTCAACAGTGGGTAATAAAAGTTTTAACAAATATTTCAATACTCCCACTTTTGTTAAAGCTTTTTTCTTTAATTTTTTTTTTTTATTAGACATAATTGACAATATTCATTAAATTTCTTAAAAATGAAAATCTGTCTTTAGGTAAAGGTTTAGTAAAAATTTCAGCAATTTGGTGATTAGTGGAAACATAATTAATTTCAAACATTTTTTCTTCATATTTTTGTCTTATGAATTGATATTTGACATCGATGTGCTTACTACGTTTGTGAAACTCGGGATTTTTAATTAAACGTATAGCACTTTGACAAGGAAACACTCTTTTGTCGTTGAAATGACCAGGAAATACTGGATGATCCCATCATTACTACAAAACCGTTTGTTGACCTTCTAGTTTCTATGTCTCCAGCATAGTCAGTGTTTAAGGGTTTGCCTTAAATATTAATAAACACGGTTCTTTATGTTTTAATATAATTCAAAAATTTATTTTACGTTTTTAATTTTACTTTTTAATTTTAGTTTTTAATTTCACGAATTTGTTCCCTTTTTTTATTGTTTGGCTGTCGATCTCAAAAAACGAAGTGAAGTAAGTAGCATAAGAAAAATAGGAGCTGCCATATGATATGAAAAAAAGAGTATGCCAAGTTTGCAAACTGTTTTTAATTTCACGAATTTGTTCCCTTTTTTTATTGTTTGGCTGTCGACCTCAAAAAACGAAGTGAAGTAAGTAGCATAAGAAAAATAGGAGCTGCCATATGATATGAAAAAAAGAGTATGCCAAGTTTGCAAACAGTATTGCCACTTTGGCGTATTTGTAAACATACCGCCCCCCTTGACTGGGTGTAGGCTAATATAACATCCGGGTGGGTCATGTGAACGTGTAGCCAAGACTAGTTTTTTGCGCTACAACTTTACCCATTTCCAATTCGATGGCGCCATCTCTTCGTATTTCAGGGTATATGTCAGCACCTAACTCCATTTCGATTATGGTGTTTGATCTTGGGTCCATATCAGCTAGGGTATCTTCACAAAATTCTTCACAGGGATTATCATTGATTGGGGTCACATAGGGTCGACGAGGCAGATCATCAGTGCTAAGTGCCATAATTTTCTTGTTGAATTTGGTCTTGTTGTTCCTGGCACGCATGTAAACTATTGCAAAATGGTGTCCTTGATGTCTGATCCTTGCCAACTTGACTCTTTTTACTGTGGAGGAGGCTATCTTAGTTGTGGTGCTGGATGGGTTCATTAAACTGCGTATTAGTACCCAATTGTCGCCTCTCTCTTCAGATGAGATTTGAACTGAAGCCGTTGGTACAATGACATGTGGCCATAAATGTGGGTCATCTTGGGTGGTTTGGGTCATTTGGGTCTTCATCATTGGTGCTTTTTTAGACGGTTGCTTCGGATTTGTGGAACTGCGGAGCATCATGCAAGAGGGTGTTATGACGTTTGGTGCAAACGCGGCATCCATATTCGTCGTTGCATTCATGCACGCGATGGGATCTGGCTAAGCAATTAATGCAATACCCTTGCATGACCACTACGTCATACCGTTCATCTGCGCTGGCATTTAGGAATTTGCGGCATGTTCGGAGCGCATGATCCTGTTTGCAAAGACCACATGACCATTGCCAATGAGGAGATTTTGGATGTAGGTTGGCTGACATGTCTGCAAATAGAATTTAATTAGTAAAGTAATTTTAATTATGAAATAATATGACGAGTTTAGTAATGGGTCGTGTACATATACCAGCTGCGGTTTTAATGTCTACCACTCTAACGTAGCTGTCATGTCCTGGATAGGTTTTGATGACTCGACCTAATTTCCACTCATTGAAAGACAAGTTATCGTCCTTTATGACCACTAGGTCATTGACCTTTATATTTTCTTTTGGAAACTTCCATTTATATCTGCGATGTAGTTCGGCCAGATATTCAGACTTCCATCTTTGACAAAACGTTTGATAAATGATTTTTATGCGTTTCCAACGGTTTGCTAGAGTCACATTTTCATCTGTAAGATCTCGTTCAGGTGGAGTCATTATTGGAGTACCAATAAGGAAGTGTCCAGGGGTCAATGGGGTCAAATCATTAGGGTCATCGCTAGCAGGACTTAGGGGTCTAGAATTGAGACATGCTTCGATGCGGGCAAGAATTGTCGATAGTTCTTCAAATGTGAATTTCATATTGGGGATCATTTTCTTTAAATGAGTTTTAAATGACTTTACTCCAGCTTCCCAGAGTCCTCCCATATGTGGGGCACCGGGTGGTATGAATTTCCATTCAATGGTTTGATGACTTTGTTGCTGATGAACTTGATTTTGAAGACTTTTCATAAATTCTAGACGCTCTTTTTTGATGAGTTCTGCTGCTCCGACGAAATTTCTTCCATTATCTGAATAGATACAGGCAGGGCATCCACGTCTTCCAATGAAGCGTGAAAATGCTGCTAGAAACGCTTGGGTTGTCAAGTCGCTTGCTGCTTCTAAATGTATGGCTTTTGTTGCAAAACATACAAAAACACAGACGTAGCCTTTTGTGATGAGGCAAGCACGTCCTGTGAAGTTACGAATGTCAAAGGGTCCGGCGTAATCGACACCAGTTATCGTGAAGGGTCTAGAAATTGTGGTGCGCTCAGGGGTGGTAGGGACGCGATTATTTGAGTTTGTGTCTGTTTTTTGTAAAGTATGCAAGTTTTACAGTTAGAAATTGTTGTTTTTACTAGTTGCTTTAATGTGAAGATCCAGAATTCTGCTCTGATACTGCGAATCATGAGTTGGTTTCCTCCATGTAGTATTATTCGATGTGTAAATTCAGTAATCAATTTTGCCATTCTTGATTCATAGGGTAACAATATCGGACAGCGTTCGTTATATGTAAGTGCAGTCGATTTTGACAATCTGCCATTTGCTCTTATGACTCCACATTTGTCCAAAAAGGGTGTCAGGGTTAACAACTTGCTTCTAGAAGATATGGGCAATTTTCTTTCTAATTGTCTATATTCTTCGGGGGAAAAAGCTTTCTGTGTCCAAATTATGAGTTTTGTCTTTATATATTAGATTTCATCTGGGTTAATATCAAGAGACGATATTCTTAGATGTCTTCGACTAACACCTGTATTTCGCCAAAATCGTAAGACGTATGAGATAACTCGAAAAGCTCGGAGTAATGATGAAAATCTGCTTAAAGGGTCTTCTTCAATGCTAACGGTAAAAGCCTTGATGGTTTTTGATTCTAACTTTGTATCCTGGGTCTCATTTGATGCAGGCCATAACTGTTGAGGTAATTCTAACCATGGGGGTCCTGTCCACCGCACAGTGTTTTTTTCTAGTTCGGTAGGTGAGCATCCTCTGCTGGCAATGTCTGCGGGATTAAATTTGGATTCTATGTGCCTCCAATTTTTTGTGCCCACTTTTCGAAGAATCTCTGACACTCGATTTCCAACAATTGTATTCCATGTACAAGGAGGTTTGTTGAGCCATGATAAGACTATTGCGGAATCGGTCCAAAAATTAGTCTTTATATTCGGGATTTCAAGTTTTTCCAATACACCTGCTGATAAATGTGCTAACAGTACAGCTCCACAAAGCTCCAGGCGGGGAAGAGATAACTTTTTTAGCGGGGCCAGCCAAAGGCCGTCTTTTGTGCCAAAAGGGATCCATATGAGCGCATTGGTGTCTCCATACAATAAATGGATGGGCCCAAGTCAAGACCTATTAGTAGATCGATGGGCCGGCTTTTGTAGAAGTGAGGGTCTGCTAAGTCCAATTTAGCTGCCTCGGTGAAAATTTCTGAATGTAAAGTTTGTGCGGGTAAGTTCGATGGGAGAGTCTTGAGTACTGGGGCCCAGACTTCAAGTTTGTAAACAGGGTCCACGCGGGAGCACAGGTTGAACAAGCACGGTTTGGTTGATGTTTCAGAAACTGTCTGACTTAAACCTGTCACGTGCACTAGGTTTCTTTTAGTGGTCAAATTCAATCGTTTCTGCAATTTTTCCGATATAAATGTTGATTGTGATCCAGGGTCGATGATAGCTCTTGCCTGGTATCGTATACCTTTGACTTCGATTTGGACTACAGCGGTAAATAGTAAAGTATCCTTGACTTGTAATTCTGTAGGGTCAGAATTCCTTTGAAGGGTCAAAGACGTGTAGTTTGGAATGTGTGAACTAGGAGTGGACTGTATTCTAGAGGTTAAAGCTGTGGCACTCGTGGATGGTTCTTCCTCAGTATTCACCTGAGTAAAGTTAGCAGATTGAGTCACAGTTACCTTATGCAACAAAGTGTTATGTTTTTGCTTACATAACCTACAACTATATTTGCTAGGGCAATTTTTGACACTGTGGGCTTCTGATAAGCAGTTGTAGCAAGAATTTGTGGTCTTTACTATGTGAATTCGATCATTGAAGTTTTTTTCTAAAAATAAGGGACAGGATCGTAGTGCGTGTGTGTCGTTGCAGTACTGAAATTTCTCTCTCGTTGTGGAAGAGTTGTTGTTTTTCCTGTTATCAACTGGTTTCGAAAGATTCGTTTGTAATGAGCTGATATTTCTTCTAATGGTTGACGATTTTGTGACCTCAGGAACGTTTTGGGTAAATTTATTTCTCGGAACGATATTTTCTACGGACTCTAAAGTTTTGAACTTATGGGTCAGAAATTTATCGAATTCAGTCCAGGTGGGGATTTCCGCGCGGTCTTCCCGAGAATTCTCAAACTCGTGCACCAAACTTCTCGGAAGTTTTTGAGAGCAAATATATATCAGGAACGACTCCCATGTTCCTGTGTCGACGCCTAACATTTAAGGGTCTGTCTACAATCATTTATTGTGCGCTGTAGTTTTTTAATTGATGAACCTGCATTTACAGTTGCATGAGGGAGGTCTAAAATTATCTTATATTGTTCATTAACCTGCATCCATTTGTTTT
Organism: Sarcophaga rosellei; assembly: GCA_930367235.1. Lineage (NCBI taxonomy): Eukaryota > Metazoa > Arthropoda > Insecta > Diptera > Sarcophagidae > Sarcophaga > Sarcophaga rosellei. Next base: position 2,778,262 of record OV884022.1, on the reverse strand, counting down.
CGTAACGGTCTACCAAATTTTTCCAAGCTAGGATGAAGCCGTCATTTGTCAAGGGTGCGTGAGCAATTATCTCCCTTGCCTCACCGCCAGTTTTTTGGGTCAAGTAGAATAATCTCTCGACATTACTGAGTCGTGAGTTTTTGATATACATATATAGCCGTAAATAAGTCACGAAAACTGGGCCACAATTTATAATCCCCAAAAAATATATCGGTATCGCAGGGAGGGAGTCTTATTGACAAACTTTCATTTTCCTGAGGGATGGTCGACTGACGTTCTGTTTTCCCTACGGAGTCAGATAGCGCCTGAATTTCCGCGTTAATAGACGACAGACACCTTTTGTATGCCGATAGAGTCTGTTGGTATGTTTCCCTAAGTTTTTTCTTATCCATTGGTTTATCACCTTCCATTTCTATATCTCTACATTCCTCGTAGGACCTTTTCACCTGGGTCCAGAGCGAGTCTAATTCTGCACGTAGAATTTGTAATGCGTAACCATTATCCTCAGCATGACTTGACGAAAAACTTCCTCAAATTCGATTAAATCGTTAGTGCAATTGTAAAATTTTTTAAGAGCCATCTTGAAAGATTTACTTAAGGAGAGGTGATGAATTTTGGGAATAAAATTGGGTCAAAAAATGCCTGCCAGCGATTTAACAGCCAGTAATAAGAAGACAAAATATTATTAATTAATTCCTAATTTCAAATTAATTTTCCCCGAAATTACATTTTTATTGGGCTCGTTGGTAATCCTTTTTTATTCTTTCGTTGCCTTCTCTAAACCGATTTTAAGTTTGTTGTTGTATATAAATATTCAATATTTTGTGACAAATGTTTCCTTACTTACTGTTGTTATTGTTGTACAGTAGCCTTTATGAATTTTGTCAACTGCTGGGTCTGTGTCAAATGTTGTTGATTTTTTAACGGCATTGATCTTCTTTTTTTTTTTTTTTTTGTTTGCAAAATGTTTGTCCCGTTACAGAATTTTTGAGATGTGGAATTTTTTTCTTTTCTATTTATTAAAAATTGTTTTGCACTATCCTGGCTCGAAGTGACCAAAACGTTTAAGGGTTCTTTATGTTTTAATATAATTCAAAAATTTATTTTACGTTTTTAATTTTACTTTTTAATTTTAGTTTTTAATTTCACGAATTTGTTCCCTTTTTTTATTGTTTGGCTGTCGATCTCAAAACACGAAGTGAAGTAAGTAGCATAAGAAAAATAGGAGCTGCCATATGATATGAAAAAAAGAGTATGCTAAGTTTGCAAACAGTATTGTCACTTTGGCGTGTTTGTAAACAGTCAGCATCGCTAAAACATTTTAAAATAGGCTCAGTTTCAGCTGCAAATGTTAAACCGTATCCTTTAGTACCTTTTAAATATTTTAAAATTCTCTTTACAGTATTAACGTGAACATTTAAAGGTTTTTCCAAAAATGTTGTTGCCAGCATCAAATACATTAAACTGCCGACTGCTTGGCTGTAGGGATAGTTTTTGACTTCCGAACTCTGATCTGAAAACATACTACTATTTACGGATGCATCGCATGGTGTACTCACGGAATTTGATTCGGTCATATTAAAACTTACTAGTAATTTCTCAATATAGGTTTGTTGATTCACATGAATACTACCATCGTTTAAACGTCGAATTTCTAAACCCAAATAGTGTTTAGTATCAAAAACATTAACACTGAAATTTTGTTTTAAAAATGATAAAAACCCTTCAATGTCTGCTTCATGTTTTGCGGCAATTAAACCGTCATCGATATATATCGCGATCATTATTCGCTTACTGACGTCATTATTGATAAAAAACACAATGATCAGCTTTACTTTCTTCCAGATTATACTTCTTTAATAAATTTGAAAACGTAAGGTTCCAGCACCTTAACGCTTGCTTTAAACCATATAAGCTTTTAAGAAGTTTGCTTGCTCTGCCCGTATTATCAGAGTAGCTTTCTGGTTGATTGACGTAAACGTTTTCATTTATGTATCCATTTAAAAACGCTGTTTTTATATAAAATTGCTTTAGCTTTAGTTTTTCTCATGCGGCTATGCTCAAAATCATTCTTATCGATGTAAATTTGGCTACTGGGCTAAATGTTTCCAAGTAGTCAATACCATATTCTTGATTGAATCCACGAGCTACCAGCCTTGCTTTGTGACGTTTAGGTTCATTTTCAGTTGCTTCTTTTATTGTATACTAGCTAATACCCGGTGTGCTTCGCTACCCCCATCGGAATTAAATACATATCTCGTGATGCAACTGGATCGCCCACCATCAAAATTGTTACGCCATTGTTGCAGTTCTGGAGTTCTATCAGCATGAATTGCGATTATGTGGTCATCTATATCAGATCTGTAGTTAAATGCAATACCTGAGTATCCATGAAAAACATTACGTCGATTCACCGCCATTCGTTTATGATTTTGTTCTTTGCTGCTCTTCTTGTTGATGTTCGAATCCACTGACTTTCTACTCGTGATTCATGTTGGACTTCTGTTTCATTAGCTCGTGCTGTTGTGGTACCTTCATGTTCCAAAGGTGTCTCGGTAGCTCGTGCGGTTGTCGCATATTGTCGAAGGCTTTCCAGACGTCTTTCACGTTCTGAAGGTGTTTCTGTGGCTCGTGATGTTTCAATACGATTTCGCTGGGTTTGTAGTCGACCATCATGTTCCAACGATGTCTCGGTAGGTCGTGGGGTTGTGGCATGTTGTCGAAGACCTTCAAGACGTCTTTCGCGTTCGCTCTTGGCTTTCTGAAAGTGTTTCAGTAGCTCTTGCTGTTGTGGCGCGTTGTAGTAGGCCTTCAAGGCGTTCTTCACGTTGTGATGGCGTTTCGGCGGCTCTAAAGGTTGAAGCTCGACTCCTTTCAGTCCTGAGGCGACTTTCACGTCTTCTGAACTTTCATTTGCTCTCTGGGATTGCAAACACAATGCATTTTAGATGCTTTTATTCGGGGCATTTTTACAAATTGTTGCAAAATAAATGTCACTCAGGCAACGTTTAACTTGTTTAGAATCAAAGATTCAACTGAATTTCAAAACCGAATGCGTGTTATATTTATTTCTTTATATTTTACCTAATATGAAATCGGTTCAAGTCAAAAACCTTTTGAAGAAAATTAATGTTATTAAAATTTAACAAATAATTGTGTTTGCGTCGGTCACAGGTAATTTTTTGGATGAGTTTTGCAACTACTTATTTTATTTGGGAAAAATATTGACAGTTTACATTTTATTACTTAGGTAATTAAAAGTAATGAATTCATTGCCCAATAAAATGCTTATTATAAAGTTTACCTAATGTATTTTTCAAATAAATAATAGTTTTATTAGTTACCCGTTTTTAGAAGTAAACAATAACATAACTCTTACATATGTATGTACGTATATGTTTTTCAAGATAAATATTTAAATAGTATGAACTTTAGTACTTACTTGTTGACTACTTGAAAATTGTACTAGTTGAAAATTTCAAACTCAATAATTTAAGGGTCATATACCTTACTATTGCATATTTCAAGATATAATAATTTCTACACCCACAAATCAGAGAGGCACCACCTTCCTATAGCTGGAATACAAAATTGGGGACTCTAGCTTTTATAGTTTTTTATTCAGGTTTTAATAATTAGTTCATATGGAGTTTGTCACGCCCCTAATGCTTGGTAGCCCATTTTTAACAAAAATATTGATATTGAACCTTTAGATATTCGTACAAAATTTTAGCAGTCTAACTGTTCTGGTGTTCTAGATATGCAGATTTTAGTATTTACTTCATATGGGAGGTGCCACGCCCGCTTTTGCTGAACTTCCTATTTTTGTCCAAAATATTTATATTTAAACAACAGTTATTTATACAAAATTGGGGACACTAACTGTTAAAGTTCTTCAGTTAGGCAGATTTTAGTATTTACTTCATATGGAAGGTGCATTGTCCTCTAATGATAGGTCGCCTATTTTTGTCCAAAATATTTATATTAAAGTTATATATATATATAGTTACTTGTACGAAATTTGAGGTATCTTGCTGATATAGTTTTTCCAATATATCCACTTTGTTATTATCTTACGTTATGTAGTATATGTGGGAGTGGCACCTCTCTCATTTGAAATATCAACATAAAAAGTAGGAAAATCGGTTCAGCCGTTTAGTCGTCTATAAACTTCAAACATACAAACAAATGCACATTAATTTTTATATATAGGTGATGTCCGAGATAGAAGAAGTTTTAAATTTAATTCATATGGGAAGTACCACACCCTTTTCCTAGTCAGCCCATTTTTGTCTAAAATATTCATATTGATACTAAAGTGGATTTGAAAAAATTTTGGGGCTCTAACTGTGATATTTTTTAGATATAATAATTTAATATTTTTTATATTGGAGGTGACACACCCAATATAGCCAATCCGCCCATTTTGTTTATATATACGTCAAAGTCGCCCATACAAAATACGCAGTTTATGAGATATGCGACATTAAATACTTATTGAATATGTGGGCGTAGCACCCCGCCTTCTTGAAATTTTAAAATAAATTCCTATAATTCCTTCCAGATATACAGGAAGGTACTGTCAAAACTTCAAGAAAATCGGTCTAGCCGTTTAGCCGTCTATAGACTTCAAACAAACAAACCCACAAACAAATAAACACACATTCATTTTTGTTTATATAGATGTAAAATTCATTAAAAAAACTACATATGTGACGTATGAGTGATATCCAATTCCATTAAGTTTTATCAAAGAATATGGATATAAAGAATACGCATTATGTAGAAGTAGCATTACGACCCGCTCTCACCAAAATCTTTTTAAAAAATCATTTCTGGATAAGGGGGGCGGAAGACAGAAGGAAAATAAACACAAACAAAGAGCGTAACAATGTGTTGCTCTCATCATGAGAGCGTAAAAGTGCATTCTGTTGCTTGTCAGCTTCTAAAGGAGAATGTTCATGTCGCTTTTTTCAGACTTCAATTTTACACCCAAAGAAATATTACAGTATGATTCACTAATATCAATGAGAAATGATTTCGATTTTTGGAAGAATACTTGCCAAGTAAAATACGGTGTTTTTAGGTTTTTAGCGCAGTACAAATTTTCTATACTTTTCGCTCACATATACATATTATTGGGTTAATAAGTAGATTTGAAAATATTACTAACAATTTTCCTCTGGGTTAAACATGCCTGTCATAATTTTTCTCATGTTCTCTTTGTGTCGACGTCTGAGAATAAGTGGTTTGAGAACAGTGTTGCCTTTTTTGGTTATTTCTAACCAATATTGGTTATTTTTTTGATCAATGTGTAGTTTTTGGTTTTGTTTATTTTTTTCTTATAAAAAAAGCTATTTTTTGTTTCTTTTTTTATTAATTATAATTTAAACTTGAAAAAAAAATAAAACAAAAGTCTATGAATTTAATGTTGGTTATATTTTTTCTTATTTGGTGATTTTTTTCACAAATGTTGGTTACAAAATTTTTTCTTCGTGGCAACACTGTTTCAGAAGAATAAATAAACAATTAGTCAAACAACAAAAACGCACGATGAGAACAATTGAGAACATTGTTACGCTCTTGGTTTCTTTATCCTTCCCTTCTATCTTTCCCCCCGCGTCATGAAATATTTTTGAAAAATATTCCAAAATATGCCAAAATTCACATTCTTTATACTTTATTTTCTTTGGTTTTATACATCAGGAATCATAGATAGCATACTTGTAGGGGTAACTACTATGCGTATGAGCAATATATTTCAAATGCAATTAAATATTAAGTATGTAGTATGTAGCATACGTGGGCATGGCCCCTCGCTCATTTGGAATATCAACATAAAAAGTAGCATATAACTCCTTCCAGACATACAGGAAGATACTGTGAAAATTTCAAGAAAATCGGTTAAGCCGTTTAATTGTCTATAAACTTCAAACATACAAACAAACACACATTCATTTTTATATATAAGATGGGAAAAACTAAAGGTTTTACACCATCAATTTTCTATCAGGTGTAAGGAAGATTACCTCAAGTCACTACACAAACGTTATAAGTGGAAAAGTCAGGTTCCTAATGTAAAAGTCGGAGATCTCGTCGCAGTGATAGACGATTTACAACCACCTTGTGAATGGCGATTATGAAGAATTGAGGGAACTTATCCTGGTACTGATGGAAATACGCGTACTGCTGATGTGCGTACAGCGTCTGAAATAATCACCCGTCCTATTGTCAAATTATGCTTTCTACCCTTCATGGACGTCTAAGGTCGTGACTAACGAAAGTTTTTTGACTCATCTTCAATTTCTTATATCTTCTCCTAATTCTCTAGCCTCTATTGTCTAATAAAACTTGCTCTTTCCCATGTCACAGCTAAACTTATTCCAAATTACATTGCATTTCTCTAGAACTATCCTAATAACCAATTTTCCCCAACATTAGGAATAGCCGAAGCCGATTCACTGTCCGCTCAAGATTAGGTCAACGCAGACGGCGTGTAGATGACCATCTATATCGATGTGTGCTTTGCGAAAACTTTCACTCCTTGCGATTCTGTAAAAGGTTCCTCCGAATGACGGTTAAGAAGAGGGAAGACATTGTGGAGAGGCATCGTTATTGCGTAAATTGACTTGCCAAGACCCACGACCTAAGAGGGTGCACATCAATGGATACGTGCATTAAATGCGATAAGTTTCATCATACGCTGTTACATCCAAAACCCAATAAGCTCAGGGCGCCTAGAAGTCCGAAGAAAAAAAAAACATCAACAACAGCAAATTTGTCTACAACGCCTAATGCGAAAATACTTGTGGAGGCTATACGTTCCCTTGCTCATGTGCTTTGTGCCAACACCGATAACTCAGTTGACTAACGTCAAGGCCAGCGCCATGTACAAATAAGAATTTGTACTTAATTTTAAACCTGAATTAAATTGAATTTTGAACTAAAGTTACTTATTTTAACTATTATTATTATTATTATTGAAATTTATTGTGAATTAGTTGAATTAAATTTATTGGAATAGAATTACTGTTTTAAATGGATTTAACATTACCTAACACTTAACCATTCCAACATTCCAAATTTATCTTTATCCTTTGGATAATTTCTTAATTTTCTTGAAATCAAATTTGTACATTTAAAATCACTTATTGTCACAACGCTCAACTGATCAATCTTGATTATAAATGAAATTATTACAATCGCAATCTGTAAATCTCATCTCTCAAAAGGTAAGTTACTCTAACCAAACTTAAAAAGAAATAAATAATAATATTTCTTTCTCCTTTCTCTTTTCTTTAAACCTAAAACCCTAATTATAATTACATTTGAATAATTATAAAAACAACTTCTCTTTAAAAGATTGGCCCAATTGTTTTAATCCCTACATTCCAATCTTTTGAAATAGAATTTGTTTTAAAAATAATACCAATTATTTCATAGGGTTCTCCATTTCGTGGTTTCAAAAGTAAACGTAAATAAAACACATATAAAATATTTCTTTTTTATTGTAAAGTTTGAACGTTGACATTATGTGTGAAACATTACATCATTTAAATGACCTCCACGCGAAGTGTTGCAAGCATTGATTCTTTTGAGGTAATTCGACCACTTTTTAACACATATTGGGCGGTATCTCAGCCAGTAAGGTCCAATCACACCTTCGGAGCAAAGAGCGCAGCAAACACTGACTTTTTCTGGATGTAATGTAATGGCCTCTCTTCAATTACTTGAGGATTCTCAGAAGCCCAAATAGGACAATTTTGTTTATTAACATACCCACCGAGTGTGAAATATGCTTCATCGATTAAGAAAATTTTGTTCGAAAAATTGCCTTCCACCGCCAATCACCATTTTTGTAGTAGGTTTTGATAATTTTTATGCGTTATGTGATAGTTAAGCGATCCATTTTCGTCAATGTCACACTTTCAACTGAAAAGAAAAAAATTGGTTTCACAACTTAGTTTGACAGATGTCGAATTCCACTCCCATTCTTTTGAAACCAAGAAATGGATAGCCCTATATGACCCAGAAAACCGTACTGTAGTCGAGCGTCGCGATATAATTTTCGCTTAAAATTCGTTCAAAAATCGATACGTTACAAATTCAACATTAAATATGGAAAACGTTGAATCGGAAAATGGAATTGAACAAACTATAATTAATCAAGAGAACAAAAAGAAAACAGTTAAAAGAAATGCTGTTGGGGAAAGAAATGCAGACAATTCTGTGTCTACAGAAAATAGTTCAACTTCGTTGAGGGTGGGACCTGGTAGAACCAGAGTTTTAAGAACCAAAAGGGTAGGTCTTTCTACTAAACAATTTAATGTACTAAGCACAGCGGTAGAGATAGACGACGTTGTCATTCCGTAAAGTTATTTGGATATTAGGGGCAATAAATATGAAAGCAATTGGTATGGTGCAGTACAAAGCGAATATGATTCATCACTCAAAAACAATATGTGGTCTTTAGTCGACTTACCTCCGGGATAAATACCGATTGGATGCAAATGGGTTTTTGCGTTGAAAGAGAATGTGTATGGAAATATTGAAAAATTTAAAGCAAGACTGGTTGCTAAAGGTTTTAGTCAGAAGTCTTCACCAGTTTTAAGATACGCAACAATAAGAATGGTAATTGTCATAGCAGCGAAATACAAAATGCATTTACATCAACTGGACGTTACAACAGCCTACCTCAACAGCGACTTACAAGAAGAGTGTTACATGAAGCAACCTGAAGGATTTATCGATCCAGAATATCCAAACAAAGTTCTCAATTTGAACGAGGCTCTTTACGGTTTAAAGCAGTCCGGCAGAGAGTGGAACTCTAAATTAGACTCGGTCCTGAAAAGTTTTGGTTTGATCCAATGTAAAAATGAGCCATGCTTATATAAAAAGAACGACAATATAAATACTGTGCTGGTAGTTGTCCACGTTGACGATTTAATCATAGCGTGTTCATCAAAGGCGGAACTTAATAATATCAAGCAGAAATTAGCTATTAGAGTTTGATTTAGTAGATAAAGGTCCAGTTAAATTGTTTTTGGGCATAGAATTCGAACGTCAGGGTGAAACTGGTGACATTAGTCTAAGACACAGGAAATATATTGAAAACTTATTAAATGCCTATGGCATGGAAAATTGTCGTCAGCGTTCCACAACGCTTGCTGCGGGATATCAGGTAATTAAAGATGATACTAAAACTAAAGTTAACAGTCAACAAGTTAAAAGTCAACAGCCTACACGTCTGGACATTTTGCATTCAACTGTAAAGCTCGGGCAATGCAATGTTGATCCCAATGTAGATCATGAAACTGGCGCGATGCAAATTCTACGATATCTGTCAAAAACGAAAAACTTTAAGTTACATTATGGTGACAGAAATGTTAATGTTTATGGGTACTCGGATGCAGATTGCGGTGGCAACGTAATTGATCAAAGGTTTCGTTGTTATGCTAGCTGGAGGAGCCATATCATGGGAATCTAAAAAGCAAACGATAGTGGCGCTTAGTTCAATTGATGCAGAATATATGGCATCATCAAGTGCAGTAAAAGAAGCAGTATATTTAAGAAATTTGATGTCTAAAATTGGTTTTTTCAACGAAAGTAAATCTATTATTCCTAAAACCGATAACTTAAGTTCCCAACAATTGGCATAAAACCAAGCCTATCACGCTCGTACCAAACATATAGACATCCGGTATCATCACATAAGAGATATAATTAAGAGCAAAATATTAGTTTTAGAATATATTAATAGCGCAGAAAATATAGCTGATGTATTGACAAAGAATTTACCAAAGGAAAAACATATAAAATTTGTTAATAATCTTGGAATATTTTAGGCAAGAGAATATGAAACTGTATTTATATATTTAAAAAAAAATATGTACATACATATTTATATGTGTATATATATATAGTTTACCATTTATGTCAACAGATACATACCCGGGTATATTTTGTGTTTTTAAATCGCCGTATCTCAGGAAGTAATAATTATATTATCCTGAAATTTCATGATATCCTCGCTAGTAGTGTTTTTTACCTTATTCCTATTTGAATAAAATAGGAGGATGGGGGTTAAAGATGTGGCAATTTTTTCATTCCTATTACTTACGTCAACAGTTGCATACCTGGGTATGTATAATGACATATACATATATAAAAATATGTTGATATTGGATGTTTCTTGATATTGTATATTGCTTACATATATTTGTTGTAATCTTAGATCATGAGTGGCTTTTTCTTTGGACCTTAAACTTTGCACGAATAATGTATTGTGTAAAGAAGTATAACCGAAAATTTTTTTGGGATGTAAGAGCACAAGGTAATATTGTTATTGAAACCAAATGTAGTTGACTCTACTTCCCGTCCTTTAGATAAAGCGAAATATGGTGACACAAATACTCGTCTTCTGTTTACTGTACCTAACATTGATAAACTGCTGTCCATCATTCATTTTTTCGCTAAGTTACAAGCTGTGAAGAAATTATCACAAACAATATTCCGTCCTCTTCCACGAAAAGTATTGACGCACAAGTCTTTCACAACCCTCTGGCCTACGTTCTTTTCCCGCTCACCGAATGCCACCAACCAAAGTATAAATTTGTCCAATCATTGGATAGGATGAGACTGGGTCACATACCCACCATGCTTTAATCCCCTACTTGGCGGATTTAGATGGTATGTGTTGGGTAAACCCAGTACCACCACAGAAAGGATACAACTACTCATCAACTGTCACGTTTAGACCTGCTACGTAATTGCTGCTTAGATTATCAGCTAGCATTAAAAATAAGTCCGTTAAGGCTGCAGTTTTGCCTGTTTTTTTACGTTGTTGACCAGTGTTTCCGTTGTCGAAACGTATAAAGCGGCTTATATCCCAAAAATGCCACACCCTCATGAAAGCTTGATATATGGGATGTGAGGTCATTTTTCATAAGTCTTTAGTATGTACATAAGCAGAGTGCGTAACACCACCCAACTAAAGAAGGCCCAAATATCTGCCAAACTCATTTTTTGTTAACACTTTCATGTACGTGGTTCTTTTGTTGGATTTTGAGTATTATAACGTTCGTAGCAACAATTTGCTTTTCTGTTTGTCTCACTAATGATAATGTCGCACATTTCTTCGGATAATATGTATTAACCTGAACGTTTCTACAATGATTAGACAATAGGACAACACAGAAATAAGATTAGCAAACAAAAGAAATTCCGTGTAAAATGTATGAACATACCCGGGTATGCTTCTGTTGACGTAAGTATAATTTTTTATCTGTTGACATAAGGGTTACATGTACTTACATATGTATAGTTTACACATTTCTTAAATATTAATTATTAATCGTAGCAATAATGAATTAAATGAATTATAGATACATCATATTCGGTTTGAAGAGGAGTCTTGAAATATACAAGTTTGATTTTTGTAACCATGCGCAGGTGATTAACGATCTGAGCTCAGATCACCTGCCGGTCAAAATCGTTTTAAGTCGTAATTATAATAGTTCGACATCTTTTAGATACGACTATAACAATGCTGACTGGAGACTTTATTCTAGGTTTCTGAATAGAAGATTGATGTTGCCTGATGAGAGTACTATCTCAACGATTGAACAAATTGATGAGCTTTTAGTGAATTTCAGACAAGCTATAAAGGACGCTGTTGATTATAGTATACCAAAAAGACATTCAATACAAACTTCCAGACCAATCCCCTTTTATATTAGGTATATGATTCGAATGAGAAACTGTATTAGACGACACTGGCAACGTTATACAGTGTTGAGTGATCTTTATGATTTGAGAATATTAAATCTAAGGATCAGAGAGGAAATTGATAAATATAGAAATAAGTCGTGTGGATAAAATTTTATCTAAACTTGATAAAGGCTCTTCTCCCTTTTGGAATTTAACCAAAATATTGAGAAAGAGGTCCAGGAATATCCCTATTTTGAAACATGATGGTCATAAATATGTAACAAATCAAGAGAAAAGTGATACTTTGGCTCAAACGTTTGCTTTGAACCATTCTATTTCCGCTAACCTTGGTGATCCTGTTACAAATGCTACAGTCCATAATACTCTTGAATCCTTTAGAACTACAAATGAATTTTATTCTGATGGAAATTTGACAGATTTCTTGGAAGTTTCTGCAATGGTGAAATCGTTAAAAAATAGAAAATCGTCAGGCATCGATGAAATAAATAACATATGTCTGAAAGCTCTTCCCAACAAACCTTTAAAACTTTTAACGATTGTAATCAACGCTTGTCTAAGACACGCAAAGCTCACAATACTGCCCATCCACTAATTAGAATAAGGAAAATGATTACAGAAAATTTTAATCACCAGAAATCAACTGGCATGGTATTACTAGATGTCAAGGCTGCATTTGATACTGTATGGCATGAGGGCCTTATTTACAAAATGGTAATGTACGATTTTCCTATATATCTCATAAAGATAATTCAAAATTTTATCTCGCAACGCTTATTTAGAGTTCGTATTGGTTTGTTTTCGCCTCACCCGTTTAGTCTTCCAGCTGGTTGCCCCCAGGGCTCTTGCTTGTCTCCTATCCTCTACAACTTATATACATCCGATTTTCCACAGTTAAATTATTGTACTCTGTCGATTTTTGCAGACGACACAGTGGTTCCTAGTTCCGAATTGTTAGCATCCGATGTAATCGACAATCTTCAAAGAGCCTTAAATGAGCTGCATTGCTATTTTAGAAAATGGAAAATAGAGTTGAACGCTGATAAAACTCAGGCAATCTACTTTACAAGAAAACGTAAAGAATGTTTTTTACCCCAAAACAATATAATATTTAATCACTGCTCTATTCAATAGGAACTAAAAGTTAAGTACCTTGGGGTTATTTTAGACCCAAAGATGAAGTTCAAGGACCATATATCGTACATTTTAAATAAATTAAATGTACTAACCAGAATATTGTACCCCTTTATAAACAGGAATTCTTCGCTGAGCATTGAGAATAAGAAATTAATATTAAAGAATATTTTCCATGCGGTTCTTTATTATGCAGCGCCTGTTTGGTCGACTACTGCGAACTGCCACTTAGAGAAGTTACAAATAGCCCAAAATAAGCTACTTAAATTAATCTATAACCACCCGTGGTACTTTTCGACCCAGCGCCTCCATTCCCTTGCAGGTATAGAGAAAGTTAAAGTTAAACTTGACAGACTTAATGAAAAATTTAATATCAGATGTCTTGCCTCCGGTTATGATCATATCGTTGAGCTAGCTCATAATATTTAGTTAGGTCTTAGGTTAGTGTTTTATTATATAAATAAAATGTTTAAATAGGTTTTTGCTAAATTTTTACCTTCCAAAAAATGTTGATTCATTCATAATTCTATTAGACAAATTCTTTTAATTAATCAGAAAATCTTGAACTCTTTGTTATTTATTATAAAATGAAGTTAAATATAAAATATTTTATAACTGAATAAATAAAATAAAAAAAACAATTGATTTTTGTAACAAAGCAAACCAAATATCATGCAATCTGTTTTTTATATTTTTCATTCATATTTTTTTTTGTTTCCATAGCCTACCAATATACGTTTAGTTTTTCACAGCCAACTAATATTTTTTCTGAATCAAATAAAATCATTTTTTCCTTTTTCTTTAATATAAATATTTTAGTACAATAAAGAATTTCTCAATAATAAGACGTGTGTCGTTTTATTTGAATTTTTTATGTGCTCCACCTAGAATATTCTAACAACACCAAACTTTAAAAATAACACCAACAATTTGTTTCACTTCGAATGTATTCCAGTGACTGTCGTTGGAATCTATATTTGATAGACACAAACGTAAACTCTAAACTCACACGAGCTTAAATTGGAGAAGATACAAAATATCCCCAAATTAGGATATTCATACTTCTTCTTGAAAGAAAAGCAAAAGAAAACTGTTCAAAAAAAACCAAATAAAAGTTCATTAAAGGCAGTCAATAGGAAGGTAAGTACGAAGGTAAGTAATGTCAAATCTCATACATATGTACATACATGTATGTATATGAATGTGCAATGTGCAACTCCAAATAATAATGTATAACAATTTTCTTTTCAGGTTTTCACAAGTATCTGTGAATTTTTGTACTTCTGGGATTCAAACTTCATCACTATTACCAGGACTTTGCAGAAGTGCTAACAAATTCGGTTGATACTCAAAACTCCAGAATGAATCTGACCTACTTTACTACCAAGTTCGTGGACTGTTCTACTTCTTGGTGACGAATTCTGAGATGAATCATGAGAAGATGGTATATAGAAAAAAAAATTAAAAGCAACATAAGTTGGAAAATTTTATGTTGTGTTTGCCTGAAGCAATAACTATTGGATGTACCAATGGTCAGTCTCAAACACGAACACAAAATCTTGGACATTCACAATTACACCTAGCCGTTAATGCAGTTTTTTAACATTTCATATCTAATATTATCACGGGCGGGGGATGAGCCATGACAGGAGTTAAGAGGAAACTTAAGTTCCATTAAAGTGAAATTATTATTATATAATTCATTATTGGTTATTGGATGGAGGAGACATATAGTCTAAATTTTTCCGAATAGTTTGAGGAAGATGAGTTTTGTGCAAAACTAAGTGCCAAACAGTTAGCAATATCATTATTATCTGTTAAAAGGGTATAATTGTCCTCTAATGCTGCAATTTGGTGGTGGTTAGATTGCCCATTTATCGATTTTATTTTCCTACATACCTCTGATGACGAAGTGCGTAAACTTATTGCATCACAAAAATCTTGTCATGACTTCCTTTTGCTATCCCTAATAGCCTTACGAGTTTTTGATTTTAAGAATTTCGCCAAATTTTCGGAAGTCATATTTCTCTTGAAACGTTTCAACAGTTTTCTAATTTCGTTTACCAAGCTTTGTACATTGTCGTTCCACCAAGGGACCTCTCATCTGGTGCAAGTTGCACGTCTAAAAGGGATAGCCCTATGAGCAGCATTCAAGATTGTCCCAGTAACATGGTCTTCAACATTATTTATATCCTCCAACCGAGTTAAAGGCCTAGAAAAACTACAGTCATATTTATCCAAGCAAGGTCTTCGTACGTAGCTCTGTGAAAAACCGTTTATTTTAATCATAATTGGGTAGTGGTCACTGCTATGAAGATCATCATTAATATTCCAATCAAATAAATGCTGAATATTGGGAGATACTAGACTAAGATCTATATTGCTGAATGACTTACATATATGCAAAGCTAAATTGGGTAGGGAGATTTATATTATTTAAAATATTGATATTATTATCATTTACAAATTTTTCTAATATATGTCCCCTTGAATCAGTTCTACAAGAACCCCAAATAAAATTGTGTGAATTAAAATCTTCTAATAACAGGTAAACTTGCAATTTGTTTTAATTTGAATATTAATTAGATTAACAATACATTTCCACTCGAAAACATTAACATTAAAACATTTCTTTTTTAATACTGTAAACATGAAAATGAAAGAATGAATGAATGTGTTTTTTTTTCTTTTGAAGATGCGGTTTGGAGTTTACAAGAGTACATATCTTAAAATTAAGCATAATAATAAACAGTATATTAAATTTACCTGTTGTTGCTATCGTATTTTCTTTTCTTTTTAAAGTTAATTACACAAACTTTGGTGGGAATTTTGTCTGTAAAATACAACATACAATATACAACAACAGTAACCAACCAGGGCGTTCTCTAACATTTCCTTTTTCATATCTTCATTGATTATTTATTGCTAATTATGAAAATAATTTGTTGACTTGACTTGCTGCACGTTGTTAGTGGATGTTGGTTTTTTTAATTATAATTCAAAATTTAATCGCTTTCATCCTCTTCGTCGTCATCAGAATCTGCCTCACAAAACAAAACAAGAGTTTTAAAGAGTACGTGTTAAAAAAAGGCATTTTATGTTTTGACACTATGGCATATATGATATTTCTCTTCATTTTAATAATTAATAAAGACAATGAGATATTTTAAAAAAAGAATAATATTAGATTACAATAAAAAGTTGAAGCTAGCATTTCAAATTAAAATTAAAGAGCCAGAAAAAAAAATAAAACGAAACAACTTAAAAAAGAAAAGAAAAAGATGTTATAATAAAAAGAAAGTGTTTTTTTTTTAGATTATTTGGCGATTTTTATGAAACAAATATTACTTATAACTTTATGAACTACATATGTGCTACATACAATAACTTTTATATGGAAGTGTTATTCCGCGTTAAAAATATTAATGGAAATGTTATTATAGAAAACACTGTAATATTTGCTTTAGAAAAATCGTTTTTAATACAAATTACGAACTGAAAGATAATATGTATAGAAAGAGAGTTGAGAAGCTGTCTGTAGAATTTTTAAACTCAAAAATTTGTTTTCTGAAATAAGGATTTTCGAGGCTATAGAAAAATAAATGTTTTTAATTAGTTGTTGTTTGTTGTTTTTTCTTTGTGTTGTTTTCAATTTCTTTGAGAAATGTAAAGTAGAAAGGCTTTTATGTTTTCTATTAAAGTTTTTCTTATTTTTCTTCATTATTTTCAAATGTTTTTTGTTTTTGCTTTTGTTTTTTTTGTTGTTTAAGAGGAAAGTTATAGTGTATATAGAGTACATAATAACAATATTTTATAAAAGATGATGAATGTAGGCTAGAATTTATCCTGAAATATGAACAAATTATTGGTGGCTGCAACAGCTATAATATTCTCCTGCGGATGCCAAGCGGTATGTAATATTTGCTTATTGAAATCTAAACAATCAACACTAATTTCATCTTTTTTTCGTTTGCCGCCAGTGCAAACTTTACGTGGTTTTAGCACCGTTTTCGGTTTAATTACGAATTAATTTTTTTGTATTACGATCGAATACACGGAAAAAGTTATTATAACTGCTCGTCATTATTGAGGTATCTTTGCCATTCCAACAACTCCAACATTCAAACTTATCAAAAATGCAATCATTCTCATACAGAGAACATAATTTAGCCCGTAGATATTCATGGACCGGATACGTTTCTATGGGTTTTGTTTCCATGTGTAAGTCCCATACTTTAATACTCAAATAATCTCTTGAGATCATATAGCAACCGGAATTACTCAATTTCACATCACTTATTGAACTAATGATCTCACTAAAGAAACTGCGATTTGTTGGATTTTCGGGCTCTTTGAATTGTTTACTATGTCGATCGCACAGAGCCGATGAGCGCATATCACACAAACGTATTGTGCCCTTTGAACTTGAGTACACAAAGACATTGCACTCGGATGGATGGAATTCAGCTGCTGTTATCACTTCGGTCAACTCTTCCATATTGGTCGGCTTAATGTCGACAATATTAAAACTTTGATCGGTCACTTCCAAATGCCACAGATTAATTCGTAAATCATCTGCCGATAAATAAGTCTCTTGATCTGAATTAACACTAATCGAATTAATGTGATAGGTATGGGCATTGGCAAAAATGCGACGGGGTGATGCTTCGACCATTAGAGGGGTTTGTTTAACAGAAGGAACTCGTAAGGCGGTGATATTTTGTGGATCCCTTGTTATGCCATTCTCCTCTTTGGTATTGTAGCCTTCGAAGGATTTGTCGCGTTCGCTGACTTTCCACAATTTTACCGTTTTATCATTGGTCGAGAGCAGGATTTTTTCTTCTTAACCATCGAATTTTATTGATTTTCTCTTCGATCTCTAACGAAACTAAAGTTAATTCAACAGCCTACACGTCCGGTCATTTGGCATTCAACTGTAAAGCTCGCGCAATGCAATGTTGACCCCAATGTAGATCATGAAACTGGCGCGATGCAAATGCTACGATATCTGTCAAAAACGAAAAACTTTAAGTTACATTATGGTGACAGAAATGTTAATGTTTATGGGCACTCGGATGCAGATTGCGGTGGCAACGTAATTGATCAAAGGTTTCGTTGTTATGCTAGCTGGAGGAGCCATATGATGGGAATCTAAAAAGCAAACGATAGTGGCGCTTAGTTCAATTGATGCAGAATATATGGCATCATCAAGTGCAGTAAAAGAAGCAGTATATTTAAGAAATTTGTTGTCTAAAATTGGTTTTTTCAACTTAAGTTCCCAACAATTGGCAAAAGACCAAGTCTATCACGCTCGTACCAAACATATAGACATCCGGTATCATCACATAAGAGATATAATTAAGAGCAAAATATTAGTTTTAGAACATATTAATAGCGCAGAAAATATAGCTGATGTATTGACAAAGAATTTACCAAAGGAAAAACATATACAGCCCAATCACGAATATTCTCAAGGAATTTCTTTCTCACGGAAAACGATTTTCTCGAGAAAGAAATCCTCTAATTATAAATTCCGTGGGAATAAAAGTTTGAAAATGTGGCAATATCGAATTTTTAAGTCAGCTGTGTCTCTTGTTGATATTAAATTTTTTGACAATTTGTTTAAATAAAAATAAAATTAAATTTAAATAAAATTAATACAAGTTAAAAAAATAAATAACAGTTTAATATAATACAAGAAAGAAATTAGTAGTACCATCATGTATGTACTTGTGGAGGAAATTAGTGGTTCAGAAAAGCAACAACAAAACAGCCAACGTATTTCTAGAAGACAATTAAGGGATGAATCTAATCCTCTTGAGTAGCCGCAGTCTTTGTAAGTAAGTAATTAAAAATGAACTTGTTTGGTTAAATTTATGGCTTGCAGCAGAGTAAATAAACCGGCCTTTCGATATTTACTAGAAATTTTAACAACTCACAGTCAACCAACAAAAAACAATTTGGAGTTTCACAAATTATAATGTGAAGTGCGAGCTTACGTTTTTTCGCAGACTGGTGTAGGAAAAGACTTCAACGTGTCTTTAGGCCAGCCGACTTTGAGGAAAGTGCTTACAGAAGTGGTGGATATTTTTTAGACTCATCTCTGTCCACTTTGGATCAAGGTACCGAATACCACAGAGGAAAAAAGAAAGATTGCTCTAGCTTTCTACACGAAGAACAATATTCCTGGCGTTGTAGGGTACATCGATGGAACGTACATACATATGTGCAAATTATAGCACTCTCAGAAAATAAACATATTTTCTATGATAGAAAAAGAAAATTATTTAATGTAACCAAATGTTGAACTTGAGTTTTATTCGTTGTTTTAGACCTACAGGAACATTTAAATATTTTTTAATTTTTTTTTTAAATATAATTGTACAAAAATATACTTACATTTTTAGCAAACTCCCTTGTGTTTTATAAGTGAATTTTTTCTTGAGGAAAACCCAAACTAAAATACATTGAGAATACCTACTTTTTCCCTTTTCAGTATTTCTCCCTTCACACGGTTGATAAAAATGGGATTAAAACAGAGAAAAAGGAAAAGTAAAAAATTTCATGCTGAATTTTTATTCGTGATTGGGCTGATAAAATTTGTTAATAATCTTGAAATATTTTAGGCAAGAGAATATGAAACTGTATTTATATATTTAAAAAAAAAATATGTACATACATATTTATATGTATATATATATAGTTTACACATACTTACATATGTATAGTTTACACATTTCTTAAATATTAATTATTAATCGTAGCAATAATGAATTAAATGAATTATAGATACATAATATTCGGTTTAAAGAGGAGTCTTGAATTATTCAAGTTTGATTTTTGTAACAAAGCAAACCAAATGTCATGCAATCTGTTTTATATTTTATTTATTTCATTAATACTTTATAAATAAATTAATAAAATATATATAAATGTGCCGGGTAACTAGACCATGTGCACATAAAAAGTTCACAATATAATAAAAGACTTATTTAAAAATTTGGGTAACAAACTAAAATAAAAAATTAAACAAAAACAAAAAAAGGAAAATCTCCGAAATTTAACTTCAAGTAAATACTAAAATAAAATTCAAAAACTGTTTAAAATAAATATAACAATTTCAAATATAGATTAATATAAATTATAAATAATATAATTAAGAGTTATCAAAATTCTAAAAATAGAAAATGGTCTCAGATGTCATCAACGTTGTGCTTCCGTAAACTCTTGCTTATTATGTTCAGATAGGATCCATCCTCACAATTAAGGATACGGTCCAGTGGTTCATCGATTCTGGATTTTGGACATTCGACAAGTATATGCGAAATTGTAAGAATAGTATCACAGAGGGTACATTTAGGTGGTTCCTTTTTATCATAGTAGTGTTTAGTGTTAAACTTAGCCTTGCCCACTCTTAAGCGAGCTAACGTGACGCACTGGTTCCTTGTCAAAGTTGGATTGTATCTAGGTCTTATAGGCATGGGATTCTGTTCTTTCCGTGATATAATGAATGGGTTTGTTATAGCCTTAGGAAAACACGGGCCTTGTCGAATTGTGTGATGTTAATAGCCTTTTTAGCTGCTTTGTCGGCATGTTCATTTCCCTGTATTCCAATGTGTGATGAGATCCAGAGAATTAAAATTAATTGTGTTAGTTTCTGCTGCAAAATGTTATTGTATAAACCATTTCTGTTTTTCCTCAAAGCCATTGTGGCGCTTAGACTGTCTGTACAAATCACGGACCTCTGATTCATTGACCTAGAATATGAAATAGCAGATTCTATGGCAGCAATTTCTGCTATAAAAATTCCTGTGTTGTCGGGCAATCGTGATTCCCTTATGGCTTCATAACCAGCAGCTGTACGCTTTACCAAAGCGAAGGATGTTGCTCCATTCTGAAAGGATCCATCTGTGTATAGCGTCAAATTGGGTTGAAATAAAGCAATTTTATCCGCAAGTATCTTCTCAAAACAAATTGGATTAACCATATTCTTGTCGTAAATTTGGAGGCTAACATCGATGGAAATCTGGCTAATACTGTCGAAGAAAAAATGTTAATTCATTCATAATTTTATTAGACCAATTTTTATAATTAATCAGAAAAAGATACTAATCTTGAACTCTTTGTTATTTATTATAAAATTTAAAATATTTTATAACTGAATAAATAAAAAAAAAAAAAAGAATTGGTTTTTGTAACAAAGCAAACCAAATGTCATGCAATCTGTTTTTTATATTTTTCATTCATATTTTTTTGTTTCCATAGCCTACCAATATACGTTTGGTTTTTCACAGCCAACTAATATTTTTTTTGAATAAAATAAAATCATTTTTTCCTTTTTCTTTAATATAAATATTTTATTACAGTAAAGAATTTCTCAATAATAAGACGTGTGACGTTTTATTTGAATTTTTTATGTACTTTGCCTAGAATATTCTAAAGCTGGATTCACCCATCGTTTCAGAACAATTTTTTTTATATGGAGTTTGACGTTTCTCTTTTTGAGAGAGAGAGCGAAAGAGAGTAAGCTTTCTTCGGAACAATTTCAGCTCGAATTGGTTTAATTTTAATTTTGAAACAATCGTACTGTGCTGCCAGATATTTTAATTTTTAAAGTAAAGTTGCCACATCATACTATATGTATATTTGTATATACATATGTAAGTATGTATAATAAAAGAGAGAGCGCTTGTTTAAAACTGTGTTTGATTATAAAGTGTAACTGTTGAATATTATTAAGAAAACTAAATAATTATAAGCAATATTAAAATGGATTTAAATGAATCAGTAGCACTGAGGCTTATTTCGGAAATAAAAAAAACCGGGCAGAGAGTGTTTATATGATATGAGTAACAAAAGTTACAAAAACAATCATATGAAACAAAGTGTGTGGTTAACAATAGCAAACTCTATTGGAATGGGAAGTAAGTTAAATTTTGTTGATGAGTATCAAAATCATTCAATAAGTTGTGTTTAATTAATTGCAGGAAGCGAATGCCAAGTACTTTGGAAGAGTTTGCGTAGGAGGTACAAAACTGCTAAAAGCAAATACAGTGGAAGGAGTGGAAGAGAGCGGTTGGGGCTTAAAGGCTTCTTAAAAGTATTGGTGACGGAAATGGACTACTTTCAAAAGTTCTGGGAAGATGATGTGTAAGTTCATTTAAAACCATATGTATCATAGTATATTCTTAATATTCTTTAATCATTCAGACCTAGTGTGACAAATTATGTTGACTCAAGCGCAAATAGTTTCCGTGATCTGTTTGATCAAATGGCTGATGTCAACGATACATTGACAGATTTTGTAGAATATCCGACAGACAGTAGTCAGTCCATATGTTCACCTCCTTCTACGTCAAAGAAAGCCCAAAAACGGAAACGATCGCGGGTGGCTGAAGCCGAAGCAAATTATGAGGAGTCGTTAAGAACATTGAATGGCCTAGCAGCGTCTGTGATCCAATCTGCAGCTGAAAAAATTGAGCCTTTTCTTTAAGTTTGCAGGAAGAATTTTCAAATGTACCTGAAAATCAAAAAAGTGCATTAAAATTAATGACACTTGTAATTGAGCACCAGAGTAATTAATTAGGCTTAAAATGAATTTAGTTGTACCTTTCTTTAAATGAATTTATATCTGTTAATTTTTTTTTTAATGAATTTATTTCTGTTAACTATTTTTAAAATGAATTTATTTCTGTTTACTCTTTTTAAAATGAATTTAATAGTTTTATTTTTAAATAAAATTTAGTATGCAAGAAACCAAATAAAAACAATCGTATTATTTGTTCATGTGTTATGAAATATGAGAAGCTAAGTCGTAATCCTATCGTAATCGTAATTTTTTATTCAAGAAAAATTTCAAAATACATCTTCTGTATGAGATTTTTAATTGATATTATTATAAGTTTTTTTTTTTATTATTAATTACTACATTACGATATTGTTTAAGTAAAATAAAATTAAGGGGATTTGAATTTTTAACGTGAAACAAAAGTAAAAGGCAATCTAACAAATTTACCTGACAATTTGTATGTATGAAAACGTGAGCCTTTCAGTAAAATCCTATGGCTTACCAAGTATTTCGATTCAAAGAGAAAAAAGCAACTCATTCGTCGAATTCGAATCGAAATACAAGGTAACAGGCAACTGCTCTCAACAGTTAATATTTCCATAAAGATAAAGCATTATAAACTAAATAAAAAAAAAAAACTTAAAATATTAGAAAAAATATATTTTTATAAAGACTGAGGATAGGATAGTTTTTCCTTTTGAAATTCATGTTTTCAAAAATGATTTTTGTTCATTCAATCATCCATAACAATAGGACACTAAACTCAACTTTGATATTAATGTCCTTAGTTATGTATTTTTTCTTCATTCTTTTATGCATATTTGAAAGAATTTGTTGATTTTCAAACTAAACTAATTACAACAATAAGATAAATTCATAATTTAGCTCACTGTTAAATTTTAAATGTAATTACTAAAATTATTTCTATTTCTGCTTTCCTATTACAGATAAAAGATGTTGTTGTTTTTCATTTTTTTGTTTTGTTAAGAACCTTTATGGGGTTTGTTTTGTAAGGTAATTTAAAGTATAAACATTTTAGAGGTTGTCTTTGTCTTAACACCGTCATTGTCGCCTTATTTATTTGGAGTTATTATCTTCCTTTCTGGACTGTGATGACGTAGCTGTTGTTTGATTGCTGCTATTTGCTGAAGAAGTTGTATGATGTTTTGTTCCATGTTGTTTAGGACGATGTTGGTGGTGGTGGTGATGAGAACGTCTGGCTGCAGATGTATTATAAGGATGTGGATGAACGCTTGGCGTAGATGCTGTACTATGACTGTGGAGTGTTGGTGTTGTGGCTAATGGCGAAGACGGTGGTGTTCGTAGAGGCCTACGTGGCGTAACTCCAGTTAAATGATGACTGCCGCCACTGTTAGTTACTGTATTCGTTGCATACGACATTGTTGATGATGATGGCCTTATAGATGACATGCTCAACGAGGAAGATCCAGCACTTAAATTATCCCTTGACGCAGATGATGACGACGGCGACATTTTGGTAGCCGAAGACGAAGTAGACGTACTCAATTTTGGAGATGAGCTATTATGATGCGAAGGATGTGAGGATGGTGGCTGTGCTGTTGATGGTATATTTGGTAATTGCCTGCGATGTTGCGAGGATGTTGATGATGGTCTCTGAACATGAGGAATGGTTTCAACGACATCATCATCATCATCTATTTCTTCAATGGTCAGAGTTTGTGGTGGTGTAGCAGGTGCGGCACATATGGCTCTTCCGCCACCACGACCTGTTACACCATGAGCCTTTGTAGTAAATTCTCGATCAAAATCTTCGGCTTCGTCGTCTTCCAAATTAATAAACTCTTGATGTTCCTCCAATTGTCCTGAACGCAAATCCTGCTCCTTTTCTATAATATGAGCTCGATCACCAATATGATGAATAATAGCCATTTTCTTAACACCATTTACAGAATCTTGTACGGTGCGACGTGTTTCACGAATGCCACCGAGCCCGGTTTTTGTGCTACTAGTGGCCTGGTAGATTTGTGGTCTGCCATCTGGACCCGAAGACATTGTGATGACAGAGCTGGAACAGAATGCTGCGCCATTATTGCCAATATCTGCGCTCAATAAACGATTCATATTAGGCATAGCTGGAAAACCAAATAAACCTCCCATCTGATGTGGATTTTGACGTTCCATTAACGCATTCTGTTGAAAACTGCCATCGAAATTTGTCTACATATTAAAAGGATCAGGCATAAAACTGTTCATCAAACGCATTTGCATATTCGTGACGTTCATTTTCCAAAAATGGTATCATCGAAATCACCCATTAGTGAACCAAATAGCGACATGTTTATTAAGTTTCTTTTGTTTTTCTAACTCTCTTTGCTGTTTAGAAACCCGTTTATAATGTGAATTCAGTTGTAAATCAAATTAATTTGCACAATATCTAGAAAATAATTTAAAATTCAATTTTATGGTATCTTTTCTTGCTTCTGGCTTTTCTGCGTTGTTAAAATAATTTGTATATATATTTCTGACTGCTACAGATTCAGTAGATGACCGGTTTGAGCCGAAGCGCCCTATCGACAGCAGCCCATCATTACTTTCCATGCGCCACGATCCAGAAATGACGGCACCATCTATGCCTTCTCTGTCAACAAGTTCGGGTTGCATATAATGCGAAGATGCCCTCTCCCGAAGAAAGTTGTGTAAGCAAACAGTTGCTCTTACAATATTTATGACAGTTTCTTTACTGGCAATTATAGGTTTTCTATAAATTCGAAAACGATTTGCCATTATGCCAAATGAGTTTTCCACTACTCGTCTGGCCCTGGATAGATTTCAATTGAAATTTTGTTCATGTGCTGGCATATTTCCGCTGCTACGTCCAGGGTAAGGGCGCATTATATTTTTCCTTAAGGGAAAAGCTTCATCAGCGAGAAACACATACGGGGCTGATATCTTAGTGCCAGGTAAAGCCTTTGGATCAGGAAATTCCATACCCTCAGAATTCTCCAGAACAGCTTTTCCAAATTTGCAATTTTTAAAAAATTCCACCATTACTGTTGTGGCCATTAAAACGATGCTGTGTGTGTGTTTATAGTTGAACGTTAGTGAATTGTGATGTGGAAATGCCTGTAAATAAACAGTTTATAAATATTGTTAAAAAAAATGCTAATTGATAGTATGCAATACGTTCCCACGAGCTTTTCGATTGTTTTGGGAATACAAGTTGAAATTTATTCCATATGAGTTCCGTTGTTTCCTTTATTATTTTCGATGTAGTGGATGCACCAATTCGGAAGCCATTGTAACCAATGGATTTCATTGAATCGTCACTAGCCAAGTATCTACGGAAACAAAGCTTATTATTAATTCTTCAATATTTTCTGCATCACTCACCTTAAGGTTAAAGACAATTTTTCTTGTCTTTAAACTGGGAACAGATACTTACTAGAGTTACACAACCGTAATGCGGAGAGCTTGCAGATGTCATCAAAGCTGTGCCGACCACTCACAGGAATTCAAAGGATCCCACCATGACAGCTCTAGATTTTTTGAGCTATCCCGAACATCACCTTACTCTACGTTTACGCTTCCACCATCCTATTGACTTGCCCGCTGTCTATAATTAATCACTCATTATTGATAAAACGAGCATTTTAAAAATTCATATAGAAAAATACAATTTATTAAATATAAAAAAATCTAAATCTATACTAAATTGAAAATCAAAAAACTTTTTAGCAAACAAAAAAAAAACAAAATGGCTTCTAGATTCAGGCAAATTGAGACAAAAAAATAAAAACTATTAGTATTGTATAGCTTCTACGGCGCCATTTTGTTTTTCTTGCCCGAACCGCCGAAATATTCTAACGCTTTTTTTTATGAAATATACACTTAATTTTTAAATGGCTTCTTTTTTTTCTCATTTATAGATCTATAGGACACTTAAAAAGACGTTAACCCCGATAATCCGAGCTCGTTTTATAAGGTTTGGACGCGTACCTTAATTTATGGGGCTATTATATGGATAAGAAAACCTATTTATATTCACAATATAAAAAAATATTAAATATATTTGGTAATTGTGGTTAATTACCAACGAAAACCAAGTTAATTTATTTAAAATAATATACAATTTTATTTAAATTTAAGGCAAAAAAGATAATGTAATTTAGTTTTAATTTAAGCGCAATTTTTATTCTGATCAAAGGCCGTCGATGTTGACTCGTTGGTGTCAGTAAGAAAAGAGAGAGAAGCATTTACAATGGCGATCCTTTCATAATACGTACTTTGTAATCGCTTACTTGGGCGACCACACCCAAACAGTATAGCCACATATACTTAAATTTAATTTAAAAAAACTTTTTTATTCCTAGGTCGGTCAGTCTTTGGTCAAGGTCGGGCGAATGCCAGGTTTTACCACACTTCAAAATGTTGATGATCACTGAGGTAACCCCAAGCGGATGGAGGAAGGCTATTGGAATGCCTCATAGAGCTGAGGTCTGACGAAGCTGCTGTTGATAAGAGCTGGTATTTGAAAGATCTGATGCTTGGAAGATGACCCGAAGCGGATAAATGAAGGCAGTTGCCACTGATATTTAATATGGCTGACGACCCATTTGTAGTATTGCAATTACCAAATAAATTTAAATCGATCTCTGGTGTGGGATCACGCCAATTATTGGAATGTAAAAATTCTACAGCCGCCACTTCGTCTCGTTTAATGGGTGGAAAGATTTGATTATAGCCGGCATAGAGGGGATCTTTATTCGGGAACAAGTCTCTGATATCGGATAAGCAGGCTATTTTAAATTGTTCGGGTTTGCGTTTAATCACTTCACGATGGAATGCTGATATCAATGATGTTGGATTTAACAATAGTGGACCATCGGGTAATTTGACATCACCTTGACGTATTAAACATAAATATCCACGTGTGGCACGCGACAAGAATCAAAATAAAGTTCTAAAATTGCTAAACATTGTGTTTTTTAATATTTTTTTCTTCTTAATTAAATTAATTTTTTTATGCTTTGTCCAAAAAAAGGTGAAAAAGAGATTTGGCAACTTGCAATTTGTTCTAATTTGAATATTAATTAGATTAACATTACATTTCCATTCGAAAACATTAAAATTTAAACATTTCTTTTTTAATACTGTAAACATGAAAATGAAAGAATGAATGAATGTGTTTTCTTTTGATGATGCCGTTTCGAGTTTACAAGAGTACATATCTTAAAATTAAGCATAATAATAAACTGTATATTAAATTTACCTGTTGTTGTTATCGTAATTTCTTTTTCAATTTGGTTGCTTAATTACACAAACTTTGGTAGGAATTTTGTCTGTAAAATACAACATACAATATACAACAACAGTAACCAACCAGGGCGTTCTCTAACGTTTCCTTTTTTATGTCTTCATTGATTATTTATTGGAAATTATGAAAATAATTTGTTGACTTGACTTGCTGCACGTTGTGAGTGGATATTGTTTTTTAATTATGCTTCAAAATTTAATCGCTTTCATCCTCTTCGTCGTCATCAGAGCCTGCCTTCTTACTCTTTTTCGCTGTCTTTTTTCCAGCCTCACAACGTTTTTTGCCACTCCCATTCGCTGTACTGCAACCATTTGATTCATATTCTGTGGCAGCATCCTCATAATCTTCTTTAGCTTTGGCGGCTTTTGCCTCCCATTCGGATTTGTCTTTCATGTCGCGCCATATATCACCACCTTTCTTGGCAATTTCTGTAACTTTAAGCCAGATCATGTAAGCGGAGAGATGACGCTTTGGTTTATCTGTCATTTTCTTTTGAATTTATGTAATCTTTGAAGAAATGTAAAGTGTTGCCGGTAGAAGTTTACGATTTTAATCTACAATTCCACAGGATTCTTTCATTTATTCTACACATTTACTTGTTCCCGATATCTTCTCAGTAGGTGTCATCATTGAAGTCTTCCAATTTTCCGGGAAAATACCCGTTTTCATAGACTCATTTATAATTTTCAGTATTCTATCACCAATTTGATTCCAATTATCTAAAATCATTTTAATATTTACGTTGTTGTAATCCGGTTTCTTTTATACCTTTTCTTTGCAAGTTGTTTTTAGTTCGTAATTTGATATTGTACGGAATTTGAATCTAGAATTTATCACATCCCGTTGATTAATTTATCCTACATATTCTATTTTATCTTTAATTTCCTTAATACTATGTACAAAATATTCATTAAAATTGTTTGCTATTTCGGCATTTGTTTTATACTCTACATTATTAAATATCACAGTTTTTATCACATTTCGGTTACTTTTTAGCACTAGATCTTTAATATTATTTCACATTTGTTTTTGATCATTAGAATTGCTTATTGTTTTATTAATATAATTATTTTTTTCTTGATCAAGTTTTTTCTTATATAAATTTCTTGTTCTTTTATACTCATTCCATGCTGCATAATTATTTTTGCTTTTAGCGATATTATATTTTATTATTTTTTCTCTTTTTAAGACTTCCAGCTGCCTATTGAACCACTTATTCTTTATACTTTTCTCGTATATTGTTCTATTTACCGATAGTTTTTCGATGGTTTTTTCAAAAGCCTCATCAAGTAAATTTACATTGTAATTTAAATCCAGTCTCTCTTCACTTCCCAGTATATTGCTTATTTCATTTTCGTGCTATTAACATTTTTGATTTTAATTTCTATTAATTCATGATCCGATATTTTATTTGTACTGTTAATATTCAAACTAATATTTGTTATAACATAATCAATTATTGTTTTTGAATATTTCGTTACTCTAGTATAATCATTTATTAACTGTTTTAATACATTATCATTAATTATGCGTTCAATTTTCTCCTTATAAACACTTTCTTTTGACAAATCAATATTAAAGTCTCCAACAATAACAATGTCTTTGTCATTTTCAATAAGTTCTTCAACTATTTCCTCAAATATATCACAAAATTCAGCTTCTTGACTTCTTGGTGACCGATACACTCCCACTATTATCATTTAGTAATTGTTATATTTTACGCTATATGCACCAATCCAGTGTTTGAAATCACTAACTTTTTCAATTATCATTTTCACCTCCCAACATTTGTTATAATATATAATTATTCCCCCGGTTCTCGTTGAATTAGATAATAATGCCATTTGAACGTATTCCGGTATCACTATTTCCGATTCATTCACATTGTCTGTTAGGTGTGTTTCCGATAATATTATAAAATGTGGTTTCTCTATATCTGCAATTGCTTCTATTTGATTAAAGTTGTTTGTATACATGCCATATAAATCCTCAATTGTTATTCATCTCATCTGTTCCCATTATTCGCCTTTTTAAATTCAGTTTGTTTTTATAAACAGAACATTCTCTATCTGTAGTCGCATGATTTTCATCTAAACCCAGAGTCAATTTTTTATTACTTTTTACGCAGTTGATACATTTTTTATTTGTTCTTCCTTACATTGCTTTGTATTATGATTTCCGTGACATTTGAGACATATTTCGCTGTTCTTGCAGTTCACAGACTTATGGTTGAATCCATTACATCTATAACACCTCGTTACTTCAGTTCCATCAAACACTCGGCATTTTTCCCATCCAACATTTAATTTTTGCGCGGCAATTACTTTTTGGTAGGATTCACTATTTATTTTTAATTTAGCGTTATAAATTACTCCGTTGTTTCTTCTTATTTCATATACTTTTATTAAATTAATTTTACTATTTTCCATGACCCGATTTTGCTTTATTAATTTCTCAATAAGTTCGTTTTCTTCATATTTAAATGTCATATCTGTTATAACTATTATCATTTCAATTTCACTTGTGTTTCGGGGGGAATTGGGGAAGCAATAAAATAAAATATTTGGCGAGAATTGGGGTAAATAAATACAAAAGGTATTAGTGTAAATAATCCAATATATTATTTATTTAATGTACACAAAACGTACCTTTAGCTTCGGGGGTGGATCGGGTAGTGATCTCTTTTCGTTTATATTTCATAATTCACAATTAATTTATACTAATACAGGGGTCTTAAATCTAAACTTAAAAGTAGGGTGGCCAGCGTGAACATCCCGCCCCCCTTGCAACAAGAGGATCGAGAAATCACCTGGCCAGAGATCAAAAAATTGCAATTCAGGGTATATATGTATGTAGGTTTATATGACAATATTATGTGCGCATAAAAGTAAAATAATTCTGATATAATAAAGAAATATAGTTTTAGCTGGTACTGGACATGAGAGCCTGGTTGTGGGTTGTTCTCTTCTTCTTGGACTGGGATCAACAATAATAATGTCGAGGTTGTCGTTAGTAGGGCGTTCGACAGATAGCCCACGGGGTATTAGGTGATCTGTAAATGAAAACGACGAACACGCAAACAAGAGAAAAGAAAACGAATTAGTTCTATTCTTGACTAGGGGCGGCACGAGCTTCACAATTGGCCGTATTAGAACGCCATTTGCAGCCACTCGCACTTCGAAACAGGGACGAAATAAATCCTCTGGATTCGACCAAATTGCCGATCGTTAGGGGTAATTTGTCATGAGGAATGACAGCAAATCGGTTCCAGTCCTCGGCTCCTCCCGGGGGGAAGATTCGCTACGGTGAAGTAGCGAATGATGTTTCTGTTTGCAAATATAGCAAACATTAGAGCTCTGGGATCTTTTGAACTCATGAGAGGCTGCCAAACAATTTGTGCAGCATTTGTGCTTTTTAACGGTTGCCAAACGAGCACTAACCGTCATTCTTAAAAAGTCCGAGCATATACGAATGGGATGATTCCCACTGCAAACTGGACATTTTCTTTGGGGTATATTTGGAGCGACAGTCTCATAAGTTCTGAATTTTCGGGGGATACCAGAGCTGCTTTGGTTAGGAGCTTGGATAAAATTGTGGTTGCCAATAATATCAGAAACAGATTCCAGAGTTCGGTATCTGGCAGTCAGGAATGCATCCATCTTGCTCCACTTAGGCAGGTCTGAGCAAGGACCTTGAGATTATTCCCAAAGACCTAGGGTGTGTTCGGGGAGTTTCGTGGAGCAAATGTACACAAAAATTATGTCCCAATTTTTCGTTTCTATGCCCAACAACGACAAGTTCGCTATGCAGTCATTAATTGTCCGTTGCAGACTTTTAATGGAAGGGCCAGATTCCTTGGATATGGAAGGGAGGTTGAAAAGAGTTTTCAATTGAGAATTGACCAATACTCTTTTATTCTCGTAACGATCGACGAGATTCTGCCAAGCCATGTCGAAACCATCATTCGTCATGGGGCACGTCCGAATAATGTCCCTCGCCTCACCTTCCGTCTTTTGTAAAAGGTAGTACATCCGTTGGATGTTGCTAATGTGGGGATTGGTCCCATAAATGGCCGAAAACATATCCCTAAACGTTGGCCAAGATGCATAATCACCAGTAAAGGTTGGGGTATCACAGGGGGGAAGATGGATCGGGACACTATTAGTGGGGGGTTCGCCGCCTTACTCTTAAGGTGTATATCCCGACATATACTTGGCCTTCAGGTCTTTAGCAGATACCTTGGTATCCTCGGCATTTTCAGATAAGTCCTCGTAAGTGTCACGGAAAGCTTCCCACAAACGGGTCAACTCCTGCCGATGGACACTCAGAGTGTGAACAGAATGTTCTTCTTTAGGGATAGCCTGAATGAAACTTTCAAAATCGACTAAGCGATTGTAGTTTCTTGTGAAGTTTCTTAGCGTGGCCATTTTATCACAATTGGGATAAAGAAAGAGGTTATAAAAACTCCGAATAAAGAGAAAACGAAAAAATACGAATGTTCACCAAAGGAGACTTCCAATTAAAAAATTCCAAAGAATAGGAACAAATGGAAACTTAAAAAACGCGAGGAAAAAGTCCGAAAAATTCAAAAAACTTAGGAAAAAGAAATTCCAAATATTCGAAAAAAAAGAAAAAAGTTGTAATTACTATTTCAAACACGAAAATATTTCAACAAATGAAAAAAAATATGTTCACGAAGAAGAACACCGATGTAAAAGGAAAAATTTTCGAATCAATAATAAAAAATGGTACAAAAAGGTTTACTTGAAAAAAGTAAATCAATAATAAATTAAAGATATATATATATATATATATATATAAATATAATAAAGTATAATAAAATATATATTTTTTGTTAATTAAATCAAACACAGTGTCTCAAACTAGAAAAATAAGTCACAAATATGAATAATATAATTCGCCTATTATTGGTGTAAGAATATACGATAATGGAACCAGCGGCTACCTTATTCTGTGACTACCTTCCAGCTGTTTATAAAGCAAGTACACAACAATAACAACACGCAAGATCAATGCACTCGGTGTTGTTTGTGTATCCTTTTTCCCGTTTGTTTATATTCACTTGCTTTTTGTTTCTCCTATATTCTTACACTTCACTGAGACACTTCACTGAATTTTATATTTTTATTTGTTTTGCTTTTTTAATTTTTTAGCACTGTTTATCCACAACAAAATTATATGTATTTTTACATACCTTGTTAAAAAATTATTTAGTGAAGAGAAATTAAAGAAATTATGGCAATCCAAACGGTGAAAGGGCTGTGGTTTTCCAGCAACAAAAAAATATCCACTATGGCAAACTTCGAGATAATCTACAAAGAGATTCTCGTCAAATATTTTATTTTTTAGGGGATAATCCGGCTCGAAGGACCAAATGTTTCGGGGGGAATTGGGGAAGCAATAAAATAAAATATTTGGCGAGAATTGGGGTAAATAAATACAAAAGGTATTAGTGTAAATAATCCAATATATTATTTATTTAATGTACACAAAACGTACCTTTAGCTTCGGGGGTGGATCGGGTAGTGATCTCTTTTCGTTTATATTTCATAATTCACAATTAATTTATACTAATACAGGGGTGGTTTATACACTTTAACAAATCTTAAATCTAAACTTAAAAGTAGGGTGGCCAGCGTGAACAACTTGGCACTTTTATCTCGTATGTTTCACTCATTTTGTTCTCGATGGCACTTTTTATTTTATCTCGTTCATCTTTGTGTTTGCTTTGAATGATCACTGTTCCATTTCTTCTACTTTCAATATTTGTTATTTTCAAATCTATTGGGTCTACCTTTTTATTTAAATCTTCTTTCGTTTTTTTAAATTTTTTGTTTTTCCTTGGGCTTAATTACCAATGGCACGCCGTGGTCTAGTATTTAGTGTGTTGGCTTATTAGACGAAAGGCCCGAGTTCGAATCCCAGGCCAGACATCAAAAACAAAATACTAAAAGTATTTCTTCGGCGACTTCCTCTCAGCAGATTTCTGGCAAAAACTCTGAGAGTAAAAATTGCCATGAAAAGCTTCTCAAAAAATCTGTCGTTCGGAGTCGACTTTAAACTATAGGTCCCGCCACTCATGTATAAAATTAACGCACACAACATGAGTGGTGTTGAGAAGCTAGGCCGTAATCCTGTCGAAGGGTTGTAATGGCCAATTATATATGTATGTATGTATAAAGGACGCTGTTGATTATAGTATACCAAAAAGACATTCCATACAAACTTCCAGACCAATCCCCTTTTATATTAGTTATATGATTCGAATGAGAAACTGTATTAGACGACCCTGGCAACGTTATAGAGTGTTGAGTGATCTTTATGATTTGAGAATATTAAATCTAAGGATCAGAGAGGAAATTGATAAATATAGAAATAAGTCGTGTGGATAAAATTTTATCTAAACTTGATAAAGGCTCTACTCCCTTTTGGAATTTAACCAAAATATTGAGAAAGAGGTCCAGGAATATCCCTATTTTGAAACATGATGGTCATAAATATGTAACAAATCAAGAGAAAAGTGATACTTTGGCTCAAACGTTTGCTTTGAACCATTCTATTTCCGCTAACCTTGGTGATCCTGTTACCAATGCTACAGTTCATAATACTCTTGAATCCTTTAGAACTACAAATGAATTTTATTCTGATGGAAATTTGACAGATTTCTTGGAAGTTTCTGCAATGGTGAAATCGTTAAAAAATAGAAAATCGTCAGGCATCGATGAAATAAATAACATATGTCTGAAAGCTCTTCCCAACAAACCTTTAAAACTTTTAACGATTATAATCAACGCTTGTCTAAGACACGCAAAGCTCACAATACTGCCCATCCACTAATTAGAATAAGGAAAATGATTACAGAAAATTTTAATCACCAGAAATCAACTGGCATGGTATTACTAGATGTCAAGGCTGCATTTGATACTGTATGGCATGAGGGCCTTATTTACAAAATGGTAATGTACGATTTTCCTATATATCTCATAAAGGTAATTCAAAATTTTATCTCGCAACGCTTATTTAGAGTTCGTATTGGTTTGTTTTCGTCTCACCCGTTTAGTCTTCCAGCTGGTTGCCCACAGGGCTCTTGCTTGTCTCCTATCCTCGACAACTTATATACATCCGATTTTCCGCAGTTAAATTATCGTACTCTGTCGATTTTTGCAGACGACACAGCGGTTCTTAGTTCCGAATTGTTAGCATCCAATGTAATCGACAATCTTCAAAGAGCCTTAAATGAGCTGCATTGCTATTTTAGAAAATGGAAAATAGAGTTGAACGCTGATAAAACTCAGGCAATCTACTTTACAAGAAAACGTAAAGAATGTTTTTTTACCCCAAAACAATATAATATTTAATCACTGCTCTATTCAATGGGAACTAAAGGTTAAGTACCTTGAGGTTATTTTAGACCCAAAGATGAAGTTCAAGGACCATATATCATACATTTTAAATAAATTAAATGTACTAACCAGATTATTGTACCCCTTTATAAACAGGAATTCTTCGCTGAGCATAGAGAATAAGAAATTAATATTAAAGAATATTTTCCATGCGGTTCTTTATTATGCAGCGCCTGTTTGGTCGACTACTGCGAACTGCCACTTAGAGAAGTTACAAATAGCCCAAAATAAG
The DNA here is from genome assembly GCA_930367235.1 of Sarcophaga rosellei. Taxonomy (NCBI): domain Eukaryota; kingdom Metazoa; phylum Arthropoda; class Insecta; order Diptera; family Sarcophagidae; genus Sarcophaga; species Sarcophaga rosellei. The sequence continues at coordinate 2,742,881 of OV884022.1, read as the reverse complement.
CTACTTAAATTAATCTATAACCACCCGTGGTACTTTTCGACCCAGCGCCTCCATTCCCTTGCAGGTATAGAGAAAGTTAAAGTTAAACTTGACAGACTTAATGAAAAATTTAATATCAGATGTCTTGCCTCCGGTTATGATCATATCGTTGAGCTAGCTCATAATATTTAGTTAGGTCTTAGGTTAGTGTTTTATTATATAAATAAAATGTTTAAATAGGTTTTTGCTAAATTTTTACCTTCCAAAAAATGTTGATTCATTCATAATTCTATTAGACAAATTCTTTTAATTAATCAGAAAATCTTGAACTCTTTGTTATTTATTATAAAATGAAGTTAAATATAAAATATTTTATAACTGAATAAATAAAATAAAAAAAACAATTGATTTTTGTAACAAAGCAAACCAAATATCATGCAATCTGTTTTTTATATTTTTCATTCATATTTTTTTTTGTTTCCATAGCCTACCAATATACGTTTAGTTTTTCACAGCCAACTAATATTTTTTCTGAATCAAATAAAATCATTTTTTCCTTTTTCTGTAATATAAATATTTTAGTACAATAAACAATTTCTCAATAACAAGACGTGTGTCGTTTTATTTGAATTTGTTATGTGCTCCGCCTAGAATATTCTAACAACACCAAATTTTAAAAATAACACCAACAATTTGTTTCACTTCGCTAGTATTCTAGTTACTGTCGTTGGAATCTATACGAGCTTAAATTGGAGAAGATACAAAATATCCCCAAATTAGGATATACATACTTCTTCTTAAAAAAAAAAAAAAAGGAAAATAAAAATTCATTAAAAGCAGTCAATAGGAAGATACATAAGTACGAAGGAAGGTAATGTCAAATCTCATACATACATATGTATATGAATGTGCAACTCCAAATAATAATGTATAACAATTTTCTTTTCAGGCTTTCACAAGTATCTGTCAATTTTTGTACTTCTGGGATTCAAACTTCATCACTATTACCAGGACTTTGCAGAAGTGCTAACAAATTCGGCTCATACTCAAAACCCCAAAATGAATCTGGCCTACTTTACTACCAACTTCATGGACTTGGACTACTACTTCTTGGTGACAAATTCTGGCCTGAATCGTGAAAAAAAATTAAAAGCAACATAGGTTTGAAAATTTTATGTTGTGTTTGCCTGAAGCAATAACTATTAGATGTACCAATCGTCAGTCTCAAACACGAACACAAAATCTTGGACATTCACAATTACTCCTAGCCGCAAATGGAGTAAGTGAGGGAAATTGGCCTGTAATTATCCTTATTTGTACCATCCTTCCCAGGTTCCAAAATTGGAATAACCATAGCCCTTTTCCAGTTCTTGGGAAACTTTTGTTCCGACCATATTATATTAATTTAAATCCAAAAGGTATTTCCTAGCTTTCTCATCTAAATTTTTTAACATTTCATATCTAATATTATCAGGGCCGGGGGATGAGCCATGACAGGAGTTAAGAGCAAACTTAAGTTCCATTAAAGTGAAATTATTATTATATAATTCATTATTGGTTATTGGATGGAGGAGACATATAGTCTAAATTTTTCCGAATAGTTTGAGGAAGATGAGTTTTGTGCAAAACTAAGTGCCAAACAGTTAGCAATATCATTATTATCTGTTAAAAGGGTATAATTGTTCTCTAATTCTGCAATTTGGTGGTGGTTAGATTGTCCATTTATCGATTTTATTTTCACATATTTTTTTTAGATTATTTGGCGATTTTTATGAAACAAATATTACTTATAACTTTATGAACTACATATGTGCTACATACAATAACTTTTATATGGAAGTGTTATTTTATTCCGCGTTAAAAATATTGATGGAAATGTTATTATAGAAAACACTGTAATATTTGCTTTAGAAAAATCGTTTTTAATACAAATTACGAACTGAAAGATAATATGTATAGCAAGAGAGTTGAGAAGCTGTCTGTAGAATTTTTAAACTCAAAAATTTGTTTTCTGAAATAAGGATTTTCGAGGCTATAGAAAAATAAATGTTTTTAATTAGTTGTTGTTGTTGTTTGTTGTTTTTTCTTTGTGTTGTTTTCAATTTCTTTGAGAAATGTAAAGTAAAGTAGAAAGGCTTTTATGTTTTCTATTAAAGTTTTTCTTATTTTTCTTCATTATTTTCAAATGTTTTTTGTTTTTGCTTTTGTTTTTTTTGTTGTTTAAGAGGAAAGTTATAGTGTATATAGAGTACATAATAACAATATTTTATAAAAGATGATGAATGTAGGCTAGAATTTATCCTGAAATATGAACAAATTATTGGTGGCTGCAACAGCTATAATATTCTCCTGCGGATGCCAAGCGTTATGTAATATTTTCTTATTGAAATCTAAACAATCAACACTAATTTCATCTTTTTTTCGTTTGCCGCCAGTGCAAACTTTACGTGGTTTTAGCACCGTTTTCGGTTTAATTATGTCTCTGGAGGCCTCTAAGGTAACATCTTTTTTTGTATTACGATCGAATACACGGAAAAAGTTATTATAACTGCCCGTCATTGTTGAGGTATCTTTGCCATTCCAACAACACTTAAACTTATCAAAAATGCAATCATTCTCATACAGAGAACATAATTTAGCCCGTAGATATTCATGGACCGGATACGTTTCTATGGGTTTTGTTTCCATGTGTAAGTCCCATACTTTAATACTCAAATAATCTCTTGAGATCATATAGCGACCGGAATTACTCAATTTCACGTCACTTATTGAACTAATGATCTCACTAAAGAAACTGCGATTTGTTGGATTTTCGGGCTCTTCGAATTGTTTACTGTGTCGATCGCACAGAGCCGATGAGCGCATATCACACAAACGTATTGTGCCCTTTGAACTTGAGTACACAAAGAAATTGCACTCGGATGGATGGAATTCAGCTGCTGTTATCACTTCGGTCAACTCTTCCATATTGGTCGGCTTAATGTCGACAATATTAAAACTTTGATCGGTCACTTCCAAATGCCACAGATTGATTCGTAAATCATCTGCCGATAAATAAGTCTCTTGATCTGAATTAACACAAATCGAATTAATGTGATAGGTATGGGCACTGGCAAAAATGCGACGGGGTTATGCTTCGACCATTAGAGGGATTTGTTTAACAGAAGGAACTCGTAAGGCGGTGATATTTTGTGGATCCCTTGTTATGCCATTCTCCTCTTTGGTATTGTAGCCTTCGAAGGATTTGTCGCGTTCGCTGACTTTGCACAATTTTACCGTTTTATCATTGGTCGAGAGCAGGAAGTGTGCAGGATTTTTTCTTCTTAACCATCGAATTTTATTGATTTTCTCTTCGATCTCTAACGATTTCAGGTAATAGAATTCGGGTTCATGCGATTGGAATGTCGAATAGACATTGTATTCACCACGTCTTGCACTTTCCGTCTTGCATGATCACGCTGAAAAATGACGACTCGTCCGCCTTTATCACCAGTTGCCAGCAACTCGCCGTCATGATTAAATTCACCCACATGATATAATATCTGCTGCATCGGTAACATCATCATCTAAGGCTCCTTTTATTTGTGAGAAGCACCAACTAGCTTCTCCATTACCCAGAAGAGGTTTTTTGCGCCGTTCATATTAATCGCTGTGTTTAACATGTTTCCAATTTTCGTACCATATATATATATATATACCATATATTTGTTTATTTAATTGCCACTATTTGTCATTTAAACAATATAAACATTAAAAAAAAATCAAAAATGTTTGTCTTTTATTTAAATTGATATTTATTTTGTTAATAATTCTCCCATCTTCCATTCGGATTTGTCTTTCATGCCGCGCCATATATCACCACCCTTCTTGGCACTTTCTGTAACTTTAATGCTCGCGTTTAATACCTTCGCGGACAGAGTTAAGCCAGATCAGGTAAGTGGAGAGAGGACGCTTTGGTTTATCTGTAATTTTCCTTTGGATTTATGTAAACTTTGAAGAAATGTAAAGTGTTGCCGGTAGAAGTTTATGATTTTTAACCAACAATTTCACAGGATTCTTCTATTTGAATAATTATTTGGAAATTTCTTTAAAATTTGTTAAAAATTTTGTCGAATTAACACCAAACTTTAAAAATAACACCAACAATTTGTTTCACTCGAAGGTATTCTACTGACTGTCATTAGAACCTATATTTGATACCGCTGAATATATCTTACCAGATCGCGTTGCCCTCATAGAAAACGCACAACCTCTCCCAAAACTCAAAACCAAACATGGTTAAAATCAAAATTGGTAAAAAGTAATACAAAAAGAAACAACAAAAACGTAAACTATAAACTCACACGAGCTTAAATTGGAGGATATACAAAATATTCCCAAGTTAGAATATACTTCTTCCTAAAAAGAAAGCAAAAGAAAATTGTTCAAAAAAACAAAACAAAAATTCATTAAATGCAGTCAATAGGATTCTCAGGTGGCGTGGATAAATGAAGGTAAGTAATGTCAAATCTCATATATATGAATGTGCAACTCCAAATAATATTGTATAACAATTTTCTTTTCATGTTTTCACAAGTATCTGTGAATTTTTGTACTTATGCAATTCAAACTTCATCACTATTACCAGGATTTTGCAGAAGTGCTAACAAATTCGGTTGATACTCAAAACTCCAAAATGAATCTGGCTTACTTTACTATCAAGTTCATGGACTTTTCTACTTCTTGGTGACGAATTCTGAACTGAATCATGAGAAGATGGTTTATAGAAAAAATAAAAAAATTAAAAGCAAAATAGGTTTGAAAATTTTATGTTGTGCTTGCCTAAATCAATAAGTCTTGGATGTACCAATCGTCAGTCTCAAACACGAAACTTAAACGCCTATCGGGACTTACAATTAAGACAGCTAAGTATTTTGCTGCGCTTTATCCATTGCCTGTGCCTTCACCCTAAAGCGAAGTCAGGACAAACGAACATTGTCCCTGAATCGTACCCGTAGAATCTTCGTTCAAATTGTGTCTGAAACTTTTCAGAAATAAATTAATCTGCTTAGATGCGACAGCAAAACAGTTCTGCACATCACTAGCAAGCTTTGCTACACGAGCAGAACTTGTCGAATCCAAAACTTCAAGTTCCCGAGAGGATCCAGACACTTCCCGGTGCAGCAAAGTGTGATGTCGCAAATTGCAGACTGACAACTCTGCTTGCATTCATTTAACCTATGACCAACTGCAAAACAATTAATACACAGGTTTTTCTGTTTTACAACCAAAAATCTCTGCCCAGGTGATAAGTTCAAGAATTTTGGACAGATGTTCACCAAATGATACCCTGAGCAGCAAAAGCAAGTCCCGGTCGATGACCGTTTAGTAAAAGGTCGAACACTCTTTCTCGAAATAGAAGGAGCTTGAAGGCTGACTTATCAGTACCACGAATCACTGGTTCGAAATTACGAAGGTCATATATGGTTTCCAAAGCCTGAAACCGCGAAGTCAAAAATTCATAAAAATCTTTCCTATTCTCCATTTCCTTCCGAATTGTCTGTTCCCATAGCGACAAAGTTAGTACTGGCAACTTGGTGGAGCATAAATAAACAAAAATCTGATCCCAATTGGAGATATTAATATCGTGCATCCGAATCTAAAATCGAATTATTAATATCTCGGTGCAACCTTTTGATATCCTGGGCTACCTCGGATTTGACCGGTGGAAGTGTGAACAACACTTTCAACTGAGAATTCACTAAAATCCTCTTATTTTCATACCTATCCTTCAGGTTATTCCACGCCTCCTGAAATCCACTAACAGTCAGGGCAAATTTCTTCACAATCTCCAAGGCTTCGCCACGCGTGAACTGTCTCAAATAAAAGAGTTGCTTAACTAGGGAAAGGTTAGCGAAAGGATGGTCAAGATTTATAATCCCCATAAAACACCTCCATGGTGCAAGGCGGCAGCTGCATGTTATGCCGCACGCGGTTCTCGCTGCCTTGAGCATTTTGACAATGGGTCGATGACACTCCAGCTTGGTTGACCAAAGTCTGGAAAGCTCACCCATTAGTGAGGCAACAGTTATGTACCCTAACCTACAATGTCCAAAAAGTTCACGTGCCGCTTCCCGATCACCTTCCAGATCTTCTTCGTTACCTGTGGCAAAGGCTTCATAGCAATCCCTAACCTTTGGCCATAGCGACTTGAACTCCTCTTTCTAGATCTCAATGGAGAAGGTCGTATTACCTTCCTGACGAGTAGCATTAAATTCCATTTCAAAGTCCAGAAATATTTGGGCAAACCTCTAAAACGTTAATAATTTCCTCGACTTCGGCATTTCGACTATTGTTAATAGTAGCTTACAACGCGAAAGAATGACAGGCGGAAACCAAAAGAATTAACAGAATGGTTGAGTTTCTGTTCCTCACTATTCAAAGACTAATTCCCCAAACGAAATTAAAATCAAATAAAATTTCAAAACTTAAATAAATAATAAATTAAACCTGAACGAAACTCGAAAATGTTCGCGTCCCGATCGTAACTAGTCTCTTGACACACAATTAAAACCGAAAATATTTTAAAAATTAAACAAAAAGTCACCGTGACCACCCTGATCCACATAACGTGCTACCGCTACCAAATCAGCGCCTTACCGCAAACCTAACAAATGTACTATATGTCCAATGAGACGGACATATATTCCAAAACTAATACGCACTTCGCGAAACTAAACCAATAGGACGAATTCCCAATGGCCAATAGCCCGATAATTATTATCGCTTCTTCCAAAATCAAAAAGGAATAATAATAAAATACAAAGGTGACAAGGCAGTTCGTTTTCACTTTGTATTCCAACTACATATATACGTATATATTTAAATAAATAAATTTTGCCAACGCAATAAATTTAAAATTAAATAAAAATGCCAAATTCAAATTCTTCAATAATTTTAAAGCCACAAAAAATAAGTTGACTTAAATTAATTCAAATGATTACAAAAATGAATAAGGGCCATTATTACAACTTGCCTTTAACTAAAGGGAGGATTTTAACAGGCAGATAAATTGTTTTTCATTATTATGAGTACCCAATAAGATAGAAGTGATCGTTAAGCTAAAGGGAGGATCATCCTACCTTTAACATTTAAAGGTCACTTTATGTTTGAAGTTGCCATATTATATATTATTTTCATTATGGCAACTTAAAATTTTAACAAAATGAGCATATACAACAAAAAAAAAAAACAAAGCCCGAGGTTGCCACTGCGTTAAAAAAAACTTTTCAAATTGAGCAGTTTTATCGACATTGCTCCCGCACTGCCATATTTTTGCAAAAATTTTATCTGTAAGTTGTAATAACGAAAATAAGTTAAAGTTAACTTTCCAGTTCCCTTTAGCTAAAGGTACCTTTAACTAACCCCAACTTTAACGACAAGTTGTAATAATGGCCCTAAATAAAAGAATAACAAATCAAACGGAGACCAATAAATAAATTTTATTGTGCTATTCCACTTCATCTAAAAGTAAATTCAAACATCCGATTTACTTAAAAATTCCAAATTTATTACTAATAGAAGTGAATAACATTTAGTTATTGGTCCCTCTCCCATGTATCCGGTGGATTTGAAGACTTGTTATAAAAGGTAATGTGCTTTGCTATTTATTCAACGCACACTCACCAATTACAACACATTTATTGACTTACAGCTGATATCAAATTGGGTGGTTGAACGCGATTCCCAAGTAGGTATAACAGTGCATAAAAAGTACACCTTGGTTCTTATATTCAATAAATTCACAAAGTGTGCCAATGCCATTGAAATTATAACACACCACTTTGTGAATATATATGCACTGTTATATATTTTATACACTTGCAAAGTTTGTTATCTAGTCGAACAGAACTTTACTTGTATATAAAATTACCACCAAGAAATCAAAAAAATATAAAAGAAAAAAAAACACTTTACCTTATAATTCGGTGGTTAGGTGGAAAATTGAGAGGCAAAAAACCGGCTAGAAGGACCAAATGATTATCCGTGGACCGTATTTTTTTTGATGGGAAAATAACAAAGAAAAAAAAAGAGCAAACTGCTGATGCAAATCTCTATGAACACTGAAAAGAATCGGAACCCAAACTAGAATCATTCCAATTCTTATATTAGAACACAAACGAACACTTTCCTTTATTTTTGTTGACTATTTGGCAATTTGTTCCATTCAACTGGATAGAGAAAAAAATAAACCTTTTTTTTGTTTGTTTAAATTCTAATTTATATCTTTATTATTATTATTATTTTTTTTTTTAATACAAAGAAATTCACTTCATTTCATTCTATAAATTTTAATATCTTTTCTTTGTATGTTTCACACAATTAGTACTATATACACTTGTGAACACACAATTAAGTCACTTATGCAACATTTTTCATTTTTGTAAAAACTAAAAAGATTTAAGAAAAAATGGAAACAAAAACAACTAATATTCATTATAAAAAATGTTTTGGTACGGAGTTGATATCAGACTTAAAATTTAAGTGGCCACATAATTAAGTTGTCTGAAAAAATATTGAAAATTTAATTTAATTGCTTTATTTTTCACCCAAACTATTTTAAACCCTTAATATTTTGTGGAGTACCCTTTTTAGTGTATTATTTCAGTACATCTTTGTGGCATTGAGTTGATTAAATTGCGACACTGCTCAGGACTAATGTTATTCCATTCTGCCTGGATAAGCTGTCAAATTGCTTTTTGGCTGCAACTGCTCGTTTTACGATCCCCCAAAGATTTTCAATAGGGTTCAGATCGGGACTTTGAGCTGGACAATCAAGAACCCTTCTTTTTTCCTCAGCAAACCAAGCTTTAACTACCCGAGATGTAAGCTTCGGGTCGTTATCATGTTGAAATATCCACGCTAGTGGTAATTCGTCCTCATAATCTTTAGTCAAATTGTTCTGTAGGATGTTTTTATAAAGTTTCCCAGTCATTTGCCCTTCGATTCTTACCAGTGGGCCAACGCCGGATGAGGTAAGACATCCCCCAAACCATTACTGACGAATCTCCAGGCTTTACGGTTTTTTTTGGTGTACTTTGGGTCTAATTGTGTATTGATAGGACATCTTACATAGGGTCTGCCATCGTTTCCAAGGATATTAAACTTGGACTCATCACTCCATACGACTAATTTCCAAAATTGTTCGTCTTTATGAAGGTGGGGTTTGGCAAACCGCAAGCGTTGCTGAATATTTTTTTGCATGAATAACTGAATTGTGTAACCACAAGTGCATAAGTTTTAACAAATTCGTTGCATCCCTTTGGATGTTACAAAAAGAATAAATTTTAAGTTCAGCTTGTACAAACAAGCAATTACAGGATGAACGACAAACTAATTACAGGATAATGTTAAAAAATACCAAAGCTTAAATGAAGTTACATTAAGATGTTAGACAAAAGCTCAATTCTAAACGTCAGCGCCCTCTGTTGCCACTTTACCATCGCTTGAACAATCCTGTTGATGTCACCAAGGATGGGAAGTTTGGTCTGTCAGACATAAACAAACTGAAACTAAACGGGGAACAGATACTTACTAGAGTTACACAATCTCAATGTGGAGAGCTTGCAGATGTCATTAAAGCACTGCGGCCCACTCACAGGAATCCAAAGGATCCCACCATGACAGATCTAGATTTTTGGAGCTATCCCGAACATCTCCTTACTCTACGTTTACGCTGCCACCATCCAATTGACTTACCTGCTGTCTGTACATAATTAATCACTCTATCAATAATGAGCGCATTTCAAAAATTCATTTTAAAACTTATAAAAAAATACAATTTATTAAATATATAGAAGAATCTAAATCTTAAATAATTTTTCTTTTTCAAAAGTAATACCAAATTGAAAATCAAAAAACTTTTTTGTTTTTCTTGCTCGAACCGCCGAAGTGTACACTTAATTTTTATATAAATGGCTTTCGTTTTTCTTATTTATAGATCTATAGGACACTTAAAAAGACGTTAACCCCGATGACCCGTGTTCGTTTTATAAGATTTGTATGCGCACCTTAATTTATGGTACTGTTATATGGATAAGAAAACTAAAAAACCCTGTTAACATTCACAAAATAAAAAGATTTAAATATACTGGCCCATTATCATAGTCAAACACTAAAGTAGGTTCTCTTTAAAAACAACGTTAATATTTAAACCTGTTACTAACTGTTTCTTAACTATAGTGAAAATTAATAATAGTTTTAAGTTGAATTAGCTTTAAGTGGGTGATTAGTATAATGTTTGAAATTTTACATACAAACTGGTAATTATACTGTATAAGTGGCATCTCTGCATAGCTGATGCAATAAAAACGCAAAAAAAATAAACAAAATATAAATTGTTATTTTGAAAGAAAAAAAAAAACAATTGCATTAAATTAATCTGGGGAAATAAACTATTATCTCCATGGAAAATTTAGAAAAGGTATGTACATATATCTAATGTTCTTACATTTATGGAGTTTTACATACTTATCTATCATTGATTTATAAATTGTAAAAAAAAGGGAGAGGCAAACTGGAGCACCATCGAAAAGGATTTCTTGCGCGAGTGCATCAATAACCCCCTGTCCATTGTAGAGAACAAAGGCAATGACACCTCAATGAGAAATAGCAAAAAAAATGCTTGGAAGGCCATTAAAGGGTCAATGGCATCTGCTGGTTTTGATCAAGATATCTCAACACTTAAATCTCAATGGGTGTGAATGAAAGTTAGTGCAAGAAAAGAAGTTGCGAGCGTAAAGCGTGCTTCTGTTGCGATAGGAAATTCAGAGGTTATATCCGAACTGAACGATTTAGTGCAGAGTATGATTTCGTATGAGTTTATTGAAGATGATATTTTAATTAATAGCAACAATCAAAATGAATTTGAATGTATGGAAACACCAAGAGCTGCTAAATATTTAGACTGCGAAATACTTGATGGCCAAAACAGCGAGGAAAAGGAAAATATTAATATCACCATACCGGAGCAATGTTCGCATAAAACTCCAAAAATAAAAAAAAGTAATTTTTCTCTCAAACTCAAACGCCTGAGAAACCTTTCTAAAACTCCGTCCACAAACGACATTATTTTAGAAAGACAACGCCAAATCGCAAAGAATATATTAATAGCGCAGAAAATATAGCTGATGTATTGACAGAGAATTTACCAAAGGAAAAACATATAAAATTTGTAAATAATCTTGAAATATTTTAGGCAAGAGAATATGAAACTGTATTTATACATTAAAAAAAATATATGTACATACATATTTATATGTATATATATATATAGTTTACCCTTTATGTCAACATATACATTCCCGGGTATATTTTGTGTTTTTAAATCGCCGTATCTCAAGAAGTAATAATTATATTATAGGAGGATGGAGGGAAAAGATGTGGCCATTTTTTCATTCCTATCCCTTACGTCAACAGTTGCATACCTGGGTATATATATATACATATATAAAAATATGTTGATGTTGGATGTTTCTTGATATTGTATATTGCTTACATATATTTGTTGTAATCTAAGATCATGAGTGGCTTTTTCTTTGGACCTTGCACTTTGCATGAATAATGTATTGTGTAGAGAAGTATGACCGACTATTTATTTGGGATGTAAAAGCACAAGGTAATATTGTTATTGAAACCAAATGTAGTTGACTCTACTTCCCGTCCTTTAGATAAAGCGAAATATGGTGACACAAATACTCGTCTTTTGTTTACTGTACCTAACATTGATAAAGTGCTGTACATCATTAATTTTTTCGCTAAGTTACAAGCTGTGAAGAAATTATCACAAACAATATTCCGTCCACTTCCATGAAAAGTATTGACGCACAAGTCTTTCACTACCCTCTGGCCTACGTTCTTTTCCCGTTCGCCGAATGCCACCAATCCAGTATAAATTTGTCCAATCATTGGATGGGATGAGACTGGGTCACATACCCACCATACTTTAATCCCCTACCTGGCGTGGTGGGTTTAGATGGTATGTGTTGGGTAAACCCAGTACCACCACGGAAAGGATACAACTACTCATCAACTGTCACGTTTGGACTTGCTACGTAATTGCTGCTTAGATTATCAGTTAGCATTAAAAATAAGTCCGTTATGGCTGCAGCTTTGCCTGTTTTTTTACGTTGTTGACGTGTGTTTCCGTTGTCGAAACGTATAAAGCGGCTTATATCCCAAAAATGCCACACCCTCATGAAAGCTCGATATATGGGATGTGAGGTCATTTTCCATAAGTCTTTAGTATGTACGTAACCAGAGTGCGTAACACTACCCAACTAAAAAAGGCTCAAATATATGTCAAACTAATTTTTTGTTAACACTTTCATGTACGTGGTTCTTTTGTTGGATATATTTTGAGTATTATAACGTTCGTAGCAACAATTTGCTTTTCTGTTTGTCTCACTAATGATAATGTCGCACCTTTCTTCGGATAATATGTATTAACCTGAACGTTTCTACAATGATTAGACAATAGGACAACACAGAAATAAGATTAGTAACAAAAGAAATTCCGTGTAAAATGTATGAACATACCCGGGTATGCTTCTGTTGACGTAAGTATAATTTTTTATCTGTTGACATAAGGGTTACATATACATACATACATATGGATAGTTTACACATTTCTTAAATATTAATTATTAATCGTAGCAATAATGAATTAAATGAATTATAGATACATCATATTCGGTTTGAAGAGGAGTCTTGAAGTATACAAGTTTGATTTTTGTAACCATGCGCAAGTGATTAACGATCTGAGCTCAGATCACCTGCCGGTCAAAATCGTTTTAAGTCGTAATTATAATAGTTCGACATCTTTTAGATACGACTATAACAATGCTGACTGAAGACTTTATTCTAGGTTTCTGAATAGAAGATTGACGTTGCCTGATGAGAGTACTATCTCAACGATTGAACAAATTGATGAGCTTTTAGTGAATTTCAGTCAAGCTATAAAGGACGCTGTTGATTATAGTATACCAAAAAGACATCCCATACAAACTTCCAGACCAATCCCCTTTTATATTAGGTATATGATTCGAATGAGAAACTGTATTAGACGACACTGGCAACGTTATAGAGTGTTGAGTGATCTTTATGATTTGAGAATATTAAATCTAAGGATCAGAGAGGAAATTGATAAATATAGAAATAAGTCGTGGGATAAAATTTTATCTAAACTTGATAAAGGCTCTTCTCCCTTTTGGAATTTAACCAAAATATTGAGAAAGAGGTCCAGGAATATCCCTATTTTGAAACATGATGGTCATAAATATGTAACAAATCAAGAGAAAAGTGATACTTTGGCTCAAACGTTTGCTTTGAACCATTCTATTTCCGCTAACCTTGGTGATCCTGTTACAAATGCTACAGTCCATAATACTCTTGAATCCTTTAGAACTACAAATGAATTTTATTCTGATGGAAATTTGACAGATTTCTTGGAAGTTTCTGCAATGGTGAAATCGTTAAAAAATAGAAAATCGTCAGGCATCAATGAAATAAATAACATATGTCTGAAAGCTCTTCCCAACAAACCTTTAAAACTTTTAACGATTGTAATCAACGCTTGTCTAAGACACGCAAAGCTCACAATACTGCCCATCCACTAATTAGAATAAGGAAAATGATTACAGAAAATTTTAATCACCAGAAATCAACTGGCATGGTATTACTAGATGTCAAGGCTGCATTTGATACTGTATGGCATGAGGGCCTTATTTACAAAATGGTAATGTCCGATTTTCCTATATATCTCATAAAGGTAATTCAAAATTTTATCTCGCAACGCTTATTTAGAGTTCGTATTGGTTTGTTTTCGTCTCACCCGTTTAGTCTTCGAGCTGGTTGCCCCCAGGGCTCTTGCTTGTCTCCTATCCTCTACAACTTATATACATCCGATTTTCCACAGTTAAATTATTATACTCTGTCGATTTTTGCAGACGACACAGCGGTTCCTAGTTCCGAATTGTTAGCATCCGATGTAATCGACAATCTTCAAAGAGCCTTAAATGAGCTGCATTGCTATTTTAGAAAATGGAAAATAGAGTTGAACGCTGATAAAACTCAGGCAATCTACTTTACAAGAAAACGTAAAGAATGTTTTTTACCCCAAAACAATATAATATTTAATCACTGCTCTATTCAATAGGAACTAAAAGTTAAGTACCTTGGGGTTATTTTAGACCCAAAGATGAAGTTCAAGGACCATATATCATACATTTTAAATAAATTAAATGTACTAACCAGAATATTGTACCCCTTTATAAACAGGAATTCTTCGCTGAGCATTGAGAATAAGAAATTAATATTAAAGAATATTTTCCATGCGGTTCTTTATTATGCAGCGCCTGTTTGGTCGACTACTGCGAACTGCCACTTAGAGAAGTTACAAACAGCCCAAAATAAGCTACTTAAATAAAATCTATAACCACCCGTGGTACTTTTCGACCCAGCGCCTCCATTCCCTTGCAGGTATAGAGAAAGTTAAAGTTAAACTTGGCGGACTTAATGAAAATTTGAATATCAGATGTCTTGCCTCCGGTTATGATCATATCGTTGAGCTAGCTCATAATATTTAGTTAGGTCTTAGGTTAGTGTTTTATTATATAAATAAAATGTTTAAATAGGTTTTTGCTAAATTTTTACCTTCCAAAAAATGTTAATTCATTCATAATTTTATTAGACCAATTTTTATAATTAATCAGAAAAAGATACTGACCAGTCGTCTACATACATATGTATGAATAAGGAGTTTGCCAACCAGTTTAATTTCTTTCTATTAATTTTCAATATCTTGAACTCTTTGTTATTTATTATAAAATGAAGTTAAATATAAAATATTTTATAACTGAATAAATAAAATAAAAAAAAAACAGAATTGATTTTTGTAACAAAGCAAACCAAATGTCATGCAATCTGTTTTTTATATTTTTCATTCATATTTTTCTGATTCCATAGCCTACCAATATACGTTTGGTTTTTCACAGCCAACTAATATTTTTTCTGAATAAAATAAAATCATTTTTTCCTTTTTCTTTAATATAAATATTTTATTACAGTAAAGAATTTCTCAATAATTTTATGTACTTCGCCTAGAATATTCTAAAGCTGGATTCACCCATCGTTTCAGAACAAAATTTTCGTTCCGAAACAATTTTTTTTATATGGAGTTTGACGTTTCTCTTTTTGAGAGAGAGAGCGAAAGAGAGTAAGCTTTTTTCGGAACAATTTCAGCTCGAATTGATTTAATTTTAATTTTGAAACAATCGTACTGTGCTGCCAGATATTTTAATTTTTAAAGTAAAGTTGCCACATCATACTATATGTATATTTGTATATACATATGTAAGTATGTATAATAAAAGAGAGCGCTTGTTTAAAACTGTGTTTGATTATAAAGTGTAACTGTTGAATATTATTAAGAAAACTAAATAATTATAAGCAATATTAAAATGGATTTAAATGAATCAGTAGCACTGAGGCTTATTTCGGAAATAAAAAACACCGGCCAGAGAGTGTTTATATGATATGAGTAACAAAAGTTACAAAAGCAATCATATGAAACAAAGTGTGTGGTTAACAATAGCAAACTCTATTGGAATGGGAAGTAAGTTAAATTTTGTTGATGAGTATCAAAATCATTCAATAAGTTGTGTTTAATTAATTGCAGGAAGCGAATGCCAAGTACTTTGGAAGAGTTTGCGTAGGAGGTACAAAACTGCTAAAAGCAAATACAGTGGAAGGAGTGGAAGTGAGCGGTTGGAGCTTAAAGGCTTCTTAAAAGTATTGGTGACGGAAATGGACTACTTTCAAAAGTTCTGGGAAGATGATGTGTAAGTTCATTTCAAACCATATGTATCATAGTATATTCTTAATATTCTTTAATCATTCAGACCTAGTGTGACAAATTATGTTGACTCAAGCGCAAATAGTTTCCGTAATCTGTTTGATCAAATGGCTGATGTCAACGATACATTGGCAGATTTTGTAGAATATCCGACAGACAGTAGTCAGTCCATATGTTCACCTCCTTCTACGTCAAACGAAGCCCAAAAACGGAAACGATCGCGGGTGGCTGAAGCCGAAGCAAATTATGAGGAGTCGTTAAGAACATTGAATGACCTAGCAGCATCTGTGGTCCAATCTGCAGCTGAAAAAATTGAGCCTTTTTTTTAAGTTTGCAGGAAGAATTTTCAAATGTACCTGAAAATCAAAAAAGTGCATTAAAATTAATGACGCTTGTAATTGAGCACCAGAGTAACTAATTAGGCTTAAAATGAATTTAGTTGTACCTTTCTTTAAATGAATTTATATCTGTTAATTTTTTTTTAATGAATTTATTTCTGTTAACTTTTTTTAAAATGAATTTATTTCTGTTTACTCTTTTTAAAATGAATTTAATAGTTTTATTTTTAAAAAAAAATTAGTATGCAAGAAACCAAATAAACACAATCGTATAATTTGTTCATGTGTTATGAAATATGAGAAGCTAAGTCGTAATCCTATCGTAATCGTAATTTTTTATTCAAGAAAAATTTCAAAATACATCTTCTGTATGAGATTTTTAATTGATATTATTATAAGTTTTTTTTTTTTTTTTATTATTAATTACTACATTACGATATTGTTTAAGTAAAATAAAATTAAGGGGATTTGAATTTTTAACGTGTAACAAAAGTAAAAGGCAATCTAACAAATTTACCTGACAATTTGTATGTATGAAAACGTGAGCCTTTCAGTAAAATCCTATGGCTTACCAAGTATTTCGATTCAAAGAGAAAAAAGCAACTCATTCGTCGAATTCGAATCGAAATACAGGGTAACAGGCAACTGCTTTCAACAGTTAATATTTCCATAAAGATAAAGCATTATAAACTAAATAAAAAAAAAAAACTTAAAATATTAGAAAAAATATATTTTTATAAATGATTTTGGTTCATTCAATCATCCATAACAATAGGACACTAAACTCAACTTTGATATTAATGTCCTTAGTTATGTATTTTTTCTTCATTCTTTTATGCATATTTGAAAGAATTTTTTGATTTTCAAACTAAACTAATTACAACAATAAGATAAATTCATAATTTAGCTCACTGTTAAATTTTAAATGTAATTACTAAAATTATTTCTATTTCTGCTTTCCTATTACAGATAAAAGATGTTGTTGTTTTTCATTTTTTTGTTTTGTTAAGAACCTTTATGGGGTTTGTTTTGTAAGGTAATTTAAAGTATAAACATTTTAGAGGTTGTCTTTGTCTTAACACCGTCATTGTCGCCTTATTTATTTGGAGTTATTATCTTCCTTTCTGGACTGTGATGACGTAGCTGTTGTTTGATTGCTGCTATTTGCTGAAGAAGTTGTATGATGTTTTGTTCCATGTTGTTTAGGACGATGTTGGTGGTGGTGGTGATGAGAACGTCTGGCTGCAGATGTATTATAAGGATGTGGATGAACGCTTGGCGTAGATGCTGTACTATGACTGTGGAGTGTTGGTGTTGTGGCTAATGGCGAAGACGGTGGTGTTCGTAGAGGCCTACGTGGCCTAACTCCAAGTAAATGATGACTGCCGCGATGAGTTGAACGTCTTGACGTTGCCGATAAATATTGATTACTGTTGCCGCCACTGTTAGTTACTGTATTCGTTGCATACGGCATTGTTGATGATGATGGCCTTATAGATGACATGCTCAACGAGGAACATCCAGCACTTAAATTATCCCTTGACGCAGATGATGACGACGGCGACATTTTGGTAGCCGAAGACGAAGTAGACGTACTCAATTTTGGAGATGAGCTATTATGATGCGAAGGATGTGAGGATGGTGGCTGTGCTGTTGATGGTATATTTGGTAATTGCCTGCGATGTTGCGAGGATGTTGATGATGGTCTCTGAACATGAGGAATGGTTTCAACGACATCATCATCATCATCTATTTCTTCAATGGTCAGAGTTTGTGGTGGTGTAGCAGGTGCGGCACATATGGCTCTTCCGCCACCACGACCTGTTACACCATGAGCCTTTGTAGTAAATTCTCGATCAAAATCTTCGGCTTCGTCGTCTTCCAAATTAATAAACTCTTGATGTTCCTCCAATTGTCCTGAACGCAAATCCTGCTCCTTTTCTATAATATGAGCTCGATCACCAATATGATGAATAATAGCCATTTTCTTAACACCATTTACAGAATCTTGTACGGTGCGACGTGTTTCACGAATGCCACCGAGCCCGGTTTTTGTGCTACTAGTGGGCTGGTAGATTTGTGGTCTGCCATCTGGACCCGAAGACATTGTGATGACAGAGCTGGAACAGAATGCTGCGCCATTATTGCCAATATCTGCGCTCAATAAACGATTCATATTAGGCATAGCTGGAAAACCAAATAAACCTCCCATCTGATGTGGATTTTGACGTTCCATTAACGCATTCTGTTGAAAACTGCCATCGAAATTTGTCAACATATTAAAAGGATCAGGCATAAAACTGTTCATCAAACGCATTTGCATATTCATGACGTTCATTTTCCAAAAATGGTATCATCGAAATCACCCATTAGTGAACCAAATAGCGACATGTTTATTAAGTTTCTTTTGTTTTTCTAACTCTCTTTGCTGTTTAGAAACCCGTTTATAATGTGAATTCAGTTGTAAATCAAATTAATTTGCACAATATCTAGAACATAATTTAAAATTCAATTTTATGGTATCTTTTCTTGCTTCTGGCTTTTCTGCGTTGTTAAAATAATTTGTATATATATTTCTGACTGCTACAGATTCAGTAGATGACCGGTTTGAGCCGAAGCGCCCTATCGACCGCAGCCCATCATTACTTTCCATGCGCCACGATCCAGAAATGACGGCACCATCTATGCCTTCTCTGTCAACAAGTTCGGGTTGCATATAATGCGAAGATGCCCTCTCCCGAAGAAAGTTGTGTAAGCAAACAGTTGCTTTTACAATATTTATGACAGTTTCTTTACTGGCAATTATAGGTTTTCTATAAATTCGAAAACGATTTGCCATTATGCCAAATGAGTTTTCCACTACTCGTCTGGCCCTGGATAGATTTCTATTGAAATTTTGTTCATTTGCTGGCATATTTCCGCTGCTACGTCCAGGGTAAGGGCGCATTATATTTTTCCTTAAGGGAAAAGCTTCATCAGCGAGAAACACATACGGGGCTGATATATTAGTGCCAGGTAAAGCCTTTGGATCAGGAAATTCCATACCCTCAGAATTCTCCAGAACAGCTTTTCCAAATTTGCAATTTTTAAAAATTCCACCATCACTGTTGTGGCCCAAGGCTCCAATGTCAACTAATATAAATTTATAATCGGCATCTCCTACAGCCATTAAAACGATGCTGTGTGTGTGTTTATAGTTGAACGTTAGTGAATTGTGATGTCGAAATGCCTGTAAATAAACAGTTTATAAATATTGTTAAAAAAAATGCTAATTGATAGTATGCAATACGTTCCCACGAGCTTTTCGATTGTTTTGAAATTTATTCCATATGAGTTCCGTTGTTTCCTTTATTATTTTCGATGTAGTGGATGCACCAATTCGGAAGCCATAGTAACCAATGGATTTCATTGAATCGCCACTAGCCAAGTATCTACGGAAACAAAGCTTATTATTAATTCTTCAATATTTTCTGCATCACTCACCTTAAGGTTAAAGACAATTTTTCTTGTCTTTAAACTGGGAATAGATACTTACTAGAGTTACACAACCTTAATGCGGAGAGCTTGCAGATGTCATCAAAGCTGTGCCGACCACTCACAGGAATTCAAAGGATCCCACCATGACAGCTCTAGATTTTTTGAGCTATCCCGAACATCACCTTACTCTACGTTTACGCTTCCACCATCCTATTGACTTGCCCGCTGTCTATAATTAATCACTCATTATTGATAAAACGAGCATTTTAAAAATTCATATAAAAAAATACAATTTATTAAATATAAAAAAATCTAAATCTATACTAAATTGAAAATCAAAAAACTTTTTAGCAAACAAAAAAAAAATAAAACAAAATGGCTTCTAGATTCAGGGAAATTGAGACAAAAAAATAAAAACTATTAGTATTGTATAGCTTCTACGGCGCCATTTTGTTTTTCTTGCCCGAACCGCCGAAATATTCTAACGCTTTTTTTTATGAAATATACACTTAATTTTTAAATGGCTTCTTTTTTTTCTCATTTATAGATCTATAGGACACTTAAAAAGACGTTAACCCCGATAATCCGAGCTCGTTTTATAAGGTTTGGACGCGTACCTTAATTTATGGGGCTATTATATGGATAAGAAAACCTATTTATATTCACAATACACCCAAACCTTTTTTTACACGGTAGATGCGTTCCAGTGGACACCGTGTAAAAAAAAAACGCGTAAAAAAAGACAAATATTATGTATGTATGTAAGTGTATAAACTAACTGAAAAGATATACATAGGATTGATGCAGCAGCCTACATATGCCTATAAAATTGAATAACTTTATAAAAACGCAAGCGCATTCTCTTTTGCTGGGGTGGCTCAATATCAGTCTCGTCAGTAGAAATACTTATTACTTCTACGTCTTCAGAAGCTGCTTCTGGCGCTGGTTTATTTCTTTTAACAGCAAATTCTGTTATAGTGCGTTGTGATCCAAATTTGGAAATCTCTTTATAGAGCTCTCTGTATCTAATCATACATGTTTGCAGGTCTGATTGAAATTTCACAGCTCTTTCAATTATGTTATCACATGTCAAAAAAACCGTGTTATTTCAAATTCGCGTAAAAAAAAACCGTGTAAAAACAGGTTTGGGTGTATAAAAAAATATTAAATATATTTGGTAATTGTGGTTAATTACCAACGAAAACCAAGTTAATTTTTTTAAACTAAAACACAATTTTATTTAAATTTAAGGCAAAAAGATAATATAATTTAAGCGCAATTTTTATTCTGATCAAAGGACGTCGATGTTGACTCGTTGGTGTCAGTAAGAAAAGAGAGAGAAGCATTTACAATGGCGATCCTTTCCTAATACGTACTTTGTAATCGCTTACTTGGGCGACCACACCCAAACAGTATAGCCACATATACTTAAATTTAATTAAAAAAAACTTTTTTATTCCTAGGTCGGTCAGTCTTTGGTCAAGGTCGGGCGAATGCCAGGTTTTACCACACTTCAAAATGTTGATGATCACTGAGGTAACCCCAAGCGGATAGAGGAAGGCTATTGGAATGCCTGATAGAGCTGAGGTCTGACGAAGGCGGTGTTGATAAGAGCTGGTATTTGAAAGATCTGGTGCATGGAAGATGACCCGTAGTGGATGAATGAAGGCTGTTGCCACTGATATTTAGTATGGTTGCCCACCCATTTGTAGTATTCCAGTTATCAAATAAATTTAAATCGATCTCTGGTATGGATCACGCCAATAATTGGAATGTGAAAATTCTACAGCCGCCACTTCGTCTGGTTTAATGGGTGGAAAGATTTGATTATAGCCGGCATAGAAGGGATCTTTATTCGGGAACAAGTCTCTGATATCGGATAAGCAGGCTATTTTAAATTGTTCAGGTTTGCGTTGAATCACTTCACGATGGAATGCTGATATCAATGATGTTGGTAATTTGACATCACCTTAACGTATTGAACGTAAATATTCACGTGTAGCACATGACTGACCAATAGGACGTGCTGATAAATACAATAGTTTATAGCCGTTTCGTTGTTATTATTATTTATGCTGTCTGTCACGCTTTTTTTTAACACAATTCCCTTTCTTCTACTTTTCTTGCTATAGTACTTAAATTAATATTTATTAATATTATATACAAAATAACGTTTTACTTTTAATATATAGTATGTAATAGAAAAATTACGAATTTCTTGAAAAAAGTTTTCAGTGGCAAAGATTGAAACAGGAATTTTTACAGTGATGGGTAGAAAGTAAGTAACAAAAAAATTAAATTGAAAAAATAAAAATGAATATTTGTTTACTTTGGTTTTATGCATTTGAGTGATACGATTAAGTAAATTAAATTTAATTTTACTTGGAACAGTGGTGTTTATAGGCAAAAAAATTTGAAAATCATAAAATCATAGAAATTTTATAAGTTAAGAATCAAAATAAGGTTTTAAAATTGTGTTATTTTTTCATATTTTTTCTTTTCAATTTAATTAAATTAATTTTTTACGCTTTGTACACAAACAAAATTGAAAAAGAGATTACACAACTTGCAATTTGTTTTAATTTGAATATTATTTAGATTAACAATACATTTCCACTCGAGAACATTAAAATTAAAACATTTCTTTTTTAATACTGTAAACATGAAAATGAAAGAATGTGTTTTTCATTGTGTTATTTTTTCTTTTGAAGATCTGGTGCTTGGAGTTTACAAGAGTACATATCTAAAATTAAGCATAATAATAAACAGTATATTAAATTTACCTGTTGTTGCTATCGTATTTTCTTTCCTTTTTGAAGTTGGTTGCTTAATTACACAAACTTTGCTGGGAATTTTGGCTGTAAAATACAGCATACAATATACAACAACAGTAACCAACCAGGGCGTTCTCTAACATTTCCTCTTTTATATCTTCATTGATTATTGGTAATTGTTACAATAATTTGTTGACTTGACTTGCTGCACGTTGTTAGTGGATGTTGTTTTTAATTATGATTCAAAATTTAATCGCTTTCATCCTCTGCGTCGTCATCAGAGTCTGCCTTCTTACTCTTTTTCGCTGTCTTTTTTTAGCCTCACAACGTTTTTTGCCACCGCCATTCGCTGTACTGCTACCATTCGCTTCAAATTCTTTGACAGCATCCTCATAATTTTCTTTAGCTTTGGCGGCTTTTGCCTCCCATTCGGATTTGTCTTTCATGCCGCGCCATATTTCGCCACTCTTTTTGGCAATTTCTGTAACTTTAATGACAGGGTGCTCGCGTTTAATACCTTCGCGGACAGAGTTAAGCCAGATCATGTAAGGGGAGAGATGACGCTTTGGTTTATCCGTCATTTTCTTTTGGATTTATGTAAACTTTGAAGAAATGTAAAGAGTTGCCGGTAGAAGTTTATGAGTTTTAACCAACAATTTCACAGGATTCTTCTATTTGAATAATTATTTGGAAATTTCCTTAAAATTTTTTGATAATTTTGTCAAATTAACACCAAACTTTAAAAATAACACCAACAATTTGTTTCACTTCGAAAGTATTCTACTGACTGTCTTGGAATCTATATTTGATACCGCTGAATATATCTTACCAGAGCGAGTTGCCCTCACAGAAAAAGCAAATGTACAACCCATCTGGGTCTTATGCGCACTCACAAATAAAAGAAATATTTTAATTTATATTTATTTATTATAATTTAAATAGCACAACAAGATACTAAATCTTATAAGTGACAGTGCTATGTTTATAGTCAATAAGATATAAAAAATTAACATTAATTTAATATAAAAAATTAGGAAAAATACAATTCAATTTTGTAAATATTATACTTAAATATAAAGAAAAATATAATACATAGTGTATAAACGGGTTATAGGGTGGGGTTAGTATGAGGATAAGAAGGGGTAGGGTATATTAGTGCACAAACCTTTTTGGTACTAAGTGTGTCTATAAGTTAATAATAAGTATAGGGTGTTTTTTTTATAGAGGTATAGAACTTTAAGTTGCAATAAAACAACGATGGATTATTCGATTGACATGAATTTTATTTATCCGAAAGATAATCTTGTGGCATTACATTTTAAATATGATTTCTGGCATATGACCGCCACGGCTGGCGCGGATGTAGTCCAATCTGGACGTCCAATTTTCGATGACTTTTTCCAACATTTGTGGCCGTATATCGGCAATAACACGGCGAATGTTGTCTTCCAAATGGTCAAGCGTTTGTGGCTTTACCGCATAGACCAATGACTTTACATAGCCCCACAGAAAGTAGTCTAGCGGTGTTAAATCACAAGATCTTGGAGGCCAATTCACAGGTCCAAAACGTGAAATTAGGCGGTCACCAAACGTGTCTTTCAATAAATCTATTGTGGCACGAACTGTGTGACATGTTGCGCCGTCTTGTTGAAACCACATCTCCTGGACATCATGGTTATTCAGTTCAGGAATGAAAAAGTTAGTAATCATGGCTCTATACCGATCTAATTCCTGTGCTCGATGGCGGATGGACTCATTCGGGTCTTCCTCAATGATACGCTCTGCAGCAGCAATAGCTTCTTCTGTACGCACCGTACAGCGTCTCATACATACGAGTTATCAATAAGAGTAAACGTGGTGCGAAAACGTTCCATGGTTAATCGAATTAACTGCTCTGATGGACGATTTTGTCGACGATAAAATGGACGTAGTGCGCGATACGTTTTCCGCACAGAACCATTATTTTCGAAATAAAATTGCACTATTTGCAAGCGTTGTTCAGGCGTGAGTCTATTCATGATGAATTGCCAAACCAACATACATACATACATAATTGGTCATTACAACCCCTCAGTCAGGATTATGACCTAGATTCTCACACCACTAATGTTGTGTGTGTTAATTTTACACATGAATGGCGGGACCTACAGTTTAAAGTCGATTCCGAACGACAGATTTTTGAGAAAATTTTTCATCGCAGGTTTATTTACTCTCAGAGTTTTTGCCAGAAATCTGCTGAGAGGAAGTCGCCGAAGAAATACTTTTTGTGTTTTGTTTTTGATGTCTGGCCTGGGGCTCGAACCCTGGCTTTTCGTCTAATAAGCCAACACACTACCTACTAGACTACGGCGACTTCAAACCAAACCAAACTGAGAATAAATCACTTGACAGCTGTTAAATCGGTCGCCATCTTGAAAAGTAATGCCAACTTAAAGTTCTATACCTCTATAAAAAACACCCTATATTAGTTAGTGTTTTATGTGTATATATTTTCAAAAACATTATAAACGTATTTTATTTGTTTGTAGTTTACAACACTAAATATTTTTCTTTACAATGTTTATTTTGTTCACAATCGTTCACAATTGAGTTTTAATTTATTAATGTTCACAATTTTAATAATTTGTCAAATTATTTTTAATATAAATGTATTTGTTGTTCACTTTATTTTTCGCACACGCGTAGAACTAATTGGGTATTTCTGTGTTGTTAGAAGATCGATAGTCAACTGATCAACAAGGATCAAACAATTATGTAGGAGATGTTGACGTGTGTGATGAATGTTAATGTGTATGGTGAATGTTGATGTGTATGGTGAATGTTGATGTGTGTTGCGAATGTTATTGTTATTGTCTGTTAGAGATGTACCCTATCTTCCAAGATGACGTTAGGGTGTAGGGATGATTGAATTTGTTCACTCGTGTGAACACATAGGAGTTTAAAAAACTAACAGAAATAAATAAAACAGTTGAAAGACAATAAGTTTTAACAATATTAAAAAATTTTTTTTAAAAATATAGGAATAAAAATGTAATATACATAGATATTGATCTTAAGATCTAAACCTAAAAATAAAATCACAAAATTTATAAATATGAGTTTAAAACTTTAATTATGAATATAATTTGAATAACTCCTTTTTGAACGCGTTTGCATTGCCCAGATTCTGGATGTTATTTGGTAGTGAATTCCAAAGACTAATGGTGTGTATAAAAACTGTCGCTGAGACAGACGAGTCCTGAATCGTTGCTGAATAATCTTCATACTCCGGTGGGATCTAGCAAACTTAATTCGAAAAAATAAATATTCCGGCTGTTCCGCGTAAATTATCTTATGAAGTAGAAGGAGGCATTTAAGTTTCAAGAGATTATCAAATTTTATACTAAGAATCTGGTAAAAAAAAATTTAAATATTTAAGGCATTGGTTGAAAATCAAACAGGATTAAAAATTAAAAAATTGAGAACAGTTAATGGCCGAGAGTATGTTAATCGGGAATTTAATGATTTTTTGAATACACACGGAATACAGGGACAATTAACGATTTGCTATACATCGCAACAAAACGGAGTGTCGGAACGATTCAATCGCACGTTAATAGAAATGGCGCGGTGCATGCTTGTGAAATCGAATTTAAGTGATTTTTTATGGGCTGAAGCGGTAGCCACAGCAGCATATATAAGAAATCGGTGTTCATCAAAATCCATATGTGATATAACTCCATACGAAAAATGGTACGGTAAAAAGGCCTCGGTAGAACATTTTCGTGTATTCGGCTGCACGGCGGCGGCACTAAACAAACAACAAAGAAATAAATTGAAAGCCAAAGATAAAATGTATTATATGGTCGGTTACTTATTTTCATCTAAAGGGTATCGTTTATATAGGGTTCTCCATTTCGTGGTTTCAAAAGTAAACGTAAAAAAAACACATATAAAATATTTTTTTCATGATATTTATTTTTTATTGTAAAGTTTGAACGTTGACATTATTTGTGAAACGTTACATCATTTAAATGACCTCCACGCGAAGTGTTGCAAGCATTTATTATTTTGAGGTAATTTTCGACCACTTTTTAACATATATTGGGCGGTACCTCAGCCAGAAAGGTCCAATCACACCTTCGGAGCAAAGAGCGCATCTGCAAACGGACTGAGTATAAATCCCGACAAATCAATGGCGTTACTGATAGGAGCACCTGAGAACTTTTTTTTTTTTTTTTTTTTTTTTATATTCGAACGTCCCCGGCCACACACTAACCCACCCTCACCCGACCGCGGAGGGCTCGTCCCCATTACGTAGGGACACGTACACACTACAGTCCGGACTGTAGCGGGTATGGAAAAAGTAATGGCAACAAGAACATAAATCAGCTACAGAACTTAATCACAAGCTGAATAAACTATTAATAAACATGAACTACCTATAACTATAATGAAAATACATTTTTATATAATAATTTACAAATTAATGCTAGCATATAAGCTACGTTTTAAATTACAAACACTACAATTAAAATCAATCAAATCGTAATATACGTTAAAATCATTGCATAATCTACGAAAAGGAAAATTACATCCGTAGTTAGTTCTATAGAAATCTAAGGAAAGAGGACGATAGTGCCGTGAAAATCTTGCAGGAATACTGAAATTCAGGTTACGAAGCAAAAACTCAGAATCGATATCACCTCTAACCAGATTAAAAACAAAACAAACACCTAAAACAGTTCTTCTACGTTGGAAGTTTTATCAAACCTAATCTATCCTCATATGGCGGAAATCCATTGGCATAATCCCATCCTAAGCCACGTAAACAGAATAATAAAAACTGCCTCTGCACAGACTCTATTGAATCACTATGACAACGATAGTATGGATTCCAAACAATAGACGCATACTCCAAAATAGGTCTGACAAGTGAAATGTATAGCAATTTAGTTATATAAGGATCAATGAATTCCCTAGCCCATCTTTTCACAAAACCAAGAACAGCCCGAGCCTTGCCAATCATCATACTAATATGATCAACAAAAGAGAGTTTCATATCCAATAATACTCCCAAATCAAGAAATGTAGCCACAGTCTCCAAAGGACAAAAATTTATCACATAAGTGGGCGAAATCACACCACCGCGAGAGAAAACCATGCATTTGCATTTTTTTAAGTTAAGATCCATTAAATTAACTCTGCACCAAGTTACAAACAAATTAATATTCCGCTGAAGAACAACCTGACCATGATCATCATCAAAAGTATAAAATAATTTAACGTCATCAGCATACATTAGAATATTACAATCAGAAATAGCACAAGGAAGATCATTAAGAAACAATAAAAACAGTAAAGGACCCAAATGGCTACCCTGCGGAACACCAGAAGTAACATATACAGTCTTAGACAATACATTCCTAAACAATACCCTCTGAGTTCTATGGGAGAGGTAGGAGCCTAGCCAACGATGAATAATATCGGGAATACCGATTAATGACAGTTTAAGAAGCAAAATACTATGGTCAACCCTATCAAAAGCCTTACTGAAATCAGTATAAATCACATCAGTCCGAGCGCCTGCAAGAAAACCCCTGAAAACACGTGTAGTAAATTCAAGAAGATTAGTGACAGTCGACCTACCTTTTAAAAAACCATGCTGGAAAGGGGATATTAAAGATTTCGTATTAAAAAAGAGATAATCCATCACGAGTTTCTCCATCAACTTGGGAATAGCACTGAGTTTGGCAATACCCCTGTAATTGGAAATATTGGACTTATTACCCGACTTATACAAAGGAATTATAAACGAACTCTTCCAAACAGATGGAAAATGACCAGCCCTCAGAAGCCCATTGAATATAAAGGTCAAAGGACCACTCAAGACAATAGCGCACTTTTTTAAAATACAGGCCGGTACCCCGTCAGGGCCAGGCAAGTATGTAAGTTTAAGTCCAGACAAAGACTCAAGAACAGACTTCTCATCAAATGAGTATATATTAGAAATAGAGACACTTCCCACTGAATAAGGATACGAAAAGCTGCTGCCCTGATCATGGCCCAAGTCCAACTGCCTATAAGTAGACTGAAAAAAGTCAGCAAACATATTCGAAATATCAAGGTAACTAGAGGATGATACGCCACCGTAAAACATCTCAGAGGGAAACAAAGATGATTTACGTTTAGCTCGAACGAAGTCGTAAAACGACTTAGGATCACTAGCGAAGTTCGACCTGACTCTAGTCAAATATTCCTCATAACAATAATGATTCATTCTACGATAATCCGCACGCGCCCTAGAGTAAAGAGCATAATCAATATCAGTACCCTATCTAACAAACCTTTTAAATAACCTCGATTTTCTGTTCCTCAACTTGGACAATCTAGCCGAATTCCACGGAGGACCAGAACGCTCCAAACGACTATTTACAAACGGAACACACTCCCTAAGACATTTGAATAATACCTCATAAAAACCATCTAAGATCCTATCAAGTGAAAAAGAGTCATATGGTAGTGAAATAAGTACAGACGACCAATCTACAGAGGATAGAAGTGTATTCAAACGACTAAAATCCGTACGATGGAAATTAAAACGCCCCTTTACACCAAATGAGCGATCAATTACAGGAGGTAAACAAAGATCAACTTCGATAGAAAGTAACAACGTAGGATGATAACCATCCTCAGGAATAGATATAGGATCAATGCGAAATAAAGAAGAAATACTTGGATCCTCTAAAAATACAAGATCAAAAATTCTACCCATTGAATTCAATACACCGTTAACCTGGAAAAGACCTAGATCACACATAGCGGACAGAATTTCATCATAGAATGGAACTGAAGAACATGGCACCAATGAGCCAGTCTCAGGTGAAAAATTCCAAGTTGTATGCGGAAGATTAAAATCACCAAGAACCACTAAAATTCCCTCTTGCCCCATTAATTCAATTACTCCAGAAATCAAATCGAAGTGAGCCCTATAGATATGAATGTCAGAACAGGGAGGAATATACGAGCAGGTAATGTATATAGACTTTCCACGGTCATTGACCTTAACGCAAATGAACTCAATATCCTCAGAAGGACACAAGTTAATCAATTCAGAGGTATATTTAGAGCAAATGGAAATAAGAACACCACCACCATTTCTAGACTTCCTATCCCGTCTATAAATGTTAAAATTACTAGACATAATCTCAGAATCAAAAATATTGCAATTTAGCCAAGTCTCAGTAAGAGCAATTCCATCGAATTCAAAATCAAAGCTACTATTATAAAGTGAAGAAAGTTTAGACCTAAGTCCGCGAACATTCTGATAAGCAATTTGGAAATTAATAGACGATTTCGAAGTTAGTTTTTTTGAGAAATAGGACCAGGCAAGTTAGCACCATTCCTACGATGGCCCAGCCTGAGTACGAATTCCCGTACCAATACACCCTGTGGCCAAAACGCAGGATTAACAATTTCATCAAATCTTTCATCGGCAACATATAATTTAAACGAAGAAATACTGCTATCCAAAGATGGCCTCATCTTATAGCAACCAAACTCAAAAGGTACCCCAATCTTCGATTTAACGAAACATTTTATATCCTCGACTGAAGTGTTACAAGAAAGCCGGGACACAAAAATAGTCTTCTTAGGTTTAACTACAACCAAGTCCCTTGGAGCAGAAGTAGATAAACTAGCGGACACTACACCTGAATGCGAAATAGAAGACGATTTGGAAGATGCACGAGAAGTGACATCATCCAGAGGCAAAGGTGAAGGAGACGGAGTAAACTTAGGACTCAATTCAACCGAATTTGCAGACTTCGGTATGGCACTGCTAGCTGACTTATCAGCAGTAGGTGGACAAATGTCAACAATAGGAGTAGCATTTGTCAATTTGTCAAAACTTGATCGCATATCTACCACCGATTCAAATTAATGGATCAAATATAGGATTTGTTGGAACAGCTAAAAATCTCGGTGTGACTCTGAATAAGGAACTAAATTGGTCGGATCACGTCAAAATGAACTGTGGAAAAACTTTTGCGATGCTTCGAAATCTCTGGATGTCACAGTATTTTACACCAACTAATATTCGAATGCTATTGGCGAAGATATATTTACTACCGACTCTTATGTACGGATGTGAGCTGTTTGCTAGCTGCGATGCAGTTAGTAGACGAAGACTTAACGTTACTTACAACGCTATAGCACGATATATCTTTGGCATTAGGAGAAATAGGAGTATATCGCATTTAGCCCGACTAATTTATAATGTCACATTTGACAACTTAATGAATTGCCGAACTCTGCTGTTCCTGCACAAATTAGTATATAGTCGACAGCCACCTTATTTATATGAGAGACTAGTATTTTCTAGGTCAAATAGAGGGAACAAGATAAATTCTATGAAATATAGCAAGGCCATCTCTCAACAACACTTTTTCATTCACTCTATCCGTCTTTGGAGCCAACTTCCCCCTCAAATACAAAAAATCAATAATGCAACCCATTTTAAAAATGCCATTTTCAAGCACTTTGCATAAATAATTTTTCTCTAACTTTGTAAATGTTTTTTTTCCCCCTTAGACTTATTATAACTGTGCATCACAGTCTGTGATATTCTTGTTATTTTTATTTTTAACATTATTATCATATTTTCCCTTTCCTTACTTAAATTTTGTTTTATTTTCTTAGATATTAAGTTTCTTTTTTTAATTCATTTTTTTTTAAATTAATTTTTTTAATGTAATTTGTTAAATTAGTTAAAAATAGATTATTCCAATTAAATGTTAATAACAATTGCTAAGCAATACTGTAATATAAGATTTATTCTTGTTGTATTGTTTTGAACAAATAAATAAATAAATAAATAAATAAATAAAATAAACACAGACTTTTTCTGGCCTATCTTCAATTACTTGAGGATTCTCAGAACCCCAAATACCACAATTTTGTTTATTAACATACCCACCGAGTGTGAAATACGCTTCATATGACCCAGAAAACCGTACTGTAGTCGAGCGTCGCGATATAATTTTCGCTGAAAATTCGTTCAAAAATCGATACGTTACAAATTCAACATTGAATATGGAAAACGTTGAATCGGAAAATGGAATTGAACAAACTATAATTAATCAAGAGAACAAAAAGAAATCAGTTAAAAGAAATGCTGTTGGTGAAAGAAATGCAGACAATTCTATGTCTACAGAAAATAGTTCAACTTCATTGAGGGTGGGGCCTGGTAGACCCAGAATTTTAAGAACCAAAAGGCCAGGTCTTTCTACAAAACAATTTAATGTACTAAGCACAGCGGTAGAGGTAGACGACGTTGTCATTACGTAAAGTTATTTGGATATTAGGGGCAATAAATATGAAAGCGATTGGTATGGTGCAGTATAAAGCGAATATGATTCATTACTCAAAAACAATATGTGGTCTTTAGTCGACTTACCTCCGGGATAAAAACCGATTGGATGCAAATGGGTTTTTGCGTTGAAAAAGAATGTGTATGGAAATATTGAAAAATTTAAAGCAAGACTGGTTGCTAAAGGTTTTAGTCAGAAGTCTTCACCAGTTGTAAGATACGCAACAATAAGAATGGTAATTGCCATAGCAGCGAAATACAAAATGCATTTACATCAACTGGACGTTACAACAGCCTACCTCAACAGCGACTTACAAGAGGAGTGTTACATGAGGCAACCTGAAGGATTTATCGATCCATAATATCCAAACAATGTTCTCAAATTAAACAAGGCTCTTTACGGCTTAAAGCAGTCCGGCAGAGAGTGGAACTCTAAATTAGACTCGGTCCTGAAAAGTTTTGGTTTGATTCAATGTAAAAATGAGCCATGCTTATATAAAAAGAACGACAATACAAATACTGTGCTGGTAGCTGTCTACGTGGACGATTTAATCATAGCGTGTTCATCAAAGGCGGAACTTAATAATATCAAGCAGAAATTAGCTATTGAGTCTGATTTAGTAGATAAAGGTCCAATTAAATTGTTTTTGGGCATACAAGTCGAAAGTCAGGGTGAAGTTGGTGACATTAGTCTAAGACACAGGAAATATATTGAAAACTTATTAAATGCCTATGGCATGGAAAATTGTCGTCAGCGTTCCACAACGCTTGATGCGGGATATCAGGTAATTAAAGATGATACTAAAACTAAAGTCTATCCATCCTTAATTGGGGCGTTAATGTATTTGGCGGTAACTACACGTCCGGACATTATGCATTCAACTGTAAAGCTCGAGCAATGCAATGTTGATCCCAATGTAAATCATGAAACTGGCGCGATGCAAATTCTACGATATCTGTCAAAAACGAAAAACTTTAAGTTACATTAGGGTGACAGAAATGATAATGCTTATGGGTACTCAGATGCAGATTGCGATGGCAACGTAATTGATCGAAGGTTTCGTTGTTATGCTAGCTGGAGGAGTCATATCATGGGAATCTAAAAAGCAAACGACAGTGGCGCTTAGTTCAACTGAAGCGGAATATATGGCATTCATCCAGTTCAGTAAAAGAAGCAGTATATTTAAGAAATTTGATGTCTAAAATTGGTTTTTTCAACGAAAGTAAATCTATTATTCTTAAAACCGATAACTTAAGTTCGCAACAATTGGCAAAAGACCAAGCCTATCACGCTCGTACCCAACATATAGACATCCGGTATCATCACATAAGAGATATAATTAAGAGCAAAATATTAGTTTTAGAATATATTAATAGCGCAGAAAATATAGCTGATGTATTGACAAAGAATTTACCAAAGGAAAAACATATAAAATTTGTTAATAATCTTGGAATATTTTAGGCAAGAGAATATGAAACTGTATTTATATATTTAAAAAAAAATATGTACATACATATTTATATGTGTATATATATATAGTTTACCATTTATGTCAACAGATACATACCCGGGTATATTTTGTGTTTTTAAATCGCCGTATCTCAGGAAGTAATAATTATATTATCCTGAAATTTCATGATATCCTCGCTAGTAGTGTTTTTTACCTTATTCCTATTTGAATAAAATAGGAGGATGGGGGTTAAAGATGTGGCAATTTTTTCATTCCTATTACTTACGTCAACAGTTGCATACCTGGGTATGTATAATGACATATACATATATAAAAATATGTTGATATTGGATGTTTCTTGATATTGTATATTGCTTACATATATTTGTTGTAATCTTAGATCATGAGTGGCTTTTTCTTTGGACCTTAAACTTTGCACGAATAATGTATTGTGTAAAGAAGTATAACCGAAAATTTTTTTGGGATGTAAGAGCACAAGGTAATATTGTTATTGAAACCAAATGTAGTTGACTCTACTTCCCGTCCTTTAGATAAAGCGAAATATGGTGACACAAATACTCGTCTTCTGTTTACTGTACCTAACATTGATAAACTGCTGTCCATCATTCATTTTTTCGCTAAGTTACAAGCTGTGAAGAAATTATCACAAACAATATTCCGTCCTCTTCCACGAAAAGTATTGACGCACAAGTCTTTCACAACCCTCTGGCCTACGTTCTTTTCCCGCTCACCGAATGCCACCAACCAAAGTATAAATTTGTCCAATCATTGGATAGGATGAGACTGGGTCACATACCCACCATGCTTTAATCCCCTACTTGGCGGATTTAGATGGTATGTGTTGGGTAAACCCAGTACCACCATAGAAAGGATACAACTACTCATCAACTGTCACGTTTGGACCTGCTACGTAATTGCTGCTTAGATTATCAGTTAGCATTAAAAATAAGTCCGTTATGGCTGCAGCTTTGCCTGTTTTTTTACGTTGTTGACGTGTGTTTCCGTTGTCGAAACGTATAAAGCGGCTTATATCCCAAAAATGCCACACCCTCATGGACGCTCGATATATGGGATGTGAGGTCATGTTCCATAAGTGTTTAGTATGTACGTAAACAGAGTGCGTAACACCACCCAACTAAAAAGGCTCAAATATCTGTCAAACTCATTTTTTGTTAACACTTTCATGTACGTGGTTCTTTTGTTGGATTTTGAGTATTATAACGTTCGTAGCAACAATTTGCTTTTCTGTTTGCCTCACTAATGATAATGTCGCACATTTCTTCGGATAATATGTATTAACCTGAACGTTTCTACAATGATTAGACAATAGGACAACACAGAAATAAGATTAGCAACAAAAGAAATTCCGTGTAAAATGTTTGAACCTACCCGGGTATGCTTCTGTTGACGTAAGTATAATTTTTTATCTGTTGACATAAGGGTTACATATACTTACATATGTATAGTTTACACATTTCTTAAATATTAATTATTAATCGTAGCAATAATGAATTAAATGAATTATAGATACATCATATTCGGTTTGAAAAGGAGTCTTGAAATATACAAGTTTGATTTTTGTAACCATGCGCAGGTGATTAACGATCTGAGCTCAGATCACCTGCCGGTCAAAATCGTTTTAAGTCGTAATTATAATAGTTCGACATCTTTTAGATACGACTATAACAATGCTGACTGGAGACTTTATTCTAGGTTTCTGAATAGAAGATTGATGTTGCCTGATGAGAGTACTATCTCAACGATTGAACAAATTGATGAGCTTTTAGGGAATTTCAGACAAGCTATAAAGGACGCTGTTGATTATAGTATACCAAAAAGACATTCCATACAAACTTCCAGACCAATCCCCTTTTATATTAGGTATATGATTCGAATGAGAAACTGTATTAGACGACCCTGGCAACGTTATAGAGTGTTGAGTGATCTTTATGATTTGAGAATATTAAATCTAAGGATCAGAGAGGAAATTGATAAATATAGAAATAAGTCGTGTGGATAAAATTTTATCTAAACTTGATAAAGGCTCTACTCCCTTTTGGAATTTAACCAAAATATTGAGAAAGAGGTCCAGGAATATCCCTATTTTGAAACATGATGGTCATAAATATGTAACACATCAAGAGAAAAGTGATACTTTGGCTCAAACGTTTGCTTTGAACCATTCTATTTCCGCTAACCTTGGTGATCCTGTTACAAATGCTACAGTCCACAATACTCTTGAATCCTTTAGAACTGCAAATGAATTTTATTCTGATGGAAATTTGACAGATTTCTTGGAAGTTTCTGCAATGGTGAAATCGTTAAAAAATAGAAAATCGCCAGGCATCGATGGAATAAATAACATATGTCTGAAAGCTCTTCCCAACAACCCTTTAAAACTTTTAACGATTGTAATCAACGCTTGTCTAAGACACGCAAAGCTCACAAGACTGCCCATCCACTAATTAGAATAAGAAAAATGATTACAGAAAATTTTAATCACCAGAAATCAACTGGCATGGTATTACTAGATGTCAAGGCTGCATTTGATACTGTATGTCATGAGGGCCTTATTTACAAAATGGTAATGTCCGATTTTCCTATATATCTCATAAAGATAATTCAAAATTTTATCTCGCAACGCTTATTTAGAGTCCATATTGGTTCGTTTTCGTCTCACCCGTTTAGTCTTCCAGCTGGTTGCCCCCAGGGCTCTTGCTTGTCTCCTATCCTCTACAACTTATATACATCCGATTTTCCGCAGTTAAATTATTGTACTCTGTCGATTTTTGCAGACGACACAGCGGTTCCTAGTTCCGAATTGTTAGCATCCGATGTAATCGACAATCTTCAAAGAGCCTTAAGTGAGCTGCATTGCTATTTTAGAAAATGGAAAATAGAGTTGAACGCTGATAAAACTCAGGCAATCTACTTTACAAGAAAACGTAAAGAATGTTTTTTACCCCAAAACAATATAATATTTAATCACTGCTCTATTCAATGGGAACTAAAGGTTAAGTCCTTGGGGTTATTTTAGACCCAAAGATGAAGTTCAAGGACCATATATCATACATTTTAAATAAATTAAATGTACTAACCAGAATATTGTACCCCTTTATAAACAGGAATTCTTCGCTGAACATTGAGAATAAGAAATTAATATTAAAGAATATTTTCCATGCGGTTCTTTATTATGCAGCGCCTGTTTGGTCGACTACTGCGAACTGCCACTTAAAGAAGTTACAAATAGCCCAAAATAAGCTACTTAAAATAATCTATAACCTCCCGTGGTACTTTTCGACCCAGCGCCTACATTCCCTTGCAGGTATAGAGAAAGTTAAAGTTAAACTTGGCAGACTTAATGAAAATTTGAATATCAGATGTCTTGCCTCCGGTTATGATCATATCGTTGAGCTAGCTCATAATATTTAGTTAGGTCTTAGGTTAGTGTTTTATTATATAAATAAAATGTTTAAATAGGTTTTTGCTAAATTTTTACCTTCCAAAAAATGTTAATTCATTCATAATTTTATTAGACCAATTTTTATAATTAATCAGAAAAAGATACTGACCAGTCGTCTACATACATATGTATGAATAAGGAGTTTGCCAACCAGTTTAATTTCTTTCTATTAATTTTCAATATCTTGAACTCTTTGTTATTTATTATAAAATGAAGTTAAATATAAAATATTTTATAACTGAATAAATAAAATAAAAAAAAAGAATTGATTTTTGTAACAAAGCAAACCAAATGTCATGCAATCTGTTTTTTATATTTTTCATTCATATTTTTCTGATTCCATAGCCTACCAATATACGTTTGGTTTTTCACAGCCAACTAATATTTTTTCTGAATAAAATAAAATCATTTTTTCCTTTTTCTTTAATATTAATATTTTATTACAGTAAAGAATTTCTCAATAATTTTATGTACTTCGCCTAGAATATTCTAAAGCTGGATTCACCCATCGTTTCAGAACAAAATTTTCGTTCCGAAACAATTTTTTTTATATGGAGTTTGACGTTTCTCTTTTTGAGAGAGAGGGCGAAAGAGAGTAAGCTTTTTTCGGAACAATTTCAGCTCGAATTGATTTAATTTTAATTTTGAAACAATCGTACTGTGCTGCCAGATATTTTAATTTTTAAAGTAAAGTTGCCACATCATACTATATGTATATTTGTATATACATATGTAAGTATGTATAATAAAAGAGAGAGCGCTTGTTTAAAACTGTGTTTGATTATAAAGTGTAACTGTTGAATATTATTAAGAAAACTAAATAATTATAAGCAATATTAAAATGGATTTAAATGAATCAGTAGCACTGAAGCTTATTTCGGAAATAAAAAAAAACAGGGCAGAGAGTGTTTATATGATATGAGTAACAAAGGTTACAAAAGCAATCATATGAAACAAAGTGTGTGGTTAACAATAGCAAACTCTATTGGAATGGGAAGTAAGTTAAATTTTGTTGATGAGTATCAAAATCATTCAATAAGTTGTGTTTAATTAATTGCAGGAAGCGAATGCCAAGTACTTTGGAAGAGTTTGCGTAGGAGGTACAAAACTGCTAAAAGCAAATACAGTGGAAGGAGTGGAAGTGAGCGGTTGGAGCTTAAAGGCTTCTTAAAAGTATTGGTGACGGAAATGGACTACTTTCAAAAGTTCTGGGAAGATGATGTGTAAGTTCATTTCAAACCATATGTATCATAGTATATTCTTAATATTCTTTAATCATTCAGACCTAGTGTGACAAATTATGTTGACTCAAGCGCAAATAGTTTCCGTGATTTGTTTGATCAAATGGCTGATGTCAACGATACATTGACAGATTTTGTAGAATATCCGACAGACAGTAGTCAGTCCATATGTTCACCTCCTTCTACGTCAAAGAAAGCCCAAAAACGGAAACGATCGCGGGTGGCTGAAGCCGAAGCAAATTATGAGGAGTCGTTAAGAACATTGAATGGCCTAGCAGCGTCTGTGATCCAATCTGCAGCTGAAAAAATTGAGCCTTTTCTTTAAGTTTGCAGGAAGAATTTTCAAATGTACCTGAAAATCAAAAAAGTGCATTAAAATTAATGACACTTGTAATTGAGCACCAGAGTAATTAATTAGGCTTAAAATGAATTTAGTTGTACCTTTCTTTAAATGAATTTATATCTGTTAATTTTTTTTTTAATGAATTTATTTCTGTTAACTATGTTTAAAATGAATTTATTTCCGTTTACTCTTTTTAAAATGAATTTAATAGTTTTATTTTTAAATAAAATTTAGTATGCAAGAAACCAAATAAAAACAATCGTATTATTTGTTCATGTGTTATGAAATATGAGGAGCTAAGTCGTAATCCTATCGTAATCGTAATTTTTTATTTAAGAAAAATTTCAAAATACATCTTCTGTATGAGATTTTTAATTGATATTATTATAAGTTTTTTTTTTTTTTTATTATTAATTACTACATTACAATATTGTTTAAGTAAAATAAAATTAAGGGGATTTGAATTTTTAACGTGAAACAAAAGTAAAAGGCAATCTAACAAATTTACCTGACAATTTGTATGTATGAAGACGTGAGCCTTTCAGTAAAATCCTATGGCTTACCAAGTATTTCGATTCAAAGAGAAAAAAGCAACTCATTCGTCGAATTCGAATCGAAATACTTACAGGGTAACAGGCAACTGCTCTCAACAGTTAATATTTCCATAAAGATAAAGCATTATAAACTAAATAAAAAAAAAAAACTTAAAATATTAGAAAAAATATATTTTTATATAGACTGAGGATAGGATAGTTTTCCTTTTGAAATTCATGTTTTCAAAAATGATTTTTGTTCATTCAATCATCCATAACAATAGGACACTAAACTCAACTTTGATATTAATGTCCTTAGTTATGTATTTTTTCTTCATTCTTTTATGCATATTTGACAGAATTTTTTGATTTTCAAACTAAACTAATTACAACAATAAGATAAATTCATAATTTAGCTCACTGTTAAATTTTAAATGTAATTACTAAAATTATTTCTATTTCTGCTTTCCTATTACAGATAAAAGATGTTGTTGTTTTTCATTTTTTTGTTTTGTTAAGAACCTTTATGGGGTTTGTTTTGTAAGGTAATTTAAAGTATAAACATTTTAGAGGTTGTCTTTGTCTTAACACCGTCATTGTCGCCTTATTTATTTGGAGTTATTATCTTCCTTTCTGGACTGTGATGACGTAGCTGTTGTTTGATTGCTGCTATTTGCTGAAGAAGTTGTATGATGTTTTGTTCCATGTTGTTTAGGACGATGTTGGTGGTGGTGGTGATGAGAACGTCTGGCTGCAGATGTATTATAAGGATGTGGATGAACGCTTGGCGTAGATGCTGTACTATGACTGTGGAGTGTTGGTGTTGTGGCTAATGGCGAAGACGGTGGTGTTCGTAGAGGCCTACGTGGCGTAACTCCAGTTAAATGATGACTGCCCCGATGAGTTGAACGTCTTGGCGTTGCCGATAAATATTGATTACTGTTGCCGCCACTGTTAGTTACTGTATTCGTTGCATACGACATTGTTGATGATGATGGCCTTATAGATGGCATGCTCAACGAGGAAGATCCAGCACTTAAATTATCCCTTGACGCAGATGATGACGACGGCGACATTTTGGTAGCCGAAGACGAAGTAGACGTACTCAATTTTGGAGATGAGCTATTATGATGCGAAGGATGTGAGGATGGTGGCTGTGCTGTTGATGGTATATTTGGTAATTGTCTGCGATGTTGCGAGGATGTTGATGATGGTCTCTGAACATGAGGAATGGTTTCAACGACATCATCATCATCATCTATTTCTTCAATGGTCAGAGTTTGTGGTGGTGTAGCAGGTGCGGCACATATGGCTCTTCCGCCACCACGACCTGTTACACCATGAGCCTTTGTAGTAAATTCTCGATCAAAATCTTCGGCTTCTTCGGCAAATCCTGCTCCTTTTCTATAATATGAGCTCGATCACCAATATGATGACCAATAGCCATTTTCTTAACACCATTTACAGAATCTTGTACGGTGCGACGTGTTTCACGAATGCCACCGGGCCCGGTTTTTGTGCTACTAGTGGCCTGGTAGATTTGTGGTCTGCCATCTGGACCCGAAGACATTGTGATGACAGAGCTGGAACAGAATGCTGCGCCATTATTGCCAATATCTGCGCTCAATAAACGAGTCTTATTAGGCATAGCTGGAAAACCAAATAAACCTCCCATCTGATGTGGATTTTGACGTTCCATTAACGCATTTTGTTGAAAACCGCCATCGAAATTTGTCAACATATTAAAAGGATCAGGCATAAAACTGTTCATCAAACGCATTTGCATATTCATGGCGTTCATGTGATTTCCAAAAATGTCATCATCGAAATCACCCATTAGTGAACCAAATAGCGACATGTTTATTAAGTTTCTTTTGTTTTTCTAACTCTCTTTGCTGTTTAGAAACCCGTTTATAATGTGAATTCAGTTGTAAATCAAAGTAATTTGCACAATATCTAGAAAATAATTTAAAATTCAATTTTATGGTATCTTTTCTTGCTTCTGGCTTTTCTGCGTTGTTAAAATAATTTGTATATATATTTCTGACTGCTACAGATTCAGTAGATGACCGGTTTGAGCCGAAGCGCCCTATCGACCGCAGCCCATCATTAATTAATCACCCATTAGTGAACCAAATAGCGACATGTTTATTAAGTTTCTTTTGTTTTTCTAACTCTCTTTGCTGTTTAGAAACCCGTTTATAATGTGAATTCAGTTGTAAATCAAATTAATTTGCACAATATCTAGAAAATAATTTAAAATTCAATTTTATGGTATCTTTTCTTGCTTCTGGCTTTTCTGCGTTGTTAAAATAATTTGTATATATATTTCTGACTGCTACAGATTCAGTAGATGACCGGTTTGAGCCGAAGCGCCCTATCGACCGCAGCCCATCATTAATTAATCACCCATTAGTGAACCAAATAGCGACATGTTTATTAAGTTTCTTTTGTTTTTCTAACTCTCTTTGCTGTTTAGAAACCCGTTTATAATGTGAATTCAGTTGTAAATCAAATTAATTTGCACAATATCTAGAAAATAATTTAAAATTCAATTTTATGGTATCTTTTCTTGCTTCTGGCTTTTCTGCGTTGTTAAAATAATTTGTATATATATTTCTGACTGCTACAGATTCAGTAGATGACCGGTTTGAGCCGAAGCGCCCTTTCGACCGCAGCCCATCATTAATTAATCACCCATTAGTGAACCAAATAGCGACATGTTTATTAAGTTTCTTTTGTTTTTCTAACTCTCTTTGCTGTTTAGAACCCCGTTTATAATGTGAATTCAGTTGTAAATCAAATTAATTTGCACAATATCTAGAAAATAATTTAAAATTCAATTTTATGGTATCTTTTCTTGCTTCTGGCTTTTCTGCGTTGTTAAAATAATTTGTATATATATTTCTGACTGCTACAGATTCAGTAGATGACCGGTTTGAGCCGAAGCGCCCTATCGACCGCAGCCCATCATTACTTTCCATGCGCCACGATCCAGAAATGCCGGCACCATCTATGCCTTCTCTGTCAACAAGTTCGGGTTGCATATAATGCGAAGATGCCCTCTCCCGAAGAAAGTTGTGTAAGCAAACAGTTGCTTTTACAATATTTATGACAGTTTCTTTACTGGCAATTATAGGTTTTCTATAAATTCGAAAACGATTTGCCATTATGCCAAATGAGTTTTCCACTACTCGTCTGGTCCTGGATAGATTTCTATTGAAATTTTGTTCATGTGTGGGATATTTCCGCTGCTACGTCCAGGGTAAGGGCGCATTATATTTTTCCTTAAGGGAAAAGCTTCATCAGCGAGAAACACATACGGGGCTGATATATTAGTGCCAGGTAAAGCCTTTGGATCAGGAAATTCCATACCCTCAGAATTCTCCAGAACAGCTTTTCCAAATTTGCAATTTTTAAAAATTCCACCATCACTGTTGTGGCCCAAGGCTCCAATGTCAACTAATATAAATTTATAATCGGCATCTGCTACAGCCATTAAAACGATGCTGTGTGTGTGTTTATAGTTGAACGTTAGTGAATTGTGATGTGGAAATGCCTGTAAATAAACAGTTTATAAATATTGTTAAAAAAAATGCTAATTGATAGTATGCAATACGTTCCCACGAGCTTTTCGATTGTTTTGAAATTTATTCCATATGAGTTCCGTTGTTTCCTTTATTATTTTCGATGTAGTGGATGCACCAATTCGGAAGCCATAGTAACCAATGGATTTCATTGAATCGTCACTAGCCAAGTATCTACGGAAACAAAGCTTATTATTAATTCTTCAATATTTTCTGCATCACTCACCTTAAGGTTAAAGACAATTTTTCTTGTCTTTAAACTGGGAACAGATACTTACTAGAGTTACACAACCGTAATGCGGAGAGCTTGCAGATGTCATCAAAGCTGTGCCGACCACTCACAGGAATTCAAAGGATCCCACCATGACAGCTCTAGATTTTTTGAGCTATCCCGAACATCACCTTACTCTACGTTTACGCTTCCACCATCCTATTGACTTGCCCGCTGTCTATAATTAATCACTCATTATTGATAAAACGAGCATTTTAAAAATTCATATAAAAAATACAATTTATTAAATATAAAAAAATCTAAATCTATACTAAATTGAAAATCAAAAAACTTTTTAGCAAACAAAAAAAAATAAAACAAAATGGCTTCTAGATTCAGGGAAATTGAGACAAAAAAATAAAAACTATTAGTATTGTATAGCTTCTACGGCGCCATTTTGTTTTTCTTGCCCGAACCGCCGAAATATTCTAGCGCTTTTATATTAAATATACACTTAATTTTTACACAAATGGATTTTTTTTCTTATTTATAGATCTATAGGACACTTAAAAAGACGTTAACCCCAG
Organism: Sarcophaga rosellei; assembly: GCA_930367235.1. NCBI lineage: Eukaryota > Metazoa > Arthropoda > Insecta > Diptera > Sarcophagidae > Sarcophaga > Sarcophaga rosellei. The sequence goes on along the minus strand of OV884022.1, from coordinate 2,699,635 downwards.
CTCGTTTTATAAGGTTTGGACGATCACCTTAACTTATGGGAAGAAAGAAAACCTACTTATATTCACAAAATAAAAAATTTAAATATACTTAAATTTAATTAAAAAAAATGTTTTCCTAGGTCGGTCAGTCTTTGGTAAAGGTCGGGCGAATACCTGGCTTTACCACACTTCAAAATGTTGATGATCACTGAGATGACCCCAAGCGGATGAAGGAAGGCTGTTGGAATGTCTGAAAGAGTTAATGCCTGGTAAAGCTGATGTTGGTTGGAGCTGGTGCTTGGAAGCTGACCCGAAGCGGATGAATAAAGGCTGTTGCCACTAATATTTAGTATGGTGCCGACCCATTTGTTGTATTCCAGTTATCAAATAAATTTAAATCGATCTCTGATATGGGATCACGCCAATAATTGGAATGTGATAATTCTGCAGCTGCCACTTCGTCTGGTTTAATGGGTGGAAAGATTTAATAATAGCCGGCATAGAAGGGATTTTTATTCGGGAACAAGACTCTGATATCAGATAAGCAGGCTATTTTAAATTGTTCAGGTTTGCGTTAAATCACTACACGATGGAATGCTGATATCAATGATGTTGGATTTAACAATGGTGGACCATCGGGTAATTTGACATCACCTTTCCGTATTGAACGTAAATATCCACATGTGGCACGCGACAAGAATCAAAATAAAGATTTAAAATTGTTAAGAATTGTGATTTCTTATATTTTTTTCTTTCCTTTTTAATTAAATTAATTTTTTACGCTTTGTACAAAAACAAAATTGAAAAAGAGATTACACAACTTGCAATTTGTTTTAATTTGAATATTATTTAGATTAACAGTACATTCCCACTCGAAAACATTAAAACATTTCATTTTTAATACTGTGAACATGAAAATGAAAGAATGTGTTTTCCATTGTGTTGTTTTTTTTTTTGATGATGCGGTTTGGAGTTTACAAGAGTACATTTCTTAAAAGTAAGCATAATAATAAACAGTATATTAAATTTACCTGTTGTTGCTATCGTATTTTCTTTTCTTTTTGAAGTTGTTTGCATAATTACACAAGCTTTGGTGGGAATTTTGGCTGTAAGATACAACATACAATATACAACAACAGTAACCAATCAGGGCGTTCTCTAATATTTCCTTTTTTATATCTTCATGGATTATTGGTAATTGTTAAAATAATTTGTTGACTTGGTTTGCTGCATGTTGTTAGTGGATATTGGTTTTTTTTAATTATTATTCAAAATTTAATCGCTTTGACCCTCTTCGTCGTCTTCAGAGTCTGCCTTCTTAATCATTTTCACTGTCTTTTTTCCAGCTTCACAACGTTTTTTGCCACCGTCATTCGCTGTACTGCCACCTTTTGCTTCATATTCTGTGGCAGCATCCTCATAATCTTCTTTAGCTTTGGCGGCTTTTGCCTCCCATTCGGATTTGTCTTTCATGCCGCGCCATATATCACCACCCTTCTTGGCAATTTCTGTAACTTTAATGCCAGGGTGCTCGCGTTTAATACCTTCGCGGACAGAGTTAAGCCAGATCATGTAAGCGGAGAAATGACGCTTTGGTTTATCTGTCATTTTCTTTTGGATTTATGTAATCTTTGAAGAAATGTAAAGTGTTGCCGGATTCTTCTACTTGAATAATATTTGAAAATTTCTTTAAAATTTGTTGTCGAATTAACACCAAACTTTAAAAATAATACCAACAATTTGTTTCACTCGAAGGTATTCTACTGACTGTCGTTAGAATCTATATGTGATACCGCTGAATATATCTTGCCCTCATAGAAAACGCAACTATACAACCCCTCCCATCTTATTGTGAGAAGATGTAGTAACGATGCGCTATTGTAAATTGAGCTAAAGCTGCTTAGAGAATTAAACAGCTCAAGCTAGGGTGACCAGATATTCTGAATCGCTGGTATGCTCCGGATAGGGTGGATCTCGGCCTTACGCGCAGTCGCAAATAAGAGGAACATCATGCCAGCTTTAGATAAAAAATATATAAAAACACGCTGAGGGACCCGAAAGTGAAACGAATAATAATTGAAACTAAACTGGGAACAGATACTTACTAGAGCTATACAACCCAATGAGGAGAGCTTGCAGACATCATTAAAGCTGTACGGCTCACCCACAGGAATCCAAAGGGTCCCACCATGACAGCTCTAGATTTTTGGAGCTATCCTGAACATCACCTTACTCAACGTTTACCCTGCCACCATCCTATTGACTTACCTGCTGTCTATAATTAATAGCTCTATCAATAATGAGTGCATTTTAAAAATTCATTTTGAAACTTATAAAAAAATACAATATATTAAACATAAAAGAATCTAAATCTTAAAAATTTTTCTTTTTCCAAAGTAATACTAAATTGAAAATCAAAAAACTTTTTAACAAAACAAAATGGCTTCTAGCTTCAGGCAAATTGAGACAAAAAAATAAAAACTATAAAGACTGTATGGCTTGTATGTTTTTCTTGTCCGAACCGCAGAAATATTCCAAAGCTTTCTTATGAAATATACACTTAATTTTTATTCAAATGGCCTCCTTTTTTATTTATAGATCTATAGGATACTTAAAAAGGCGTTAACTCAGATAACCCGAGCTCGTTTTATAAGGCTTGGACGCGCACCTTAATTTATGGGAGTGTTACAGTAGTTTTCGCTTATAGTCCACACCCATAGTTGCAAAACATTTGTGGACAATAAGCCAAATTCGACATTTAAACGAATTTTTGTATATGCCACTTTATGGCATATATCTGTTTTCAATTATTTTCAGTAATATAATTACAAATTGGAAAAAAATATATAAATAAAAAACGTTTTTATTTAAAAATAAGAGTATTTGCTTTAATTATAGACTTGAAAAAGTCTTCTAGTTTATTGACTATGTAATGAGTGAGATACAATAAAAAGTAAGTTCATTTTAGACATTCATTATAGACATAACTACTTAAAAAGTTCCATAATTTTTGACTGTTTTTTTACAGAAAACTGTTCAAAATATGGTCCTCAATTTTGTCAAGGACGAAACTGGTCTCAATTTCATTCTAAGAGCAGTATTTCCTTAAAATATCAATAGCTATATAACTTGTGCTTAAAAATATGTATGTATATATGTATATATACATATATTACAAATAACACGGGGATTTCCGTTTTTAACACTAATGCTGCCAACTACATTTACACAAGCAGTGTAACCAATATTTGTTTTCCATAAAATTTTGCGTTTATTACGTTCCATTTTACTTAATGTTTTTTATGATTTTAGCGATTAATTTTACAGTGTGGACTATATCAAGAATACTTTACATACATTGATATTTATTAATGTGACGAAAAGTGGAATATATGCCAAATTCGACTATATAAGAAATGGACTATACAAAGAACTAAATGTATGAAATTCTTTTTATTACGAAATTGGAAGCATATTTTCTGGACTATATCTGAAATTCTCTTATATGTGCGATGGACTATAAGCGAAAACTACTGTATATAGATAAATAAAACAAAAGAAAACCTATTTATATTCACAAAATTAAAAATCATTAAATATATTTGGTAATTGTGGTTAATTACCAATGAAAACCACGTTAATTTATTTAAACTAAAACACAATTTTATTTAAATTTAAGGCAAAAAGATAATCAGCCTTATTATCAGCCCAACCTAAATTACGGCGTAAAGCGCAACGTAATTTAGCGCCCAGCTTTTACGCTGTAATGAGCAACCTAAATAAAAGCGTCAACGTTGTGCCAAGAACAGTAATGTTAACTTCCCATGTTAAATAAAAATCGCCAAATGAAAATAAAAAATAGAGATAAAATCGCAAAATTGGACTGAAAGCAGCTAACATGTCATTACTTAACTTTTGTAAACACAAATATAAAAGTAAACAAATAAAAAAATCACTTGTTTTGCAACAAACTTCACTTCTTTACGCTCTGTCAAAATTGGATTTTCCAATTGCAAAGCGTTAACGCCGCGCAATTATGGTTGGTCTCATACATTTTATATGGGCATGAGAAATTTTGACATTTATTTTGCGCTTTACGCCGTAATTTAGGTTGGGCTGTATGAGTGTCGTTGTCAGCCTTATTATGAGACAGTTGTCGTAGTCGTTGGCGTTTTTAATATTTTTTGCTACCATATAAAATTTACGACAACGACATTTTTTGTAATAGATGAAAAAACACAGATTTTTTCAAAATTCCCATAATTTTTACAAATTATGAAGGACCCTATGTACAAACTGTCAAAAAATAAACTGTTGGCGGTAAGAGTTAAGACAACAGTCAAACATATTTGCCATGCCAAGCTCCACGTAAGTAAAGAAATTAAATTGAATGTATTATTATTAGTAATGAGTCTTTTCAAGGTTTGTTAGATACTTTAGACTCAATAAGGATGCTTTCAGGTATGTCCTTGACATAATTATTCCTAAATTAGGAAAACCAATAAGGTCAGCATGTTTGCTAAATATTTTGAAGCTAGCAGCAACAATGCAAATTCTAGCTGAAGGATGTTACCAAAAGTGTGCTGGCAGTGACTACAATACCATTATAACTCAATTATCTGTAAGTAATGTATTTCACGAGTGCATTGATGCTATGTTTAACGAACTTTACCAAGAATGGATTACTTTTCCAACAGAAGAAAATGAAAAATATGAAATTAAGGATTATTTTTACAACAAAACTGGTTTTCCTGATGTTATAGGCTGCATAGATGGAACACACATAAATATTATGTCACCAAAAAAGGAAGAACAATTTAAATACAGAAATAGAAAAGGCTTCTTCAGCCTTAATGTAACTGTGGTAAGTTTAACATTTATAAAATAAAATACAAAAAATAATATATACCTAACAGATGTGTGATCCTAAAATGAGAATTAGATATTTATCATCTTATCATCAAGGATCTGTTCACGACTCCTTAGTATGGAACATAAGCGACTTAAAGCAGTTTTTAAGAGAAGAATATGATAATGGCTAAAGAAATACTTGGCTATTAGGCAAAAAATATAATTTCCCTTTCAGAATTTTAATTGTTTTATGAATTTCAATGACCAATATTATTCTTTAAGGTGATGCAGGTTACCCGTTAGAAAAGTTTTTGATAACACCATAACACCTGAAGGAGGTTCTAGAGAATGCTGTTTTAACGATATACACACAAAAACTAGAAATATAGTTGAGCGGACCATTGGCGTTTTAAAAAACAGATTCCGGTGCATACTTGGCGCAAGACAGTTGCATTACACACCAGATATGGCCGCAAAAATTACGGCTGTTTGTGCAGCTCTGTATAACATATACATATATTTCAAAACCGAATTGCCTGAAATTGAAGAAGCGGATGAAATAACATCGACGAATTCTGTAGTAAATAATGATTCCAGCTCATCGAATATAAAATCATTAATAATGTAGTCATTAAATATTTAATTCATTTTTATTTCTTTGATATTAAATAAATGTATACTTTTTATAAAAAAGTAGTATAAGGAACAAAAAATTAACTTCACTTTTTAAACTATAATAAAAAACAACGAAATATGTATCACATTCATATATAAAATAAATAAAATATAAAAACCTCTGTTATTTTAGCATTGTATTCCATTTTTTAGTTCATCCAATTCAATTTCTATTTACTCCGTTCTAAGTTTTAAAAGTTTTCTTCAATGTTCTTTCTTGCATTTGAAATCCTCCTCGTAGAGTTTAAGTTTTTCTTTCTTACATTTTAATAATTCTTTATAAACTTTTAACTTCTCCTCTTTCAGCTGAAAGTTCTTCCGTGCGTACCTTTTAATTTCATTTAACAAAGAAGTTTGTAATTTTGGTTGGAATACAAGCACGTTGGATCTTCATTCTCTGTGATCCCCTCATCTACTAAGATTTGTGCTATAGTCTCATCTTATTCTTTATTAAGGCCTCGAATGCCAAATGAAGGACCAGGTGGGTAAACAATGGAGTTTAATTGTAACAAATTGGTGGCAGATTCTTCTATCGGTGACAATATAAACTGTTTAAAGGGATCACCTCCTGTAGCATGGCATTCGGCTTTGTTGTAAACCAATTTTTTTTTTATTTTAAACTTGTAATCAGCCTTCACCCATACGAGTTGGTGGTCCTAAGATATTAAGCTGATCGGCAATTTTGCTCCACTCTTCCTTCACGTTTATTTTATTTACTCCACTCGTGTACACCTTTGCCAAATTTGGAAGCTGTTCCAACAGCTCTACCATCCTTGCGAACTGCTTAGAGTTTCTAATTTTTGATCTGTATTTGATAAAAAGTGTTAAAAAGTAAAATAAAATTCCTATCATTGCCACTTACTTTTTGGTTAATTCCATTTTTTTATTATTTTTAATTAAATTTCCTATTTGTCGTTAACAAAAACCTTAACGATAATTTTTATAGTATTTGACATTTATTGACGTCGCTCGTGGTACCGAAAATTGTAACAGAATAGAAAACAATTTTGTATTTTGTCGTTTTTCGAAGAGTATGGTACCATTTCAACCAAACGACTAATTTTCGACACAAAAACGATACGACAACGAAACTCATAATAAAGCTGAATCTAATTTAGTTTTAATTTAAGCACAATTTTTATTCTGATCAAAGGCCGTCGATATTGACTCGCTGATGTCCGTAAGAAAAGAGAGAGAGAAGCATTAACAATGGCGATCCTTTTATAATATGTACTTGGTAGTCGGTTACTTGGGTGACCACACCCAAAACAGTGCTGCCACAGAACAGTGCAGCCGCATATACATACATAATTGGCCATTACAACCCTTCAGTCAGGATTACGGCCTAGCTTCTCAACACCACTAGCTTCTCAACACGGGACCTACACTTTAAAGTCGATTCCGAACGACAGATTTATTGAGAAGCTTTTCATGGCAATTTTTACTCTTAGAGTTTTTGCCAGAAATCTGCTGAGAGGAAGTCGCCGAAGAAATATTTTTTCATATTTCATTTTGATGTCTGACCTGGGATTCGAACTCGGGCCTTTCGTCTAATAAGCCAACACACTACCTACTAGACCACGGCGACTTCACCACAGCCGCATATAGTTAAATTTAATTAAAAAAACTTTTTTATTTTTTATTCCTAGGTCGGTCAGTCTTTATTCAAGATCGGGCGAATACCTGGATTAACCAGCCTTCAAAATGTTGCTGATCACTGAGGTGACCCCAAGCAGATGAAGGAAGGCTGTTGGAATGTCTGATAGAGCTGCGGTCTGATGAAGCTGGTGTTGGCGAGAGCTTTTGTTTGAAACATCTGGTGCTTGGAAGATGACCCGAAGCGGATGAATAAAGGCTATTGCCTAAATATCAGTGGCATGGTTGTCGACCCATTTGTAGTATTGCAATTATCAAATAAATTTAAGTCGATCTCTAGTATGGGATCACGTCAATAATTTAAATGTGAAAATTCTACAGCTGCCACTTCGTCTGGTTTAATGGGTGGAACGATTTGATCATAGCCGTCATAGAAGGAATCTTTATTCGAGAACAAGTCTCTGATATCGGATAAGCAGGCTATTTTAAATTGTTCAGGTTTGCGTTCAATCACTACACGATGGAATGCTGATATCAATGATGTTGGATTTAACAATGGTGGACCACCGGGTAATTTGACTTCACCTTGACGTATTGAACGTAAATATCCACGTGTGGCACGCGACAAGAATCGAAATAAATTTTTGGAATTGTGTTTTTTTTCATATTTATTTTCTTTTCTTTTTAATTAAATTAATTTTTTACACTTTGTACAAAAAAAAGGTGAAAAAGAGATTTAGCAACTTGCAATTTGTTTTAATTTGACTATTATTTAGATTAACAATACATTTCCACTCGAAAACATTAAAATTAAAACATTTCTTTTTTAATACTGTGAACATGGAAATGAAAGAATGTGTTTTCCATTGTGTTGTTATTTTTTCTTTTGAAGATCTGGTGCTTGGAGTTTACAAGAGTACATATCTTAAAATTAAGCATAATAATAATAATAAACAGTATATTAAATTTACCTGTTGTTGCTATCGTATTTTCTTTTCTTTTTGAAGTTGGTTGCTTAATTACACACATTTTTGTAGGAATTTTGTCTGTAAAATACAACATACAATATACAACAACAGTAACCAACAAGGGCGTTCTCTAACATTTCCCTTTTTATAACTTCATTGATTATTTATTGGTAATTATGAAAATAATTTGTTGACTTGACTTGCTCCACATTGTTAGTGGATGTTGTTTTTTTAATTATGATTCAAAATTTAATCGCTTTCATCCTCTTCGTCGTCATCAGAGTCTGCCTTCTTAATCATTTTTACTGCCTTTTTTCCAGCCTAACAACGTTTTTTGCCACCCCCATTCGCTGTACTGCTACCATTCGCTTCAAATTCTTTGACAGCATCCTCATAATCTTCTTTAGCTTTTGCCTCCCATTCGGATTTGTCTTTCATGCCGCGCCATATTTCACCACCCTTTTTTTTGGCAATTTCTGTAACTTTTAATGCAAGGTTGCTCGCGTTTAATACCTTCGCGGACAGAGTTAAGCCAGATCATGTAAGCGGAGAGATGACGCTTTGGTTTATCTGTCATTTTCTTTTGGATTCATGTAAACTTTGAAGAAATGTAAAGAGTTGCCGATAGAAGTTTATGATTTTTAACCTACAATTTCACAGGATTCTTATATTGAATAATAATTTGGAAATTTCTTTGAAATTTGTTGATAATTTTGTCGAATTAACACCAAACTTTAAAAATAACATCAATAATTTGTTTCACTTCGAATGTGCTCTACTGACTGTCGTCAGAATCTATATTTCATACCGGTGAATATAACTTACCAGAGCGCGTTGCCCTCATAGAAAACGCAACTATACAATCCCTCCCAAAACTCAACACCAAACATGGTTAAAATCAAAATTGGTAAAAAGTAATACAAAAAGAAACAAAAAAAACCGTAAACTATAAACTCACGCGAGATTAAATTAAAGGAGATACAAAATATCCCCAAATTAGGATATACTTCTTCCTAAAAAGAAAGCAAAAGAAAACTGTTCAAAAAAACAAAATAAAAATTCTTTAAAGGCAGTCAATAGGATTCTCAGGTGGCATGGATAAACGAAGGTAAGTAATGTCAAATCTGATATATATATATATACTAGCTTATACCCGGTGTGCTTCGCTACCCCGATCGAAATTAAATACATAATAATTAAAACATTTTTTTATTTAGTAATTAAATTATGCAATTTTTCTTAAAGGTTTATTCTAATTTCATTTGATGACAATATATTTCATTTCAATTCGAAAATAATACATTAATGGGCTATTTATTTCTTACTTGCTAAAATTTAATATGTACTTTTTTTCTTAAATAAATAATTCTTATTCTAATGCCTTGGGATACCCAATATTTTTTGTTTTCCCCTCTGCGGGTTTTCCTACTCGCGTATATGCGACGTAAAGCTGTCCATGTGAGAAACATGGATTTTTTAGATTAAGTCCACAAACTTGCAAGGACTGACCTTGAGCTTTATTAATTGTCATTGCAAATGCCACACGAATAGGAAATTGAAGGCGCTTGAAATCTAATGGCATCTCCGATATGGTCATAGGACGTGGCGGCAATACATCAGGTCCCTTAAACTTTCCAGTTACAATGGTCGTTCATCATTTTTTTATTGTCAGTTGAGTGCCATTACAAAGTCGTGGAGGGTCAATATTTCTAAGTAAAATAATGGGAACACCGTTTTTTTATAAGTTCTTAGATTTCCATCGATCTTGTTGAGAATATTGCTGTTGATGGAATTAACGTCAATATTTTTGGATGCCAGTAACGCACGTTCAGATAACTTGCATATTTTTAAAATTTTGCACGATATTGGGAAATACACAATTTATTATTTCTTCTTTGGATTGTGTCATTCTGCAAAAGTCTGATGGAAATTTTATATACTTTGTTATAGGATCCATTGGAATTCTTCCGTTACCTAAATCAAGCAATATTTTGGAAAAAGTTGAAGCTGAAGCATCACGTTCCAACTGAACACGCATATTAGTGTGAACATGTCGCCAAAGGTGTTTCATTTTTGTACATGAGTGCATTGCAATATTGGCAAACTTCATTCATGCCACCAATTGCCACTAATTCGTCTTCGGTATAATCTATATCAGATCTGTAGTTAAATACAATACCTGAGTATCCATGAAAAACTTTACGTCGATTCACCACCATTCGTTTACGATTTTGTTCTCGACGCAAATCATATTGCTCTATACTTTCTGCTGCTCTTCTTGTTGATGTTCGAATCCTGTGACTTTCTACTCGTGATTCATGTTGGACTTCTTTTGCATTAGCTCGTGATGCTGCGGTACGATTTCACGGGCTTTGTAGCCGGCCTTCATGTTCCAAAGGTGTTTCGGTAGCTCGTGCGGTTGTCCCATGTTGTCGAAGACCTTCAAGACGTCCTTCACGTTCTGAAGGCGTTTCTGTGGCTCGTGATGTTTCGGTGCGATTTCGCTGGCTTTGTAGCCGACCTTCATGTTCCAACGATGTCTCGGTACCTCATGCGGTAGTGGCACGTTGTCGAAGACCTTTAAAACATCTTTCGCGTTCTGACGGCGTTTCAGAAGCTCGTGCTAAAGAGGTAAGATTTCGTTGACTTTTAAGGCGCTCTTGGGTTTCTGAAGGTGTTTCAGTAGCTCTTGATGGTGTGGCACGTTGTCGTAGGCCTTCAAGGCGTTCTTCACGTTGTGATGGCGTTCCGGCTCTAAAGATTGAAATTCTTTTCAGTCCTGAGGCGACTTTCATGCTCTTCCGAACTTTCATTTACTCTCTGGGATTGCAAACGCAATGCATTTTTAGTGCTTCTGGAAAGGGATGCTTTTATTGGGGGCATTTTTATAAATTGTTGCAAAATAAATGTCACTCAAATAACGTTTAACTTGATTAGAATCAAAGATTCAACTGAATTCCAAAACCGAATGCGTGTTATACACATGTATTCCTTTATATTTTACCTTATATGATATAATAATTTCCACACTCACTAATCAGAGAGGCACCACCTTCCTACAGCTGGAATACAAAATTGGAGACTCTAGCTTTTATAGTTTTCTAGATATACAGATTTTAATTATTAGTTCATATAGAGTTTGCCACGCCCCTAATACTTAATCGCCCATTTTTGACAAAAATACTGATATTGAACCTTTAGATATTCGTACAAAATTTGAGCAGTCTAACTGTTATTTTTCTTCATATGGGAGGTGCCACGACCGCTTTTGCTGAACTCCCTATTTTTGTCCAGAATATTTATATTTAAACTAAAGTTACTCGTACAAAAATTGGGTACTCTAGCTGTATTTTCTTATTTACTTTATACGGGAGGTGCCACACCCAATACTGGTAGTTTGCCCATTTTTGTCCAAAATATTTATATTAAAACTGTAGTTACTTGTACAAAATTTGAGGTATCTTGCTGATATAGTTTTTCCAATATACCCATTTTGTTATTATCTTACAATAGTAGGTAATGTAGTATATGTGGGAGTGGCACCTCGCTCATTTGAAATATCAACATAAAAAGTAGCCTATAACTCCTTCCAGATATACAGGAAGATACTGTGAAAATTTCAAGAAAATCGGTTCAGCCGTTTAATCGTCTATAAACTTCGAACATACAAACAAACACACCTTCATTTTTATATATAAGAGAAAGAAGATACGTTCAAATGTCAAAAACCGGTTTTCATAACAACAAAAAATAAAATAAAAACACCAATAGCATCATAGGACAAAAAGGTCAGTATCACGCGATTGTGGTATAAACTTCAAAACACCAACAAAAATAAAAAATACATAAAGGGCAACGGTAAACGAGAAAAAAACCACTTGCAAAAAGAACATAAACTGAGAACAAAATTCCACAAGACAACAAAAACAAAAAGAATTAGACATTGAAACGAAACACTGCAGAAACAGAAAGCATTACAATACTTCAACTTAACATAATTATCAACTATACACAAAAGAACAAAACTCAACACATTACAACGGGATTAAAAGAAAACATAAAAAAAGAGAACAAAAGATAACAACAAAACTTCAGTGTTTCAAGTGATTATCGTTTCGCAGGTTTCGATTGCAGTACGCCTACTCAAGCGACTGAAAAAATTTTTGCGTTCAATTACATGAAGTCAGTCGGCACGACCACATCAATGTTTGTTGCTGTGTCCAAATCTACTCGAAGCCTTTCGAAAATAAAATGAAATTTAGATTTAAGTTGTCCATTCAGACACTCAATTTTGCTCCTGGTTGCGATATGACATTTGGTGTATCTGCAACAAATTAAATGAGATGTAAAGAAGACTTAAACAATTAAATAACCCACCTTTCTTCCTTGGGCGTTGAAGTGTTTCTAAATGGAGTAAATAAAATGGTTGATAAAGGATACCCTCCGTCTCCTAATAGCACACTTTTGTTCTGTTCCAATTTTGTTTTTAATTGGCATTCAGACCAAATTCGAGCATCGTGCTTTTTGCAGTCAGCATCGTATAAAAAATATTTAAATATATTTATACATATCGCAGGCTTAATATTTACAACTGAAAATATTGTCGACTTACCTGCACATTTAACGAGTAATACCCTTTTCTATTTATATAATGCCCTGCCATTTCGTGACCAACTTTGTTTGCCGGACACTTTATCCGTCAATAGCTCCTATAACATTTTGGAAATGTGCAATCTGGAAAAATCCTTTTTGATCTCTGCGATTTCGGAGGATTTTGGAAATTGAATAAAATGAGGAAGCAATAACGCAATTTGTTTTGAAAATTTTTTTATTATTCTTCCGACAGTCTGTTGAGACATCGCGTGACGATCAGCTGCAACAAACAATTTCCATATTGAAGTAAGTAGACGATATATATTTATATTCTGTTACAGTTTTCGGCCATTGTACTTACCAATATCACTGTGATGAGCATTTCTTCCCAGAAACCGCAACGCGGTTAAAACTTGCAAGTCTTTGCTAATAGGTAAACTTCTGTGGTTCTTTGATCCATTAACATCCAATAAACTTATTAAAAAGTGCATTGCTACTTTATCAAGCCTATAGCCCGAAAAAAACTCATCATCATCCAGCTGAAATGGGCAAAACCTTTCCTTATACAACTTAGGCTTTCTTCCTTCACACAAATCTTCAATAATACCAAAATCATTTTCAATGTCTTCAATTGTACACATCTCTTCAATTATTATTCAACACCTTATTCACAATTTATAAAAACAAAAATTACACAATTCTTACAACTTTTGTTATTCGTTTGTTTTGATTTTGTAACTTTTGAAAATTGACAAACAGCTGATAGAGTTAAAGTGATGTTAACTTTATTAAAAACAACTTCAGCTTGTTTTAAGTATAAAACTGGCTTTAGTAGACAAAGTAAGCTTTTTATTGTAGCTGAAAAGTAGACATTATATGTCATATGACATAAATGGTACTTAAAGTATACTTTTGTTGATGACTATGATTATGGCCCACTGAAATTTAATAAAAAAAAACTTTTTCCTAGGTCGGTCAGTCTTTGGTAAAGGTTGGGCGAATACCTGGCTTTACCACACTTCAAAATGTTATTGATCACTTAGGTGACCCCAAGTGGATGAAGGAAGACTATTGGAATGTCTGATAGAGCTGAGGCCTGAAGAAGCTGATGTTGGTAAGAGCTGGTGTTTGAAAATCTGGTGCTTAGAACATCTGGTGCTTGGAAGATGACCCGAAGCGGATGAATGAAGGCTGTTGTCACTGATATTTAGTATGGTGCCGACCCATTTGTAGTATTCCAGTTACCAAATAAATTTAAATCGATCTCTGGTATGGGATCACGCCAATTATTGGAATGTAAAAATTCTGCAGCCGCTACTTCGTCTGGTTTAATGGGTGGAAAGATTTGATCATAGCCGGCATAGAAGGGATTTTTATTCGGGAACAAGTCTCTGATATCGGATAAGCAGGCTATTGTAAATTGTTTAGGTTTGCGTTAAATCACTTCACGATGGAATACTGATATCAATGATGTTGGATTTAACAATAGTGGACCATTGGGTAATTTGATATCACCTTGACGTAGTGAACGTAAATATCCACGTGTGACACGCGACAAGAATCAAAATAAAGTTTTAAAATTGCTAAACTTTGTTTTTTTTTTATATTTTTTTTTCTTTTTAATTAAATTAATTTTTACGCTTTGTAAAAAAAAGGTGAAAAAGAGATTAGGCAATTTGCAATTTGTTTTAATTTGACTATTATTTAGATCAACAATACATTTCCACTCGAAAACATTAAGATTAAAACATTTCTTTTTTAATACTGTGAACATGAAAATGAAATAATGAATGAATGTGTTTTTATTTTCTTTTGAAGATGCGATTTCGAGTTTACAAGAGTACATATCTTAAAATTAAGCATAATAATAAACAGTAAATTAAATTTACCTGTTGTTGCTATCGTATTTTCTTTTGAAGTTAGTTGCTTAATTACACAAACTTTGTTGGGAATTTTGGCAGTAAAATACAACATTCAATATACAACAACAGTAACTAACCAGGGCGTTCTCTAACATTTCCAATTTTTATAACTTCATTGATTATTGGTAATTATGAAAATAATTTGTTGACTTGACTTCTCCACGTTGTTAGTGTATATTGTTTTTTTTAATTATGATTCAAAAATCGTTTTCATCCTCTTCGTCGTCATCAGAGTCTGTCTTCTTACTCTTTTTGGCTGTCTTTTTTTCCAGCCTAACAACGTTTTTTGCCACCCCCATTCGCTGTACTTCTACCATTTGCTTCAAATTCTTTGACAGCATCCTCATAATTTTCTTTAGCTTTGGCGGCTTTTGCATCCCATTCGGATTTGTCTTTCATGCCGCGCCATATACCACCACCCTTCTTGGCACTTTCTGTAACTTTAATGCCAGGGTGCTCGCGTTTAATACCTTCGCGGACAGAGTTAAGCCAAATCATGTAAGCGGAGAGAGGACGCTTTGGTTTATCTGTCATTTTCTTTTGGATTCATGTAAACTTTGAAGAAATGTAAAGAGTTGCCGGTAGAAGTTTATGATTTTTAACATACAAGTTCACAGGATTCTTCTATTTGAATAATATTTGGTAATTTCTTTAAAATTTGTTGATAATTTTGTTGAATTAACACCAAACATTAAAAATAACACCAACAATTTGTTTCACTTCGAAAGTACTCTACTGACTGTCGTTAGAATCTATATTTGATACCGCTGAATATATCTTACCAGAGCGCGTTGCCCTCATAGAAAAAGCAACTGTACAATCCCTCTGGGTAGGGTTGCCAGATTCCGATTCGCAAAAAGCTGGACATAAAAAAATACTGAGAAAATGTTAATTTTGGTTTTGTGTAAATAATTTTTATTAAAATATCCATTGTTACCAACATATATACAAATGTTATATTATTTAAAAATATTATTTTTTTTTTTTTAACATTTATTATTAAAATTTTAACACTTAACCTAAAGTTATCACACAATTTACAGAGTTTTGTAATAATCTTATACACTCATACATACATACATATTTATGTCATATATACTCGTGTAAATATGTGTTATTATATAATGAAATATGTGAATTGGACTTCTTTAATAAAGGCCAGAAATTAGTGGGTTACTAGACATTCTACAAGAAACTTTGAAGCGTTCTGTTAAAAAATGTATTTTTTCGTTGAGTAATTTTATATTATTTTCTTCGTGGAGATCTTTGGTGGAGAAATGCCATGGTAAATTAAGCATCATCTTTAATAGCTTATTTTGGCAGATTTGGATTTTTTAATGTGGGATTTTGCGCAAACACCCCAGACTGGACAAGCATATAAAATAATAGATTGAAAAATTACTTTAGCCAGTATTATTTTATTATCACGACTTAAAAATGATTTACGCCCTATTAGGGGATGTAACATTGCCTTTGCTAAGTTGAATTTATCAATCTGTTTTTTGATATGTAGATCAAATAATAGTTTTTTATCTAGTAAAACACCTAAATATTTGACATTATCACTCCATTGTACATTGGTGCCATTGACTTGAAGTTGAGTTGGTGGATAAAAGGATAAATTTCTTCTACGAGTAAAGAATATTGCATTGGTCTTGCATTCATTAATTTTAATTTTCCATATGTGAAAATAAGCAACAAGTTGGTCTAAAGCTAGTTGTAAATCTATAACAATATTTTGACCACACAGGTGTGATGCATATAAACATGTGTCGTCAGCATATGCTGCACATTCTACTCCTCTAGGTTGCGGCATATCGGAACAGTACAAATTATAGAGCAATGGTCCTAGAACCGAGCCCTGTGGAACTCCAGCTGGAATTTCAACTAAATCGGAACATATATCATTTAAACTTACACAATAAAATCTGTTTTTCAAGAAAGACTCAATGATTTTAATAATGTAAAGTGGAAAACTGTTTTGAATCATTTTATATATTAGGCCGTTATACCACACGGAGTCAAAAGCTTTCTCAATGTCCAAAGTAACCAATGCAGTTGAGTTTCCTTTTATAAACTCGGAATTAACGTGATTACATATACGTTTAATTTGATGAACTGTACCGTGAAAAGGGGTGAAACCAAACTGTGTTAGTGGTAATATTTTGTTGAGATCCATGAACTGAGTGAGTTTTATTTTAATAATTTTTTCTAATATTTTACTGAGACTGCTGAGAAGACTTATTGGACGATAACTCTGTACTGAATTGGAAAGTTTATTGGGTTTTAAAATGGGTATAACTTTTGCCGTTTTCCATACTTGTGGAAAATATTGTAGTTTTAGACAACAATTAATAATAAAGCATAAGTATGTAACGGCGGATATAGGTAATTGCTTAAGCATAGTGTTTTTAACACCATCTAAACCTGATGCTTTCCTAATTTTTAAATCTTTTATAATTGTGACAATTTCATTATTATTAACGTATTCATGTGAATCTGTGTTAATGTTAAGTTGGGAGAATCGTTCGTTTACAGTATCAATTAGAGAAGTGTGGGACTGATTATTTAAATTTTCAGATTTTGTAAGAAATTATTCGCAAGTTGATTCACTTTTTCTTCGTCTGTGTAGTAAGTTGTAGAGTTTTCTTTCAAAGGTGGCATAAATATTCGCTTCTTTCTTAAACACTTTGCTATTTTCCAAAACGGTTTTGAAGCTTTATCTAAATTTTGAATTTTAGCATTCCACGTTTTATTTCTAAATTTTGAAATTTCACACCGAATCATTCTATTATAGTTGTTCATAGCTTCAAAATCAGGATCATTTCAATACCTTAGCCAATTACGCCGATAAAAGTTACGATAACTTAATAACTGTTTAATATCAGGGGGTAATTCATGTTTTTTTGAATCATTATTTATTTTAGGAGTTGCAATTTCAATAGCATTGATCATGTTTTTTGTAAAATACTCTACGCTTACATCAATAACGTCCTTCCTTGTCACAGCATGTACATCACAAGGTAAATGGGAAATCGAATTGTCTAACAAATGCCTATAGAGATTCCAATTGGTCTTATTGTAGTTATAAGCTAATTGCCCAGAACGTAAGGAATTTATATTTAACTTAAATAACACAGGAAGGTGGTCCGAACTAAGGTCGTTAATTGTTGTGGGGTGGGTTATGCAATGTGGAATATTTGAGACAATCAAGTCTATAACAGAAGGTATTTGGTTTCTATTTGTGGGAATATAAGTTGGCGAGCCCGATTGTAAAATTGTATACGGTATAATAGACACAGTATCATAGAGAATATTTCCCCAAGCATTTGCACGATTACAATTCCAAAATCTGTGTCTACTATTTAGGTCTCCACAAACGATAACATTACTATCAACTCTAAGGAGTTTTCTAATATCTTTTCTAAATAAACCCTTATTTTCCGAATTTGCAATAAGCCCAGGGAAATATACGGCAAATAAATTTATCTTGCTATTATTAGAAGTCGTTATACAAATTCCAACATTTTCAATGTGATTAGTTTCGACAAAAACTGGCTTAAAATTACCTATTTCTTTTTTAATAAGAACTGCAACCCCTCCACCAACACGATCTAATCGATCACGTCGAATGCAATAGTATCCCATCTGAGGTATATTAACAGAACTTGTCAACCAAGTTTCTGATAAAAAGCATAAGTCTACATTATTATCATTTAGAAAATTGTAAAGTTCTAAATATTTATTTTTAATACTTCTACAGTTCCAGAAAATAATATTTAATTGTTGAATCATTTTAAATAATTATTTACTATACAAATATTTAACAGCTAATTGTGTGATAACATGAAATTGTTCTTCTTTAGAATTACATATTTTTAATTTATTTAAAACATCTAGTGTGAGTTGACTTATCTCTTCAGCAGTAAAGAGTTCATTTGAATTTTGAGTATTGCTTCTAGTAAAATTATTATTTTGAGAGGCTGGCCACACATTCGTGTTCAGCAGCACAGCCACGATCAAACTAGATTGATCAATCTGCCATTTTTGTGATTGTATTGGTAAGACTGTACTCTCACGTACACAAAACTGTCCTCACACGTACAGGCTGAGAACAGATTGAAGAATATCAAAATACTTTTGATTTTCGCTACCTGCTCCGCAGAAATTGGAAGCAAATTTGATGTGTGTGCGGGCAATTACTTCAAATTTCATTTTTCTGCAGATTTCGTAGGAGAAACATCACCATCTGGTTCGCGGATGTTTTGAAAATGTGTAGCAGAAAATGATAATAAAAACAATAAGAAGTGGATGTTTTGTTTTTCTATATGTATTTTTGTATTTATTTATGATTCGTTATGATTGTTCCTTTATTTGTACTAACTTTGTTTTGTAAAAAAAATAATAAAAATTATTTTATTTATAAAATTAAGTCCATTAATAATTTGTTTTAATTGCTTTTATATTATATTTTAAAATCTTGTTTATTCTTCCATAAGTCTCTGTAACAATGCGACCAATTGCTCGTTCCGAAATAGCGCTGACAAATTTTAAATCAGAAAAGAAATTGCCTATAGCAAGAAAACGCAATGTTATAGATAGACGTTGATTCGGAGAGATGGCGTCACACATTTGAGTATCTTGTTTTTGAATTTTCGGGCCAACCAAATTTGGAAGTTCCTCATATGAGCCTTCATCCATCCGTAAAAAGTTTTGAAAATCATTTGGAGGACTCAATTTGAGTTCATTGAGAACATTTTGGTGCGTAAATGCATCCCTTTTCTTCAACCACTCTTTCATCCAAAGACCCTTCGCAGTTTCCTTTTTTTGTTTTTTTAATTGCCTGCGCCAGGGCAATGACTATGAAACAATCATTTGTCATATTAAAAGAAAAAACTAAAAAACAAACAAAAACAAAACAATATCCCAACCAAAAGCCCATATGTTCTTTCAGAAAACCTAAAAAAAAATGTTTGCAAAATAAAGAAAACCATAAAAGAATTTTTTCCGATGAAAACCATGTGATGTTGTCTTCTCCACGACATTGTTAAAATGAAATTTGAAGGCTGAAATTTGATGTGTTGCTGTGCTGAGTCAAACAAATATTACCAACACATATGCAAAATTTGAACACCAGAATTTGAACGTGGCCGAGGCACTTTCATTTCTCGTCTACTGCTTGTTTTAGGTAAATTTGGGAAAGAGTTCTTATTAAATATTGTCGCAGGACCGTTATTATTAGTAAATATTCTACTATTTGATTGACGATTATTTTTTCGTTGAATATTTTCTCTTAGATTTAAATACGATTCTCTTACTGGACAATTGAGATCTGTTGCAGCGTGAGTGTCATTGCAGTTTGCACATTTAAGCTTATCTCTGTTGGCCCAATCTGTTGTTTTATGTCTGCCAGAACAAAGAGCACATTTAGTTTTAATCGAACAGCCTTTTTCTCCGTGGCCAAACATTTGGCAATTATAACACTGAACCGGTTTATTTTTAATTCTTCTTTGATAATCCCATTTTATTACCATATGGAAGAGAGTTTTTAGATTTTGTTTTAATTCGTTTAATTTCACCGAGCCGTTTTCGAAGTATACTATATAAAGAGTATCAACGTACTCATTGTATTTTTTTTCTATTTATTTAACATCTGTACATTTATATTTTTTTAAAATTATTTCTTGCTTTACTTCTTC
This sequence comes from Sarcophaga rosellei, assembly GCA_930367235.1. Taxonomy (NCBI): domain Eukaryota; kingdom Metazoa; phylum Arthropoda; class Insecta; order Diptera; family Sarcophagidae; genus Sarcophaga; species Sarcophaga rosellei. The sequence goes on along the minus strand of OV884022.1, from coordinate 2,679,352 downwards.
GACAGCTTTGTTGTCTAAGCCGTACAGAACAAATTTGAATGGTCTATCATATTTTGATTCGTGTATAAAAAACTGACAGTTATGTTCTTTTAATATAGTAATAATTACATTAAATGTTTGTTTTGTTTCACAAAAAAATTTTATACCAATTGATATTTTTTAATATAATATTTGGTCATACCAGAGTTTTTAAACATTTTATGAAACTGATCACTATTATGTGAAAGCACTTTAATAGGTGAAATAAATTCTTTAATTTTTTGAACATGCGCCGGAGTGTCTATGTTTTCAGCATTATCGTCAGTGTTCAATGCTTGTAAAGGAGTCCAATAATTATATCGGCTCATTTTTAAGCCTGACGCATTAACCGTGGACTTCAAGTCCTCCGGTTTGTCACCAGACCGCCTTTTAGAAATTTTTGACCATTTTAATAATTATTAGCAAAAGATATTTATCACACAGCACACATAACGACACGTCAGTCACAGTCAACAATCGTGAGAGAACTGATTAAAAATATTACAATTAAATAAATTCATTGCATTCTTTAAAATTTATTTAACTAAACTTAAATTTTTTCGGTCACATGCATATTTACATATGCATTATTGTAGGGTACTAAAACATTTCTATTTAGCTGGACAAATTAAATTTTAGCTTGAAACTGAGCAAGCATCAAAAAAGCTGGACAATCCAGTCAAGTCCAGTCGGGATGGCAACCCTACCTCTGGGTCTTATGCGCACTCACAAATAAAAGAAATATTTTAATTTTTTATTTATTTATTATAATTTACATAGCACAACAAGATACTAAATCTTATAAGTGACAGTGCTATGTTTATAGTCAATAAGATATAAAAAATTAACATTAATTTAATATAAAAAATTAGGAAAAATACAATTCAATTTTGTAAATATTATACTTAAATATAAAGAAAAATATAATACATAGGAATTTAAAAAATTAAAAGAAATAAATAAAAGAGTTGAAAGACAATATAATATAGATCTAAACCTAAAAATAAAATCACTTTAACTTTAATTATGAAAATAATTTGAATAACTCCTTTTTGAACGCGTTTGCATTGCCCAGATTCTGGATGTTATTTGGTAGGGAATTCCAAAGACTAATGGTGTGTATAAAAAACTGTCGCTGAAACAGAAGAGTCCTGAATCGTTGCTGAATAATCTTCATACCCCGGTGGGATCTAGCAAACTTAATTCGAAAAAATGAATATTCCGGCTGTTCCGTGTAAAAAATCTTATGAAGTAGAAGGAGGCATTTAAGTTTCAAGAGATTATCAAATTTTATACTAAGAATCTGGTAAAAAAATTTTAAATATTTAAGGCATTGGTTGAAAATCAAACAGGATTAAAAATTAAAAAATTGAGAACAGATAATGGCCGAGAGTATGTTAATCGGGAATTTAATGATTTTTTGAATACACACGGAATACAGAGACAATTAACGATTTGCTATACACCGCAAGAAAACGGAGTGTCGGAACGATTCAATCGCTCGTTAATGGAAATGGCCCGGTTCATGCTTGTGAAATCGAATTTAAGTGATTTTTTATGGGATGAAGCGGTAGCCACAGCAGCATATATAAGAAATCGGTGTCCATCAAAATCCATATATGATATAACTCCATACGAAAAATGGTACGGTAAAAAGGCCTCGGTAGAACATTTTCGTGTATTCGGCTGCGCGGCGGTGGCACTAAACAAACAACAAAGAAATAAATTGAAAGCCAAAGATAAAATGTATTACATATATGGTCGGTTACTCATTTTCGTCTAGGGTTTCTTTTCCCTTCCTGGTCTTCCTCTGAAGAAGATTACAGCAAATTATCCAAAGTTACTGTCCCATTTACCCAAGGAGGATTTATACGACTCCGAATTATTACAATTCCAAGGGTCCAGTACTACCAAAACACTTGGAATAAAATGGAATGCACTCTCAGATGCATTCACTTACTCATTTTCCCCTGTACATCAATCTGAAAGAATAACCAAACATCAAGTTCTCTCATCAAAGCAAAGCTCTTCGATGCTGCTGAATGGTTATCACTCATTGCTATTAGAGCTAAAATCCTCATGCAACGGCTTTGGTTAGAAGGATTGGAATGGTATGAAGATATCTCACCCGAATCACTTGAATTGTGGGATGATTTCGTCTCGGATCTCTCGCAAACGGAAACAATTGCAATCCCGAGATGGCTTCAATACACTCCATTCGACTCAGTTTAAATTCACGGATTTTGCGACGCATCGAAATCAGCATACTGTGCTACTGTATATATTCGATGTCAGACAAATACACACAATGTTTTCTCAAATCTGTTAATGGTACAAGATAAGGTAGCTCCTATGTAAACAGTCTGCTTGCCGCGTTTGGAACTAAACGGAGCTGTATTACTGGCGAATCTGATTGAATATGTTCGAAAGTCCCTAAATTTCGGTAGAACAGAAGCAAATAATTCCCAATGGTGGTATGGGCCCTCATGGTTGAGCGGGCCCGAAACTGAATGGGCAAAACGATATCCATTGAAAGTTCCGGAAGTACCTGACAAAATCCATACACTGCACGCAGAGGTTAAAGATGAGGACATTCTCTACAGATTCTCATCATACAACAGGGCGTTGCGTGTGCTAGGTTAAGTCTTCAGATTTATTAACAGGGTCAAACGGAAATTTGAACCTGGTATTTCTCCCACTACTCACGTGGAATTGACATATATGGAATTGCGCACTGTGAAAACTCGACTCATTAATTTGGCTTAAATGGCATTTTATCACGAGGAATACGAATGCATACAAAGTTCGAAGCCCATTACGAAGAAAAGTTCGCTGAATACTATGAACCCATTTCTGGATTCCAATTCAATCATGCGAATAAATGGTAGACTGATACATTAATCTCTTTCGTATAGTGAACGTTACCCCAGTATTCTACCAGGCAACTCTCGTTTTTGCCAATTGTATTTCACGCATTTGCACGAATTCCTTTGCCACGCTGAATGTAGCCAAATGTGTCGTATGTAGGGTTGCCAGATTCTGATTCGCAAAAAGCTGGACATTGGGTTTTAAAAAGCTTTACAAAACAAAAAAATCCTGGACATACAAAAATTCTGAGAAAATGTTAATTTTGGTTTTGTGTAAATAATTTTTATTAAAATATCCATTGTATGTATGTATTATTACAGACATCAGCAGTTCAAGTATTGTCAGTGATGATAGAAGAAGGAAATCATAACTTAGTTGTATAACAAATATACAATCAGTGTTGGCTAACATGATTTGACAAAGAAAACATCAAAATTATTGCCCATGTTATTGCAGTGAACTAAAGAATTTCTATTTAGCTGGACAAATTAAATTTTAGCTTAAAACTGGACAAGCATCAAAAAAGCTGGACAATCCAGCCGAGTCCAGCCAGGCTGGCAACCCTAGTCGTATGGCACAAACAGAATTTTACATATTCAGACTCAAACCCCGAGTAAGGAAGGTAATACGAAATTGCAAAACTTGCATCATCCACAGGCAACGGCCATGTTTTCAGATAATGGCTCCCTTACCCCCGGAAAGATGTATTTTATCTCTTCCCTTCCATTCGAAACAAAAGCATCTCCATTGAGAAAGTCTCCCATGATCAAGAGCTATGTAATAGTGTTTTCACACCGAGTGGTTTTAACGCAAAAGTTGGTTTTAACGTTAAAATCAAAAACCAATTCAAAAAAGGTTTTAAGTTGATTTTATGAAATACAACCTTGTTTTATGTACTAAATCAGAGCTACCAGCTCTGAAATGGTAAAAACAGCTGATAAAAATTAAATAAAAACAAAATAAAAACAAATCAAATGTAAAAATATAGAAAGCCGGTTGAATAAAAATGTAAAATTTCAAATAATGAATGCTACAACAATAATAAATAACAATATTTTAACAATAATATTAATAATATTAATATTATTTCTTAATTTTTCATATTTTTTGTTTTTTCTTAAACAAAAACATTTCTGTTCCGTCATGAATGTATGAAAGTTAAAACCTGATTTAAGAAAATTTGCAGTGTGAACGCAAAATCAGCTGATTATGGTTTTAATGCTAAAATCAGGTTTTAACTTTTGGTGTGAAAACACTATAAGTGTTTTCGTTTGTTTCAGCACGAAGGTCATACACTTAGAGCTTTGCTCAGACTTATCCTCGGCAGCGTTTGAGGCGGCATTTGCTAGCTTCGTTGGGAGGCGGGGGCTCCCCCAAAGGGTAGTTACCGATAATGGAAAAAACTTTTTGGGTGCCAGCAGAATTCTCGAGCGCGAATTCACTAAATTTGTGAATACTGTCGTTAATGATATTGCCCGAAAGTATGTCACTCATGGATTTGAGTGGGAATTCATACCACCACACGCTCCCCACGGAAAGCGTAAAAGGTTTCAAGTTTCATTTGAAACGAATTGTTGGCGCACAAATACTGAACTCCACATTTTTGGCCTGAATTGAAGGTACTCTCAACTCTCGCCCAATCTCTGCTTTATCAGAGGATCATGGAGATATAACTGCGCTCACTCCTGGACATTTTCTGAGAGGTGCTCCGATTATGGCTTTCCCTGAACAAGACCATCAGAACATGTCCCTTATGAATAGATGGGAAAAACTAAAGGTTTTACACCATCAATTCTCTATCAGGTGTAAGGAAGATTACCTCAAGTCACTACACAAAAGTTATAAATGGAAAAGTCAGGTTCCTAATGTAAAAGTCGGATAGACGATTTGCAACCACCTTGTGAATGGCGATTAGGAAGAATTGAGGGAACTTATCCTGGTACCGATGGAAATACGCGTACTGCTGATGTGCGTACAGCGTCTGGAATAATCACCCGTCCTATTGTCAAATTATGCTTTATACCCTTCATGAACGACTAAGGTTGTGACTAACGAAAGTTTTTTTTGACTCATCTTCAATTTCTTATATCTTCTCCTAATTCTCTAGCCTCTATTGTCTAATAAAACTTGCTCTTTCCCATGTCACAGCTAAACTTATTCGAAATTACATTGCATTTCTCTAGAACTATCCTAATAACAAATTTTTCCCAACATTAGGAATAGCCGAAGCCGATCCACTATCCGCTCAAGGTTAGGTCAACGCAGACGGCGTGTAGATGACCATCTATATCGATGTGTGCTTTGCGAAAACTTTCACTCCTTGCGATTCTGTAAAAGGTTCCTACGAATGACGGTTAAGAAGAGGGAAGACATTGTGGAGAGGCATCGTTATTGCGTAAATTGCCTTGCCAAGACCCACGACCTAAGAGGGTGCACATCAATGAATACGTGCATTAAATACGATAAGTTTCATCATACGCTGTTACATCCAAAACCCAATAAGCCCAGGAAGCTTAGAAGTCCCAAGGAAAAAATAACATCAACAACAGGAAATTTGTCTACAACGCCTAATGCGAAAATACTTGTGGAAGCTATACATACGTTCCCTTGCTCATGTGCTTTGTGCCAACACTAATAACTCAGTTGACTAACGTCAAGGCCGGCGCCATGTACAAATAAGAATTTGTGCTTAATTTTAAACCTGAATTAAATTGAATTTTGAACTGAAGTTACTTATTTAAACTATTATTATTATTATTGAAATTTATTGTGAATTAGTTGAATTAAATTTATTGGAATAGAATTACTGTTTTAAATGGATTTAACATTATCTAACACTTAACCATTCCAACATTCCAAATTTCTCTTTATCCTTTTTATATATGTAATTTATCCTTTGGATAATTTCTTAATTTTCTTGAAATCAAATTTGTACATTTAAAATCACTTATTGTCACAACGCTCAACTGATCAATCTTGATTATAAATAACATTATTATAATCGCAATCTGTAAAATAAAATGATCTCGTTTTGTGCTCTCATCTCATCTCTCAAAAGGTAAGTTACTCTAACCAACCTTGAAAAGAAATAAATAATAATATTTCTTTCTCCTTTCTCTTTTCTTTAACCCTAAACCCCTAATTATAATTACATTTTAGAAATTATACAAACTTCTCTTCAAAAGATTGGCCCAATTGTTTTAATCCCTACATTCCAATCTTTTGAAAGAGAATTTGTTTTAAAAATATTACCAATTATTTCATAGGGTTCTCCATTTCGTGGTTTCAAAAGTAAACGTAAATAAAACACATATAAAATATTTCTTTTTTATTGTAAAGTTTGAACGTTGGCATTATGTGTGAAACATTATATCATTTAAATGACCTCCACGGGAAGTGTTGCAAGCATTGATTCTTTTGATGTAATTTTCGGCCACTTTTTGACACATATTGGGCGGTATCACGACCAGTAAGGTCCAATCACACCTTCGGACCAAAGAGCGCACCAAACACTGACTTTTTCTGGATGTAATGGCCTCTCTTCAATTACTTGAGGATTCTCAGAAGCCCAAATAGGACAATTTTGTTTATTAACATATCCACCGAGTGTGAAATATGCTTCATAGCTGAAGATAATTTTGTTCGAAAAATTGCCGTCCACCGCCAATCACCATTTTTGTGGTAGGTTTTGATAATTTGTATGCGTTGTGTGATAGTAAAGCGATCCATTTTCGTCAATGTCAGACTTTCAACTGAAAGGAAAAAATTGGTTTCACAACTTAGTTTGACAGATGTCGAATTCCAGTAACCACGAAATGGATAGCCCTATATGACCCAGAAAACCGTACTGTAGTCGAGCGTCGTGATATAATTTTCGCTGAAAATTCGTTCAAAAATCGATACGTTACAAATTCAACATTGAATATGGAAAACGTTGAATCGGAAAATAGAATTTAACAAACTATAATTAATCAAGAGAACAAAAAGAAATCAGTTAAAAGAAATGCTGTTGGTGAAAGAAATGCAGACAATTCTATGTCTACAGAAAATAGTTCAACTTCATTGAGGGTGGGGCCTGGTAGACCCAGAATTTTAAGAACCAAAAGGCCAGGACTTTCTACAAAACAATTTAATGTACTAAGCACAGCGGTAGCGATAGACGACGTTGTCATTACGTAAAGTTATTTGGATATTAGGGGCAATAAATATGAAAGCAATTGGTAAGGTGCAGTATAAAGCGAATATGATTCATTACTCAAAAACAATACGTGGTGGCTAGTCGACTTACCTCCGGGATAAAAACCGATTGGATGCAAATGGGTTTTTGCGTTGGAAAAGAATGCGTATGGAAATATTGAAAAATTTAAAGCAAGACTGGTTGCTAAAGGTTTTAGACAGAAGTCTTCACCAATTGTAAGATATGCAACAATAAGAATGGTAATTGCCATAGCAGCGAAATACAGAATGCATTTACATCAACCGGACGTTACAACATCCTACCTCAACAGCGACTTACAAGAGGAGTGTTACATAAGGCAACCTGAAGGATTTATCGATCCAGAATATCCAAACAATGTTCTCAAATTGAACAAGGCTCTTTATGGTTTAAAGCAGTCCGGCAGAGAGTGGAACTCCAAATTAGACTCGGCCCTGAAAAGTTTTGGTTTGATCCAACGTAAAAATGAGCCATGCTTATATAAAAAGAACGACAATAAAAATACTGTGCTGGTAGCTGTCTACGTTGACGATTTAATCATAGCGTGTTCATCAAAGGCGGAACTTAATAATATCAAGCAGAAATTTGCTAATGAGTTTGATTTAGTAGATAAAGGTCCAATTAAATTATTTTTGGGCATAGAAGTCGAACGTCAGGGTGAAACTGGTGACATTAGTCTAGGACACAGGAAATATATTGAAAACTTATTAAATGCCTATGGCATGGAAAATTGTCGTCAGCGTTCCACAACGCTTGATGCGGGATATCAGGTAATTAAAGATGATACTAAAACTAAAGTTAATTCAACAGCCTACACGTCCGGACATTATGCATTCAACTGTAAAGCTCGCGCAATGGAATGTTGGTTTCGTTGTTATGCTAGCTGGAGGAGCCATATCATGGGAATCTAAAAAGCAAACGACAGTAGCGCTTAGTTCAACTGATGCAGAATATATGGCATCATCAAGTGCAGTAAAAGAAGCAGTATATTTAAGAAATTTGATGTCTAAAATTGGTTTTTTCAACGAAAGTAAATCTATTATTCTTAAAACCGATAACTTAAGTTCCCAACAATTGGCAAAAGACCAAGTCTATCACGCTCGTGCCAAACATATAGACATCCGGTATCATCACATCAGAGATATGATTAAGAGCAAAATATTAGTTTTAGAATATATTAATAGCGCAGAAAATATAGCTGATGTATTGACAAATAATTTACCAAAGGAAAAATATATAAAATTTGTTAATAATCTTGGAATATTTTAGTCAAGAGAATATGAAACTGTATTTATATATTTAAAAAAAATATGTACATACATATTTAAATGTATATATATTTATATATATATATATAGTTTACATATGTATACTTACATACTTATGTATAGTTTACACATTTCTTAAATATTAATTATTAATCGTAGCAATAATTAATTAAATGAATTATAGATACATGATATTCGGTTTGAAGAGGAGTCTTGAATAATACAAGTTTGACTTTTGTAACAAAGCAAACCAAATGTCATACAATCTGTTTTATATATTTTTCATTCATATTTTATTTTGTTTCCATGGCCTACCAATATACGTTTAGTTTTTCACAGCCAACTAATATTTTTTTTGAATAAAACAAAATCATTTTTTCCTTTTTCTTTAATATAAATATTTTAGTACAATAAAGAATTTCTCAATAATAAGACGTGTGTCGTTTTATTTGAATTTTTTATGTGCTCTGCCTAGAATATTCTAACAACACCAAATTTTAAAAATAACACCAACAATTTGTTTCACTTCGATAGTATTCTACTCACTGTCGTTGGAATCTATATTTGATAGAAAAAACAAAAAACGTAAACTCTAAACTTACACGAGCTTAAATTGGAGAAGATACAAAATATCCCCAAATTAGGATATACATACTTCTTCTTAAAAGAAAAGCAAAAGAAAACTGTTCAAAAAAACAAAACAAAAATTCATTAAAAGCAGTCAATAGAAAGGTAAGTACGAAGGTAAGTAATGTCAAATCTCATACATACATATGTATGTATATGAATGTGCAACTCCAAATAATAATGTATAACAATATTCTTTTCAGGTTTTCACGTGTATCTGCCAATTTTTGTACTTATAGGATTCAAACTTCATCACTATTACCAGGACTTTGCAGAAGTGCTAACAAATTCGGTTCATACTCAAAACTCCAAAATGAATCTGGCCTACTTTACTACCAACTTCATGGACTTGGACTACTACTTCTTGGTGACAAATTCTGCCCTGAAAAATGAAAAGATGGTTTATAGAAGAATCAAAATAAAAAGCAAAATAGATTGATAAATTTTATGTTGTGTTTGCCTGAAGCAATAACTATTGGATGTACCAATGGTCAGTCTCAAACACGAACACAAAATCTTGGATATTAACAATTACACCTAGCCGCAAATGCAGTTGGTGAGGGAAATTGGCCTGTAATTATCCTTATTTGTACCATCCTTCCCAGGTTCTAAAATTGGAATAACCATAGCCCTTTTCCAGTTCTTGGGAAACTTTTGTTCCGACCATATTATACTATAAAAATCCAAAAGGTACTTCCTAGCTTTCTCATCTAAATTTTTTAACATTTCATATCTAATATTATCAGGGCCGGGGGATGAGCCATGACAGGAGTTAAGAGCAAACTTAAGTTCCATTAAAGTGAAATTGTTATTATATAATTCATTATTGTTTATTGGATGGAGGAGGCATATAGTCTAAATTTTTCCGAAAAGTTTGAGGAAGAAGAGTTTTGTGCAAAACTAAGTGCCAAACAGTTAGCAACATCATTATTATCTGTTAAAAGGGTATAATTGTTCTCTAATGCTGTAATTTGGTGGTGGTTAGATTGTCTATTTATCGATTTTATTTTCACATATTTTTTTTTAGATTATTTGGCGATTTTTATGAAACAAATATTACTTATAACTTTATGAACTACATATGTGCTACATACAATAACTTTTATATGGAAGTGTTATTTTATTCCGCGTTAAAAATATTGATGGAAATGTTATTATAGAAAACACTGTAATATTTGCTTTAGAAAAATCGTTTTTAATACAAATTACGAACTGAAAGATAATATGTATAGCAAGAGAGTTGAGAAGCTGTCTGTAGAATTTTTAAACTCAAAAATTTGTTTTCTGAAATAAGGATTTTCGAGGCTATAGAAAAATAAATGTTTTTAATTAGTTGTTGTTGTTTGTTGTTTTTTCTTTGTGTTGTTTTCAATTTCTTTGAGAAATGTAAAGTAGAAAGGCTTTTATGTTTTCTATTAAAGTTTTTCTTATTTTTCTTCATTATTTTCAAATGTTTTTTGTTTTTGCTTTTGTTTTTTGTTTGTTTAAGAGGCAAGTTATAGTGTATATAGAGTACATAATAACAATATTTTATAAAAGATGATGAATGTAGGCTAGAATTTATCCTGAAATATGAACAAATTATTGGTGGCTGCAACAGCTATAATATTCTCCTGCGGATGCCAAGCGGTATGTAATATTTTCTTATCGAAATCTAAACAATCAACACTAACTTCATCTTTTTTTCGTTTGCCGCCAGTGCAAACTTTACGTGGTTTTAGCACCGTTTTCGGTTTAATTACGAATTAATTTTTTTGTATTACGATCGAATACACGGAAAAAGTTATTATAACTGCCCGTCATTATTGAGGTATCTTTGCCATTCCAACAACTCCAACACTCAAACTTATCAAAAATGCAATCATTCTCATACAGAGAACATAATTTAGCCCGTAGATATTCATGGACCGGATACGTTTCTATGGGTTTTGTTTCCATGTGTAAGTCCCATACTTTAATACTCAAATAATCTCTTGAGATCATATAGCGAACGGAATTACTCAATTTCACATCACTTATTAATGATCTCACTAAAGAAACTGCGATTTGTTGGATTTTCGGGCTCTTCGAATTGTTTACTGTGTCGATCGCACAGAGCCGATGAGCGCATATCACACAAGCCCTTTGAACTTGAGTACACAAAGACATTGCACTCGGATGGATGGAATTCAGGTGCTGTTATCACTTCGGTCAACTCTTCCATATTGGTCGGCTTAATGTCGACAATATTAAAACTTTGATCGGTCACTTCCAAATGCCACAGATTGATTCGTAAATCATCTGCCGATAAATAAGTCTCTTGATCTGAATTAACACTAATCGAATTAATGTGATAGGTATGGGCATTGGCAAAAATGCGACGGGGTGATGCTTCGACCATTAGAGGGATTTGTTTAACATTTTGTGGATCCCTTGTTATGCCATTCTCCTCTTTGGTATTGTAGCCTTCGAAGGATTTGTCGCGTTCGCTGATTTTCCACAATTTTACCGTTTTATCATTGGTCGAGAGCAGGAAGTTTGCAGGATTTTTCTTCTTAACCATCGAATTTTATTGATTTTCTCTTCGATCTCTAACGATTTCAGGTAATCGAATTCGGGTTCATGCGATTGGAATGTCAAGCAACTTATTCGTCGAATTCGAATCGAAATACAGGGTAACAGGCAACTGCTCTCAACAGTTAATATTTCCATAAAGATAAAGCATTATAAACTAAATAAAAAAAAAAAACTTAAAATATTAGAAAAAATATATTTTTATATAGACTGAGGATAGGATAGTTTTTCCTTTTGAAATTCATGTTTTCAAAAATGATTTTTGTTCATTCAATCATCCATAACAATAGGAGACTAAACTCAACTTTGATATTAATGTCCTTAGTTATGTAAATTTTCTTCATTCTTTTATGCATATTTGACAGAATTTTTTGATTTTCAAACTAAACTAATTACAACAATAAGATAAATTCATAATTTAGCTCACTGTTAAATTTTAAATGTAATTACTAAAATTATTTCTATTTCTGCTTTCCTATTACAGATAAAAGATGTTGTTGTTTTTCATTTTTTTGTTTTGTTAAGAACCTTTATGGGGTTTGTTTTGTAAGGTAATTTAAAGTATAAACATTTTAGAGGTTGTCTTTGTCTTAACACCGTCATTGTCGCCTTATTTATTTGGAGTTATTATCTTCCTTTCTGGACTGTGATGACGTAGCTGTTGTTTGATTGCTGCTATTTGCTGAAGAAGTTGTATGATGTTTTGTTCCATGTTGTTTAGGACGATGTTGGTGGTGGTGGTGATGAGAACGTCTGGCTGCAGATTTATTATAAGGATGTGGATGAACGCTTGGCGTAGATGCTGTACTATGACTGTGGAGTGTTGGTGTTGTGGCTAATGGCGAAGACGGTGGTGTTCGTAGAGGCCTACGTGGCGTAACTCCAGTTAAATGATGACTGCCGCGATGAGTTGAACGTCTTGGCGTTGCCGATAAATATTGATTACTGTTGCCGCCACTGTTAGTTACTGTATTCGTTGCATACGACATTGTTGATGATGATGACCTTATAGATGACAAGCACTTAAATTATCCCTTGACGCAGATGATGACGACAGCGACATTTTGGTAGCCGAAGACGTACTCAATTTTGGAGATGAGCTATTATGATGCGAAGGATGTGAGGATGGTGGCTGTGCTGTTGATGGTATATTTGGTAATTGTCTGCGATGTTGCGAGGATGTTGATGATGGTCTCTGAACATGAGGAATGGTTTCAACAACATCATCATCATCATCTATTTCTTCAATGGTCAGAGTTTGTGGTGGTGTAGCAGGTGCGGCACATATGGCTCTTCCGCCACCACGACCTGTTACACCATGAGCCTTTGTAGTAAATTCTCGATCAAAATCTTCGGCTTCGTCTTCTTCCAAATTAATAAACTCTTGATGTTCCTCCAATTGTCCTGAACGCAAATCCTGCTCCTTTTCTATAATATGAGCTCGATCACCAATATGATGACCAATAGCCATTTTCTTAACACCATTTACAGAATCTTGTACGGTGCGACGTGTTTCACGAATGCCACCGGGCCCGGTTTTTGTGCTACTAGTGGCCTGGTAGATTTGTGGTCTGCCATCTGGACCCGAAGACATTGTGATGACAGAGCTGGAACAGAATGCTGCGCCATTATTGCCAATATCTGCGCTCAATAAACGATTCTTATTAGGCATAGCTGGAAAACCAAATAAACCTCCCATCTGATGTGGATTTTGACGTTCCATTAACGCATTTTGTTGAAAACCGCCATCGAAATTTGTCAACATATTAAAAGGATCAGGCATAAAACTGTTCATCAAACGCATTTGCATATTCATGGCGTTCATGTGATTTCCAAAAATGTCATCATCGAAATCACCCATTAGTGAACCAAATAGCGACATGTTTATGAAGTTTCTTTTGTTTTTCTAACTCTCTTTACTGTTTAGAACCCCGTTTATAATGTGAATTCAGTTGTAAATCAAATTAATTTGCACAATATCTAGAAAATAATTTAAAATTCAATTTTATGGTATCTTTTCTTGCTTCTGGCTTTTCTGCGTTGTTAAAATAATTTGTATATATATTTCTGACTGCTACAGATTCAGTAGATGACCGGTTTGAGCCGAAGCGCCCTATCGACAGCAGCCCATCATTACTTTCCATGCGCCACGATCCAGAAATGACGGCACCATCTATGCCTTCTCTGTCAACAAGTTCGGGTTGCATATAATGCGAAGATGTCCTCTCCCGAAGAAAGTTGTGTAAGCAAACAGTTACTTTTACAATATTTATGACAGTTTCTTTACTGGCAATTATAGGTTTTCTATAAATTCGAAAACGATTTGCCATTATGCCAAATGAGTTTTCCACTACTCGTCTGGCCCTGGATAGATTTCTATTGAAATTTTGTTCATTTGCTGGCATATTTCCGCTGCTACGTCCAGGGTAAGGGCGCATTATATTTTTCCTTAAGGGAAAAGCTTCATCAGCGAGAAACACATACGGGGCTGATATATTAGTGCCAGGTAAAGCCTTTGGATCAGGAAATTCCATACCCTCAGAATTCTCCAGAACAGCTTTTCCAAATTTGCAATTTTTAAAAATTCCACCATCACTGTTGTGGCCCAAGGCTCCAATGTCAACTAATATAAATTTATAATCGGCATCTCCTACAGCCATTAAAACGATGCTGTGTGTGTGTTTATAGTTGAACGTTAGTGAATTGTGATGTCGAAATGCCTGTAAATAAACAGTTTATAAATATTGTTAAAAAAAATGCTAATTGATAGTATGCAATACGTTCCCACGAGCTTTTCGATTGTTTTGAAATTTATTCCATATGAGTTCCGTTGTTTCCTTTATTATTTTCGATGTAGTGGATGCACCAATTCGGAAGCCATAGTAACCAATGGATTTCATTGAATCGCCACTAGCCAAGTATCTACGGAAACAAAGCTTATTATTAATTCTTCAATATTTTCTGCATCACTCACCTTAAGGTTAAAGACAATTTTTCTTGTCTTTAAACTGGGAATAGATACTTACTAGAGTTACACAACCTTAATGCGGAGAGCTTGCAGATGTCATCAAAGCTGTGCCGACCACTCACAGGAATTCAAAGGATCCCACCATGACAGCTCTAGATTTTTTGAGCTATCCCGAACATCACCTTACTCTACGTTTACGCTTCCACCATCCTATTGACTTGCCCGCTGTCTATAATTAATCACTCATTATTGATAAAACGAGCATTTTAAAAATTCATATAAAAAAATACAATTTATTAAATATAAAAAAATCTAAATCTATACTAAATTGAAAATCAAAAAACTTTTTAGCAAACAAAAAAAAAATAAAACAAAATGGCTTCTAGATTCAGGGAAATTGAGACAAAAAAATAAAAACTATTAGTATTGTATAGCTTCTACGGCGCCATTTTGTTTTTCTTGCCCGAACCGCCGAAATATTCTAACGCTTTTTTTTATGAAATATACACTTAATTTTTAAATGGCTTCTTTTTTTTCTCATTTATAGATCTATAGGACACTTAAAAAGACGTTAACCCCGATAATCCGAGCTCGTTTTATAAGGTTTGGACGCGTACCTTAATTTATGGGGCTATTATATGGATAAGAAAACCTATTTATATTCACAATACACCCAAACCTTTTTTTACACGGTAGATGCGTTCCAGTGGACACCGTGTAAAAAAAAAACGCGTAAAAAAAGACAAATATTATGTATGTATGTAAGTGTATAAACTAACTGAAAAGATATACATAGGATTGATGCAGCAGCCTACATATGCCTATAAAATTGAATAACTTTATAAAAACGCAAGCGCATTCTCTTTTGCTGGGGTGGCTCAATATCAGTCTCGTCAGTAGAAATACTTATTACTTCTACGTCTTCAGAAGCTGCTTCTGGCGCTGGTTTATTTCTTTTAACAGCAAATTCTGTTATAGTGCGTTGTGATCCAAATTTGGAAATCTCTTTATAGAGCTCTCTGTATCTAATCATACATGTTTGCAGGTCTGATTGAAATTTCACAGCTCTTTCAATTATGTTATCACATGTCAAAAAAACCGTGTTATTTCAAATTCGCGTAAAAAAAAACCGTGTAAAAACAGGTTTGGGTGTATAAAAAAATATTAAATATATTTGGTAATTGTGGTTAATTACCAACGAAAACCAAGTTAATTTATTTAAACTAATATACAATTTTATTTAAATTTAAGGCAAAAAAGATAATGTAATTTAGTTTTAATTTAAGCGCAATTTTTATTCTGATCAAAGGCCGTCGATGTTGACTCGTTGGTGTCAGTAAGAAAAGAGAGAGAAGTATTTACAATGGCGATCCTTTCATAATACGTACTTTGTAATCGCTTACTTGGGCGACCACACCCAAACAGTATAGCCACATATACTTAAATTTAATTTAAAAAAAACTTTTTTATTCCTACGTCGGTCAGTCTTTGGTCAAGGTCGGGCGAATGCCAGGTTTTACCACACTTCAAAACGTTGATGATCACTGAGGTAACCCCAAGCGGATGGAGGAAGGTTATTGGAATGCCTCATAGAGCTGAGGTCTGACGAATCTGCTGTTGATAAGAGCTGGTATTTGAAAGATCTGATGCTTGGAAGATGACCCGAAGCGGATAAATGAAGGCAGTTGCCACTGATATTTAATATGGCTGACGACCCATTTGTGGTATTGAAATTACCAAATAAATTTAAATCGATCTCTGGTATGGGATCACGCCAATTATTGGAATGTAAAAATTCTACAGCCGCCACTTCGTCTGGTTTAATGGGTGGAAAGATTTCATTATAGCCGGCATAGAAGGGATCTTTATTCGGGAACAAGTCTCTGATATCGGATAAGCAGGCTATTTTAAAGGTTTGCGTTCAATCACTTCACGATGGAATGCTGATATCAATAATGTTGGATTTAACAATGGTGGACCATCGGGTCCACGTGTGGCACGCGACAAGAATCAAAATAAAGTTTTAAACATTGCGTTTTTTTATATTTTTTTCT
This sequence comes from Sarcophaga rosellei, assembly GCA_930367235.1. Classification (NCBI taxonomy): domain Eukaryota; kingdom Metazoa; phylum Arthropoda; class Insecta; order Diptera; family Sarcophagidae; genus Sarcophaga; species Sarcophaga rosellei. The sequence continues at coordinate 2,662,780 of OV884022.1, read as the reverse complement.
TCTTAATTAAATTAATTTTTTTATGCTTTGTCCAAAAAAAGGTGAAAAAGAGATTTGGCAACTTGCAATTTGTTCTAATTTGAATATTAATTAGATTAACATTACATTTCCATTCGAAAACATTAAAATTTAAACATTTCTTTTTTAATACTGTAAACATGAAAATGAAAGAATGAATGAATGTGTTTTCTTTTGAAGATGCGGTTTGGAGTTTACAAGAGTACATATCTTAAAATTAAGTATAATAATAAACAGTATATTAAATTTACCTGTTGTTGTTATCGTATTTTCTTTTCTTTTTCAATTTGGTTGCTTAATTACACAAACTTTGGTGGGAATTTTGTCTGTAAAATACAACATACAATATACAACAACAGTAACCAACCAGGGCGTTCTCTAACATTTCCTTTTTTATGTCTTCATTGATTATTGTTACAATAATTTATTGACTTGACTTGCTGCACGTTGTGAGTGGATATTGTTTTTTTAATTATGCTTCAAAATTTAATCGCTTTCATCCTCTTCGTCGTCATCAGAGCCTGCCTTCTTACTCTTTTTCGCTGTCATTTTTCCAGCCTCACAACGTTTTTTGCCACTCCCATTCGCTGTACTGCAACCATTTGATTCATATTCTGTGGCAGCATCCTCATAATCTTCTTTAGCTTTGGCGGCTTTTGCCTCCCATTCGGATTTGTCTTTCATGTCGCGATGACTTTAATGTCAGGATGACTTTGCGGACAGAGTTAAGCCAGATCATGTAAGCGGAGAGATGACGCTTTGGTTTATCTGTCATTTTCTTTTGAATTTATGTAATCTTTGAAGAAATGTAAAGTGTTGCCGGTAGAAGTTTATGATTTTAATCTACAATTCCACAGGATTCTTTTATTTATTCTACACATTTACTTGTTCCCGATATCTTCTCAGTAGGTGTCATCGTTGAAGTCTTCCAATTTTCCGGGAAAATACCCGTTTTCATAGACTCATTTATAATTTTCAGTATTCTATCACCAATTATATTCCAATTATCTAAAATCATTTTAATATTTACGTTGTTGTATTCCGGTTTCTTTTATACCTTTTCTTTGCAAGTTGTTTTTAGTTCGTAATTTGATATTGTACGGAATTTGAATCTAGAATTTATCACATCCCGTTGATTAATATATCCTGCATATTCTATTTTATCTTTAATTTCCTTAATACTATGTACAAAATATTCATTAAAATTGTTTGCTATTTCGGCATTTGTTTTATACTCTACATTATTAAATATCACAGTTTTTATCACATTTCGGTTACTTTTTAGCACTAGATCTTTAATATTATTCCACATTTGTTTTTGATCATTAGAATTGCTTATTGTTTTATTAATATAATTATTATCTTCTTGATCAAGTTTTGTCTTATATAAATTTCTTATTCTTTTATACTCATTCCATGCTGCATAATTATTTTGGCTTTTAGCGATATTATATTTTATTATTTTTTCTCTTTTTAAGACTTCCAGCTGCCTATTGAACCACTTATTCTTTATACTTTTCTCGTATATTGTTCTATTTACCGATAGTTTTTCGATCGTTTTTTCAAAAGCCTCATCAAGTAAATTTACATTGTAATTTAAATCCAGTCTCTCTTCACTTCCAAGTATATTGCTTATTTCCCTTTGGAATATGTTCTTTCTGAAGTCGCCGTGGTCTAGTAGGTAGTGTGTTGGCTTATTAGACGAACGGCCCGAGTTCGAATCCCAGGTCAGACATCAAAATGAAATATGAAAAAATATTTCTTCGGCGACTTCCTCTCAGCAGATTTCTGGCAAAAACTCTGAGAGTAGAACAAAAATTGCCATGAAAAAGCTTCTCAAAAAAATCTGTCGGTCGGAGTCGACATTAAACTGTAGGTCCCGCCACTCACGTATAAAATTAAGGCACACAACATGAGTGGTGTTGAGAAGCTATGCCGTAATCCTGACTGAAGGGTTGTAATGGCCAATTATGTATGTATATGTTCTTTCTGTATTTAAACATCTTTGCTTCATTCTTAATCATTTTCGTGCTATTAACATTTTTGATTTTAATTTCTATTAATTCATGATCCGATATTTTATTTGTACTGTTAATATTCAAACTAATATTTGTTATAACATAATCAATTATTGTTTTTGAATATTTCGTTACTCTAGTATAATCATTTATTAACTGTTTTAATACATTATCATTAATTATGCGTTCAATTTTCTCCTTATAAACACTTTCTTTTGACAAATCAATATTAAAGTCTCCAACAATAACAATGTCTTTGTCATTTTCAATAAGTTCTTCAACTATTTCCTCAAATATATCACAAAATTCAGCTTCTTGACTTCTTGGTGACCGATACACTCCCACTATCATCATTGAGTAATTGTTGTATTTTACGCTATATGCACCAATCTAGTGTTTGAAATCACTAACTTTTTCAAATATCATTTTCACCTCCCAACATTTGTTATAATACATAATTATTCCCCCGGTTCTCGTTGAATTAGATAATAATGCCATTTGAACGTATTCCGGTATCACTATTTCCGATTCATACACATTGTCTGTTAGGCGTGTTTCCGATAATATTATAAAATGTGGTTTCTCTATATCTGCAATTGCTTCTATTTGATTAAAGTTGTTTGTATACATGCCATATAAATCCTGTAATTGTTATTCATTAATACCCATTATTCGCCTTTTTAAATTCAGTTTGTTTTTATAAACAGAACATTCTCTATCTGTAGTCGCATGATTTTCATCTGAACCCAGATTCAGTTTTTTATTATTTTTTACGCAGTTGATACATTTTTTTATTTGTTCTTCCTTACATTGCTTTGTATTATGATTTCCGTGACATTTGATACATATTTCGCTGTTCTTGCAGTTCACAGACTTATGGTTGAATCCATTACACCTATAACACCTCGTTACTTCAGTTCCATCAAACACTCGGCATTTTTCCCATCCAACATTTAATTTTTGCGCGGCAATTACTTTTTTGGTAGGGTTCACTATTTATTTTTAATTTAGCGTTATAAATTACTCCGTTGCTTCTTCTTGTTTCATATACTTTTATTAAATTAATTTTACTATTTTCTATGACCTAGTTTTTTACCTTATGATGCAGGCTTCTTGGGGCCGATTGCTGTAGACTGTCTAATAGTGAAGGTATGACACTGGCCATTTTATAGTCACCTAGCAGCAACTCGTTTCCTTACCGTTCACATCTTGAGCTAGGGCGTTTGTCCACAAACACTACTCCTTCTTTCCACCTTCCTATAACCTATTTTCCTAAACCTGCACAATGCACTGCATGAGTAGGGGCCATCCCCTGATTTTGCTTTATTAATTTTTCAATAAGTTCTTTTTCTTCATATTTAAATGTCATATCCGTTATAACTATTATCATTTCAATATCACTTGGCACTTTTATCTCGTATGTTTCACTCATTTCGTTCTCGATGGCACTTTTTATTTTATCTCCTTCATCTTTGTTTTCACTTTGAATGATCACTGTTCCATTTCTTCTACTTTCAATATTTGTTATTTTCAAATCTATTGGGTCTACCTTTTTATTTAAATCTTCTTTCGTTTTTTAAATTTTTTGTTTTTCCTTGGGTTTAATTACCAATGGCACTTGAATTTTAACCTCTGGCAACACTGAATTCTTTTTGACTGCATCGGCGAATGTCATCTTATTTTGTTTTACATTTGTTTCCTTGATCACTTTCTTAATTTCACCGCACATCTTTTCATTGTTTTGTTCTATGTTCTTTCGCATTTCTTCATTTTTATTTTTATTATCTTTTACATTTGCTATTAGTTTTTTTTTATTTCAACAACATTCTTTTCACACGATTTTTGGGTATCATCAAGAATCTTAAGTCGATCCATATATCTTTTCTCAATTGCCTCTAATAATTGTTTCATTTTCATTTTGCCTTAGTGATGACTCAAATTCTTTTTATATTCCTTTAGATTTTGCTTGCTTACTCTAACGCCCTCTTGAATTTCGCCTAATACAAGGTCAACATTCTTTATATATTGGATACAATCCTCACAAATAAAACGCACAAAATTGTTTGCTTCAAGGATTCCAATAGAATATTGATCAATTCCCGAACAATTTTTTGTACTGTGATATATTTTTTTACAAACTCCTTGGCATCTTATTCCCGTCTCGCCTCTAATAGCTGATTTATACGCACTCAGTCATTATCGCGCGATTTTTTTATTTTCATTTATTATTAATTATTTGAACTAATTTCTCAGTAGTTTTTTATTTCACTTAACTTTTGTTTATTGTTACAATGTTTAATAGTCCTTTTTCTATTTTTTATATCACTTCAATATTTTAATTTATTTATTTATTCAGAGCTTAATTTTTTTGCTTCTCTTCTTTACTTCAATCACAATAAAATAAAAAAAATTTATCCACCCATTTCCTGGCCACATTATTACATTCCCCACCACTGTGTGATACGCCCAGAAAGTGCCTCAACTAAGCTGAGGGTAGTGTTTGACGCATCATGTCGATCATCATCACAATTGTCTCTCAACGAAATCATGATGGTAGGTCCAACTATACAAAACACTTTATTAATTACTCTGCTTCGTTTCAGATGTCACCAATATGGCTTAACTGCTGATATTGTCAAAATGTACAGGCACGTGCTAGTTCATCCCGAAGACAGAAACTTACAGCTTATTTTGTGGCGTGATAATCCTTCAGAGTCTCTCAAAACTTATTGTCTTAATACCGTAACATACGGTACAGCATCAGCTCCATATCTCGCCATTCGCAGTTTGCGCTATGCTGCAGAGCGGTATCCTAATATGCATGAAATTGATAAGGCAGTCATTACCACTGATTTCTATGTAGACGACATGATTACTGGAGCAGACGATCTAACAACACTTCAGCTCATACAAACCGAAGTTACAGACATTATAACGTACTCAAAGTTTTCCTTATCAAAATGGCATAGCAATTGTCTTGAATTAAAATTTGCTGACAATGAAGTGAAAGAAGTAAGCATTGATCACGATATTATAACCACATTGGGCATGTCATGGGATCCTATGGGAGATACATTTCAAATACCGTCCTAATAAGTCTTACTCGAAAAATACAAAACGTTCGATTTTGTCTCTAACATCTACGCTTTTTGATCCCATTGGTCTTGTTAGCCCTCTAGTTGTAAGGCATATTAAATGTAATTGGAATGAATCTGTTGTAATGTATGCATTCACCCATATGTAAAAATAAAAAGACAAACAAAAATAAAATAAACAAATACAAAGTGACTTCACAAAGTATAACCGTAATATGCAGACTATGCAATTTCAAGTGGCTTGTGTTGATTAATATGGGTCACTAGAAATGTATTACAAACGAATTTGATATTACTGTTTATATTGTTGTAGGTCACTAAATCATTAACAAATTAGGAGAAAGAAAAATATAGAAACATAGAATAAGTAGGGGAAATAGTTTAAGATTATTATAAGAAACATAGAATAAGAATAGTATATAAGCCATAGTTATTTGAAATAAAATTCAGAATCAATTCAGACTTCAACTGTTTTTATTCTCATAAACTTCGGCAATTGACTTTGCCATCTTATAGAGCCGACTACTACTCAAAGGCTCTTAAAAAGAAATAAGAGTACTATAGGAAACTATAGGATACCTACACAGACCAGACGAACGTATTACATGGCGATCCTGCCAAACTAAAAAAAAAAAAACATAAAGTTCTTCCATTGCCAAATTTATGAAAATTAAAAGTGCTTACGTTCGAATCCGATGAATATAGAACAATTGGAGGTAACCAGACTGGAGATCGACCAGCTTTTTAAGAAGTGGGAACGATTACTGGAGGATGAATATGTACCTCAACCTGTAGTTCCTGCTACAGAAGCCCCAAAATATTGTGCCAGCAAAAAGAAGATACCCATCCAAGAGTATCTTAAACGCCTGCAAAAATCCAAAGCGCAGGTCCCAAAACCTCAAAAACCCGAAAGACCGAAGGAAGAGACCAAAATCCACAAGAAAAGAGGAGGAAAAGCAGTGAAAAGAAGGAAGCAAATTGCGGAAGCCTACAGAAGACTGCATCTCACAGGCAACAAGGCCGAGAAATCTACGATATTGCGGGAGATAGCCGATATTAGAAGCAAAAAAAAACTTATAAGATAAAAAAAAAAAAAAAAAAAAAAATTTTAAATATGTAATATATAATATATAAATACATATAATATATAAAAACTTGTTATAAAAATTAGAAATATGGGAGGCTGGTTTTCAAAGGAAGCCATTATTACAAACAATAACAACGGCAGTGTGTTGACAATTACAAATGACCACATGCAACAGATAATTTTAATTCTTTTATTAGTATTAGTTATAGGAAAGATAAATGACTACTATAAAGAATATATGAGAAAAAAGGCAGTTAAAATTAATGCCAATTTAACAAATGTATAATTAATGGATAGGTTAGTAGGAATTTATAATAATTTGAAGAAAAATCCAAATAGAACTTACACACTAACTTATGTAAGCAATACAATAAAAGCAATTCAAAACTTAAAACATTTTGCAATAAAGTATGAGGACTACTCCTTAGAAGAAATAAATGAAATTGAAAATAAAATTCTAAAATATTTAAAAGTAAGCAACAATAAAAACATGGCATTGTTCGGTATTCTTGACGCATCCAAAATAATACCAGAGTTCAATGGTGACCTCGGGCAAATGAATAATTTTTTGGGCATAATAGAGTACTATGCTGAAACACTTAAAGATGATACAGAAATTAGTAAGTTGATTAAGTTTGTTCTAGCTACTAAATTGACAGACAGAGTGAGGAACAAGTTAATTTCAGAAAAAGTACCAGATTCGCTAGAAACACTCAAAAATACCTTCAGGAAAGTGTTCTCCCCCAGAAAATCATTATCTTCCGTACATACTGATTTAGCAAAGCAAACTCAAGGCAATAGCTCAGTAACACAATTTGCTAACAAAATTGAATCACTTGTAGCATGCCTCAATAAATTACAAATTGCTGAATTGGGATCTCAAAATAGGGAAACAGTCATTAAAATGAATGACCAGGTGGCACTTAGTACTTTTAAAAATGGTTTAAACGAACCACACAGAGCCACGGTATTAGCTGCTCGTCCCAAAAGTTTAAATGAAGCAATTCAAATAGCCTCGGAAGTAATACCACAACAAAATTCAATAATGCATTTCAATAAAAATAAAAGACCATTTAATAACAGAGGACAACGTAACTATACCAATACGTACAATAATAACAGGAGCAATAACAATAATCAGGGATATTATAACAATTATAGAGGTAATAACAATTTTCAAAGAAAAAACAACAATAATCATCCAAGAGGTAATAACGTCAATGGTAATAACAATCATAACCACAGAAATACAGACTTTAGAGATAGAAATAGAAATCAAAGAAGAATATATATTGCTCAGGAACAGGGAAACGAAGGAAACCCCTGCAATCCTCAAGAGTAAATTTTAATGAAGATGTAGGGGGATTAAAAGAATATACCTTAAAGACTTATAGTTCACATGCAGACGCACCACATTTTGTTACATTCAAAACTGATGAAGGATTTTTCATAAAATTTTTAATAGATACAGGTGCAGACATCTCCATATGTAAGGAAAATTTCGTAAGAAATAAAGAAATAAGAGAATACAACGCTTGCAAAATTACAGGAATAGAAAACAAATCAATTGAAACAATGGGTACTTCAATACTTAAATTGGTACTTCCGGAGGATGTAATAAGCCACGAATATCAAATAGTGAATACAGAATTCCCAATAGCAACAGATGGTATTCTAGGCAGAGATTTTTTCACTAAATATTTGGCAAAAATAGATTATGAGACATACACATTAGCTATCATAATAAATGAAACAGAGTACGTTCTACCAATGAGAGCAAATATCAATAGGTTCACAATACCACCGAGAACTGAAATGATACAAGCAGTTAACTTGCAGATTGAAGAAGATAGCGTAGTATGTGCAAAACAAATCGGTAGCAATATTTTTATTGGTAATACAATAATTCCAAAACATGGGACAAAGCACATTAGAATTTTAAATACTTCAGACGAAGAGGTAACAATATCACAATTAGATTTACAAATCAAACGCTTATCACATTACAACATTCTATATAATAAAAAAGAAATTACTAATGATAAACAACAGGATAGATGGGGAAAATTAAGAAAATTACTAAGTATAGATACAGTCGACATTAACGCAAGACAAACCATAGAGAAAATATGTAAAGAATTCCAAGATATTTTTCATTTAGAAGGAGATCATTTAACAGCAAATAATTTCTATCAACAAAAACTACAAACTGTAGACAATACACCGGTTTACACACGAAATTATAGATTACCACAGTCACAGCAGGAAGAAATCAAAACACAAGTTCATAAATTGATAAAAGAAGATTTAGTTGAACCATCCGTTAGTCCTTATAATTCCGCGTTACTTTTAGTCCCAAAGAAAAGTGACAACGATGAAAAGAAGTGGAGACTAGTTGTCGATTATCGTCAATTAAATAAAAAATTAGTCAATGACAAATTCCCATTACCTCAGTTAGATGATGTGTTAGACAAGATAGGAAGAGCAAAATATTTTTCAACCTTAGACATGACAAGCTCCTTCCATCAAATAGAATTAGAACCCACATCTAGACCACTTACAGCATTTTCTACAAATAATGGACATTATCAATTTAAAAGATTACCTTTTGGCCTGAAAATATCATCTAATAGTTTCCAAAGAATGCTGACAATAGCATTAACAGGTTTAGATTCCAACGCATTTATATACGTAGACGATATAATTGTTTTTGGATGTTCTTTACAACACCATAATGATAATTTAAGAGAAGTTTTTCAAAGACTAAAAACCAACAACCTTAAATTAAATCCAAATAAATGCAATTTTTTGAAACCAGAAGTAGTTTACTTAGGACATCTTATTACAGACAAAGGAATAATGACAGACCCGAATAAATGTAAAGTACTTGAAACTTATCCAATCCCGAAGAATGCGGATGACACAAGAAGATTTGTAGCTTTCTGTAATTACTACAGACGTTTTGTTAAAAATTTTGCTCAGATTGCTAAACCTCTCAATGAATTATTAAAGAAGAATCAAAAATTTATCTGGTCAGAAAAGTGCCAAAAATCCTTTGAAATGTTAAAATCCATAGTTTCAAATCCACCAATATTACAATATCCAGACTTTAAGAAAGAATTTATTCTCACTACTGATGCATCAGATTTCGCCTTGGGAGCAGTACTTTCACAAGGTGAAATAAACAGTGATTTACCAATCTCATATGCAAGTCGTTCTCTTAATAAACATGAAATTAACAAGCCTGTCATAGAAAAAGAGCTCTTAGCTATTCATTGGGGAATTACTCATTTTAGACCATACTTATACGGTAGAAAGTTCAAAGTAGTGACTGATCACAGACCACTGGTATCGTTATTTACCCACAAAAACCCTTCATCAAGATTAACTAGAATTAGATTAGATCTCATGGATTACGATTTCGAGATCATATACAAACAAGGAAAAATAAATACTAACGCCGATGCATTATCAAGAATCAAAATAGATTCCAATGACCTAAAGGAAATGATGCCAAAATCTATAAATATAATGACTAGGAAAATGACTGAAAAATTAATTGAAAAGAAAAGTAATCAAGACAATACAGTAATGAACAAAGATGAAAATAATAAGAAAAGAGAAAGTTATGAGACAGAGACTAATAACCTCTTTATGTGGAATAGTATTTCGTTTTCACAAATTAAAGGCTACCCAAGATTAAAATTTATTATAAACAAAGGTAATAAAAGCATGCCAAAAATTGAGATTTTTGAAAATCGCGTAATAGTATCTGGTAATGAAAACGCATACTCGAATTTAGGTTCAGTCTTGCAGAAGTTAACTAAGATTTTACGGGATAATCAAATATTTACAATAACGCTAGCAAAGGATGATAACATATTTAAACTCATACGTGAGAAAAAATTAATTAAAATATATAATATCATGCAGAATAAGGATAAATGTGGGCAGAGACCTATAGAAATTATATTATTTAAACAACCAGAAAGGATACTGGAAAAGGGTAGACAAGAAGAAATTATAAAAGAATATCATGAAACTCCACATGGCGGCCATGCTGGAGTACGTAGAACAGTCATTAGATTAAAACAGAAATATATATGGAAAAATATGTATAAAATGATTAAAGATTTTATCAGTCATTGTGAAAGTTGTAAGAAGAATAAAATTATTAGACACACTAAGGCACCAATGCAAATTACTAACACACCTACAAAACCATTTCAAGTTATACAATTAGACACTGTAGGACCTTTAAGAGTATCAAACGGTTATAGATATATACTAACAGCACAATGCGAACTAACAAAATACATTGACGCATTCCCAATAGAAACTAAAGAAGCATCTGAAATTGGAAAAATCTTAGTAGAAAAATTTATATTAAGATATGGATGTTTTGACACAGTGAAAACAGATAGAGGAACTGAATTTGTAAACGAACTTTTTAATAGAATATGTACTCTTATGAAAATTAAACATGTAACTTCCACAGCATACCACCATGAGACTTTAGGTAGTATTGAAAGGAATCATAAGGTATTAAACGAATATATGCGTTCCTTCACGGAACAATACAATTGGAATGAATGGATTCCGTACTATACATTCGCGTATAACACAACACCACACACATCCACAGGTTTTTCTCCATTTGAACTCGTATATGGAAGATTAGCGTCAATGCCAACCGAACCCATGCCAAATGAAAAATTTTATAACTATGAAGATTATGTCACAGAATTAAAAATAAAACTAAAACATGCCCATGAAATGGCAAACAAAAATTTATTGGAAAACAAAATAAAACAAAAACATATTAAAGATAAGAATACTAATGATATTCAAATAGAAATAGGAGATAAAGTATTTTTAAGGAAAGAAAACGCAAAGAAAAGCGAAAATCAATACATTGGCCCTTTTAATGTAATAAACACACAAGATGTAAATATCACAATCTTAAAAGATAATAAACCAATGACTATACACAAAAATAGATTAAAATTAGTTTAAGATATTATGTATATGTTAAATTATTGTACTTCCACTTTAAAATTCTAAAAATTTGTAATTTAATACTTTTATACAAAAAAAATATATATAAATATAATATTTTTTTTCTTTTGAACGGTAGGGGTGTAATGTATGCATTCACCCATATGTAAAAATAAAAAGACAAACAAAAATAAAATAAACAAATACAAAGTGACTTCACAAAGTATAACCGTAATATGCAGACTATGCAATTTCAAGTGGCTTGTGTTGATTAATATGGGTCACTAGAAATGTATTACAAACGAATTTGATATTACTGTTTATATTGTTGTAGGTCACTAAATCATTAACAAATTAGGAGAAAGAAAAATATAGAAACATAGAATAAGTAGGGGAAATAGTTTAAGATTATTATAAGAAACATAGAATAAGAATAGTATATAAGCCATAGTTATTTGAAATAAAATTCAGAATCAATTCAGACTTCAACTGTTTTTATTCTCATAAACTTCGGCAATTGACTTTGCCATCTTATAGAGCCGACTACTACTCAAAGGCTCTTAAAAAGAAATAAGAGTACTATAGGAAACTATAGGATACCTACACAGACCAGACGAACGTATTACACTGTACCCCAGGAAATTGATACGGCTTGGAACAACATCGTCGCAGATTTTCATAAGTTACATCAACTAAAAATTAATTGTTTTATTCGTATGCCAAACACAATACGAATGGAGGTTCATGGCTTTAGTGATGCGTCTATTAAAGCCTACAGCTGTTGTATTTACTTCATCTGTAGCGATTCGTGTGACAATATTGCAGTAAATCTGGTGGCACCTAAATCTCGCGTTGCGCCAACAAAAACAAGAACATTACCTAGACTAGAGCTGTGCGGTGCTCACTTACTTGCAAAATTTTGGAATCAGCTATTTTTGGACAGACTCACAAATTACCCTTCATTGGATCAGTAGTCATTCCTCATCTCTGTCAACATTCGTTGGAAATCGCATAGCCGAAGTGCAAAATTATTCCACCAATATTACTTGGCGATATGTGCCAAGTGAACAAAACCCAGCTGACCTAGTATCCCGAGGATGTACGGTGTCTGACCTATGTAAATCTTTATGGCTTAATGATCCAACAAACCTTAGTAAATCTGAAATGCTATTGGAGAAGAAAAAATCGGTTTTAGTTATCACTACTCCGGATTTACCCTATATATTGAAAGTTATATACAAATATAGTAACTATTTAAAATGTCTCAGAATTATCGCCTATGTTTTCCGTATGAAGGCAAAATATCGATTAAAGGGTCCAACGATTTCGTCAGAGGAGTTGAACCACTCCCTTTTAGGAATTGTTTGGGTTATACAGCGACATCATTTCGCTGCAGAATACGATAAATTAAGAAAGGCCGAAAATGTTACAGGTCAGTTATCAGCTTTGTCTCTGTTTATAGATGACGTTTCTGCTGTACCACTTATTCGAGTCGATGGTCGATTACGTAATTCTAATCTTCCAACTAATGTCAAATTTCCTTTGTATATTACCGAAAACAGATTCATTTGCAATGTCATAGTTACTTATATTCATCGAAGTAATTTTCATGCCGGCCCTCGAGCTTTAGTCTCCCTAATTCAACAACAGTTTTGGATTGTAAATTGTAAATCATTAGCCAGAAAAATTGTTTATCAGTGCGTGCATTGCACCCGGTACAAACCCAAGTTACTTAGCCAAGTAATGGGAGATTTTCCAAAAGATCGTGTTGTTGGCTCCCGCCCATTTGAAGTTGTTGGAGTCGACTTTGCGGGTCCTATTTGGACTTATTTAAGAATAAGAGGAAAACGGAAAGCTGTTCACCTTGAAGCTGTATCAGAATTGTCCAGTGATGCATTCATTGCCGCTCTAAAACGATTTGTCGGACGCAGAGGTATGCCTGGAAAAATTTATTGTGACAATGCAACTAACTTTGTTGGTGCTGAGGCTAAACTGAAAGATATGTACAAAATATTTCACGAGGACTCAATTAAATCAAAAATCCTTTCATATACAGCATCAAACTGTATAGATTTTCAATTTATCCCACCGCGAGCTCCACATTTTGGCGGTTTGTGGGAGGCAGCAGTTAAATCGGCTAAAGGTCACTTATGTCGGTCGGCTGCGCGACGGCGGCACTAAACAAACAACAAAGAAATAAATTGAAAGCCAAAGGTAAAATGTATTATATGGTTGGTTACTCATTTTCATCTAAAGGGTATCGTTTATATAGGGTTCTCCATTTCGTGGTTTCAAAAGTAAACGTAAATAAAACACATATAAAATATTTTTTAATGACATTACGTGTGAAACATTACATCATTTAAATGACCTCCACGCGAAGTGTTGCAAGCATTTATTCTTTTGAGGTAATTCGACCACATTTTAACATATATTGGGCGGTATCTCAGCCAGTAAGGTCCAATCACACCTTCGGAGCAAAGAGCGCACCAAACACTGACTTTTTCTGGATGTAATGGCCTCTCTTCAATTACTTGAGGATTCTCAGAACCCCAAATACCACAATTTTGTTTATTAACATACCCACCGAGTGTGAAATACGCTTCATATGACCCAGAAAGCCGTACTGTAGTCGAGCGTCGCGATATAATTTTAGCTGAAAATTCGTTCAAAAATCGATACGTTACAAATTCAACATTGAATATGGAAAACGTTGAATCGGAAAATAGAATTGAACAAACTATAATTAATCAAGAGAACAAAAAGAAATCAGTTAAAAGAAATGCTGTTGGTGAAAGAAATGCAGACAATTCTATGTCTACAGAAAATAGTTCAACTTCATTGAGGGTGGGGCCTGGTAGACCCAGAATTTTAAGAACCAAAAGGCCAGGACTTTCTACAAAACAATTTAATGTACTAAGCACAGCGGTAGCGATAGACGACGTTGTCATTACGTAAAGTTATTTGGATATTAGGGGCAATAAATATGAAAGCAATTGGTAAGGTGCAGTATAAAGCGAATATGTTTCATTACTCAAAAACAATACGTGGTGGCTAGTCGACTTACCTCCAGGACAAAAACCGATTGGATGCAAATGGGTTTTTGCGTTGAAAAAGGTTGCTAAAGGTTTTAGTCAGAAGTCTTCACCAATTGTAAGATACGCCACAATAAGGATGGTAATTGCCATAGCAGCGAAATACAGAATGCATTTACATCAACCGGACGTTACAACAGCCTACCTCAACAGCGACTTACAAGAAGAGTGTTACATGAGGCAACCTGAAGGATTTATCGATCCAGAATATCCAAACAATGTTCTCAAATTGAACAAGGCTCTTTACGGTTTAAAGCAGCCCGGCAGAGAGGGGAACTCTAAATTAGACTCGGTCCTGAAAAGTTTTGGTTTGATCCAATGTAAAAATGAGCCATGCTTATATAAAAAGAACGACAATAAAAATACTGTGCTGGTAGTTGTCCACGTTGACGACTTAATCATAGCGTGTTCATGAAAGGCGAAAATCAAGCAGAAATTTGCTAATGAGTTTGATTTAGTAGATAAAGGTCCAATTAAATTATTTTTGGGCATAGAAGTCGAACGTCAGGGTGAAACTGGTGACATTAGTCTAGGACACAGGAAATGTATTGAAAACTTATTAAATGCCTATGGCATGGAAAATTGTCACCAGCGTTCCACACCGCTTGATGCGGGATATCAGGGATAAAGATGATACTAAAACTAAATTTAATTCAATAGCCTATCAATCCTTAATTGGGAAGTTAATGTCTTTGTCGGTACAGAAATGATAATGTTTATGGTATGGGTTGCGGTGGCAACGTAATTGATCGAAGGTTTCGTTGTTATGCTAGCTGGAGGAGCCATATCATGGGAATCTAAAAAGCAAACGACAGTAGCGCTTAGTTCAACTGATGCAGAATATATGGCATCATCAAGTGCAGTAAAAGAAGCAGTATATTTAAGAAATTTGATGTCTAAAATTGGTTTTTTCAACGAAAGTAAATCTATTATTCCTAAAACCGATAACTTAAGTTCCCAACAATTGGCAAAAGACCAAGTCTATCACGCTCGTGCCAAACATATAGACATCCGGTATCATCACATCAGAGATATGATTAAGAGCAAAATATTAGTTTTAGAATATATTAATAGCGCAGAAAATATAGCTGATGTATTGAC
Source organism: Sarcophaga rosellei (assembly GCA_930367235.1). Lineage (NCBI taxonomy): Eukaryota > Metazoa > Arthropoda > Insecta > Diptera > Sarcophagidae > Sarcophaga > Sarcophaga rosellei. The sequence goes on along the minus strand of OV884022.1, from coordinate 2,647,368 downwards.
AAATAATTTACCAAAGGAAAAATATATAAAATTTGTTAATAATCTTGGAATATTTTAGTCAAGAGAATATGAAACTGTATTTATATATTTAAAAAAAATATGTACATACATATTTAAATGTATATATATTTATATATATATATATAGTTTACATATGTATACTTACATACTTATGTATAGTTTACACATTTCTTAAATATTAATTATTAATCGTAGCAATAATTAATTAAATGAATTATAGATACATGATATTCGGTTTGAAGAGGAGTCTTGAATAATACAAGTTTGACTTTTGTAACAAAGCAAACCAAATGTCATACAATCTGTTTTATATATTTTTCATTCATATTTTATTTTGTTTCCATGGCCTACCAATATACGTTTAGTTTTTCACAGCCAACTAATATTTTTTTTGAATAAAACAAAATCATTTTTTCCTTTTTCTTTAATATAAATATTTTAGTACAATAAAGAATTTCTCAATAATAAGACGTGTGTCGTTTTATTTGAATTTTTTATGTGCTCTGCCTAGAATATTCTAACAACACCAAATTTTAAAAATAACACCAACAATTTGTTTCACTTCGATAGTATTCTACTCACTGTCGTTGGAATCTATATTTGATAGAAAAAACAAAAAACGTAAACTCTAAACTTACACGAGCTTAAATTGGAGAAGATACAAAATATCCCCAAATTAGGATATACATACTTCTTCTTAAAAGAAAAGCAAAAGAAAACTGTTCAAAAAAACAAAACAAAAATTCATTAAAAGCAGTCAATAGAAAGGTAAGTACGAAGGTAAGTAATGTCAAATCTCATACATACATATGTATGTATATGAATGTGCAACTCCAAATAATAATGTATAACAATATTCTTTTCAGGTTTTCACGTGTATCTGCCAATTTTTGTACTTATAGGATTCAAACTTCATCACTATTACCAGGACTTTGCAGAAGTGCTAACAAATTCGGTTCATACTCAAAACTCCAAAATGAATCTGGCCTACTTTACTACCAACTTCATGGACTTGGACTACTACTTCTTGGTGACAAATTCTGCCCTGAAAAATGAAAAGATGGTTTATAGAAGAATCAAAATAAAAAGCAAAATAGATTGATAAATTTTATGTTGTGTTTGCCTGAAGCAATAACTATTGGATGTACCAATGGTCAGTCTCAAACACGAACACAAAATCTTGGATATTAACAATTACACCTAGCCGCAAATGCAGTTGGTGAGGGAAATTGGCCTGTAATTATCCTTATTTGTACCATCCTTCCCAGGTTCTAAAATTGGAATAACCATAGCCCTTTTCCAGTTCTTGGGAAACTTTTGTTCCGACCATATTATACTATAAAAATCCAAAAGGTACTTCCTAGCTTTCTCATCTAAATTTTTTAACATTTCATATCTAATATTATCAGGGCCGGGGGATGAGCCATGACAGGAGTTAAGAGCAAACTTAAGTTCCATTAAAGTGAAATTGTTATTATATAATTCATTATTGTTTATTGGATGGAGGAGGCATATAGTCTAAATTTTTCCGAAAAGTTTGAGGAAGAAGAGTTTTGTGCAAAACTAAGTGCCAAACAGTTAGCAACATCATTATTATCTGTTAAAAGGGTATAATTGTTCTCTAATGCTGTAATTTGGTGGTGGTTAGATTGTCTATTTATCGATTTTATTTTCACATATTTTTTTTTAGATTATTTGGCGATTTTTATGAAACAAATATTACTTATAACTTTATGAACTACATATGTGCTACATACAATAACTTTTATATGGAAGTGTTATTCCGCGTTAAAAATATTAATGGAAATGTTATTATAGAAAACACTGTAATATTTGCTTTAGAAAAATCGTTTTTAATACAAATTACGAACTGAAAGATAATATGTATAGCAAGAGAGTTGAGAAGCTGTCTGTAGAATTTTTAAACTCAAAAATTTGTTTTCTGAAATAAGGATTTTCGAGGCTATAGAAAAATAAATGTTTTTAATTAGTTGTTGTTGTTTGTTGTTTTTTCTTTGTGTTGTTTTCAATTTCTTTGAGAAATGTAAAGTAGAAAGGCTTTTATGTTTTCTATTAAAGTTTTTCTTATTTTTCTTCATTATTTTCAAATGTTTTTTGTTTTTGCTTTTGTTTTTTGTTTGTTTAAGAGGCAAGTTATAGTGTATATAGAGTACATAATAACAATATTTTATAAAAGATGATGAATGTAGGCTAGAATTTATCCTGAAATATGAACAAATTATTGGTGGCTGCAACAGCTATAATATTCTCCTGCGGATGCCAAGCGGTATGTAATATTTTCTTATTGAAATCTAAACAATCAACACTAACTTCATCTTTTTTTCGTTTGCCGCCAGTGCAAACTTTACGTGGTTTTAGCACCGTTTTCGGTTTAATTACGAATTAATTTTTTTGTATTACGATCGAATACACGGAAAAAGTTATTATAACTGCCCGTCATTATTGAGGTATCTTTGCCATTCCAACAACTCCAACACTCAAACTTATCAAAAATGCAATCATTCTCATACAGAGAACATAATTTAGCCCGTAGATATTCATGGACCGGATACGTTTCTATGGGTTTTGTTTCCATGTGTAAGTCCCATACTTTAATACTCAAATAATCTCTTGAGATCATATAGCGAACGGAATTACTCAATTTCACATCACTTATTAATGATCTCACTAAAGAAACTGCGATTTGTTGGATTTTCGGGCTCTTCGAATTGTTTACTGTGTCGATCGCACAGAGCCGATGAGCGCATATCACACAAGCCCTTTGAACTTGAGTACACAAAGACATTGCACTCGGATGGATGGAATTCAGGTGCTGTTATCACTTCGGTCAACTCTTCCATATTGGTCGGCTTAATGTCGACAATATTAAAACTTTGATCGGTCACTTCCAAATGCCACAGATTGATTCGTAAATCATCTGCCGATAAATAAGTCTCTTGATCTGAATTAACACTAATCGAATTAATGTGATAGGTATGGGCATTGGCAAAAATGCGACGGGGTGATGCTTCGACCATTAGAGGGATTTGTTTAACATTTTGTGGATCCCTTGTTATGCCATTCTCCTCTTTGGTATTGTAGCCTTCGAAGGATTTGTCGCGTTCGCTGATTTTCCACAATTTTACCGTTTTATCATTGGTCGAGAGCAGGAAGTTTGCAGGATTTTTCTTCTTAACCATCGAATTTTATTGATTTTCTCTTCGATCTCTAACGATTTCAGGTAATCGAATTCGGGTTCATGCGATTGGAATGTCAAGCAACTTATTCGTCGAATTCGAATCGAAATACAGGGTAACAGGCAACTGCTCTCAACAGTTAATATTTCCATAAAGATAAAGCATTATAAACTAAATAAAAAAAAAAAACTTAAAATATTAGAAAAAATATATTTTTATATAGACTGAGGATAGGATAGTTTTTCCTTTTGAAATTCATGTTTTCAAAAATGATTTTTGTTCATTCAATCATCCATAACAATAGGAGACTAAACTCAACTTTGATATTAATGTCCTTAGTTATGTAAATTTTCTTCATTCTTTTATGCATATTTGACAGAATTTTTTGATTTTCAAACTAAACTAATTACAACAATAAGATAAATTCATAATTTAGCTCACTGTTAAATTTTAAATGTAATTACTAAAATTATTTCTATTTCTGCTTTCCTATTACAGATAAAAGATGTTGTTGTTTTTCATTTTTTTGTTTTGTTAAGAACCTTTATGGGGTTTGTTTTGTAAGGTAATTTAAAGTATAAACATTTTAGAGGTTGTCTTTGTCTTAACACCGTCATTGTCGCCTTATTTATTTGGAGTTATTATCTTCCTTTCTGGACTGTGATGACGTAGCTGTTGTTTGATTGCTGCTATTTGCTGAAGAAGTTGTATGATGTTTTGTTCCATGTTGTTTAGGACGATGTTGGTGGTGGTGGTGATGAGAACGTCTGGCTGCAGATTTATTATAAGGATGTGGATGAACGCTTGGCGTAGATGCTGTACTATGACTGTGGAGTGTTGGTGTTGTGGCTAATGGCGAAGACGGTGGTGTTCGTAGAGGCCTACGTGGCGTAACTCCAGTTAAATGATGACTGCCGCGATGAGTTGAACGTCTTGGCGTTGCCGATAAATATTGATTACTGTTGCCGCCACTGTTAGTTACTGTATTCGTTGCATACGACATTGTTGATGATGATGACCTTATAGATGACAAGCACTTAAATTATCCCTTGACGCAGATGATGACGACAGCGACATTTTGGTAGCCGAAGACGTACTCAATTTTGGAGATGAGCTATTATGATGCGAAGGATGTGAGGATGGTGGCTGTGCTGTTGATGGTATATTTGGTAATTGTCTGCGATGTTGCGAGGATGTTGATGATGGTCTCTGAACATGAGGAATGGTTTCAACAACATCATCATCATCATCTATTTCTTCAATGGTCAGAGTTTGTGGTTTTGTAGCAGGTGCCGCACATATGGCTCTTCCGCCACCACGACCTGTTACACCATGAGCCTTTGTAGTAAATTCTCGATCAAAATCTTCGGCTTCGTCTTCTTCCAAATTAATAAACTCTTGATGTTCCTCCAATTGTCCTGAACGCAAATCCTGCTCCTTTTCTATAATATGAGCTCGATCACCAATATGATGACCAATAGCCATTTTCTTAACACCATTTACAGAATCTTGTACGGTGCGACGTGTTTCACGAATGCCACCGGGCCCGGTTTTTGTGCTACTAGTGGCCTGGTAGATTTGTGGTCTGCCATCTGGACCCGAAGACATTGTGATGACAGAGCTGGAACAGAATGCTGCGCCATTATTGCCAATATCTGCGCTCAATAAACGAGTCTTATTAGGCATAGCTGGAAAACCAAATAAACCTCCCATCTGATGTGGATTTTGACGTTCCATTAACGCATTTTGTTGAAAACCGCCATCGAAATTTGTCAACATATTAAAAGGATCAGGCATAAAACTGTTCATCAAACGCATTTGCATATTCATGGCGTTCATGTGATTTCCAAAAATGTCATCATCGAAATCACCCATTAGTGAACCAAATAGCGACATGTTTATGAAGTTTCTTTTGTTTTTCTAACTCTCTTTACTGTTTAGAACCCCGTTTATAATGTGAATTCAGTTGTAAATCAAATTAATTTGCACAATATCTAGAAAATAATTTAAAATTCAATTTTATGGTATCTTTTCTTGCTTCTGGCTTTTCTGCGTTGTTAAAATAATTTGTATATATATTTCTGACTGCTACAGATTCAGTAGATGACCGGTTTGAGCCGAAGCGCCCTATCGACCGCAGCCCATCATTACTTTCCATGCGCCACGATCCAGAAATGACGGCACCATCTATGCCTTCTCTGTCAACAAGTTCGGGTTGCATATAATGCGAAGATGTCCTCTCCCGAAGAAAGTTGTGTAAGCAAACTGTTACTTTTACAATATTTATGACAGTTTCTTTACTGGCAATTATAGGTTTTCTATAAATTCGAAAACGATTTGCCATTATGCCAAATGAGTTTTCCACTACTCGTCTGGCCCTGGATAGATTTCTATTGAAATTTTGTTCATTTGCTGGCATATTTCCGCTGCTACGTCCAGGGTAAGGGCGCATTATATTTTTCCTTAAGGGAAAAGCTTCATCAGCGAGAAACATATACGGGGCTGATATATTAGTGCCAGGTAAAGCCTTTGGATCAGGAAATTCCATACCCTCAGAATTCTCCAGAACAGCTTTTCCAAATTTGCAATTTTTAAAAATTCCGCCATCACTGTTGTGGCCCAAGGCTCCAATGTCAACTAATATAAATGTATAATCGGCATCTGCTACAGCCATTAAAACGATGCTGTGTGTGTGTTTATAGTTGAACGTTAGTGAATTGTGATGTGGAAATGCCTGTAAATAAACAGTTTATAAATATTGTAAAAAAAAAATGCTAATTGATAGTATGCAATACGTTCCCACGAGCTTTTCGATTGTTTTGGGAATACAAATTGAAATTTATTCCATATGAGTTCCGTTGTTTCCTTTATTTTCGATGTAGTGGATGCACCAATTCGGAAGCCATTGTAACCAATGGATTTCATTGAATCGTCACTAGCCAAGTATCTACGGAAACAAAGCTTATTATTAATTCTTCAATATTTTCTGCATCACTCACCTTAAGGTTAAAGACAATTTTTCTTGTCTTTAAACTGGGAACAGATACTTACTAGAGTTACACAACCGTAATGCGGAGAGCTTGCAGATGTCATCAAAGCTGTGCCGACCACTCACAGGAATTCAAAGGATCCCACCATGACAGCTCTAGATTTTTTGAGCTATCCCGAACATCACCTTACTCTACGTTTACGCTTCCACCATCCTATTGACTTGCCCGCTCTCTATAATTAATCACTCATTATTGATAAAACGAGCATTTTAAAAATTCATATAAAAAAATACAATTTATTAAATATAAAAAAATCTAAATCTATACTAAATTGAAAATCAAAAAACTTTTTAGCAAACAAAAAAAAAAACAAAATGGCTTCTAGATTCAGGCAAATTGAGACAAAAAAATAAAAACTATTAGTATTGTATAGCTTCTACGGCGCCATTTTGTTTTTCTTGCCCGAACCGCCGAAATATTCTAACGCTTTTTTTTATGAAATATACACTTAATTTTTAAATGGCTTCTTTTTTTTCTCATTTATAGATCTATAGGACACTTAAAAAGACGTTAACCCCGATAATCCGAGCTCGTTTTATAAGGTTTGGACGCGTACCTTAATTTATGGGGCTATTATATGGATAAGAAAACCTATTTATATTCACAATACATCCAAACCTTTTTTACACGGTAGATGCGTTCCAGTGGACACCGTGTAAAAAAAAACGCGTAAAAAAAGACAAATATTATGTATGTATGTAAGTATATAAACTAACTGAAAAGATATACATAGGATTGATGCAGCAGCCTACATATGCCTATAAAATTGAATAACTTTATAAAAACGCAAGCGCATTCTCTTTTGCTGGGGTGGCTCAATATCAGTCTCGTCAGTAGAAATACTTATTACTTCTACGTCTTCAGAAGCTGCTTCTGGCGCTGGTTTATTTCTTTTAACAGCAAATTCTGTTATAGTGCGTTGTGATCCAAATTTGGAAATCTCTTTATAGAGCTCTCTGTATCTAATCATACATGTTTGCAGGTCTGATTGAAATTTCACAGCTCTTTCAATTATGTTATCACATGTCAAAAAAACCGTGTTATTTAAAATTCGCGTAAAAAAAAACCGTGTAAAAACAGGTTTGGGTGTATAAAAATATTAAATATATTTGGTAATTGTGGTTAATTACCAACGAAAACCAAGTTAATTTATTTAAACTAATATACAATTTTATTTAAATTTAAGGCAAAAAAGATAATGTAATTTAGTTTTAATTTAAGCGCAATTTTTATTCTGATCAAAGGCCGTCGATGTTGACTCGTTGGTGTCAGTAAGAAAAGAGAGAGAAGCATTTACAATGGCGATCCTTTCATAATACGTACTTTGTAATCGCTTACTTGGGCGACCACACCCAAACAGTATAGCCACATATACATAAATTTAATTAAAAAAAACTTTTTTATTCCTAGGTCGGTCAGTCTTTGGTCAAGGTCGGGCGAATGCCAGGTTTTACCACACTTCAAAATGTTGATGATCACTGAGGTAACCCCAAGCGGATGGAGGAAGGCTATTGTAATGCCTCATAGAGCTGAGGTCTGACGATGCTGCTGTTGATAAGAGCTGGTATTTGAAAGATCTGATGCTTGGAAGATGACCCGAAGCGGATAAATGAAGGCAGTTGCCACTGATATTTAATATGGCTGACGACCCATTTGTAGTATTGCAATTACCAAATAAATTTAAATCGATCTCTGGTATGGGATCACGCCAATTATTGGAATGTAAAAATTCTACAGCCGCCACTTCGTCTGGTTTAATGGGTGGAAAGATTTGATTGTAGCCGGCATAGAAGGGATCTTTATTCGGGAACAAGTCTCTGATATCGGATAAGCAGGCTATTTTAAATTGTTCAGGTTTACGTTCAATCACTTCACGATGGAATGCTGATATCAATGATGTTGGATTTAACAATGGTGGACCATCGGGTAATTTGACATCACCTTGACGTATTGAACGTAAATATCCACGTGTGGCACGCGACAAGAATCAAAATAAAGTTTTAAACATTGCGTTTTTTTATATTTTTTTCTTCTTAATTAAATTAATTTTTTTATGCTTTGTCCAAAAAAAGGTGAAAAAGAGATTTGGCAACTTGCAATTTGTTCTAATTTGAATATTAATTAGATTAACATTACATTTCCATTCGAAAACATTAAAATTTAAACATTTCTTTTTTAATACTGTAAACATGAAAATGAAAGAATGAATGAATGTGTTTTACATATCTTAAAATTAAGTATAATAATAAACAGTATATTAAATTTACCTGTTGTTGTTATCGTATTTTCTTTTCTTTTTCAATTTGGTTGCTTAATTACACAAACTTTGGTGGGAATTTTGTCTGTAAAATACAACATACAATATACAACAACAGTAACCAACCAGGGCGTTCTCTAACATTTCCTTTTTTATGTCTTCATTGATTATTGTTACAATAATTTATTGACTTGACTTGCTGCACGTTGTGAGTGGATATTGTTTTTTTAATTATGCTTCAAAATTTAATCGCTTTCATCCTCTTCGTCGTCATCAGAGCCTGCCTTCTTACTCTTTTTCGCTGTCTTTTTTCCAGCCTCACAACGTTTTTTGCCACTCCCATTCGCTGTACTGCAACCATTTGATTCATATTCTGTGGCAGCATCCTCATAATCTTCTTTAGCTTTGGCGGCTTTTGCCTCCCATTCGGATTTGTCTTTCATGTCGCGCCATATATCACCACCTTTCTTGGCAATTTCTGTAACTTTAAGCCAGATCATGTAAGTGGAGAGATGACGCTTTGGTTTATCTGTCATTTTCTTTTGAATTTATGTAATCTTTGAAGAAATGTAAAGTGTTGCCGGTAGAAGTTTACGATTTTAATCTACAATTCCACAGGATTCTTTCATTTATTCTACACATTTACTTGTTCCCGATATCTTCTCAGTAGGTGTCATCATTGAAGTCTTCCAATTTTCCGGGAAAATACCCGTTTTCATAGACTCATTTATAATTTTCAGTATTCTATCACCAATTTTATTCCAATTATCTAAAATCATTTTAATATTTACGTTGTTGTAATCCGGTTTCTTTTATACCTTTTCTTTGCAAGTTGTTTTTAGTTTTGATATTGTACGGAATTTGAATCTAGAATTTATCACATCCCGTTGATTAATATATCCTGCATATTCTATTTTATCTTTAATTTCCTTAATACTATGTACAAAATATTCATTAAAATTGTTTGCTATTTCGGCATTTGTTTTATACTCTACATTATTAAATATCACAGTTTTTATCACATTTCGGTTACTTTTTAGCACTAGATCTTTAATATTATTTCACATTTGTTTTTGATCATTAGAATTGCTTATTGTTTTATTAATATAATTATTTTTTTCTTGATCAAGTTTTTTCTTATATAAATTTCTTGTTCTTTTATACTCATTCCATGCTGCATAATTATTTTTGCTTTTAGCGATATTATATTTTATTATTTTTTCTCTTTTTAAGACTTCCAGCTGCCTATTGAACCACTTATTCTTTATACTTTTCTCGTATATTGTTCTATTTACCGATAGTTTTTCGATCGTTTTTTCAAAAGCCTCATCAAGTAAATTTACATTGTAATTTAAATCCAGTCTCTCTTCACTTCCCAGTATATTGCTTATTTCATTTTCGTGCTATTAACATTTTTGATTTTAATTTCTATTAATTCATGATCCGATATTTTATTTGTACTGTTAATATTCAAACTAATATTTGTTATAACATAATCAATTATTGTTTTTGAATATTTCGTTACTCTAGTATAATCATTTATTAACTGTTTTAATACATTATCATTAATTATGCGTTCAATTTTCTCCTTATAAACACTTTCTTTTGACAAATCAATATTAAAGTCTCCAACAATAACAATGTCTTTGTCATTTTCAATAAGTTCTTCAACTATTTCCTCAAATATATCACAAAATTCAGCTTATTGACTTCTTGGTGACCGATACACTCCCACTATTATCATTGAGTAATTGTTGTATATTACGCTATATGCACCAATCCAGTGTTTGAAATCACTAACTTTTTCAATTATCATTTTCACCTCCCAACATTTGTTATAATATATAATTATTCCCCCGGTTCTCGTTGAATTAGATAATAATGCCATTTGAACGTATTCCGGTATCACTATTTCCGATTCATCCACATTGTCTGTTAGGTGTGTTTCCGATAATATTATAAAATGTGGTTTCTCTATATCTGCAATTGCTTCTATTTGATTAAAGTTGTTAATTAATCCCTGAACGTTTGTATACATGCCATATAAATCCTGTAATTGTTATTCATTAATACCCATTATTCGCCTTTTTAAATTCAGTTTGTTTTTATAAACAGAACATTCTCTATCTGTAGTCGCATGATTTTCATCTAAACCCAGATTCAGTTTTTTATTACTTTTTACGCAGTTGCTACATTTTTTTATTTGTTCTTCCTTACATTGCTTTGTATTATGATTTCCGTGACATTTGAGACATATTTCGCTGTTCTTGCAGTTCACAGACTTATGGTTGAATACATTAAACCTATAACACCTCGTTACTTCAGTTCCATCAAACACTCGGCATTTTTCCCATCCAACATTTAATTTTTGCGCGGCAATTACATATTGGTAGGATTCACTATTTATTTTTAATTTAGCATTATAAATTACTCCGTTGTTTCTTCTTGTTTCATATACTTTTATTAAATTAATTTTACTATTTTCCATGACCAGATTTTGCTTTATTAATTTTTCAATAAGTTCTTTTTCTTCATATTTAAATGTCATATCCATTATAACTATTATCATTTCAATTTCACTTGGCACTTTTATCTCGTATGTTTCACTCATTTTGTTATCGATGGCACTTTTTATTTTATCTCGTTCATCTTTGTTTTCACTTTGAATGATCACTGTTCCATTTCGTCTACTTTCAATATTTGTTATTTTCAAATCTATTGGGTCTACCTTTTTATTTAAATCTTCTTTCGTTTTTTTCAATTTTTTGTTTTTCCTTGGGTTTAATTACCAATGGCACTTGAATTTTAACCTCTGGCAACACTAAATTCTTTTTGACTGCATCGGCGAATGTCATTTTATTTTGTTTTACATTTGTTTCCTTGATCACTTTCTTAATTTCACCGCACATCTTTTCATTGTTTTGTTCTATGTTCTTTCGCATTTCTTCATTTTTATTTTGATTATCTTTTACATTTGCTATTATTTTTTTTATTTCAACAACATTCTTTTCACACGATTTTTGGGTATCATCAAGTATCTTAAATCGATCCATATATCTTTTCTCAATTGCCTCCAATAATTGTTTCATTTCATTTTCATTTTGCCTTAGTGATGACCCAAATTCTTCTTTATATTCCTTTAAATTTTGCTTGCCATCTTGAATTTCTCCTAATACAAGGTCAACATTCTTTATATATTGGATACAATCCTCACAAATAAAACGCACAAAATTGTTTGCTTCAAGTATTCCAATAGAATATTGATCAATTCCCGAATACTTCTCTGTACTGTGATGTATTTTTTCACAAACTCCTTGGCATCTTATTCCCATCTCGCCTCTAACAGCTGATTTACACGCACTGCACTCAGTCATTATCGCGCGATTTTTTTATTTTCATTTATTATTAATTATTTGAACTAATTTCTCAGTACTTTTTTATTTCACTTAACTTTTGTTTATTGTTACAATGTTTAATAGTCCTTTTTCTATTTTTTATATCACTTCAATATTTTAATTTATTTATTTATTCAGAGCTTAATTTTTTTGCTTCTCTTCTTTACTTCAATCACAATAAAATAAAAAAAATGTATCCACCCATTTCCTGGCCACATTATTACATTCCCCACCACTGTGTGATACGCCCAGAAAGTGCCTCAACTAAGCTGAGGGTAGTGTTTGACGCATCATGTCGATCATCATCACAATTGTCTCTCAACGAAATCATGATGGTAGGTCCAACTATACAAAACACTTTATTAATTACTCTGCTTCGTTTCAGATGTCACCAATATGGCTTAACTGCTGATATTGTCAAAATGTACAGGCACGTGCTAGTTCATCCCGAAGACAGAAACTTACAGCTTATTTTGTGGCGTGATAATCCTTCAGAGTCTCTCAAAACTTATTGTCTTAATACCGTAACATACGGTAGAGCATCAGCTCCATATCTCGCCATTCGCAGTTTGCACTATGCTGCAGAGCGGTATCCTAATATGCATGAAATTGATAAGGCAGTCATTACCACTGATTTCTATGTAGACGACATGATTACTGGAGCAGACGATCTAACAACACTTCAGCTCATACAAACCGAAGTTACAGACATTTTAACATACTCAAAGTTTTCCTTATCAAAATGGCATAGCAATTGTCTTGAATTAAAATTTGCTGGCAATGAAGTGAAAGAAGTAAGCATTGATCACGATATTACAACCACATTGGGCATGTCATGGGATCCTATGGGAGATACATTTCACTTCAAATTCCGTCCTAATAAGTCTTACTCGAAAAATACAAAACGTTCGATTTTGTCTCTAACATCTACGCTTTTTGATCCCATTGGTCTTGTTAGCCCTCTAGTTGTAAGGCATATTAAATGTAATTCGGATGAATCTGTACCCCAGGAAATTGATACGGCTTGGAACAACATCGTCGCATATTTTCATAATTTACATCAACCAAAAATTAATCGTTTTATTCGTATGCAAAACACAATAAGAATGGAGGTTCATGGCTTTAGTGATGCGTCTATTAAAGCCTACGGCTGTTGTATTTACTTTGTCTGTAGCGATTCGTGTGACAATATTGCAGTAAATCTGGTGGCATCTAAATCTCGCGTTGCGCCAACAAAAACATTACCTAGACTAGAGCTGTGCGGTGCTCACTTACTTGCAAAATTTTGGAATCAGCTATTTTTGGACAGACTCACAAATTACCCTTCATTGGATCAATAGTCATTCCTCATCTCTGTCAACATTCGTTGGAAATCGCGTAGCCGAAGTGTATAATTATTCCACCAATATTACTTGGCGATATGTGCCAAGTGAACAAAACCCAGCTGACCTAGTATCCCGAGGATGTACGGTGTCTGACCTATGTAAATCTTTATGGCTTAATGATCCAAGTTTTCTAAAACACGATCGTTCCCAATGGCCAACCTGTACAGCAACAAACCTTAGTAAATCTGAAATGCTATTGGAGAAGAAAAAAATCGGTTTTAGTTATCACTACTCCGGATTTACCCTATATATTGAAAGTTATATACAAATATAGTAACTATTTGAAGTGTCTCAGAATTATCGCCTATGTTTTCCGTATGAAGGCAAAATATCGATTAAAGGGTCCAACGATTTCGTCAGAGGAGTTGAACCACTACCTTTTAGGAATTGTTTGGGTTATACAGCGACATCATTTCGCTGCAGAATACGATAAATTAAGAAAGGCCGAAAATGTTACAGGTCAGTTATCAGCTTTGTCTCTGTTTATAGATGACGTTTCTGCTGTACCACTTATTCGAGTCGATGGTCGATTACGTAATTCTAATCTTCCAACTCATGTCAAATTTCCTTTGTATATTACCGAAAACAGATTCATTTGTCAATGTCATAGTTACTTATATTCATCGAAGTAATTTTCATGCCGGCCCTCGAGCTTTAGTCTCCCTAATTCAACAACAGTTTTGGATTGTAAATTGTAGATCATTAGCCAGAAAAATTATTTATCAGTGCGTGCATTGCACCCGGTACAAACCTAAGTTAATTAGCCAAGTAATGGGAGATTTTCCAAAAGATCGTGTTGTTGGCTCCCGCCAATTTGAAGTTGTAGGAGTCGACTTTGCGGCTCCTATTTGGACTTATTTTAGAATAAGAGGAAAACGGAAAGCTGTTCACCTTGAAGCTGTATCAGAATTGTCTAGTGATGCATTCATTGCCGCTCTAAAACGATTTGTCGGACGCAGAGGTATGCCTGGAAAAATTTATTGTGACAATGCAACTAACTTTGTTGGTGCTGAGGCTAAACTGAAAGAGTTATACAAAATATTTCACGAGGACTCAATTAAATCAAAAATCCTTTCATATACAGCATCAAACTGTATAGATTTTTAATTTATCCCACCGCGAGCTCCACATTATGGCGGTTTGTGGGAGGCAGCAGTTAAATCGGCTAAAGGTCACTTATATCGAACACTTTCAAACGCTCGACTTTCACTTGAATAGTTATCTGCGGCCTTAGTGCAAATCGAAGCCATTATGAATTCACGTCCGATTGCCTCTATATCAACTGACCCCAACCATTTGGAAGCCCTTACGCCAGGTCATTTTTAATCGGGTGTTCATTACAAACTATTCCTGAAAAGATTGAGTTAAATTGCAATATTTCCAGTCTCCAGCGTTGGCAAAGGATATCAGCAATAAAATTTCACTTCTGACATAGGTGGCACAAAGAGTATGTAACCCAGCTACAAGAACGGTACCGATGGCGCAACCCTCAACGAAATTTAAAGGTAAACGACTTGGTAGTAGTTCATGAAGATAATGTTCATCCTATGAAATGGGCTATTGGTCGGATCACAAATGTCATTTTTGCTGCTGATGGGTATGTTCGAGTTGTAGATGTTAAAACAGCTAACACCAATCTTCGTCGTCCAGTTGCTAAACTAGCAATTTTACCTATTGATTGAAACTGGGAGTTTCAATGGGGCCCGGCATGTTAACGCATGTAACGATATTAATGATTTATGAAAATTATTATTAAATTAAGTTGCTACAATTTGAGCGTCCCTAATTAACATTAAATTAGTAATTTGATCTAGCAAACGCATAAACATATGTTTATATGTATGTACGCGCATACAAAAATTTAGTTGAAATATTTAAAGTAGCTGAATAGAATAATGTTGTTTGCCTACTTATTTTATTACATTTATACAATAACAAATATGTACTGACATTCTTTTTGGAATTTTACCGCAAATCCTTATTCTTAATTCATTTTACTAAATAAAATTTAAGTATAGCAAAAGAAGTTGAAGTGTAAACATCAAGTAAAATTTTAGTGTTTCTTTTATACGGCAAATCGGACGGTAAACTGTGCTATACATATTATACAAAATTTTTAAAAATTAAAAGTGCACATATCAGAAGATTTTGGGTTGTCAAACCAGGCAATCCTATTCAGCGATAATGAAGTGAATTTATCGTGTATTGAAAAATCTATAAAATGGCATGAAAGGCCATCTGAATTACCAAACTTTAATTGAATTAAAAATTCAAGATATAATGCGCGACTTAGAACAAATTAAGATACCGAGCGAAAAATGTGTGACGTGCATGACAATATTAGTGTAAATCCATTTACTAATTGTTCTGAGAAACAAAGTAAAAAAAATTCTAGACTTGATCCATTCTGACGTTTGTGGGCCATTTGCTACAGAAACACTTAATAAATCAAAATATTTTTTAACGTTCATAGACGATTTTTCAAAAAGAGTGTTTGTTTATTTTATTAAAACTAAAGATGAAGTGCTAGAATAATTTAAAATATTTAAGGCATTGGTTGAAAATCAAACAGGATTAAAAATTAAAAAATTGAGAACAGATAATGGCCGAGAGTATGCTAATCGGGAATTTAATGATTTTTTGAATACACGCGGAATACAGAGACAATTAACGATTTGCTATACACCGCAACAAAACGGAGTGTCGGAACGATTCAATCGCACGTTAATGGAAATGGCCCCGTGCATGCTTGTGAAATCGAATTTAAGTGATTTTTTATGGGATGAAGCGGTAGCCACAGCAGCATATATAAGAAATCGGTGTCCATCAAAATCCATATGTGATATAACTCCATACGAAAAATGGTACGGTAAAAAGGCCTCGGTAGAACATTTTCGTATATTCGGCTGCGCGGCGGCGGCACTAAACAAACAACAAAGAAATAAATTGAAAGCCAAAGGTAAAATGTATTATATGGTCGGTTACTCATTTTCATCTAAAGGGTATCGTTACCCTTCCTGGTCTTCCTCTGAAGAAGATTACAGCAAATAACCCAAAGTTTCTGTCCCATTTACCCAAGGAGGATTTATACGACTCCGAATTTTTACAATTCCATGAGTCCAGTATTACCAAAACACTTGGAATAAAATGGAATGCACTCTCAGATGCATTCACTTACTCATTTTCCCCTATACATCCATCTGAAAGAATAACCAAACGTCAAATTCTCTCATCAGTTGCAAATAGGGTGATCGATTCTTCGACATTTTTTAGAAACCTGATTTCAGTTTCTTCGAAAAATTGCAGATTAATATAAACCGTTTTCGGTTTTTTAATAATAACCGGTTAACCGGTTTTTTGGCAAAATATTAAGACGCCTAGAAGTAATAAGAAAAAAAATTTTATTTATTAAAAAACAGTTCATTGAAAAACATTACAAAACAAAAATGAGATCATATAATTGTGATAATGAATATACATGTATTCTAATAAAAACGCTTAAATACTTTTTAATTATAATTTTGATTATTTCTTTTAAAATAATCTCTTAGAAATAAAACGCAGTTTAAATGCTTTGGAGTATATCGATTTTTTTCCTTTTGTTTTATAAAACTAGACATTGAAAATGTTCTTTCACTCAGTGTACTTGTAGTACTTATAGTTAACAAAGCATTGAGTAAAATTTCAAGCTTTCCAGATCGCTTATGACATTTGTCTAAATATAAAAAGTCTTGTAAAATAGTATTTGTTTTAAATAAGTTTTTTGGATTTTGAATATAATTATTTAATTCATGTTCCAAATTATATTCAAAATCGTCAGTGTTTACATCTTCAGATCCAGTATCTTCCATATCGTTAAATAAACGATAATATAATTGAGAAGCAAATTCTTTTGCCTCAGTTTTGTTGGAATAATTAATGAATGCATCACCCACAGGAAAATTTCCAGTGCTTAAGTATAGTATCAAAGTGTTTAAAACTTTGATACGACGTTCTGTTATACGTTTCTTAAAGCATTGGAGCAAATCTTCTGATAAAGGGTTTTTAATTTTTGAAAGAGTTTTAAACATAAATTGAAATATGCCTTCAGCTTCAACTAAAGTAGTAGAGTTTTTCGACAGTTCATTAATAGCTATTTCTAAGCATGGTTTACACTTTTATAAATCTTTAAAAATTGGGCAATCATGTTTACCATTGAATTCCATCTATGCTTTACGTCATGTACTAGCTTGAGCTCTTTATTCTCCTGTTTTTTAACATAAACTTGAAGCTTCTTTTGTTTATCGGAAGATTTGTTAAACATTTGTACGCATTTTCTTATGCGCTCTATAAGAGTTCTTATATTGCCAATTAAGTGGACATTTTCTACGGTTAAATCAATAAAGTCTTCTGGGTCATCTTCTTCTGAATCAGATTCAATAGAACTGGAATCATTATCTATGTTATAATCTTTTTTTGAATAAATAGTATCCACAACACAAAGGTGAATTGCATGATTAATACAAAGTTGAGATTCTGCCTCTATATTCTCTCCATATTTTTGCGTGACTGCGGCGCCATCATGTGTTGATGCTACAATATCGTATTGAATATTTAACGAGAACTCATCTAGTTTTTTTTAATTATTTGTTCTAAGTTAACTGCAGTTCCTTTTACCTTGATTTCTTCCAATCCAAGATTATATATTTCAAATGATTTGCGTTCTGGATTATAGTGACGTACGGTAACATTAACATATTTCAAATATGATAAGTCTGACCACTCATCTACCACAATGGAGAATCTTCCATTATTTTGCTTTATTTGGATAATTTTATCTTTTAGATTTTGTTGTTTCGTTAGATAAAATTTATCAATTTTTTTCCATATTGTTGACTCCAGTACTACACGAGATTTTCTAACCGCTCTGACAGACATCCCATCTTCAGCAACACAACGGACTAGTACTTCGCCAAGGGACTCAGTTTTAGCGACATACTTTAATAAAGTATTTTGGGGTTTTGCTTTAGAAGTACTTAGAATGGAATCAATTTCTTCTTGAGACACTTCCGGAGTGAACGTAATTTTGTGGATGATTTTAGCATGACTAAGAAGGGAAGATGTTGAAGAACCTTTGCAGCTTAATATTTTATGACAATTTAGGCATCTGGCCTTGTCTTTACCGACACGCTTAAAATGACTCCATACTTTCGACGACATCTGGAAATAAAATTAGTATTATTTGTTTTTTATACTAAATATTCAGAATAACCTTACGTCTTAATATTTTGATATTTTCTCTAAAGGTGTGTTTCTTCTTCTTCTCACATTCTACTGAGTAATTGGCGCATTTGTTTATTAAAACAGCTGTAGTTTAAAGTATGCCAGATGAATAAACAAATAAGAAAATTATGCACTTAAAGAAAATATTTTTGAAGTTTTTAATACACTAAAATTCATAAAAACACAATTTTAGAAAAAACCGGCTATTCGAGGGGAAAACCCCGGTTTCTTCGATATTCGAAAAGTGAGCTTTTCAGAAAAACCGAAACCGACTTAACCAAAAAAACCGGTTATTAAAAACCGGGCCGATCACCCTAGTTGCAAAGCTCTTCGATGCTGCTGGATGGTTAGCACCCATTGTTATTAGAGCTAAAATCCTCATGCAACGGATGAAGATATCTCACCCGAATCACTTGAAATGTGGAATGATTTCGTTTCGGATCTCTCGCAAACGGAAACAATTGCAATCCCGAGATGGCTTCAATACACTCCATCCGACTCAGTTTAAATTCACGGATTTTGCGACGCGTCGAAATCAGCATACTGTGCTACTGTATATATTCGATGTCAGACAAATACACACAATGTTTTCTCAAATTTGTTAATGGCAAAGAGTAAGGTAGCTCCTATTCAAACAGTCTGCTTGCCGCGTTTGGAACTAAACGGAGCTGCATTACTGGCGAATCTGATTGAATATGTTCGAAAGTCCCTAAATTTCGGTAGAACAGAAGTTTTCTTATGGACAGACTCTTCAATTGTCCTTGGTTGGCTTTCTAAACCACCCTCCACTTGGGAAACATATGTTGCGAACAGAATTGCTCAAATTCATCGCCTGGTTTCGGAGGCAACATGGCGACATATCCCCACTCATTTCAACCCCGCTGACCTTGGAACTCGTGGATGTAAACCTCACGAATTGGCAAATAATTCCCAATGGTGGTATGGGCCCTCATGGTTGAGCGGGACCGAAACTGAATGGGCAAAACGATATCCATTGAAAGTTTCGGAAGTACCTGACAAAATCCATACACTGCACGCAGAGGTTAATGATGTGGACATTCTCTACAGATTCTCATCATACAACAGGGCGTTGCGTGTGTTAGGTTATGTCTTCAGATTTATTAACAGTGTCAAACGGAAATTTGAACCTGGTATTTCTCCCACTACTCACGTGGAATTGACATATATGGAATTGCGCACTGTGAAAACTCGACTCATTAATTTGGCTCAAATGGCATTTTATCCCGAGGAATACAAATTCTTACAAAGTTCGAAGCCCATTTCGAAGAAAAGTTCGCTGAATACTATGAACCCATTTCTGGATTCCAATTCAATCATGCGAATAAATGGTAGACTGATACATTCATCTCTTTCGTATAGTGAACGTTACCCTAGTATTCTACCAGGCAACTCTCGTTTTTGCCAATTGTATTTCACGCATTTGCACGAATTCCTTTGCCACGCTGAATGTAGCCAAATGTGTCGTATGTCACAAACTAAATTTTACATATTCAGAATCAAACCCTGAGTAAGAAAGGTAATACGAAATTGCAAAACTTGTATCATCCTCAGGCAACGGCCGTGTACTCAGATAATGGCTCCTTTACAACCGGAAAGATGTATTTTATCTCTTCCCTTCCAAACCACGGGAATTGATTTCGCTGGCCCATTCGAAACAAAAGCATCTCCATTGAGAAAGTCTCCCATGATCAAGAGCTATGTAAGTGTTTTCGTTTGTTTCAGCACGAAGGTCATACACTTAGATCTTTGTTCGGACTTATCCTCGGCAGCGTTTCAGGTGGCATTTGCTCGCTTCGTTGGGAGGCCAGCAGAATTCTCGAGCGCGAATTCACTAAATTTGTGAATACTGTCGCTAATGACATTGCCCGAAAGTATGTCACTCATGGATTTGAGTGGAAATTCATACCACCACACGCTCCCCACGGTAAGCGTAAAAAGTTTCAAGTTCCATTTGAAACGAATTGTTTGCTCACAAAGACTCAACTTTGAGGAGTTCTCCACATTTTTGGCCCGAATTGAAGGTACTCTCAACTCTCGCCCAATCTCTGCTTTATCAGAGGATCCTGGAGATATAACTGCGCTCACTCCTGGACATTTTCTGAGACGTGCTCCAATTATGGCTTTCGCTGAACAAGACCATCAGAACATGTCCCTTATTAATAGATGGGAAAAACTAAAGGTTTTACACCATCAATTCTCTATCAGGTGTAAGGAAGATTACCTCAAGTCACTACACAAAAGTTATAAATGGAAAAGTCAGGTTCCTAATGTAAAAGTCGGATAGACGATTTACAACCACCTTGTGAATGGCGATTATGAAGAATTGAGGGAACTTATCCTGGTACTGATGGAAATACGCGTACTGCTGATGTGCGCACAGCGTCTGGAATAATCACCCGTCCTATTGTCAAATTATGCTTTCTACCCTTCATGGACGACGAAGGTCGTGACTAACGCAATTTTTTTTTGACTCATCTTCAATTTCTTATATCTTCTCCTAATTCTCTAGCCTCTATTGTCTAATAAAACTTGCTCTTTCCCATGTCACAGCTAAACTTATTCGAAATTACATTGCATTTCTCTAGAACTATCCTAATAACAAATTTTTCCCAACATTAGGAATAGCCGAAGCCGATCCACTATCCGCTCAAGGTTAGGTCAACGCAGACGGCGTGTAGATGACCATCTATATCGATGTGTGCTTTGCGAAAACTTTCACTCCTTGCGATTCTGTAAAAGGTTCCTACGAATGACGGTTAAGAAGAGGGAAGACATTGTGGAAAGGCATCGTTATTGCGTAAATTGCCTTGCCAAGACCCACGACCTAAGAGGGTGCACATTAATGGATACGTGCATTAAATGCGATAAATTTCATCATACGCTGTTACATCCAAAACCCAATAAGCCCAGGAAGCCTAGAAGTCCGAAGAAAAAAAAACATCAACAACAGCAAATTTGTCTACAACGCCTAATGCGAAAATACTTGTGGAGGCTATACGTTCCCTTGCTCATGTGCTTTGTGCCAACACCGATAACTCAGTTGACTAACGTCAAGGCCGGCGCCATGTACAAATAAGAATTTGTACTTAATTTTAAACCTGATTTAAATTGAATTTTGAACTGAAGTTACTTATTTAAACTATTATTATTATTATTGAAATTTATTGTGAATTAGTTGAATTAAATTTATTGGAATAGAATTACTGTTTTAAATGGATTTAACATTATCTAACACTTAACCATTCCAACATTCCAAACTTATCTTTATCCTTTTTATATATGTAATTTATCCTTTGGATAATTTCTTAATTTTCTTGAAATCAAATTTGTACATTTAAAATCACTTATTGTCACAACGCTCAACTGATTGGTTACAAACAATCTTGATTATAAATAAAATTATTATAATCGCAATTTGTAAAATAAAATGATCTCGTTTTGTGCACTCATCTCATCTCATCTCTCAAAAGGTAAGTTACTCTAACCAACCTTAAAAAGAAATAAATAATAATATTTCTTTCTCCTTTCTCTTTTCTTTAACCCTAAACCCCTAATTATAATTACATTTTAGAAATTATACAAACTTCTCTTCAAAAGATTGGCCCAATTGTTTTAATCCCTACATTCCAATCTTTTGAAAGAGAATTTGTTTTAAAAATATTACCAATTATTTCATAGGGTTCTCCATTTCGTGGTTTCAAAAGTAAACGTAAATAAAACACATATAAAATATTTTTTTCATGATATTTCTTTTTTATTGTAAGTTTGAACGTTGGCATTATGTGTGAAACATTACATCATTTAAATGACCTCCACGCGAAGTATTGCAAGCATTGATTCTTTTGAGGTAATTTTCGATCACTTTTTAACACATATTGGGCGGTATCTCAGCCAGTAAGGTCCAACCACACCTTCGGACCAAAGAGCGCACCAAACACTGACTTTTTCTGGATGTAATGGCCTCTCTTCAATTACTTGAGGATTCTCAGAAGCCCAAATAGGACAATTTTGTTTATTAACATATCCACCGAGTGTGAAATATGCTTCATAGCTGAAGATAATTTTGTTCGAAAAATTGCCGTCCACCGCCAATCACCATTTTTGTGGTAGGTTTTGATAATTTGTATGCGTTGTGTGATAGTAAAGCGATCCATTTTCGTCAATGTCAGACTTTCAACTGAAAGGAAAAAATTGGTTTCACAACTTAGTTTGACAGATGTCGAATTCCAGTAACCACGAAATGGATAGCCCTATATGACCCAGAAAACCGTACTGTAGTCGAGCGTCGTGATATAATTTTCGCTGAAAATTCGTTCAAAAATCGATACGTTACAAATTCAACATTGAATATGGAAAACGTTGAATCGGAAAATGGAATTTAACAAACTATAATTAATCAAGAGAACAAAAAGAAATCAGTTAAAAGAAATGCTGTTGGTGAAAGAAATGCAAAGAATTCTATATCTACAGAAAATAGTTCAACTTCATTGAGGGTGGGGCCTGGTTAGGGGTGCCAGACGTACTGTTTTTAACAGTACATGTACTGATTTTTTTCAATTGTACTGCTTTATTCACAACACCCAAATCAGTACGCAAATGTACTGTTTTTTACCATATGTACTGTTTTTGTACTGTTTTTTTTCTTAAATGCTTTTTATGTAGCAATACAAAACATATCTCTATTTTAATATTTTAGAACAATAAATTTTGTTCTGAGCTAACGAGGAATCCAATGCCAAATGCAAATGGCGGTATTACTGATATTAAACGCCATATGAAGACAGCAAAACATATGCGGAATTTAGAAAAGCCTGTAAGTCGTTTTTTTTAACAAGTTTAATGACAGAAACAGCTTTCGTCTATCATACCATCATATCATACTGCAGTAGTAAGCTTTTTAAACAAATGTTTCCAGACTCAAATATAGCTTCTAATTTTACATGTTGTAATACGAACTTATCGAAGATCGCTACTAATATTTTGGCGAAGTATTCTATTGAAACTATGCTAAAGAACTTGAATGATGATCACCCTTTTTCTATATCAACTGATGAGTCAAACAAAGGAAATATTAAAAGCTTTCCAATTGTCCTCCGATACTTTTCTGAGCATACGGGAGTAAATACAAAACTTTTGAACTTTTATGAGTCAAATTCCGAAATGTCAAAGATATTGCTGATTCATTGAAGTCTAAATTGGAAGGCAGAAATTTAAACTTGGCCAACGTCACCAGCTTTTGTGCAGATAATGAAAATGTTAATTTCGGATGCAAACAAAGTGGTTTTTGTTGAGCTTAAGGAAAATAAACCAGATATCATCGGTATGGGATGTTTGTGTCGTATCGTTAATAATGCGTTTAAGAATGGATTGAAACTTTTAAAACTCGATATAGAGAATATTATAATAAAAGTTTTTAATAAATTTAGATTCATTAACAAAGAAGATTTCAAGTCTAAAAGAAATGTTCGAATTCTGTGAACTAGAATGGAGTGAAATGCTTCGTCATCTGCCGACACGATGTGAATTAATTTTAAAAATAAACTATGAATGCAATTGTAATGAATTTTACAATTTTTTAAAAACAGAAAATGGGAAGAATGGCATTTTAAAATATATCAAAAAAGTGATAAATATCTTTAAAAAGTAATATACAAAACTATTTTGTACTTTGTAAAGAAAAAATATAATATTGTAACTTTATATATACATATGTCTATCTATCTAAAAAGCATTTTAATAGTATGTACTTATATTTAAAAATATTTTTATATTTGTTAAAAAAAAAGCATATACTTATGTACATTTGAAATTAATTTACTATATGATCTCATATTTTAATTGTTTTTGAATTAATACCTCAAAATGTTATGAATTGAATAAATTGTTATGTTTTTTTAAAGCGTACTGTTTTTTCATTAATTGTACTGGTTTTTTGTACTCACTGTACTGTTTTTCCGAATTCCAAATCTGGCTACCCTAGGCCTGATAGACCCAGAATTTTAAGAACCAAAAGGCCAGGTCTTTCTACAAAACAATTTAATGTACTAAGCACAGCGGTAGAGATAGACGACGTTGTCATTCCGTAAAGTTATTTGGATATTAGGGGCAATAAATATGAAAGCAATTGGTATGGTGCGGTATAAAGCGAATATGATTCATTACTCAAAAACAATATGTGGTCTTTAGTCGACTTACCTCCGGTATAAAAACCGATTGGATGCAAATGGGTTTTTGTGTTGAAAAAGAATGTGTATGGAAATATTGAAAAATTTAAAGCAAGACTGGTTGCTAAAGGTTTTAGTCAGAAGTCTTCAGCAATTGTAAGATACGCAACAATAAGAATGGCAATTGGCATAGCAGCGAAATACAAAATGCATTTACATCAACTGGGCGTTACAACAGCCTACCTCAACAGCGACTTACAAGAAGAGTGTTACATGAAGCAACCTGAAGGATTTATCGATCCAGAATATCCAAACAATGTTTTCAAATTGAACAAGGCTCTTTACGGGTTAAAGCAATCCTGCAGAGAGTGGAACTCTAAATTAGACTCGGTCCTGAAAAGTTTTGGTTTGATACAATGTAAAAATGAGCCATGCTTATATAAAAAGAACGACAATACAAATACTGTGCTGGTAGCTGTCCACGTTGACGATTTAATCATAGCGTGTTCATCAAAGGCGGAACTTAATAATATCAAGCAGAAATTAGCTATTAGAGTTTGATTTAGTAGATAAAGATCCAATTAAATTGTTTTTGGGCATAGAAGTCGAACGTCAGGGTGAAGTTGGTGATATTAGTCTAGGACACAGGAAATATATTGAAAACATATTAAATTCCTATGGCATGGAAAATTGTAGTCAGCGTTCCGCACCGCTTGCTGCGGGATATCAGGTAATTAAAGATGATACTATAACTAAATTTAATTCAACAGCCTATCAATCCTTAATTGGGGCGTTAATGTATTTGGTGGTAACTACACGTCCGGACATTATGCATTCAACTGTAAAGCTCGCGCAATGCAATGTTGACCCCAATGTAGATTATGAAACTGGGGTGATGCAAATTCTACGATATTTGTCAAAAACGAAAAACTTTAAGTTACATTATGGTGACAGAAATGATAATGTTTATGGGTACTCAGATGCAGATTGCGATGGCAACGTAATTGATCAAAGGTTTCGTTGTTATGCTAGCTGGAGGAGCCATATCATGGGAATCTAAAAAGCAAACGATAGTGGCGCTTAGTTCAATTGATGCAGAATATATGGCATCATCAAGTGCAGTAAAAGAAGCAGTATATTTAAGAAATTTGATGTCTTAAATTGGTTTTTTCAACGAAAGTAAATCTATTATTCTTAAAACCGCTAACTTAAGTTCCCAACAATTGGCAAAAGACCAAGTCTATCACGCTCGTACCAAACATATAGACATCCGGTATCATCACATAAGAGATATAATTAAGAGCAAAATATTAGTTTTAGAATATATTAATAACGCAGAAAATATAGCTGATGTATTGACAAAGAATTTACCAAAGGAAAAACATATAAAATTTGTTAATAATCTTGGAATATTTTAGGCAAGAGAATATGAAACTGTATTTATATATTTAAAAGAAAAAAATATGTACATACATATTTATATGTATATATATATAGTTTACCCTTTATGTCAACAGATACATACCCGGGTATATTTTGTGTTTTTAAATCGCCGTATCTCAGGAAGTAATAATTATATTATCCTGAAATTTCATGATATCCACGCTAGTAGTGTTTTTTTACCTTATTCCTATTTGAATAAAATAGGAGGATGGGGGGAAAAGATGTGGCCATTTTTTCATTCCTATTACTTACGTCAACAGTTGCATACCTGGGTATGTATAATGACATATATATAAAAATATGTTGATATTGGATGTTTCTTGATATTGTATATTGCTTACATATATTTGTTGTAATCTAAGATCATGAGTGGCTTTTTCTTTGGACCTTAAACTTCGCATGAATAATGTATTGTGCAAAGAAGTATAACCGACTATTTTTTTGGGATGTAAGAGCACAAGGTAATATTGTTATTGAAACCAAATGTAGTTGACTCTACTTCCCGTCCTTTAGATAAAGCGAAATATGGTGACACAAATACTCGTCTTCTGTTTACTGTACCAAACATTGATAAACTGCTGTCCATCATTCATTTTTTCGCTAAGTTACAAGCTGTGAAGAAATTATCACAAACAATATTCCGTCCACTTCCACGAAAAGTATTGACGCACAAGTCTTTCACAACCCTCTGGCCTACGTTCTTTTCCCGCTCACCGAATGCCACCAACCAAAGTATAAATTTGTCCAATCATTGGATAGGATGAGACTGGGTCACATACCCACCATACTTTAATCCCCTGCTTGGCGGATTTAGATGGTATGTGTTGGGTAAACGCAGTACCACCACGGAAAGGATACAACTACTCATCAACTGTCACGTTTGGGCCTGCTACGTAATTGCTGCTTAGATTATCAGTTAGCATTAAAAATAAGTCCGTTATGGCTGCAGATTTGCCTGTTTTTTACGTTGTTGACGTGTGTTTCCGTTGTCGAAACGTATAAAGCGGCTTATATCCCAAAAATGCCACACCCTCATGAAAGCTCGATATATGGGATGTGAGGTCATTTTCCATAAGCCTTTAGTATGTACGTAACCAGAGTGCGTAACACCACCCAACTAAAAAAGGCTCAAATATCTGCCAAACTCATTTTTTGTTAACACTTTCATGTACGTGGTTCTTTTGTTGGATATATTTTGAGTATTATAACGTTCGTAGCAACAATTTGCTTTTCTGTTTGTCTCACTAATGATAATGTCGCACCTTTCTTCGGATAATATGTATTAACCTGAACGTTTCTACAATGATTAGACAATAGGACAACACAGAAATAAGATTAGTAACAAAAGAAATTCCGTGTAAAATGTATGAACATACCCGGGTATGCTTCTGTTGACGTAAGTATAATTTTTTATCTGTTGACATAAGGGTTACATATACATACATACATATGTATAGTTTACACATTTCTTAAATATTAATTATTAACCGTAGCAATAATGAATTAAATGAATTATAGATACATGATATTCGGTTTGAAGAGGAGTCTTGAAGTATACAAGTTTGATTTTTGTAACCATGCGCAGGTGATTAACGATCTGAGCTCAGATCACCTGCCGGTCAAAATCGTTTTAAGTCGTAATTATAATAGTTCGACATCTTTTAGATACGACTATAACAATGCTGACTGGAGACTTTATTCTAGGTTTCTGAATAGAAGATTGATGTTGCCTGATGAGAGTACTATCTCAACGATTGAACAAATTGATGAGCTTTTAGTGAATTTCAGTCAAGCTATAAAGGACGCTGTTGATTATAGTATACCAAAAAGACATCCCATACAAACTTCCAGACCAATCCCCTTTTATATTAGGTATATGATTCGAATGAGAAACTGTATTAGACGACACTGGCAACGTTATAGAGTGTTGAGTGATCTTTATGATTTGAGAATATTAAATCTAAGGATCAGAGAGGAAATTGATAAATATAGAAATAAGTCGTGTGGATAAAATTTTATCTAAACTTGATAAAGGCTCTACTCCCTTTTGGAATTTAACCAAAATACTGAGAAAGAGGTCCAGGAATATCCCTATTTTGAAACATGATGGTCATAAATATGTAACAAATCAAGAGAAAAGTGATACTTTGGCTCAAACGTTTGCTTTGAACCATTCTATTTCCGCTAACCTTGGTGATCCTGTTACAAATGCTACAGTCCATAATACTCTTGAATCCTTTAGAACTACAAATGAATTTTATTCTGATGGAAATTTGACAGATTTCTTGGAAGTTTCTGCAATGGTGAAATCGTTAAAAAATAGAAAATCGTCAGGCATCAATGAAATAAATAACATATGTCTGAAAGCTCTTCCCAACAAACCTTTAAAACTTTTAACGATTGTAATCAACGCTTGTCTAAGACACGCAAAGCTCACAATACTGCCCATCCACTAATTAGAATAAGGAAAATGATTACAGAAAATTTTAATCACCAGAAATCAACTGGCATGGTATTACTAGATGTCAAGGCTGCATTTGATACTGTATGGCATGAGGGCCTTATTTACAAAATGGTAATGTCCGATTTTCCTATATATCTCATAAAGGTAATTCAAAATTTTATCTCGCAACGCTTATTTAGAGTTCGTATTGGATCGTTTTCGTCTCACCCGTTTAGTCTTCCAGCTGGTTGCCCCCAGGGCTCTTGCTTGTCTCCTATCCTCTACAACTTATATACATCCGATTTTCCACAGTTAAATTATTATACTCTGTCGATTTTTGCAGACGACACAGCGGTTCCTAGTTCCGAATTGTTAGCATCCGATGTAATCGACAATCTTCAAAGAGCCTTAAATGAGCTGCATTGCTATTTTAGAAAATGGAAAATAGAGTTGAACGCTGATAAAACTCAGGCAATCTACTTTACAAAAAAACGTAAAGAATGTTTTTTACCCCAAAACAATATAATATTTAATCACTGCTCTATTCAATAGGAACTAAAAGTTAAGTACCTTGGGGTTATTTTAGACCCAAAGATGAAGTTCAAGGACCATATATCATACATTTTAAATAAATTAAATGTACTAACCAGAATATTGTACCCCTTTATAAACAGGAATTCTTCGCTGAGCATTGAGAATAAGAAATTAATATTAAAGAATATTTTCCATGCGGTTCTTTATTATGCAGCGCCTGTTTGGTCGACTACTGCGAACTGCCACTTAGAGAAGTTACAAACAGCCCAAAATAAGCTACTTAAATAAAATCTATAACCACCCGTGGTACTTTTCGACCCAGCGCCTCCATTCCCTTGCAGGTATAGAGAAAGTTAAAGTTAAACTTGGCAGACTTAATGAAAATTTGAATATCAGATGTCTTGCCTCCGGTTATGATCATATCGTTGAGCTAGCTCATAATATTTAGTTAGGTCTTAGGTTAGTGTTTTATTATATAAATAAAATGTTTAAATAGGTTTTTGCTAAATTTTTACCTTCCAAAAAATGTTAATTCATTCATAATTTTATTAGACCAATTTTTATAATTAATCAGAAAAAGATACTGACCAGTCGTCTACATACATATGTATGAATAAGGAGTTTGCCAACCAGTTTAATTTCTTTCTATTAATTTTCAATATCTTGAACTCTTTGTTATTTATTATAAAATGAAGTTAAATATAAAATATTTTATAACTGAATAAATAAAATAAAAAAAAAAGAATTGATTTTTGTAACAAAGCAAACCAAATGTCATGCAATCTGTTTTTGATATTTTTCATTCATATTTTTCTGATTCCATAGCCTACCAATATACGTTTGGTTTTTCACAGCCAACTAATATTTTTTCTGAATAAAATAAAATCATTTTTTCCTTTTTCTTTAATATAAATATTTTATTACAGTAAAGAATTTCTCAATAATTTTATGTACTTCGCCTAGAATATTCTAAAGCTGGATTCACCCATCGTTTCAGAACAATTTTTTTATATGGAGTTTGACGTTTCTCTTTTTGAGAGAGAGAGCGAAAGAGAGTAAGCTTTTTTCGGAACAATTTCAGCTCGAATTGATTTAATTTTAATTTTGAAACAATCGTACTGTGCTGCCAGATATTTTAATTTTTAAAGTAAAGTTGCCACATCATACTATATGTATATTTGTATATACATATGTAAGTATGTATAATAAAAGAGAGCGCTTGTTTAAAACTGTGTTGGATTATAAAGTGTAACTGTTGAATATTATTAAGAAAACTAAATAATTATAAGCAATATTAAAATGGATTTAAATGAATCAGTAGCACTGAAGCTTATTTCGGAAATAAAAAACACCGGCCAGAGAGTGTTTATATGATATGAGTAACAAAAGTTACAAAAACAATCATATGAAACAAAGTGTGTGGTTAACAATAGCAAACTCTATTGGAATGGGAAGTAAGTTAAATTTTGTTGATGAGTATCAAAATCATTCAATAAGTTGTGTTTAATTAATTGCAGGAAGCGAATGCCAAGTACTTTGGAAGAGTTTGCGTAGGAGGTACAAAACTGCTAAAAGCAAATACAGTGGAAGGAGTGGAAGAGAGCGGTTGGAGCTTAAAGGCTTCTTAAAAGTATTGGTGACGGAAATGGACTACTTTCAAAAGTTCTGGGAAGATGATGTGTAAGTTCATTTCAAACCATATGTATCATAGTATATTCTTAATATTCTTTAATCATTCAGACCTAGTGTGACAAATTATGTTGACTCAAGCGCAAATAGTTTCCGTGATCTGTTTGATCAAATGGCTGATGTCAACGATACATTGGCAGATTTTGTAGAATATCCGACAGACTGTAGTCAGTCCATATGTTCACCTCCTTCTACGTCAAACGAAGCCCAAAAACGGAAACGATCGCGGGTGGCTGAAGCCGAAGCAAATTATGAGGAGTCGTTAAGAACATTGAATGACCTAGCAGCATCTGTGGTCCAATCTGCAGCTGAAAAAATTAAGCCTTTTTTTTAAGTTTGCAGGAAGAATTTTCAAATATACCTGAAAATCAAAAAAGTGCATTAAAATTAATGACATTTGTAATTGAGCACCAGAGTAATTAATTAGGCTTAAAATGAATTTAGTTGTACCTTTCTTTAAATGAATTTATATCTGTTAATTTTTTTTTTAATGAATTTATTTCTGTTAACTATTTTTAAATAAAATTTAGTATGCAAGAAACCAAATAAAAACAATCGTATTATTTGTTCATGTGTTATGAAATATGAGAAGCTAAGTCGTAATCCTATCGTAATCGTAATTTTTTATTCAAGAAAAATTTCAAAATACATCTTCTGTATGAGATTTTTAATTGATATTATTATAAGTTTTTTTTTTTTATTATTATTAATTACTACATTACGATATTGTTTAAATAAAATAAAATTAAGGGGATTTGAATTTTTAACGTGAAACAAAAGTAAAAGGCAATCTAACAAATTTACCTGACAATTTGTATGTATGAAAACGTGAGCCTTTCAGTAAAATCCTATGGCTTACCAAGTATTTCGATTCAAAGAGAAAAAAGCAACTCATTCGTCGAATTCGAATCGAAATACTTACAGGGTAACAGGCAACTGCTCTCAACAGTTAATATTTCCATAAAGATAAAGCATTATAAACTAAATAAAAAAAAAAAAACTTAAAATATTAGAAAAAATATATTTTTATATAGACTGAGGATAGGATAGTTTTCCTTTTGAAATTCATGTTTTCAAAAATGATTTTTGTTCATTCAATCATCCATAACAATAGGACACTAAACTCAACTTTGATATTAATGTCCTTAGTTATGTATTTTTTCTTCATTCTTTTATGCATATTTGAAAGAATTTGTTGATTTTCAAACTAAACTAATTACAACAATAAGATAAATTCATAATTTAGCTCACTGTTAAATTTTAAATGTAATTACTAAAATTATTTCTATTTCTGCTTTCCTATTACAGATAAAAGATGTTGTTGTTTTTCATTTTTTTGTTTTGTTAAGAACCTTTATGGGGTTTGTTTTGTAAGGTAATTTAAAGTATAAACATTTTAGAGGTTGTCTTTGTCTTAACACCGTCATTGTCGCCTTATTTATTTGAAGTTATTATCTTCCTTTCTGGACTGTGATGACGTAGCTGTTGTTTGATTGCTGCTATTTGCTGAAGAAGTTGTATGATGTTTTGTTCCATGTTGTTTAGGACGATGTTGGTGGTGGTGGTGATGAGAACGTCTGGCTGCAGATTTATTATAAGGATGTGGATGAACGCTTGGCGTAGATCCTGTACTATGACTGTGGAGTGTTGGTGTTGTGGCTAATGGCGAAGACGGTGGTGTTCGTAGAGGCCTACGTGGCGTAACTCCAGTTAAATGATGACTGCCGCGATGAGTTGAACGTCTTGGCGTTGCCGATAAATATTGATTAATGTTGCCGCCACTGTTAGTTACTGTATTCGTTGCATGCGACATTGTTGATGATGATGGCCTTATAGATGACATGCTTAACGAGGAAGATCCAGCACTTAAATTATCCCTTGACGCAGATGGTGACGACGGCGACATTTTGGTAGCCGAAGACGAAGTAGACGTACTCAATTTTGGAGATGAGCTATTATGATGCGAAGGATGTGAGGATGGTGGCTGTGCTGTTGATGGTATATTTGGTAATTGTCTGCGATGTTGCGAGGATGTTGATGATGGTCTCTGAACATG
The DNA here is from genome assembly GCA_930367235.1 of Sarcophaga rosellei. Lineage (NCBI taxonomy): Eukaryota > Metazoa > Arthropoda > Insecta > Diptera > Sarcophagidae > Sarcophaga > Sarcophaga rosellei. The sequence goes on along the minus strand of OV884022.1, from coordinate 2,614,451 downwards.
AGGAATGGTTTCAACGACATCATCATCATCATCTATTTCTTCAATGGTCAGAGTTTGTGGTGGTGTAGCAGGTGCGGCACATATGGCTCTTCCGCCACCACGACCTGTTACACCATGAGCCTTTGTAGTAAATTCTCGATCAAAATCTTCGGCTTCTTCCAAATTAGTAAACTCTTGATGTTCCTCCAATTGTCCTGAACGCAAATCCTGCTCCTTTTCTATAATATGCGCTCGATCACCAATATGATGACCAATAGCCATTTTCTTAACACCATTTACAGAATCTTGTACGGTGCGACGTGTTTCACGAATGCCACCGGGCCCGGTTTTTGTGCTACTAGTGGCCTGGTAGATTTGTGGTCTGCCATCTGGACCCGAAGACATTGTGATGACAGAGCTGGAACAGAATGCTGCGCCATTATTGCCAATACCTGCGCTCAATAAACGATTCATATTAGGCATAGCTGGGAAACTAAATAAACCTCCCATCTGATGTGGATTTTGACGTTCCATTAACGCATTTTGTTGAAAACCGCCATCGAAATTTGTCAACATATTAAAAGGATCAGGCATAAAACTGTTCATCAAACGCATTTGCATATTCATGGCGTTCATGTGATTTCCAAAAATGTCATCATCGAAATCACCCATTAGTGAACCAAATAGCGACATTTTTATTAAGTTTCTTTTGGTTTTCTAACTCTCTTTGCTGTTTAGAAACCCGTTTATAATGTGAATTTAGTTGTAAATCAAATTAATTTGCACAATATCTAGAAAATAATTTAAAATTCAATTTTATGGTATCTTTTCTTGCTTCTGGCTTTTCTGCGTTGTTAAAATAATTTGTATATATATTTCTGACTGCTACAGATTCAGTAGATGACCGGTTTGAGCCGAAGCGCCCTATCGACCGCAGCCCATCATTACTTTCCATGCGCCACGATCCAGAAATGACGGCACCATCTATGCCTTCTCTGTCAACAAGTTCGGGTTGCATATAATGCGAAGATGCCCTCTCCCGAAGAAAGTTGTGTAAGCAAACAGTTGCTTTTACAATATTTATGACAGTTTCTTTACTGGCAATTATAGGTTTTCTATAAATTCGAAAACGATTTGCCATTATGCCAAATGAGTTTTCCACTACTCGTCTGGTCCTGGATAGATTTCTATTGAAATTTTGTTCATGTGTGGGATATTTCCGCTGCTACGTCCAGGGTAAGGGCGCATTATATTTTTCCTCAAGGGAAAAGCTTCATCAACGAGAAACACATACGGGGCTGATATATTAGTGCCAGGTAAAGCCTTTGGATCAGGAAATTCCATACCCTCAGAATTCTCCAGAACAGCTTTTCCAAATTTGCAATTTTTAAAAATTCCACCATCACTGTTGTGGCCCAAGGCTCCAATGTCAACTAATATAAATTTATAATCGGCATCTGCTACAGCCATTAAAACGATGCTGTGTGTGTGTTTATAGTTGAACGTTAGTGAATTGTGATGTGGAAATGCCTGTAAATAAACAGTTTATAAATATTGTTAAAAAAAATGCTAATTGATAGTATGCAATACGTTCCCACGAGCTTTTCGATTGTTTTGAAATTTATTCCATATGAGTTCCGTTGTTTCCTTTATTATTTTCGATGTAGTGGATGCACCAATTCGGAAGCCATAGTAACCAATGGATTTCATTGAATCGTCACTAGCCAAGTATCTACGGAAACAAAGCTTATTATTAATTCTTCAATATTTTCTGCATCACTCACCTTAAGGTTAAAGACAATTTTTCTTGTCTTTAAACTGGGAACAGATACTTACTAGAGTTACACAACCGTAATGCGGAGAGCTTGCAGATGTCATCAAAGCTGTGCCGACCACTCACAGGAATTCAAAGGATCCCACCATGACAGCTCTAGATTTTTTGAGCTATCCCGAACATCACCTTACTCTACGTTTACGCTTCCACCATCCTATTGACTTGCCCGCTGTCTATAATTAATCACTCATTATTGATAAAACGAGCATTTTAAAAATTCATATAAAAAATACAATTTATTAAATATAAAAAAATCTAAATCTATACTAAATTGAAAATCAAAAAACTTTTTAGCAAACAAAAAAAAATAAAACAAAATGGCTTCTAGATTCAGGGAAATTGAGACAAAAAAATAAAAACTATTAGTATTGTATAGCTTCTACGGCGCCATTTTGTTTTTCTTGCCCGAACCGCCGAAATATTCTAGCGCTTTTATATTAAATATACACTTAATTTTTACACAAATGGATTTTTTTTCTTATTTATAGATCTATAGGACACTTAAAAAGACGTTAACCCCAGCTCGTTTTATAAGGTTTGGACGATCACCTTAACTTATGGGAAGAAAGAAAACCTACTTATATTCACAAAATAAAAAATTTAAATATACTTAAATTTAATTAAAAAAAATGTTTTCCTAGGTCGGTCAGTCTTTGGTAAAGGTCGGGCGAATACCTGGCTTTACCACACTTCAAAATGTTGATGATCACTGAGATGACCCCAAGCGGATGAAGGAAGGCTGTTGGAATGTCTGAAAGAGTTAATGCCTGGTAAAGCTGATGTTGGTTGGAGCTGGTGCTTGGAAGCTGACCCGAAGCGGATGAATAAAGGCTGTTGCCACTAATATTTAGTATGGTGCCGACCCATTTGTTGTATTCCAGTTATCAAATAAATTTAAATCGATCTCTGATATGGGATCACGCCAATAATTGGAATGTGATAATTCTGCAGCTGCCACTTCGTCTGGTTTAATGGGTGGAAAGATTTAATAATAGCCGGCATAGAAGGGATTTTTATTCGGGAACAAGACTCTGATATCAGATAAGCAGGCTATTTTAAATTGTTCAGGTTTGCGTTAAATCACTACACGATGGAATGCTGATATCAATGATGTTGGATTTAACAATGGTGGACCATCGGGTAATTTGACATCACCTTTCCGTATTGAACGTAAATATCCACATGTGGCACGCGACAAGAATCAAAATAAAGATTTAAAATTGTTAAGAATTGTGATTTCTTATATTTTTTTCTTTCCTTTTTAATTAAATTAATTTTTTACGCTTTGTACAAAAACAAAATTGAAAAAGAGATTACACAACTTGCAATTTGTTTTAATTTGAATATTATTTAGATTAACAGTACATTCCCACTCGAAAACATTAAAACATTTCATTTTTAATACTGTGAACATGAAAATGAAAGAATGTGTTTTCCATTGTGTTGTTTTTTTTTTTGATGATGCGGTTTGGAGTTTACAAGAGTACATTTCTTAAAAGTAAGCATAATAATAAACAGTATATTAAATTTACCTGTTGTTGCTATCGTATTTTCTTTTCTTTTTGAAGTTGTTTGCATAATTACACAAGCTTTGGTGGGAATTTTGGCTGTAAGATACAACATACAATATACAACAACAGTAACCAATCAGGGCGTTCTCTAATATTTCCTTTTTTATATCTTCATGGATTATTGGTAATTGTTAAAATAATTTGTTGACTTGGTTTGCTGCATGTTGTTAGTGGATATTGGTTTTTTTTAATTATTATTCAAAATTTAATCGCTTTGACCCTCTTCGTCGTCTTCAGAGTCTGCCTTCTTAATCATTTTCACTGTCTTTTTTCCAGCTTCACAACGTTTTTTGCCACCGTCATTCGCTGTACTGCCACCTTTTGCTTCATATTCTGTGGCAGCATCCTCATAATCTTCTTTAGCTTTGGCGGCTTTTGCCTCCCATTCGGATTTGTCTTTCATGCCGCGCCATATATCACCACCCTTCTTGGCAATTTCTGTAACTTTAATGCCAGGGTGCTCGCGTTTAATACCTTCGCGGACAGAGTTAAGCCAGATCATGTAAGCGGAGAAATGACGCTTTGGTTTATCTGTCATTTTCTTTTGGATTTATGTAATCTTTGAAGAAATGTAAAGTGTTGCCGGATTCTTCTACTTGAATAATATTTGAAAATTTCTTTAAAATTTGTTGTCGAATTAACACCAAACTTTAAAAATAATACCAACAATTTGTTTCACTCGAAGGTATTCTACTGACTGTCGTTAGAATCTATATGTGATACCGCTGAATATATCTTGCCCTCATAGAAAACGCAACTATACAACCCCTCCCATCTTATTGTGAGAAGATGTAGTAACGATGCGCTATTGTAAATTGAGCTAAAGCTGCTTAGAGAATTAAACAGCTCAAGCTAGGGTGGCCAGATATTCTGAGTCGCTGGTATGCTCCGGATAGGGTGGATCTCGGCCTTACGCGCAGTCGCAAATAAGAGGAACATCATGCCAGCTTTAGATAAAAAATATATAAAAACACGCTGAGGGACCCGAAAGTGAAACGAATAATAATTGAAACTAAACTGGGAACAGATACTTACTAGAGCTATACAACCCAATGAGGAGAGCTTGCAGACATCATTAAAGCTGTACGGCTCACCCACAGGAATCCAAAGGGTCCCACCATGACAGCTCTAGATTTTTGGAGCTATCCTGAACATCACCTTACTCAACGTTTACCCTGCCACCATCCTATTGACTTACCTGCTGTCTATAATTAATAGCTCTATCAATAATGAGTGCATTTTAAAAATTCATTTTGAAACTTATAAAAAAATACAATATATTAAACATAAAAGAATCTAAATCTTAAAAATTTTTCTTTTTCCAAAGTAATACTAAATTGAAAATCAAAAAACTTTTTAACAAAACAAAATGGCTTCTAGCTTCAGGCAAATTGAGACAAAAAAATAAAAACTATAAAGACTGTATGGCTTGTATGTTTTTCTTGTCCGAACCGCAGAAATATTCCAAAGCTTTCTTATGAAATATACACTTAATTTTTATTCAAATGGCCTCCTTTTTTATTTATAGATCTATAGGATACTTAAAAAGGCGTTAACTCAGATAACCCGAGCTCGTTTTATAAGGCTTGGACGCGCACCTTAATTTATGGGAGTGTTACAGTAGTTTTCGCTTATAGTCCACACCCATAGTTGCAAAACATTTGTGGACAATAAGCCAAATTCGACATTTAAACGAATTTTTGTATATGCCACTTTATGGCATATATCTGTTTTCAATTATTTTCAGTAATATAATTACAAATTGGAAAAAAATATATAAATAAAAAACGTTTTTATTTAAAAATAAGAGTATTTGCTTTAATTATAGACTTGAAAAAGTCTTCTAGTTTATTGACTATGTAATGAGTGAGATACAATAAAAAGTAAGTTCATTTTAGACATTCATTATAGACATAACTACTTAAAAAGTTCCATAATTTTTGACTGTTTTTTTTTACAGAAAACTGTTCAAAATATGGTCCTCAATTTTGTCAAGGACGAAACTGGTCTCAATTTCATTCTAAGAGCAGTATTTCCTTAAAATATCAATAGCTATATAACTTGTGCTTAAAAATATGTATGTATATATGTATATATACATATATTACAAATAACACGGGGATTTCCGTTTTTAACACTAATGCTGCCAACTACATTTACACAAGCAGTGTAACCAATATTTGTTTTCCATAAAATTTTGCGTTTATTACGTTCCATTTTACTTAATGTTTTTTATGATTTTAGCGATTAATTTTACAGTGTGGACTATATCAAGAATACTTTACATACATTGATATTTATTAATGTGACGAAAAGTGGAATATATGCCAAATTCGACTATATAAGAAATGGACTATACAAAGAACTAAATGTATGAAATTCTTTTTATTACGAAATTGGAAGCATATTTTCTGGACTATATCTGAAATTCTCTTATATGTGCGATGGACTATAAGCGAAAACTACTGTATATAGATAAATAAAACAAAAGAAAACCTATTTATATTCACAAAATTAAAAATCATTAAATATATTTGGTAATTGTGGTTAATTACCAATGAAAACCACGTTAATTTATTTAAACTAAAACACAATTTTATTTAAATTTAAGGCAAAAAGATAATCAGCCTTATTATCAGCCCAACCTAAATTACGGCGTAAAGCGCAACGTAATTTAGCGCCCAGCTTTTACGCTGTAATGAGCAACCTAAATAAAAGCGTCAACGTTGTGCCAAGAACAGTAATGTTAACTTCCCATGTTAAATAAAAATCGCCAAATGAAAATAAAAAATAGAGATAAAATCGCAAAATTGGACTGAAAGCAGCTAACATGTCATTACTTAACTTTTGTAAACACAAATATAAAAGTAAACAAATAAAAAAATCACTTGTTTTGCAACAAACTTCACTTCTTTACGCTCTGTCAAAATTGGATTTTCCAATTGCAAAGCGTTAACGCCGCGCAATTATGGTTGATCTCATACATTTTATATGGGCATGAGAAATTTTGACATTTATTTTGCGCTTTACGCCCTAATTTAGGTTGGGCTGTATGAGTGTCGTTGTCAGCCTTATTATGAGACAGTTGTCGTAGTCGTTGGCGTTTTTAATATTTTTTGCTACCATGTAAAATTTACGACAACGACATTTTTTGTAATAGATGAAAAACACAGATTTTTTCAAAATTCCCATAATTTTTACAAATTATGAAGCACCCTATGTACAAACTGTCAAAAAATAAACTGTTGGCGGTAAGAGTTAAGACAACAGTCAAACATATTTGCCATGCCAAGCTCCACGTAAGTAAAGAAATTAAATTAAATGTATTATTATTAGTAATGAGTCTTTTCAGGGTTTGTTAGATACTTTAGACTCAATAAGGATGCTTTCAAGTATGTCCTTGACATAATTATTCCTAAATTAGGAAAACCAATAAGGTCAACATGTTTGCCAAATGTTTTGAAGCTAGCAGCAACAATGCAAATTCTAGCTGAAGGATGTTACCAAAAGTGTGCTGGCAGTGACTACAATACCATTATAACTCAATTATCTGTAAGTAATGTATTTCACGAGTGCATTGATGCTATGTTTAACGAACTTTACCAAGAATGAAAAGTAATCCATTCTTGTAACAGAAGAAAATGAAAAATATGAAATTAAGGATTATTTTTACAACAAAACTGGTTTTCCTGATGTTATAGGCTGCATAGATGGAACACACATAAATATTATGTCACCAAAAAAGGAAGAACAATTTAAATACAGAAATAGAAAAGGCTTCTTCAGCCTTAATGTAACTGTGGTAAGTTTAACATTTATAAAATAAAATACAAAAAATAAT